>OX453324.1:5154204-5784884 GCA_949710035.1 Crambus lathoniellus | reverse complement strand
GCAAATCGCAGAACTAGTAGCCTTATTATAATTATTATAAGAGATATAGATGTCGTGGTCAGATCATTGAATTGATTATTTCATGAAATGGTTGGTCATTTCATGATATAGTCGATTTCATGAAATTATCAAAACCCGCTGGTCATTGAATGATCAGCGTTTAACGCATGTGCATTTCATGAAATGGTTAATCGCTAGTGATCATATCATAAAATAGTTACATTGTGCCCTGCTAGAGGCGCTGATGTCATTTTGTTATTGTTTGTTGACATATTTTTTATCACAAAAGTTAGTAATAATGCGACAATTTGAGATACTAGTGCAGTTAAATGCATGTTAGAGTGTAGCAAAGGGGCGCAGTGCTTAGAAAACGCAAATCCCAATAAAATAAATAGGTTTTTGGTTAAGTTAGGTTAGGTTAGAACTGTGACGAAAAACAGCGCGAGCCGAGCGAGCGAAGCAAACGTGCCGCGGCAGCAGGCGGCGAAGCGCCAGAATAAAAATTAAAAAAAACAAACTTTGATCTCACGGAAACTTAACATTAATTTCCTGAAATTAAAAACTTTACATTAATTTCCTGAAATTAAATTTGATAATTTGTGGTCGTCCAAATCAAAAGAGACCTTATTGCGGCCGGCATATACGTCTTTATTGTCGTTGTTTTGTATTTGAACAACAGCAATAAAGGCGTAAGTGCCGGCCGCAATAAGGTCTCTTTTGATTTAGTCGGCCACATTTCATGATATGGTTGATCATTTCATGAAATCGACAATTTTTCATGATATGGCCAAACGTTGTTGAAAATATCATTAAACGTTGAACTTTTAACAATATTCTCAATTTAAATTGGTCATTTCATGAAATACGACTATTTCATACATTCATGACAATATCATGAAATTACCAATTTTATGATCTGACCACGACATAGATATTAAATAATATGAACCTTTAAAATCTCAAAAAATACCAAATTTTCCGCGGCATCCAAATATCCAGAAAACAAAAGACATTGCCATTCTTTGTATGGTAAACCGATCAAATGTTGCCCAGAGTAAACAGGTAGTGCATGATGTTCCTTAGGATAACACTTCTCTGTAAGCCAAAGCGCTTAATAATCTACTATCTATATCGAATCTTCTATTTTATGTCCCCACTGCTTGGGCTCAGACCAGACTGCGTGCCGCCCGCTGCTTCGTCCGCGTGGGCAACACGACGTTATCCCACGGAAACGTAATAGGTATTTGTCTGGAATAAAAAGTAGCCCTCCAGCTACTCCGACCTTCCTTATGGATGGACTGCGTGCCGCCCGCTGCTTCGTCCGCGTCGGCAACACGACGCTATCCCACGGAAACGTAATAGGTGTTTGTCCGGAATAAAAAGTAAGTAAGTAAGTAAGTAAGTAAGTAAGTAAGTAAGTACTTTATTGTGTATGGAGAAAGGTACATAAGATCTTAAAGTCTAAACACAAGTTTCACTTTATCCTACCTTTTCAGGTATATACACAAAAAAACATAATTAGATTACGTTACATAGTAAACCTAGAGGTTAAATTCAAAGCCTTTGTACCACTAACAAATCAAAATTTAACTATCTTAATAAATAAAAATAATCGAAAATAAAAATTACATTTTACTATATTATTTTCTTAATACTATTTATAGTCTAGATATTCCTGAATGCTATAAAAGCATTTGTTTGTAAGCCAAAGTTTAACCGAAAATTTAAATTTACTAAACTTAAAAGTTTTAAATTCATCTGGGAGTTTATTATATATTTTAATGCACATAGCAAAAGAATTATTACATACAAGTGCTAATTTTGCTCCCGGATTATAAAGTTTATTTCTATAATTGGATCGCAGATTACGAGTTGACACTTGATTTTTATATTCAAATAAATGTTTGTTCTGATAAACAAACAAGCAGATATCGAAAACATACAAACAAGGTAATGTAAGAATTTTATATTCTCTAAAATATGGTCGGCACGAATCAATTCGCCTCAAACCAAATATTGCTCTAATGCATTTTTTTTGCATTATGAATGCCTTATCCTTATCGACGGAGTTTCCCCAAATCATAACTCCATAACGCAATTTTGAATTAACAAAACCGTTGTAGGCGGTAATAGCAGCCTCTCTTGAAACAATCTGGGTGATACGGCTTAAGGCATACACATACTTATTTAATGTTGTACATAGTTCATTTATATGACATTTCCAATTACAAAAGCAATCTAATGTTATTCCTAAAAATTTCAAATTTTTTACTGATTCTACTATTTGTCCATCTATACATATATTTAGTTCCTTAATTTTTCTATTATATGTTCCGAATTGTATATACTTAGTTTTTTCAACATTTATTTTTAAATTATTATATTTTAGCCATTCCATTATGTTATAAAGTGCAGCGTTAATACTTTGTTCATGTGCACCTGTATCTTCACCCTTAACACCTTTGAATACAATTGTAGTGTCATCAGCAAACAAGATACATTCTTGAGATATACAATTAGGCAAGTCATTAATATAGAGAAGAAACAATAGTGGACCCAGGATACTGCCTTGAGGTACTCCAAATTTATTAGCAATAAAATCTGATCTAGTTTTCTCTATACATTTACTCTTTAGGCAGTATTTTTGAATTTCTACACATTGTTCCCGCTTTGACAAATAGCTTTTGATCCAGTTGTAACAAGGACCACGTATGCCGTATTTATAAAGCTTTTCAAGAAGACGTTCATGACATACAAAATCAAACGCCTTTGACATATCCAGGAAAAGCGCTGTTACTGGAATGTTTTCATTTAGGGCATTTGTAACGCTTTTCATTAATTTAAATGAAGCTAGGGATGTACTTTTATTTTTTCTAAAACCGTTTTGTTCTTCTTTTAAGACTCCCTGAGCATCCAAAAACGAAATCAGTCTGCAATACATAGTCTTTTCCAATATTTTAGAAAAAATCGATATTAAAGCCACTGGTCTATAATTACAAAGCAATTTCCTGCATCCTTTTTTAAAAAGTGGTTTTACTATAGATTTTTTTAATACGTCAGGAAACATGCCTTCATATAATAACTTATTTATAACGAATGCAAAAGGTTTAGCTATAGCTCCTATACTCATTTTTATAATATCAGTTCTAATTTCATCTATACCAACAGATTTGGAGTTTTTCAATGATTGAACTGCTTTAATTAATTCGTTTTCTGTTATTGGATTTATAAATATTGATGGAACTACTGATTCTATATTATTACTACCACAGTTCAGGTTTGATGTACTATTTTCCAAAACATTATCTACAAAATAACGATTAAATAGTTCAGAAATAATATGAGCGTCATGAACGTTCTTTCCATCTTTGCAGATGTTTTTAATAGTACAGCTGTTAACATCCTTAGTATATTTATTTATTACATTCCAGACTGCTTTAAGTTTATTATCAAATTTACTTATGTAATTAAAATTTTGTGTTTTTTGTGAATATTTTACACATTTTTTTAGAATAGTTGAATATTTTTTGTACAAAGGATTGTATTTATTACGATCTTTCCAATATTTTAAATATATTTGACGTTTTTTCAAACAACTTCTAGCGATGCCTTTTGTTAACCAAGATGAAGTATTAGATTTAGAACTTATCTTTACTTTAATCACAGGAAAGCATAAATCATAAAAAAGTTTATATAAACTATAGAAACTGTTAAACGCTTCCAAGGCATTTACATTTTCACAATAAATATCCGAAAAAGAAAGACACAGACAACAGTCGAGGAATTTTTCTTGATTTTCTTTTGAGTAATCTCTTCGAAATTCATACCAATACTTCGTAACTACTTGTTTTCTTTCCTTTATTGGAATTTTAAGGAATTGTGATCTGTGATCCGACAAGCCCAGTTCAACTACTCCAGATGAAGTATTTTTAATATTTGTTGCAAATTGATCCAGACAAGTTTTCGATGTGTTGGTGATTCTAGTTGGTTCCTTTATTTTCATTTCCAAATTATAGTTTTCTAACAGTTGTTGAAGTTCAATAGATACGCTAGTCCTTTCCAAAATATCTATGTTCCAGTCGCCACAAATCACTATTCTTTTTTTCTTTTTTCTACACAGATGTTCTAATAGATCTGCTAGTTTTTGGAAGAACAAAGATTTGATAGAAGTTGGTGTCTTATTAGTATATATACACACTACAATAATACCATATGATGGTAATTCTACACCACAGCATTCGAAGATATATTTAACTGGGATGTTCTCTAAGTCTATAGGTTTATATTCAATATCTTTATTCACTAAAATTGCTACGCCTCCCCGTTCTTTAGTTTTCTTTCTAGAATAAAATGATGCAACTGTAAAGTTTTTCAATCTTAAATTCTTTTCACAACCGGTTTCCAGATTCGTCTCGCACAAACAAATTATATCAGTTTCTAATATTTTTTGTTCTGCAAGGTGATCTATTGAAAATTGTAATTCTTCCTGTTTGTTTAAAACTCCTGCAATATTAGCGTTTAATAAACCAATAGAAGTATCATCTTTATCACCACCATAATCCGGTGATTGTAGTATCGAACATGATATAGTTTCGTCACTGGCGAAAAAGATGAGGATTATTATTTATATCATAAATCAAGTTATGTATATTTTTAAATATCGATAACATACCAGATTTATTTATCCTGCCAGTATATAGTGAGAACATATTGAACGTCAGATCCATATTAGAATCGAAGCTGTAGGTATATTTATGTTTGTTTATATCTTTATACAGGAGTTTGTTAAACATTTCTATCTTATAGTTCAATATCGGTGCACCACACACATAAGTTGGAGGCACTAATATTATGTTTGTATGCATAATATTACTTAGGACTTTTCTTATGTTGGCTACTAAGTCACTAAAATCCATTTGCTGGTGAAAATCCTGTTCACCTAGTAGTATAACACAGTAATCGCTCATGTTAAAATTTTCCAATTTCGATTCTAGATTATCAATTAATTGTATTATGCCAGCCGAATTCTTAATGTAGCTGCAATATTCAAATTCCTCATCCATATGTGATTTTTTAATTATTTTAAAAATGTTATTCTTATTAATACCAGATATGATGCATAATTTTCTTCTTTTTTCTTCCTTTGCTAACTTCAAAACTTCGTCAGACTCCTTGCATGGATTTATATTATTCCTAAGTTTGTTTATGGCAACATCCAACCTTATTATCTCTTGCTTAGCGTCGTTCGTTTGTTTCTTAAGTTTGAACAGCTGTTTTTCTATAGCAACTATATCTGTTTCGTGATTGTTTGTCAAACCAAATTCATTGGAAGAATGTAGTGAGTTACTATCATCAGAAAAGCTTTGGGTATGTTCCGTTGGTTTCTGGTTTTTATTCGAATCGGCAACATTATAAGGCATAGATAAATTGAAATAGTTTGGGTCGTTATGACTTATTGGATTTCGACATAAATCTTTTAATATGCTGATTTTCTGTGTTAGTTCTTTGATAGTTCTGTTCAAAGTATTTTTCTCCAAGATTGAATTCTCAAGTTCGTTCTGCACGCTTGTTAATTCCAGCTTTAAAGTTTCCACTTCTTCTTTCAACTCTTTGACTATATTTATCTCATGTATATTTACTATTCTTTTATAAGAACTAGTATTATTCTCAGAATAATTATTCGAAATCTCCATAAGGTTAAGAGATTCACATGATTTCGATATAGATATGTTACGTTGTAGGTGTCTTCTGTAAGTAATATTTTTGCTACTACTTGAGCTGTGTGATGTATTCATGATAGTTTGATGAGTCGCCTTTGTACTTCGTGTAGAAGTTTGTAAGGGTGTTGATGTAGATGTGCTTGACAAGACTTTGACTTGATCCGAAACACGTTCTGGACTAGTATTGATTGGTGTAGACCTTTTCTTCAAACAATTATCACAGATCCACGTTCGTTTACGGTCCGGTGTCATTGTATTTCTGAAGCGTTGGATAGAAACATTTGCACAGTTTAAATCGTACTTAGATTTACACTTAGAGCAGCTAAGAAACTCTCTTGGGGGTAAAATTTGTTTGCACTTGGAACAAATTGCCATGTTGATGTTTTAATAAATGTTCAGTTTTGTCCAAAAAATAAAATAGAATAGAAATAAAAAAGTCTAATAAAATAGTATTTAAAAACAATGTTCTATCTAAATATTAAAAAAAAACACAAAAAGAGAAAACACCATGTGGAGGATCGAACCTATTTCCGCACGAACAGTAGGTGTCCATTAACCATTAGACCACTTTAGGCTCTACGGCGAATGGCCAAATTAAGAGTCACTTATTTCGTATTCTAAAAGTTTATCATACCATTTGGAAGGTGTACACACATAATTTTTTTTAAAACATAACCACTGTCCATTTTTAGCTATTATATTATTAATTATTGTCACTTATTAATCACTACACTATCAATATTTATACATAAATTGTTACTTCATAGTTTTTCCCTATTATTTAACACAAAACTAAAAGTATTTTAACACAGTTTAGTATTGTAAATATAGTTTTTGCACACACTTAATTTTTAAGTTAAAAGTTATTTTTATGTTTTTCCACTATTTCCTACGTAAGTAATTATTTTACTAATATTCACTGTAATAAAACGCGGTAGGCACTTTCTTATTAACACTTAAAAAGTACTATTCACGGCATCAACCACGACTAAATTCAAATTAAAGTAGCCCTCCAGCTACTCCGACCTTCCTTATGGATGGACTGCGTGCTGCCCGCTGCTTCGTCCGCGTGGGCAACACGACGTTATCCCACGGAAACGTAATAGGTATTTGTCCGGAATAAAAAGTAGCCCTCCAGCTACTCCGACCTTCCTTATGGATGGACTGCGTGCCGCCCGCTGCTTCGTCCGCGTCGGCAACACGACGCTATCCCACGGAAACGTAATAGGTATTTGTCTGGAATAAAAAGTAGCCCTCCAGCTACTCCGACCTTCCTTATGGATGGACTGCGTGCCGCCCGCTGCTTCGTCCGCGTCTGTAACACGACGCTATCCCACGGAAACGTAATAGGTGTTTGTCCGGAATAAAAAGTAGCCCTCCAGCTACTCCGACCTTCCTTATGGATGGACTGCGTGCTGCCCGCTGCTTCGTCCGCGTGGGCAACACGACGTTATCCCACGGAAACGTAATAGGTATTTGTCCGGAATAAAAAGTAGCCCTCCAGCTACTCCGACCTTCCTTATGGATGGACTGCGTGCCGCCCGCTGCTTCGTCCGCGTCGGCAACACGACGTTATCCCACGGAAACGTAATAGGTGTTTGTCCGGAATAAAAAGTAGCCCTCCAGCTACTCCGACCTTCCTTATGGATGGACTGCGTGCCACTCGCTGCTTCGTCCGCGTGGACAACATCACGTTATCCCACGGAAACGTAATATTTGTCCGGAATACTCTCCAGCTATCAAACTAAATATCACGTTGATCTGTTGACTGATCGTCTGACGTGAAAGACGGGCAAACAAACAAACACACTTTCACATTTATAATATTAGTATGGATATGGACAAGGAGAATGGGTCATGCATAACCAACCACGCGGACCCAATGCGGATTGGTGGGTAATTCAGCTTTTTACCGCCTCATCCATTTTTATAGAAATCATGCGTTATTGGACTTGACTGACAGACAACGGACAGCAGAAACTACTGGGCTGGGCACATGGAGCTGAAATTTGGCATGTACTCGTATGTTCCTTGGGTTATGTAGGGGAGAGGATTCCCCCTCTAAGGGGGTATAAAAGGGGGTAAAAATAGACGAAGTCGCAAGCGGAGCGCTAGTTATCTATAAACATTGTCATGTTAATACACCATTAACGTTTTTACTAAAGTCATACAATCATTATTGGAATTTCAAATAAAGGCAGGATATGAGCAATATTTCAAAGTATTAAGTAACAATATGAAAACAAAAAGTTGTTAAAAAAAATATGACATAATAGCCGATTAAAACCCAAAATGTTGAAACTTCTATTACAAAAACCAGGATAAATCCAACTTTAAATTGAGCTTATGGTTACGACATCAGTACCTACTAATATAAACTGTTTTTATATAAATACACGGTCTTACATAATTATGAATCACCTAATATTTTTTTAAGTAAGTACCTATAGTTTTGCTATCACTTGTTTTGTTACGCTGTAGGCCAGCGTTGCTTCATCAATGTGAGGGAACCCTCGCATCCGAAACATTTTTACAAATGTTGCTGTTAGCTGTTAGGTATTTGACAGATAAACCATACAGGCACTAAGTAAAGGAAAAATGTGATAGTAAAAAACCACGAGCCCTATAAGTAGCTTTCAGGCGGGATTCGAACCCACGCCACCGGGGATCCGGCCCGATGCTCTGACCAAAGGCACACGTCTCGTCGGTTTTTTTTCTATCACATTTTTCCTATAGGTACTTACAAAATTGCATTGAGAGTGAATGCGTAAAAATAATTTAAAATCTCTATTTAACATTTTTTCTTCAAAGTCAGGGTTGTACTATCATAAAGAGACTATATACAGATCGCGTTTTTTGAGCGCATTTGTATCGATATAGAAACGTGGTGTGTATAGGTATAGGTAGGTATAGGCAAAGAATACTATAATATTACTAACGTAGTATAGGTGTGTGACGAAAAAAACCAAGGCATTTCTGTGTGATTGCGGGTCTCATCCACAAATGCAGTATCGATGTGGGTCGACACATAAGCGCCCGGAGAAGATTTCCTTAAAGCTAGCAGTATTGTAAAAGACTTTGTGGAAGCCTCAAAAGTCACATTTTTTAAAATACTTATATTGTATAGGCTTGCTCTTGGTTTCACACTGAACCTAAGGGTTGAGAAAAAGCTTAAGATGGAGCGAGCTTACCTAGAAGCAGCATATTCACTCTAGTTTAAAAAAAATCTAGGGTTGAAGTCATTCGGGAAAACAGACGCAGACAGGGTATTCCATTCCTTGGCGGGGCGCATCACAAAGGAAGAAGAAAAGTGCTTGGTTCGAAAATGTAAGAAAGATAGCCCGCTGTACGTCTAGATTTACGGTGGAAGAACGGGTATGGCGGAAATAGCTCATGCAGCTCAGAAGCACACTCTCCGAAGTACAGCTTGTGAAATACCGACAAGCAAGCCACTTTACGTCGAAGAGCTTGGTTTTTACCAGCTCATCTTCTCCGATTAGTTTTCTGGCTCTGCGTTCCACTGAGTCAAGTGCAGCCAACAGAACTGTTATTTACCTCAACCACATTAACGAGGTGGCGAGTCACAATAGATCTTTTAGGTCGCAGTGACCACAGCTCCTACGGGAGTTATGATAATAATCATCATCATCATCAGCGGTGATCGGTCGAAAGAAAGGAGAGTATCACCCTTCCTGTCCCGTTTGTTCGACCGTCAGAGACCCTCCCGCCTGAATACGAGTTACCATGGCCTGCCTGGAAGAAACAATGCTGCTAACCGCGTGGCCGAATTTCGGTCCGACACTGTTAAGTTTAGTTTGCTATCGACTCGATAAGAAGAAGATCATCATCCTCTCCTATCCCAATTCTTGTTGGGCTCGGAGCAGTACGTCCTTCTTCCCACTCCACTCTGTTACCCGTCATCTCCTCATGCATATCCATACGCACACAATCTCTGCCTCTTTTAATTGGTCTTCCTCTTCCTCTCCATCCATCCACATCCATGTTCATCACGTTTCTAGAAACATGCCTATCCTCCCTTCTCTTATCATACGGTTTCCTATAAATTTTTCTGTTACATGGTGCTACTTTCAATCTTCCTCTCACATACTCATTTGTATTATAATAATGGGGATGAAAAAAAATACTGAAATGACGATACATGGAAATCGGAGTAAGTTTTATTATCTTCGTAAGGAATCCTAAAAACGTAACCATTACGGAAGTCAAAAGTTATTTTTTACGCTTTTTTACTCAACAGTAAAAAGAGGTATCTATTAAGTCCCTTTTTTGGTCTCGACATTGAATGAATTTTTTCGTTAAAATAGATTACTGAAATCCAAAAAAAACCGATCCAACTGTTCATCATCATCAGCCTATCAACGTCCACTGCTGGGCATAGGCTACTCCAAGTGCACTGCAGCTACTCTGGTGTCAAAATGTCTGGCGATAAAATAGTAGCTATAGGTAGCTAGCCGGGCGGGCATAGAACCACCACCTTAGAAGGTGAAAGCGCACTACTGCCGGAATCCTCAATCACTCGCCGGAACACAATAATGCTGAAAACATCATTATTATGGCGGCTGATAGAGACGAATGGAAGAAAAACACATGCTAGGTCGACCCCAAATAAATATTAAGGGTATGAGAATGATGATAAGTGATTTACATGATTTTGCTGACTTATGCTTGGATCGGACTATTCAGTGACTGGCTAGCTACCTTATCTAAGTCTCAACTTAGATAAGGTAGCTAGCCAGGCGAACTAAGAACAAGTCCAACTACTAAGCAAACCGAATACAATATGTACCTCCACTGGCAATAGAATCCGGGGCCTCTTGGTCTGATACCGGTGGTGTGTAGTGTAGCACTAAACTACGGAGGCGCTAATTGGGTATTTGACTGTTGTTGAAATGTAGATATTTAATTATGACATTCAGAAAAATAACATTATCGAATAACAAATGTGAAAAAATAAATTCAATCTGTATTATAACAAGCGAATTATGAGCTACTTAATAGTGACTCTAGCTATCTCTTTCTAAAACAAAATTTTCTATGGCGAGAGTATGGCGCTATAGAAACGTGACGTCACGTCACGTTTCTATAGCGCTCTCCTTGTCTAATTAGAAAGTTTGATGCTCTATATCGCTGAAAATATGCAAGATATTTCAAAATAAATACTTATGTTGTGTTACTATTAATTAAATGAACATTTTAAGTCAATAAAAAAATTTCAGTCAAATACCCTATTGTGATGATGGTGTGTCACTTTCATCGGTACTGAGGTCCGAAGTATAGGTATGATAATAGAATCTCCACTCCATTCAAATATTCAAGATTTTTAGTAAACAATCTTGTTATTATGTATCTTTAGAAGAAATACATTTAAAATTAAGAAAGATGTATATACATATATTATCCATTTTATAATATGAAAACATGGAGTTAAACATGGAGAAGGTACTTTGAATAAATGTTTCATGTCTTCTTTATTGTATTTTTAACCGACTTCTAAATCAAAAAGGAGGAGGTTCTCTATTCGTCTGTATGTATGTTTTTTTTTTTGTGTATGTCCACCGATTACTCGAAGACGGCTGAACCGATTGAAATGGTTCAAACGTTATTACATTAGGTTGGTTTCCAAGTTGGTCCCATTTTTTGAAATTTTGAAATCGGTTTAGTAGTTTTCAGGATATCTTGAAAATACTGTCGTTTTCGTTACCACTTTATGTGAATTTAATACGTATCTTTAGGCATAACTCCTTTGTTTATAAACCGATTTAGATGATTCTTGTTTTGATAAAAAGTATAATACCTCAAGGTATTTTAACCGACTTCGAAAAAGGAGGTTTTGAGTTTGATCACATACCTATTTACCAGAAAACACGCAAATTGCCTGGACGATGCACTAAAAAGAGTGAAATAAAAATTATTTTTATAAAAAAATAAAACCGCCTTCTAAAAAACCACATCAAAAAAGTAAGAAATAATTCCTCACCAAATAAATAACGTAAGTACTTTGAAGTCGGGCGGGTTTTAACAAAAACAACAAAAAATTTTACGTTTCACGCCCGACTTCAAAGTACTTACGTTATTTATTTGGTGAGGAATTATTTCTTACTTTTTTGATGTGGTTTTTTAGAAGGCGGTTTTTATAAAGACACGTCAAGATTGTTTAGGTAAAATCGACTGAATAGTCCGATCCAAGCATAAAGTCAGCAAAATCATGTAAATCACTTATCATCATTCTCATACCCTTAATATTTATTTGGGGTCGACCTAGCATGTGTTTTTGTTCCATTCGTCTCTATCAGCCGTCACCTCTGCAGTCACCCCTTACACATTATCATCCTTTTCGCAATATCCAACTTTTATTTGGCCTTCCTCTCCACACATACCCATGTAAATCACTATATCCATACTAATATTATTAAGGCGCTACTCGGAAAAATATGGACTTTTTGATTTAAAACTATAGGACGGTTACAGTTGTTAAAAATCTGGTAATAAGATATATATTTCTTCATACCTGTATCTAGAATCGTATAGTTTGAAACTATACGATTCGAAACACGATTTTATGATTTTGCCTCGACACTTTTTATTTTCGAAAAGACCTCTAAAAAATACGAAAAGTGAAGATTATTCTTAAATGGGGTTACTTACACTATTGGAAATTGGTTTAATTAGTGGACACCAATAATATTGAGGATCGTATTCGTATAGAAGCATTTTTTTTTAAATCGCTGTAGTTTTTTAATACGAAGTGATTTTGTGTTTTTTTTGCCTAATCTGCAAAATCGGTCTCGCTCCCGCGCGCGTCGTTTTCTCATTGCTATCTCGCTTCAGCACAGTTTTTCCGAGTATCGCCTTAATGAGAATGTGTTTGCGGGTGTGTGTGTTTGTCCGTCTTTCACGACAAAACGGAGCAATGGTTCGACGTGATTTTTGGTATGGGGATAGTTTGGGAGTTGGAGAGTTGCATATTCTACTTTTTATCCCGGAAAAGTATCAACATTCCCACGGGATAACGTCATGTAGTCCACGAGGGCGAACCCGCGGGCGGAAGTCTAGTCATATCTATGATTCTTCTATTGCCTAGTTTAAGGAGCCGTTTACTGACCAAAAATTATGACGTTCTGGGTATTAAATTGCCTCATGTCAGGACCGTTATTTGCCGAAATCTCTGACATTTTGATTTACGACTCATCATGTCATCGCCGCGGGCTATCTTTTAGCCTAGTACCTATTTTTAAAAGCGTTTCGATTGTGCACACTATAGGTCATAGCCCACTTAGACCGCACCGCTCCCACCCAACCAAAGTATGAACAGCCAAATATGGACTTAATGTCGTTCAAGGCTTGAGCACACCAAACGCGGGTCAGGAGCAGAGCAGGTCAGTAGCAGCGCAGGAGTAGGCGAGAGTCGGTACACTGAACGCAGCAAAGGTTTCAAAGCAGTTGCAACGCGGGCCCGCGTTCAAACCGCGTTCAGTGTGACGGGTTAGGCAGGCAGTAGGCATAATACAACTCTCGTCAACTGTTTTCGACGCGCTGCGCTGCACTGCGAACGCCCTGCCCCGGTGTGTCATGCTAACATGGCCGCTATAGTCATACAACAGCGCGGGCCCGCGCTCAAACTGCTCTGCGCCGCGCCTGCGCTGCTTCTGCCCCGCTCCCGCGCCGTTTGTAGTCTGGCTGTAGCAGTGCGTGCCCCGCGTTCAAATTTAGTGTGACGTATTTCATAGAGTTTCTTGTATTACAACTTGCGCGGGCCCGCATTCAAACAGCGCTGCTTCTGACCTGCGTTTGGTGTGCTCAAGCCTTCACTGTAGATGCATTTTACAGCAACAATATAAAATAGCGGACAGCGCGCGGTCCGCGAGCTTACCGCCGTCAGACTGCTCGGTAGTTGACGCCTCTAGCGGTCGCTGCGCTGTCGCCGCCCTGCACCTATAGAGGGAATAGCAGTCCACGCGTGGACAGCTGGGAGTCTGCTAGCTGTCGCCGCGTGGACTGCTGGGTGCCTGCTAGCTGTCGCCTTCGTTAAGGGCGGTGTTGGGTGGCAGCGGTGTTGGAGCGGTGCGGTATAAGTGGGCTATGACCTTATGCCCTCGATCAAGGAGAGTGGCGGCATGTCAGGCGTTGCGGCGTGCGGCGCGGGCGAATTGTACATCAGTTGTTTTTTTTTCGTTGAATGTCCGACCACTTCCTATTGAAATAATCGCACGTCCAACAACCTTCCGGACAAACTGGGGGAGGAGGCAGTGAATCCTCATGGATACCCTTACAGCCGGCTGCAAGGGTTATGTCGGACTCTTGCCGACTAAACACTGCCTGAAATCTGCTGTTACCTGGACGGGTAATTCAGCTTATCGAAGGCGACCACGTCCCTGGAGGGCCGTGGCGCAGGGCGTCACTCACCTAGGCAAAGTGCGCACTGAAAATGGCCAGCATCCAGAAGGGCTGACTGGCCACATATGAATGAAAACGAAATGAAAGGAATCAGATCGACTGACTCTCAGGAGGGGTAATCGCCGATTGAGAGGGCTGGGGCTGACCTGAAGGGTCCTGTGAAATTACTGGGGGTTGACCAGAAGGATTCTGAGGAGTGAGAG
The DNA here is from genome assembly GCA_949710035.1 of Crambus lathoniellus. NCBI lineage: Eukaryota > Metazoa > Arthropoda > Insecta > Lepidoptera > Crambidae > Crambus > Crambus lathoniellus. The sequence continues at coordinate 5,770,546 of OX453324.1, read as the reverse complement.
CTACAGCGGCTTCCTGAACCTCCAATAGGCGACTCAGGTCGGCCGTGAGTTGCTTGGGTGAGCATCAGTTGGTGCGTCACATTGACTTATTTGCTAGACGTCTGTCGCGAGCGCGCAATGATAGCACGTGGATAGCACAATTTTTCCGTGTCTCGCGACGCACCCGCCGTCTCTCCTTTATGGCAGTATTACACGATTCACTTCTGCCTTTCAATTTGGATCAGCATCATCATCATCATCATGTCAGCCGAACGACGCCCACTGCTGGGCATAGGCCTCCCCCAAGGATCTCCACAACGATCGGTCCTGCGCTGCCCGCATCCAGCGGCTTCCCGCGACCTTGGCCAGATCGTCGGTCCACCTTGTAGGGGGCCTGCCCACGGATGCCTGCCTGTCATTTGGATGAAGCAACCAAATTGAACAATGCAAACATAAAAGTGAATAATTCATTGGCAATGTTCAACCACATTAAATCGCGTTGAAAGAATTATTGAGCTTGCTCAATATCTTCACTTTTGCGTTCAACGTTCAATGCAATTGAACGAAAGTTGAACGTGTAAACATAAGATTTGAATGATTCACTAAATGTTCATTTTCAATGTGCTACCTGATTGGTAGAAATTTTCAAGCAAAGCGACTTGATTGGTTCTCTTTATAATTTTGATAGTTCACTTTTAAGATACATGTAAACAGCAGTGTCTTTCACTTCTGCCCCTTTACTTATGCCGATATTACACGGTTCAACCAAATTGATTCACTTTGGTTGAACCGTGTAATATCGGCATAAGACGTCTGTCGCGAGCGCGCAATGATAGCACCCGCCTCTCCTTTAAGGCAGTAATACACAGTTCACTTTTGCCTTTCAATTTGGATGAAGCAACCAAATTAAATAAATAAATAAATAAATAAAATAAATATTTTCTTACAATCACACCAATTATTATTAGTAAATTTCTTAAGAAACTGTGTCTATGTAAACTTGATAATGGATAAATATATACTTAAATACTTTTTTTTGTTTGTAAATACATACTTATTATACATAGAAAACACCCAGACCAAGACAAATAGACATGTTCATGCACACAAATATTTGTCTCTTTCGGGAATCGAACCCGAGACCACTGGCGCAGAAGGCAGGTAGTTTACCCCTGCGCCAAATCGGTCGTCGATTCGAACTTGAACAATGAATCGAAATTGAACAATGTAAACGTAAAAGTGAATCATTCTATATCAATGTACTTACGCCTGTGTTTCTGCGCCTTTCAACCAAAGTGAATCAATTTGGTTGAACAGTATAATATAACCATTAGAGAAGCGAGTTACTGACAAAGTTTTTACTGACAAAGACACCGGTTTCAGACCCTGGGTTCGATCCCAGTGGCGGTAGTAGGACTCGTTCTAAGTCCGCCTGGCTAGCTACCACCATCTTATCTAAGTCTGATGACATAGTAATGATGTTTTCAGCATTATTGTGTTCCGGAAGTTAGAGATAAGATAGCCAGTTCTTCAGTGATTGAGGATTCCGGGAGTAGTGCGCTTCCACCTTCAGCCTTATCAACACTTAGCTGGTGTAATGAAGGCTCAGTGCCACCCTCTAGGAGAATTCTGGTACATACTGGTATCATTTAAAACGTCTCAAAAGGAGCACAGGAAAACAGCTGTTCCAAGCTGTTCCAAGCTGTTCCAAGCTGTTCCAATTCGCGGACGGTCACTTGTCAATCTTATTAACAGTTTAAAACGAAAAATGGAAAATGAAGTATTTAGAAAAAATCGACCCGTCTCACAACTAGCTCCGATGGGACGACGAGACGGGATGGTGAGACGGGTCGATTTTTTCTAAATACCTACTTCATTTTCCATTTTTCAGTAATAAAAATTGCATTGTGAACGCAAAAAACTAAAAATTAAAATAAGTTTAAAACGAATCCAAAGTACCAATATTTTCTGTCGTACCAATTTTTAACCAGAAATCGCATAAATACAATACATACCATTCAATGTAGCAACACTTCGTACAGTAACCTACATTCGAAACCTGTTCTGTAATAAAATGCAACGGCTCAATTGCAACCTTATGTTTTAGGTTGTAAGACATTATATCACACACAAAAAAAGATGACTGACAATTTCTTTGGCTAGTCGAGGCTTTCTATAAAATTGGTCAAGTTCACTTCGAAAGTGATTAAAAAGTATTTATGTAGCTGTGTACTTACACGACTAGCAGCGATTCTTTTACTTCTTTTTGATTGAACTTCGTATTAGAGTGCGCGCCAGATAAGTATGCGCGCGGTCGAAATCAAATACTAATCTTTTACTATAACTTTAGAACAAAAATTGTACTGTAATAAGCGCCAAAAATGCCCCGATCGTACGAAGAGTTATATGACACAGTCTCTAGTTCATTGTAACTTATTAGTGCCTAACTGCAATTTTTTTATGAATTTTTTGTGCAATTTTTCTTAATTCGTTTTGAAGAAACTAATTATTTCTCGATAGGTTTACCAAAATTCGTTTAAAACCCTCAATCGAAGTGCATTAAATTTATAATGTTTGACATAATAAAATAAATAATTATAAGGTAAAATAGAAGCTGTTTTGGTTTTTTTTTTCATCGATAACTTGAAAATGTTATATCACACGAGTTTTAAGAAAGGTGAAAGGTAAATTATAATTTCTTGGGTAAGTGTCAGTTTCATCATAGCATAGTTACTATAAATATTGGTCAAGTTGAAATCGAAAGTGATTTAAAAGTATTTATGGAGATATAAGTAGCAATTAATTTCTGTAGCTGCTATTTAAACTTCATACATAGTAGTTCATGGCAGTCTAGTACTACAAATATAGATTATAAGTAAGGTGGTTTTCTGAACTTGCTTATGATGACTCGTACGCGTAGGTACATTGAAAAAATGTAAAGATTACCAGCTTTCCGCCCGAGGCTTTACCTGCGTGAGCTACAAGATATTTTCCCGTGGGAATGAGCCATTTTCCCGAGGTAAAAGTAGAATAATATACGGTGTGTTTGTTTAAAGAAGTACACCACTTCAGGGAGTGAAATTACCCATCAATACACTCAACTCTTTCATATAAAACAGCACTTTCATATAAAAGTGCAATACCGAATGGGCCAAGATGTATGGAACAGCTGTTTTTTTTTTGCGATATCGCAGTTGGTCCCATAGTAAAAGTTGATTGTATTGATGGGTACTTTCACCCCCTGAACTGATGTAGGGCAGGCGTACCTGTTTTGGCCACTTGTTGCTCTAAAAGTTTTCTAAACTACTTTTAGCCATTTTTGATAAAGGCAATTAAAATAAGGTATTTTAAGGTAATAATAACAACCGTTAGAGTTCGATATGTCATAAGATTTTTTTTCAATAAATTCCATTTTCTGTTTGAAAAAATGTTTTGTATGAAAATTTTAAGAAATTTGTTTAGGATGAAATACTTTCTAAACTTTTGTTTTTTACAATCAAATTGTTGTTTTGCAATTGACTGGTTTCTAGCGCATTAGAATATATTGATTTTACCCGGGTTAGGTTTTGATTTTTCGTGATACTTACAAAAGTTCAACTATCAGTAAGTGGCCAAAACCGGTACATTTGGCACCTCTCACATATTGTGTGTAATATAAAAAAACTATTTTACTTTTACAAATTTGAAAAATGTACCTTTAAAGGTAGATAAGTTATCTATAATTTAAGATATAATTTGTGTCTTAAATACCTAAGACCATTTAGTACTTAGTGTTTAGTACAAGTCAAAAAATCCTTAAAGTGGCCACAAAGGGTACCTCTGCCCTACTTCTTTAAACAAATACCCTGTATACTGTTCTAGACAATAATCTACTTCTGTACCGCAATCATGTGCCGCAATTCCTTGTTTTTCCAAAACATGTATGGCCTTGGCTACTAATTGGAATGTCCTTTTTTCATAAATTATTTATTAAAAGAGATTTATGAATCATCAAAATATTAAAAAATGGTTAAATAACTAAAACGGAAAAGAAATTAGGGTACTCCGAGACGTTAATTTATGTATTGTTAATAGGTATTTACGGTTTGAGCTGTAGCAGTTGTCTCTTTCGCGCTCTGTGGGTGGAGCGATAGATAAAGTGAGAGAGCAATCGATTTCACTAATATGTAATTACCTAGTTTTAATTCCCTTGGTCGAGAGAGGTTTTCCTCTTAAAATCCGTTGCATCAATAATATCTAAGCGAAGGCGGGAAGCGTCTTTATTTAACTTACTATGTAAGTAGAGACATCATACAATTATTTGCCTCAATTATTTTTATATTCATTTTCTTTGTGTCTAACTGCCGCACTCAGAGACGTCAATTAACTTTAATTGTCATTAAATTATCATTCCTACTTTATTCAATACTGGACATAAAAAAGAGACAGATATAGATTTTAATGTCAATTAAAGTTATTTGACGTCACTGAGTGCGGCAGTAAGTACTTAAATATAATTGTCACATAAAGGAGCGGATTTAATACATATAATATCTCTTTATAAATAACTAGCGGCCGCCCGCGGTTTCACCCGCGTGGTTCCCGTTCCCGTGGGAATATCGGGATAAAAAGTACATATAAACCTTCCTCTTGAATCACTCTATCTATTAAAAAAAACGCATCAAAATCCGTTGCGTAGTTTCAAAGATTTAAGCATACAAAGGGACATAGGGACAGAGAAAGCGACTTTGTTTTATACTATGTAGTGAAGATTTAAAGGTATTATAATCCCTTTAATAAGCACATGCGTATATGTAAATCCGGATAGAGGAGATATTTATATAAAGTAAAATATTGACTCAAACGTATTGTGTGGCATCAATATTGGCTCAGTCAGTGATATTCAAGGACGATCGCTATACCTGTATTGAGACAGGGGAAGTTTGTATAGTAAGGAGGTGTTCACACTGAGCGGAAACGCGCAATGCGAATACCCAAGGGCTAAGTGTAAATTTATCAGTAATACGCGTACTATCGCGTTTGAGTTTTTAAACGGATAGATTGTACTTACCTAATAGTAAAGAAATAAGATCTATAGTCGGTTTTTTTTAACAATCGAGTACTGACTCGTATATGTAGGAGGATTGTCTCTCGCACATTTCCGATATGACAGAGTGAGATGGTTAATGACTAATGACCCATCTTGATGAATGACGCTTAACGCCAACGCGACAGTAAAGGTAGAGACAAACTTTATCTACCTCAGATCTGTGGTTCAGGTATGAAAACAAACAGACATACAGTACAACTCACGCATTTATAAAATTAGTAGGTACCTATAAATAAATACGGTAAGGAAAACCTTACCAACTCTTTCTAGGCCTTTTCCTTTTTGGATTAACAATACAATTAATCTTTGTTAATTAAATGAGCATACCTAATATGAAATTACAAATGAATAAGTAGGTACTTAGGTATATTTTGCGGAATTCAAACCACTTTAAATATTACGAAATGCGGGCTTTTACCATGTTTTGCCTTGCCTAGGATAAGAAGCAATTTTTTTTTGGTTCTTTAAGTTCTTACAATCATACCAAATAGGTAGGTATCTAAACGTCATCGTATACCTACCTACTTAAATACTTTTTTGACGAGTTCCAGAAATGTTATTGAGAGTTTTAGTAAAGTCAAAATAACTATGCGAAACTGTTCCCCAACTATTAAAGGCAGCGCTTTTTCAGTGCTGAACGTCGGAAAAGTCAAAATCGCAAAAACACATTATTCTTAATCGTTAATCTTGTTATTTTTCAACGAATAGACGCTTCGCCTTGTGTAACACTGTCTTTATATATATTTTTTTATACCGAACGTAGCATCGAATAATTGTCAATTCAAATTATTTGGCGGTTAGCCAGCCATGCCTGTCGTCTTCCTGGTAAATTGACAAAGGAAATGATTTTACTATGACGAATTAAGCAATAAATCTTTAGTAAAGATGATGAATAAAGATAGTATTTTTCTTCCTATGGAAATGACATTGAGTTATTCAAATTATAATGTCCGAAGAAAATTTGAGGAGCAAATACTTCTTAGTCGCTCATGGATGCCTAGTAGCATAAAATCCTTACCGATTATATTTTTTTCGAGCACTTAACTTTTTTTACGTTTTCACAATGCAATTTTTATTATTAAAAATATTGGAAATGACGTTAACGACTCCGTAGCTCAGTGGTTAGAGCTTTCACCCGGACAGTGAAAGGTCGTGGGTTTGAGTCCCATATCGGAGCTAATTTTGAGACGGGTCAGTTTTTTCTAATACTTCATTTTCAATATTTTCAAATAGTCCTTATTATCATCATCACAAGCCATAATATTCCCACTGCTGCGTCACATGCCTTCCTTATGGATGGATAAGGAGAATAGGCCATGACCAACCACGTGGCCCCGATGTGGATTGGTCGGTCGGTATACGATTGTAAACGCAGCCGGGACCAACGGCTTTTTGGGAACCCATTCCGTGACCGACCATTGCGGACGTTGCTTAACCTGAACGATAGCAGATCGAGTGCGCTAACCACTTTTTAATTAGTATGAATGCGAGGATTTTTTTTCGAATCACTCTTGATACATTCGACACTACATTAAGTTCACTGTGATGACTGTGCTGACCTTGACCTACCTTACGTTACCACCTGCGTAACGTAATAAAAAAATATCGTTGTACAATTTGTCACTCTTGACGTGATGTCGACTATACTTCTTTCTTATTGATAGAAAAGAAATTCGTCGAATCTTTATCTACTACAAAGGAATTTATAGACACTTGACGTAGACGTTCATTTGTCTTTTCATAAGTCAACAAACAATATTAACTTTTGAAAATGAAAGCTGAGGAAAGTTTAATACAGCCAGGGTTGTCTCACGTTTGTACATACGAATCAATCTATTGCCTTACTTTTTTTATATGATTAATGTCTAATTTTGTTTTCATAATAAAATTTGTAAAAGAATGGACATGACGCAACATAACTCCTGCTAAATTATTAAGAATAAAGTATTTTTTCGTTAAATTAAAAATGGAAAATTAGTAGGTAACCAAAGTGGAAAATTTACTGCTGAAAGAAATATCTACGTTTTCTGAAGTCCGTTAAAAATAAACACAACCTATGATTAATTTATATGCATTTTCAAATGCATACTTTAACTTAAATAGTAAATTAAGTCTCGTCTGCGAGTGTTTCTCTAGCATATTTTTTAAACTTGTTTTTCATTTGCTCTTTTTCTCAATATCTCTAAGATTATCTAAATCCGATTGGCAACCCTACGCCCATTAGCACACAGTGAAAGTATAATAAATTAATATCTGCCATAATCTCAGTCTCACGTCATCTCGCGTGGTATGGTGTGCTATGGGAAAATTCAAGGTCAATGCCCGATGAACTGGCGGACATAATTCTTGTTTACATCTGGTGTCCTGGTACCTTTTTTCAGGAAAACTACTAATTCAGTTTCTTTATTTTAATGATTGTCATATCATAATTATATAATTTGTATATGTCACCGGAAAATAATAAAAACCGTAAATTTATAAATTTCCTAAAAAAAATAATCAAGAAATTTAAGGTAATCGCTTCGCTGCGCTTCGCGATCGCCTTAAATTTCTAACCTATCACGTGTTCTACAGGACTTCCGTAAATTTATAATTTTCTAGGAAATTTATAAATTTGCGGTTCTTCAAAAAAAAAAAAATCAAAATCAAATAAACTTTATTGCACCAATAAATACACGGACAAGTACAAAAAGATACAAGAAAAATACACAATAGGCGGCCTTATTGCTACATAGCAATTTCTTCCAGGCAAGAAGTTCTTGTTATTTTCCGGTGAGATATATATATATATATGTAGATATGTCTTCTTTTAAATATCAAACTTCAAAGGACAGTGTCCAATGGGCGAAAAATACGTTTAGCCTGTCCTGTTACTTTACGATATCCTGGTACACTCGAGTCACATCAAGTCAAACAGTTGAACTGCGATAACAGATTTTATTACATAAGTCATAAAGGCGGTATCAAGGGCAACATGTATAGTCTGATATGCCGCCATGTGTACATACTTTAAAGGATCGTAAATTAACCCGGGGTAAAAAGTAGCCTTATATCCGATTAATCTAGACCATGTTCGTCCCTGTGCCAAATTTCATCCCGATCCGTTTCGCTGTGATTGGAAAATTAAATAAGATAAAGCTACTCAGTAACAACTGCTGGTGAAACAGTTTTCAAAATCGGTTTAGTCCCGGATATTACTTCAAACATCAAAGTTACAAAACCTCTTAGCGTAGAAGCCGAGTAGTTTAAAGTAATTTCAATCGTACCTAAATTAAATTAAACGTATAGAGAGCGTGTTTTGTCGCAGAGTGTCGCATTAGAGTCTGATTTTATATGTATTTAATAATAAGTTATCCACATCAATCTTATTTATTCTGCTAATATCGAGACGACTTATTACTGGTAGGTATTACACTGAGGATCGACCTCTTCGGATTTATATTAATTCAATCTGTATGTCGGTCTGACTGATATCGGGTTGTTAAAATAAATAACTAACGACCGCCCATCCGTCCGTAGAGGCCTCAGTAGCCGGAGCCATACCAAACGATCCATCTTGGGTCGGTGATCCGCGATCCAAGATCGTGGATAATGGATCGAAATTTTTCACTTGCAGCGCGCGAGGAGGCACGTCTGCAGATTTTTAAGTATTTAAACCTTTCCTAACAGCTGACAGCCATTTTGTATAGCTAGTAGCGCCTTCACCACCGGATTGTTTTCTCGTAGCTATATAGTGGTGACAAGAAAACGGGTTTTATGTCCGGTATTGAATATTTTTATATCAAACTGACAGGAGACGGAATAACCAGAGAATCAGATTCGAGATATTTCATCTCTAATTCTATCTCGTCATTGACCTTAGATAAAGTTGATTAAACATCGCAATGGCAGATTAAAAGCGCCTTTTAGATCCATAAAAATACGTACATTTTTACTTCATTATCATCATCATCATCTGTCGCCTTGTCATTGTCATATGGCATCTATGTAGCTTGCTATACAGGTGAACTGTGGGTTAACAGACCTTCAAAAACAGAGGAATTTAAGATTAAAGCATTTTTAAGTCTCTCAAAAATTTTCTGACACTTCCTACCTCATCATCATTACAAATAACCAGAAAAAACTATCATTATTAAACTTTTTCACATACTTAACCTTTAATGAAACATGTCACTATTTAAAAGGTGACTTTCAGGTACAAACAAAATAGTTAAGTAAGAAACTTTAAACCATTACTTACATTGTTATCTAAATTATCACGAATAACTGAGAGTTATATAAATTGTTACCTATATTATTATTATATAACAACAAAATTGCTTCTTATTATGAGAAATGATGTTGAACTACCTATTATGGTTGTGTACCTTATACTTAGAAATAAAATAATACATGTCACACTTCTGGAAATTCACAATTCACATACACGTGATAAAAAAAGATATGTATGTATAGTCACGTTTTAGCATTTGATTGAACATAGAGTATGATTAACTCTACGTTCAATTAAATCCGCATTTATTGAATAAAATCATACGAGACTCGGTAAAAATACCGACATTTTTTCGTATGAAACGTAAATTCTGAATTCTTCAACAATATCCACATCCTATACGATATTTCATTCACGAAATAAACGCTGGTTCACACAGTGCGTCAGGGCGGAGACACGCTCGCAGACTACCCACACATGCCGCGTAATCTCCGTCGTGCAGAGGGAGCACCCTGGGGGATTCAGTGGGTTCTAGCCCCCACATAACCCTCTCGTCTCCCCGGCGGGGGGGTACGCGAATGCGTTTCCCCTCAATCGTCGACCGTACATTCGTTGGTTCTGATATCTTTCTGATTAAACTCTACTTATCTCGGTAATAAGATCGATGTAGGTGATGATGTCAAAAAAAAGTATGTAGGTATGTTGTTCGTTATTTTTTATCTGTCAACAGATGAACATCTGATTCGTTTTTAGACAATAGATACCGTTACAAAGATCTTATGCTAGTGAAAATTGAGCTTGAATAAAATTACCTATATTTTTAGTAGCCTTTTTAAAAGCCTTCCCGCACAGCGGTTTTGTAACATGTGTTATAAATGTGTTGCATGTGCATACTAATATTATAAATGAGAAAGAGTGTTTGTTTGTAAGTCTTTCACGTCAAAACAGAGCAACGTATCGACGTGATTTTTAGTAAAGGTACAGTTAGAAATTGCCGTTATGAGAAGTTGCCCTTAAGCGAATAAGGGTTTGGGAGCTAGTGAGTGACAATGAGACATAGGTACTTTTTATCCAGAAAACGAGGCATATCACATTCCCGCGGGATAACGTCTTGTAGTCCAGTAGTGTAGGCTAATGAAATTATATGAAGGTACGGACGTTTGAACCTCACTAGAATAAAAATGTACAAGCTCAAACACCTACATGCAACTTGCACCTCGTATGCTTTCGATGACGCCTGAATGCACCAAGTACTTAGAAATGTTTAAACGTTTTATATATATTACGTTTATAAAGATTCGATATCGTAAACAGTTACTTAGAAAACCTTGATGTAGGGGCAACAAGATAACTTCCTTAGACTTAAACATATTGACCGCAAGCCGCAAAGTTTATTTGTCTATTAAATGCATCGGTTACTCGAATTCGATCAACGTCATTAAAAAAACCAATAGCAAGCTAGACATCTCCTTCATGATCAGTAAAGGCTACTTTACACGGGTAGAGTAAACGGTAGAGTAGCTTGCCCGCGGTGCTAGCTACTCTACCAAATTTCAGTACCTACTCTACTCTACCATAAATGGTAGAAACGTACCTAATTCGTGATGCTAATACTTCAATAAACATTTTAAATGTTTACTTTTTTGCATTCACAATGCAATTTCTATGGTTGAAAAATGGAAAATGAAGTATTTAGAAAAATTCGCCCGGATAGCGAAAGGTCGTGGGTTCGAGTCCCATCGGAGCTGGTTGTGAGTGAGACGGGTCGATTTTTTTCTAAAAACTTCATTTTCCATTTTTCAACCATAAAAATTGCATTGTGAATGCAAAAAAGTAAACATTTAAATAACTTGCCATAGTAATTTCTTCTTTAGCGATTGTCAAATATCTGGAAAGGTATATCTTTCGCGTGTTGGGGGTAGTAATATCTTCACATTGATGAAATTAACGCTGGCTATACAGCGTCTAAGAAGTATTTGATAAATTCGACGCTTCTCCTAACGACTCCGTAGCTCAATGGTTAGAGCAGTCGTCCGGATAGCGAAAGGTCGTGGGTTCGAGTCCTATCGGAGCTGGTTGTGAGACGGGTCGATTTTTTCTAAATACTTCATTTTCCATTTTTTTGTATTTTTTTAAGTCAATAAAAAAGTCAGTCAAATACCCTATTCACGTAACTGAGCCCGGCCCTCAGCTCTTCGCAACCAGCCCCTACCTGCCATCTTTCGCAGGTCGTTACTCCATCTGGTAGCATGGCGCCCTAACCCTCCCTTTTAACCCTCGACTTTAAGAGCGCCCGCACATTGAGCCACTATCGCGGCCACTAATCGCGACCACTGGTGGCTTAGTTACTTTAGTTACTTTAGTATAACCAATTTTGCCATACAGTAGGCCGACGACGTAGACGTCTAGGTAGTATGATATATGATATTATTTGGTTTTACTATGGCTTGTGGCTCGAACGCGGCCACTCGATCGCTCGGTTTGCGCCGATGCTATACAAAATGTATGAAAATACTCGTCCGCAGCTTGCCTTGTGGTCGCGTTTTGGTGGCCGCGACTAGCGGCCCAGTGTGCGCCCGCACTAAAAAGAGCTGTGTTGGTGTTATAAGTTTGCCGTGACGATGTATCCGACTGTCTGTGTATCTGTCAGTGGCACCGTAGCTCCTAAACGTATGGACCGATTTTGATGCGGTTTGTTTAGTTCGAAAGGTGACGTAATCAAGATGGTTCTTAGCTATAATTTGTGAAGATCTTTTCAGACGTTACAAGGTCATCAGCTCTTTTAGTTAGCTATAGTAGAGAACTGACACGCATATTGGGTAGGTATTTACTTACAAACGTTTTTATGTAATTTAAAAAGAATAAAAGACAATTGAAAGTTTGAAGCATCCTCCGATACCACAAAAAAAGGGCTAAAAGACCCCCGACCGAGAGAGAAATTTTATTATTAACTTTTTAGATTTTTTTTATGTCGGTTTTTAGTTTAGAACTCCTTTGCTCCAATGGCCGTCAGTTCTTCGAGCGAAGTGACCAGCCAACTGCCACTTCGTGGGACATGAAAAGAATGAAAACGGTGTATAATGGTACCCCGTTATACACCGATCTAAAGCACCTGGAGTCCCCCGGAAGCAGCTACTGCACAAGCAAACAAACAGTAGGCTGACTAATCTTTTCACCACGATGGCTACCTCTAAGAACCAAGCTCGCTATAACAGGTCCTTTTCAGGGCCCGCCTTGACAGTGCTCTCTATTAACATCGGGGGCTTCTTTTCCTTAGACAAAGCAACTGGGTGCCCTGCGTGCCCGACTACCTGCACGGACGAGGAGCTGCGCGAGACTTCCGAGCGAGCTATGCGGTTGCGGCTTTTTGGGCTGCCCGTATTTAAGGTTGTCGTCGACTCCATAAGAAGAACTGCCACTTCAGCTTGCTGTTCATCATATATTTTTTTATGTGGCGTTCGCATCCACGACTCAGTAGGCTGTACCACTGCAATTAATAGTCAGCTAACATTATTAATAGGTTTATCTGCTATTAAAGGGATAATAGCTCCGCTCACTTGAGTAGCAGGAAATCGTTTTTTATGTATGCACATAATAAAGCAGGTTAAGGGGTCATTGCTATACCGTAATTGTGGTTTGCGGTTTGTTGATATCGAGGGAAGTACGCCGGTTACCCTCAACATCACGGTTTTCTAAGTATCTGCTTGTTGTATGGAATTTTTTATAATAATTTCTAAGCATTTTATGGATGTCGGGTTTTGAAATGAAGTTGATCGAGTTCCGGTAAACTATTGCATTTATAAGACGACCTTCGCCTTTGTGGCCGTGTGGTTACTCACCGGTTATAGAGGTCCCGCGATCTCTGAGGTCTCGAGTTTGGTTCCCGGTTGGGTAATTAGAGAAAACTGTTTTTTTATATTCGTTATAGTGGCTCCTAGCGGTTTGACCCGCGTGATATCCGTTCCCGTGGGAATATCGGGATAAAATATAGCCTATGTGACTCGGAAAGAATGTAGCTTTCTATTTGTGAAAGAATTTTCAAATTCGGCCCGGTGCAGTTTTTGAGTTTATTCGTTACAAACAAAAAGAAACAAAAAATACAAATATTTTCTCCTTTTAATATTATGGATGGATGGATGTATTATTTATTGCCTTGCCTGGGTATAAGAGTTGTTTCCTATCACCACAATATATGTGCTTAGAAGCCACTGAATTTGGGATAAGTGCAATATAAGGTGATGTCATCTTTTAACTTAGACAAAACCACGGGCGACAGCTAGCATTTTATATACACCTCTAAATTTTAATTAGTACAAAGAGTTTAGGGGATGACAGTGTCCATCAATACGAAAAAATTTTACTATGGTGCCAACCACGGATTCGCGAAAAAAAATCAGCTGTTCCATACAAAAGTACAACATCGACTCGACTGAAATGTATCTATCGCTTATCTATATTATTACCACCATCTTATCTAAGTCTGACGCCACAACAACGATGTTTTCAGCATTGTTGTGTTTTATTTATTTATTTATTTATTTAACCTTTATTGCAAGAGTTACAAATGGCGGACTTAATGCTAGTGAGCATTCTCTAACAGTCATCCGGAAAGGGTGTCAGTGAGAGAAAAAGAGGCGGCAATAATAATAAGAATTCCATATGTTTGCGAATTGTTCGCAAACATATGGACTTTTATATTAAACGTCAAGACATACCTTCTAAGTATCCAACACGGTACAAAAACAAATTAATAATTCCCAGTTCTAGGCTTAAACTAACATCTAATAGTACTTTTCACTCTTCAATAAACATATATAATAAATTGCCAGAATCAATAATTAACGAAAATAAATACCCCATATTCATAAACATATTATTGAAAAAATATTTACTATTTAAATGTTATTATAGCATAAATGAATATAAAACTGATAAAACCAGCAAATAATTAATTAATTTCAATTCAATTTCAATTCATTCATTATTCAAGTACCTAACATTGTTAATATCAAATTGTACTTAGCCTATGTTAGTAACCATAATTAAATGACATTAATAATCATTATTATTAATAATTAATACAATAATAATAATAATTCAAAAAGTCTCGTCTAACATTATAATCTACACAACTTTATTTTGTTTTTATTTGATTTTATTTTATTTATTTTGTTTGTTTAATTTAATTTAATTGTTTATGTAGCTTTCTGATATATTAAAGCGTTTCCTCTCTTTTATCACCATTTTTACGTGCCCGACAGGGTCCATAATGCTCTAAAATAAATATGTATCATCCTCTGTACCCACATTATGGTTTGCAAATAAAGTATTGAGTATTGAGTATTGAGTAAGAAAAACAGCAAAATAAAGAAATACAATATGTATCAAACACAATATACTTACTTATAGAGTATATATAAATATATAATAATAAATACATATTATACAATATATAAAAATATTATACTTATATACCTACACTTATATATCCTACTAATATTATAAATGTGAAAGTTTAGATGTTTGGATGTTTAGATGTTTGGATGTTTGTTACTCAATCACGCCAAAACGGATGTGCGGATTTGGCTGAAAGTTGGGACACAGATACTTTGTAGCCTGGAGAGGAACATAGGCTACTTTTTATCCCGGAAAAACATCAAATTCCCGCGGGATAACGGGCGAAGCCGCGGGCGGAAAGCTAGTACTTATACAGGATAAATTTTTCATCAGTGCACAAATTTTTAGGATCGACTCAGAATCGGTAACTTTCTCCTAGAAACATGGGTCGAAATACGAAATTTTTTTTTACTTTCCATAGTAAATCGATCACGTGATCAGTCCGATTTGTATGAAGAGTCAAAATTTTTTGTCATATTTCGACCTATGTTTCTAGGAGAAAGTTTTTCACTTACCGATTCTGAGTCGATCCTAAAAATTTGTGCACTGATAAAAAAAATATCCTGTATACATGACACAGTAAAGACCAATTAGATTACAGAACTCGGAGCCAAATTGCTCAAGTAATATTCTCGAGCCAATCTCTTGAAGACGCACTTACTAGGGGCATTACGAATGTCCAAGGGCAAAGCATTCCAGAGTCGTTCAGCCGAAAGGGAGAATGTCTTTGAGACAAATCCGGAAGAATGAGCGGGAGTTTGCAACAGAGAGTTGTTGCTAGAGCAAAGGTCACGTACATGAGAGCTACCCAGAAACTGAAACCTGGATTTCAGGTATTCTGGGGTAACCGGATCGAACAAAATGTTGAAGAGCGCACAGACAACTCTTAAGTTTCCTACGCTCGCGAATAGGAAGCCATTTGAGCTGCTGGCGATAGTGGGAGATATGGTCGTATTTACGTAAGCCATATATGAAACGAATACAATTATTTAGAAGACGATCCAGCTTGTTGAGAAGATTTTCGTTGAGGTCTGTGTACTAAGTACCTAATTGAGGATTGCGCGAGTAGTGCGCTTCTACTTTCAGCCTTATTATCACTTAACATCAGGTGTTTTGAAGGCTAAGTGCTAACCCGTTGTGGATAAAAAAAACTGTACCTACGTTAAGTGCCCCGAATTTTACGCGAGCGAAGCCACGAGCGTCAGCTAGTGCTATATAACATAATCTAATCTTGCGTTTGTGTATGATTGCACCGAGCCAGTACTAGAACGGATGCGTCGTTTCAATTCGTAGGAAAAGACAGATTACTGACCATTACGCAGTTGGTGGTGTACGTTATAAGAGGTAGCGGTTGGACAAGGCTACTAGACAAGGCATTGATTTTAACTTGATTTTATAGATTCGACTGCTCAAAAAAGGGGTGTATTGTGTTTAGGGTTAATTCATGTATGTGAGCTTCTTTCTTCCACCATAACGTTATGTCGTTAAAGAGTCGTTATGTCACCCAGAGTAACAATGGCTATATTTTTTTTAATATTCAATATGGCGGACGTGTGGAGCTATCAAAAAAAAATATGAAACATTTTTTCCTCAATTATGCGAGCATATTATAAATGAGTGAGGAATATGTTTAAGTGTAGAGGCAGGATGGTTCGCCACATCTTCAGCTGAAACGAGAATATGTATAAGTCTTCTCAGAGCTGCGCTCGGGGAACAACTGTTAGTACCTAGTTGGAAGGTGGAACTTGTATTAAGATACGCATCTGGGAAATTTTGTTTGAGCGATTCATGTTTCCATGCATTATTCAGTTTTATCCTAATGTAGTGAGTGACGTCTGAGTTGCAAGTTGATGTTTACATTCGTAGGTACTATGCGATCCTGCGTATCGAAGAAATTACTCGACGTCTCATCTGGGAAATTTTGTTTGGGCGATTCATGTTTCCATGCATTATTAAGTTTTATCCTAATGTAGTGAGTGACGTCTGAGTTGCAACTGTTGCAAGTTGATGTTTACATTCGTAGGTACTATGCGATCCTGCGTATCGAAGAAATTACTCGACGTCTTGCTTATGCAGCGATGTAAGTGCGTTACTAAAAAATGAATAAATGAACCTCGCGGAATTAGTACCTAGTAGTAGTAGTTAGATATAAATATAATGTAGTACCTAGAGTAGAGTACCTAGTCGTAAAAGAATTTTCAAAACAGTTCGTTAGTTCAAGCGATTACTTCCTACATGCAAAGTTACCTTCAATACCTCTTTATAACATTAGTTTAGATACCCGCAGAGCTAGCCAGTCTAAAAATGCTTAAATCTAGGAAATTTATCGTTCTACAAGATTTTTACTATCAAATTTATTAACCTATGACATATTTTATACAATTATATTCAAAATTATTTCTATACAAAATTATGTAAGAAAAAAGACTAACTTTTTAAGCAGTTACAAATTAACAGTATTATTTATTCAATTATTTTTATACAATTCTTATTATTAAAATGAAGCATTAAAAATACAACTCAGTGATAAGAGCATTTTCCCGGACAGTGAAAGGTCGTGGGTTCGAGTCCCAGTTCGACTTCCTAATGCTTAATTTTCTGTATAATTCGTGTTTTTGAACCGCTACCTCCTATGTATTAGTCCACAATGATCAACAAGGTCCATAAATCTTATCATTGAATTAATTATAGCGAATCGCCGCGCTTGAGCCACGATACAAGCGAATCACGTGTCTTTATCCATCACTGTAACACCCATGGAGCTAGACTACGTACTGAGGTAACTGGAGAGTGCAGCACTAACACTTTTTTGTGACCACAAATTACACTGTGGCTGTCTTCCGTCTCACCTACACTTTGAAAAGATATGTATGGTCATATGAGACAACTGACAGCCACTACATACTTAATGTCAAATTTGCTGGGCACACTTTTTATTCAGGATGAAAACTCCAGTTACAGTGCCACAAACTTTTCTGTTCCGGTGGCCAAAATGTGAAACTAACGTGTTTTTTTCTAATGTCATTCTGCTCTTAAGTTGATTTCCAACCATAGCGCTGCTGGCGGCTGAAGGTCTTAGAAATCAGGGCTGGGTAAATTGCTACAAAAAAAAGAAAACCGTACGTAGCGCCGCTGTCACCGGAACAGAAAAGGTAGTGGCACTGTACCTCAGTATTAAGTCTAGCTCCATGGTGTGGTGACAGCTCTACGCTTGTTTATTGTTGTATTAAATCTTTATTGCAATTTAACAGTACAAGAAATTGATCTTGGTAATTTTTGATTGTTTGTAATGCATAAACTCAAAAACTACTTGACCGATTTTACAAATTCTTTCATTAGTAGTTACCTACATTTTTCCTGGGTGACATATATTTTACGTACTCCCGCTCTTCCTACGGGAACGGGTACCACGCGGGTAAAATCCCGCCGAGCCCCTAGTGTGCAATATTATTAAAGAATAATATAAATATGAAATAATGAGTTTCTTTCTTTTCTTTCAAATAGATACCTCGGGTACTGTACCTACATTTTTATTGTATGTATGTATGATGCTCCGTTTTGTCAACATTTTTTTCAGAAACTCATTAGTTAGCGATCAAAGTTTAGGATATTGTCTAAAATCATAACAACGCCGTTTTTCCCGTAGTTTTTACGCAAAAATAGTTTTTAATGAGATTCAGATGATTTTCGTGACTAAAATGATGATGTGTTTTTTAGTTTGAAGTTTAAGGTCAAATGTAGTTAATCTCAAGCTGCAATTGTAAGCTAGTTGGAATAGATCGTAGAGAAGATTTTTAGGCGATTGTGCGATATTTGCGTTTAAGTGTCTTTCGTAATGGTCGGTTAAGAGATGGGTCGCCAATAAAATGTATCATCTCGAGCACACCCATGTAAAGCAGTATATAAGCCGAATAATGCACACTGCCGGGCGTGCGTGGGCCCCTTAAAATGGGTGAATAATTACTTCGTTTGAGGATAGCAGACACCAGGACAACAGAAATCTTATGGCTGTGTTTCCTCAACTACTGCAAATCATACAAATTACTTAATAGAAGAAAAACAATATACAGAGATGTTGAATGGACCACCATTAGCACTGCTTAACTAAAATTTTAGAGGATCAATAATACGGAACGGTAATTACAGGTTACATTACAGGTAGTACATTTTTCATCAAAAGTCGAAAACTATGCGGCCCAAGAAAAAAATGTTTGGCAATGTGCAAGCAGCCTCTTTTATTTGATAGCCCATATGCCCTAGTAGTCCCACTTCGAATTTTTAAGACCCCCTTTCAGTTCCTGTTGCAAAAAAAAATATAAATATTTTTATCTTATTTGCAGAATAGTTGGGCAAACGTCATCTAAAACTATTCTAAATTTCAAGTTGACAGCATTAGTTAGATCTCGAGACATCCAGCTGTGACAGACAGACTGAGTCGCACCATAAGGCCGTTTGTCCACAGACGATTCGAGCCGATTTTTCTCGGACGACGGAAGCTGGTGTTTTGACTTAGACGGATGGACACGGGAATACGTTTGTCCACTGCGTCCGAACCCAGACGAACCAGCCGGCCTAGCATGAGCGGCTTATAATTATAACGCGCGATATGATATGGTACGGCAAGTTGTCTTGCTCACCCCACTAAGGTGTCAGCAAGACGGAATGCCATACCATATCATATCGCGTGCTATAAGCCGCTCATGCTAGGCCGGCAGTAGGGACACGATTTTTTTTTCGATATTTTTGGTATCGAGTACTTTTTATTCGATACCGAGTACTTTTGTACTCGATACTTTTTGTTTTGATACTTTTACTAATGAGTACTTTTTGGTAAGTATCGTATCAAATAATTCATACTTAATTAATCATCAAGGATTTCTTCCACCGATGAAGGCGGGTTCGAGTTCGAGCTTCTGCTCTTTCCCCGGGCTTCATCTCGCTGATGTTCTGTTTGGTGCTACTTTGCGCGGCCGTTCTCGGACGTGTGGTGTGCCCCGTCGGATCTTTGCAGCTCTCGGCGCGGTCAGCCAGTCGAGTGAGACCCCATTGGGAGAGGCCCAGCTAGCGCCTGCGAGCGGGCGCGCAAACGGGGTACGGGCTATAATTTTAGGTGGAGGTGTTGGAAGGGATGTGAGGATTGGGTGAGTTGGGTTAGGGAAGTGGCGGCGGCACAATATTGCGGGGTAGTGCCCACATCTTTCTGGCTCTGGTGTAGGTGTTGGTGGTGATGCTGGGGGATGGAGCTGATTAATCGGTTTCTAGCGGGCGCCGGCGGTGGTTGGGCATCAACTTACTTTCAGATTGTGCAAAGTACCTATTTTGGTTGTAATTTTGTCAGTAAAGAAAAAAGTTAATACTTAATTAATGTTGATTTGAATTTGTCTGTTCACTTGTTTGAAGTATTGTAATAGGTTCCTATCATTCTTAATTTGAAGCTAGGCTTCATTATTATACACTTTTGTTTTATTGAACCTTAACCCTTGATTACAGAAAAGTATATACTGGAAATAAGTATGGTATGTTAAAAAGGAAGATATGATGTTCTAATTTTATGTAAGTATAGTTTTTATATACCTAGTTAATGATGGTAATGGTTGCAAAAAGTATTGAAATAATAATAAAGGCTGATTGATTTCTCAATGAACTTGTTTGAATTATTTATTTTTACTTTCTATCATTCTGAAATTGAGCCCTTTTTTTGGTCTTTTAAATGAGTACTAAAAAGTATCGATACTTCAAGGTATCGATACTTTTCAATCGATACTTTTACGAGTACGATACTTTTTTTTCGATACTACTCATGAGTACCGTATCGATACTTTCTATTCGATACCGTGTCCCTAGCCGGCAGGTTGAGCTTGTTAGTGAAACAGTTATATAGAATCCACGCTCAAACTTGGGACCGAGTTCGAATCCGGATCCGATGGTTCGGTTCTGGGGGCCGATTCTCAGGCAATCGAGAAAAGTTCACATTTATAGCTCGAAATTCAAATATAACACAGTTTTTGTATTGTCAGAAATTCACAATCGAAAAAGTTCGATCGAAAACCAGTCGAACGCTACGAATGGTAAAAACCAATAGATGTTCGTATACGAACTTAGCTGTCAAAATGAATTTGTTGACATGTGAGACAGCTTAGGGCCTGAGAATCGGGCCCCTGGGGCCCGATTCTCAGGCATTCGAACTTTTTCAGTGTGGTAATTCGTATGTCGAACATTTTGTGTGTGGTTTCTTTTGAAAAGTTAGAACGTTTCAAACAAACTAAGCTGTCCCACATGTCAACAAATTCATTTTGACAGCTAAGTTCGTATACGAACATCTATTGGTCTGTACCACTCGTTCCGTTCGACTGGTTTTCCATCGAACTTTTTCGATTGTGAAATTCGGGCAGTACAAAAACTGTGTTATATTTGAATTTAGAGCTTATAAAAGTGAACTTTTCTCGATTGCCTGAGAATCGGCCCCCTGAACTAAAAAGGGGGTTTCTAAAGGCTAAGTAGCCCGTTTGGGGATCGTAGGTACCAGGATATCAGAAATCACTGCAGCTCGTTCTAAAACTGTTCTTTACGACACCACCCACGGAATCAAAATGGCCTATGAACAACATTACTTATAAGGATAACAATTACACTATTATAATAACACGTTATTCCAATGTTAAATGGATTGTTGAGTGAGTAATCGTACTTCCAACAATGTAGTAGTTTGAAATTACTACAATCTTCTTTAGAGGTAGTTCCCCAGTAGTAACTTAATAACTTAGAGCAATCATCTTGGTATTTTATAAGTTGTTACTTATATAACTACAGTAGTTATTCTATAGCAGCATTTTACACAATTTTTTCCACAAGGGGCAGCACTTCGCGGTCAGTCAATGAGTTAAATGTATAGAGAAGGCATTCCAACTATAGATTCTTTGCAACACGAGTTATAGACCCAGATGGTTCCTACTCTAGTCTGTGACAGGCGCTAGACGTAACAACTCGTAATATGTGTACTGTGTTCTATTTTATTAGGAACTAGCGTCCGCCCCCGTGGTCCCAGTTCCCGTGAGAATATCGGGATAAAAAGTATTATAGGTGTTATAATCTATCTCTGTTGGAATTTCCATCCAGATCCGTTCAGTAGTTTTTGCGTGAAAGAGTAACAAACACCCAAACATACATCCATACTCACAAACTTTCGCATTTATAATATTAGTTGAATAATGTAGGTACCTACATTACTACAGGGGGCCAAGTCTGCTAACGTTAAGTCACAAACGTTCTTAATCGTGTTTCGATTGTAGTTCAGTTGTAGTACTTTTTTCCACACTAGTTACAAGAAATATGTACTTTTTTCACAATACTATTGATGGTCACACCACACACTACATTCACATCACATCATACTGTCATAATTTTTGTTACTAGTGTTTAAAAAAGCACTACTAGGTACTGAACTACAATTGAAACACGATTGAGACACGATTGTGACTTAACGTTAGCAGGCTGGTGAAAGAATTTTTAAAACAGTCTAGTAGTTTTTCAGTTTATTAATAACATACAAACAAACAAAACATCAAATCTTTCCTCTTTATTATTAGTTTATATGAACATTTAGACACAATTTAAAAAACAAAAACTATCATTATTAAAACTGCACTAAGGCCCGTATTATAGAACGCCTCTCAAGTGGAGATCTCTTCTCAAGTATAGTTAGCAAGGGATGAATGTATTCGTTGCATGTATTTACATCCCTTTCTAGTACTATACTTGAGAAGAGATGTCCACTTGTTCTTTAATACGGACCTAAGATAAACGAGACGAGAGTCGAGAGATGACTTAATTATTTGTAGTGCGGTGCTAGCCCTGATGTTAAGTAATGTTAGGGCTGAAAGCGGAAGCGGAATCCTCAATTATTGAGAAACTGGCTGTCTTATCTCTAACTTTCAGAACACAACAAAGCTAAAAATATCGTTGTTATGGCGACAGACTTAGATAAGATGGTGGTAGCTAGACAGGCGGACTTTATACAAGCCTTACCACAAACCAAACCGAATACAATATGTTACCCCTGTGGCGACATCAAGACGACGCGCATAAAACCACTAACGGCACCGGCGAATAATACGGAGAACCTACATCGCGCTTACAAAGTTCTTCTGGGAATCGAGCCCGGGACCTCTGGGTCTGTTACTACACTCCCGGAATCCTCAACCACTGAGGAACTGGCTATCTTAAGGGCTTATTACACTTGGCTAAATTCAGCATCTAATTAAGCATACATTGCTTGTTTTGTTTGATTGCATCACTTGCTACAAATGAGCTCAAAGAAAGCAATGTATGCTTAATTAGATGCTGAATTTAGCCAAGTGTAATAAGCAAACATCGTTGTAATGGTGGCAGACTTGGAATTTGGATAAGACCGTGGTAGCTAGCCAGGCGGACTTAGAACTAGCCAAACTAAATACAAAATGAACCCTCAATGGGAAGCGAACCCGTGACATCTGGTTCTGATAATGGTGGTGTATATAGTCCATTCGCTTAGATAGTGTCGCTCTGCCACAATGCCGTGCGGGTGTACCGACACTATCTAACCGAACGGACTATACCTACTACTAGCTAGACCATAAAAAGACGCTTAGATTTCCTCATACATTACGTATCTATTTTTAGGATTACGAATGCACAAACATAAATCATTAACATCACAGGTTAGATACCTACTGCTAAAAAAAGTGCCAAACATTTACACTCTACTACAGAATACTGAAATGTTTACTTACAGTATTCCATCTTCATATAAAAGGTCGGGACGCGAGTTATGACTCGGGACGAGAGTTATGACCAATAGACATTGAAACATTTCATGAAATGCTCGAGCTTTTCTTGAAGTGAGCAAATCTACGATATGGCCACGACATGTATCTCTCTCCCTCTCTTTAGGTATCATCTGAAAGGATCTTGGTATGAGCTTTATACCGAGAGAGAGAGAGAGATATAC
Organism: Crambus lathoniellus; assembly: GCA_949710035.1. Classification (NCBI taxonomy): domain Eukaryota; kingdom Metazoa; phylum Arthropoda; class Insecta; order Lepidoptera; family Crambidae; genus Crambus; species Crambus lathoniellus. Next base: position 5,746,882 of record OX453324.1, on the reverse strand, counting down.
AGGGTGTTAGGGGCACCTTTGCAAACACTTTAACTATGGCTTCAGGCCATCATGCTGAACAACGCACAGCAAGATTTTTTGTCGGAAATGAAAAAAATATTTCAACGGTACAAAATGTCCCGATTAGTTGCTTAATTTGTATGAAACGTTATAAATATTTTTATTTTCAATTCCGACAATTCTTGCTGTACATGTAGCATGATGGTCTGAAGCCATGGTTAAAGTTTTTGCAACGGTGCCCATAACACCCTGTACATATGTCACCGGAAAATACCAAGAACCGCAAATTTATAAATTTCCTCTTCGCGATCGCCTGAATCTTCGTGGTTATTTTTTTTAGGAAATTTATAAATTTGCGGTTTTTATTATTTTCCTGTGACATATACATACTTGTTGTGGCCATATCGTAGATATGCTCACTTCAGGAAATGCTCGAGAATTTCATGAAATGGTCGCATCTCATGAAATGTTTTCCTGTCTATTGGCTACATCATGATGTGGCTTGGGCAGATTAATAAGAAGAAATCGTTTCTCGATATGGGCAACTGACCGCGCGGCAACTTCATGAAATGGTCAAGATTATTTGGTCAGATCATAAAATAGTTATATTTATTACCGGTAGAGGCGCTGCAAGCGTTTAGTTTATGTGTGCCATACATGAAGCTCGACTTAATACTGAGGTAACTGGAGAGTGCAGTACGAACAATTTTTTGAATACCACAAATAACACAGTGGCTGTCTTCCGTCTCACCTACACTTTAAAAAAATACGTATGGTCATATGAGACAACTGACAGCCACTACCTGCCACTACATACATAAATGTCAAATTTGCTGGCGACACTTTTTTATTCAGGGTGAGAGCTCCAGTTACCTCAGAGTATTAAGTCAAACTTCATGGTGCCATATCATCAATAGTTTTTTTTATTTCTGTTTAACAACAAGTATTTCAGCACTACGAAATTCACGAAAAGGCGTAACACGACAGAGACAATTTCGATCGATTCGATTAGATATTTCTAACCTATCACGTGTTCTACAGGACTTTCAAGGCAAACTCTCATTAGATAATATGGTGGCGTACAAATTCAGAAATTAATATTTTGATACCATGGAAATATCACATTTAAATGATATCACATAAATTAGTCTTGTAATCGTGTTTCATTTTATGGTCAAACATTGTTAAAAATGTCATTAAACGTTGACTATTCAACGATATTGTCAATTTAAACAGGTCATTTCATGAAATGCGACCACTTCATGAAATTCTCGATCATTTCATGAAGTGAGCAACTACGATATGGCCACGCACGACATACACATAATGATGTCACAGCTCGCGCTCTGCTCTTGATGAAGACTCGTACCGCTATCCAGACAGAGCTGACACGAGGACTTGAAGAAATAATGCAGCCGGTTTCACAATTACTCGTTTATTGTCTTTTAACAATGTTATTCTTAATTAATTAAAAATATGGGAATGTGATGCGAATCGATAGTTTTATAGTTATTTAAAGGACACGCAAAATTAATAGTTTGGTTGAAGTGCAAAAACCATGAAGTTTGACTTAATACTCTGAGTATTTAGTCGAGCTTCATGGCAAAAACCAAAGAGAACATTAATTAAAATTATATGGTCAAGCGCGAGCGTGGCGAACGAACGAACCACAGACCATCCATCGGTGAGACAAGGGCGCGAGATCGGTAGTCCTCTTCTCGCGCTGTGGGAAAGAGACGCGCAGCTGCTGCTGTCTCGCTCTTGCGCGTTAACACCTCGAAGATAGAATACTGGTGGTATTTTCTATGACTCTACGTGCTCTACGCTGCCTTCGATTATTAATACATAGTAATTACAATAACAAGATGTACTCAAGTTTCTAATTAAAGAATTACTTATAAATTAATTGACAACCATTTTGTCTGGCGCTTGTGGCCCTGAATGTGAACGGTCGCGAATTCCAATCTTGTTGGTGATGAACATAGTTACTGAGTCGGGGTCATATGTTTAACATATTATTTACTAGCGGATCCTCGCGGTTTTACCCGCGTAGTACCCGTTCCCGTGGGAATATCGGGATAAAATATAGCCTAGTCGGGAAGAATGTTGCTTTCTAATGGTGAAAGAATCGGTCCTGTAATTTCGGAGCCTATTCGATGCAAACAAACAATCAAATCTTTCATATTCTTTCATATATATCAATCAATCAGATACATACATAAGTACATAGCGTACGCATACCCACACAACATAGTATACGTTAAAATCCTTCAAACCATTATGGCTGTAGCAGGGAACATAGAAATCAACAAACATAACCCTCCTTCTGACACAGTCGGGTAAATAACCACCCGGCTTAGCCCATTAATAACCAATCTTATAAATAGAGCAGGGTCCCAATTCTGCTAAATGCAATGCAGTTCAATTGCACGTCGTTAGCATGGCGATAGCTTAAAATGACACTTTTGGTATTCTGCTCCTGTCAAAAAAGTTGCATAGCGGCTACCCAGCCGCTATTGATTCATTTCGGAATTCTACTAACCAATGGCGTCACAATAGCGGCAGCACGGCAACATAAATAGGTATTCTGCTCTTATTTGACGTTTGTTCCGATAGCGTTGGCATCGTCGATATCTGTCAAAATTGGCCATTGAGAAGCAATTGTGCAGCCATACGTTTTTTCATCGTTTTCTTGTATAAATTCTCCGATAAAAGTGATTACAACTATGTAGCATCACATTTTAAGATGAAGATAGTTGTTTTGTCGGACACGGAGTTTATAAAAACGTTCCGCCTCAGTGAAAACGTAGGTAATAAAAGATATCGCGGAAATCAAATCTCCGTTTATTTCCGACAAGAGGGAAGAAGCATTCATCATCATCATCATCTTCAGTCACTACGCCACGGGCTCCTCATAGAGAACATCATCTGAATCAAACTTAGTAATAAATAAATAGGCCTTAGTAATAAAAAGTTTTGTTTGAATTATCGATCGATCGATCAAGAAGCTTGCATAACCAAACTGGAGATAGATATCCGCAAAAAGTATCGATACCTATACTAGTATACTCGATACTTTGGTTACGATACCGAGTAATTTAGTACTCGATTCCTACTTTTCATTACGATACCGAGTAAGAATCGACACTTTTCACCATACTCGATACTTTTTAGGCGTTTAGGTGTAAAAATAACCCGATAAGTACTATTATTAACCGAAAAACGGTAACGGTTAAATTATCCGACTTTGATCTAAAAAGAGGTTGCAGTTTTACTCGTTAATAGGGCTCCAAAGACGAATGGCAAAATACGGAACCCTTATAGATTCGTCAAGTCTGTCTGTCCGTCCGTATGTCACAGCCACTTATTCCAAAACTATTAAGACTACACATTTGAAACTTAGTAGGTACCGGTGTATTCTGTGCACCGCTTTAGTTTTAATACGATTTAGTACGATTTTCGTTAGATTTTTAGCTACGACGTACAGTTTTCGAGATATTGTCATTTTTAGTCTTATTTCTTATTCTTTCTGAAAATTATTATTATCGATCGACATTATCGATATAACGCATCAAATGAGAAGAGTGAGGCGAGGCGGAAGAATACTTTATTTACAATCAATCAAATCAAATTAAAAAGTCGACGCGGACCTTATACCGGTATTGATTACCTTTGTTGCGATACTACTCATGAGTATAGTACCGATACTTGCAAGATGGTGGAGGAACGTAAGCAACGGCCATGTAATGAGACTAGACGAAAGTAACATTTTGTGAGAAGGGCTCTAGCTATGCCGGATATAAAGTAAGGCAGAGGACGACCGCAGGCCACGTGGTTGACAACCGCTAACAAGGGTTCAATTTAACGAACAGACAACCCAAGACCACCTAACTTGGTGCGCTGCATCACGAGAAGAACCGACTCCAAATATAGGAATTAAGCCGGCTGTACATTCTCGGCCAAACATTGGCCAATGCATCGTACATAAACACTTTTGAGAGAACAAGTCTAAAAAGGTTCTTTCAAAAGTGTCAATGTACAATCAATGCATTGACCAATGTTTCACCGAGAATGTACAGCCCGCTTAAGGCACGGAAGAGGAAGAACTAAGTAACTTTAAAAAAAACATTACTGTTACACAACTAGACACCCGTGACGTCGTTTAAGATCAAAGGTCATTCAAAATAAATGTGTTATTTTTGTGCATAAATTTACTGAAATAGTAATTGAAATCAACTCTCGTAAAGGCGGGTGGCATTCTGTCAATATTGCAACTGTCAAAAGTTAAACAAAGTTTTACAAAAAAAATATTTTTTGTTAGCGAGAAAATTGGTAGTGGTATTTTTGCTATACGTAAGTAATCGGTACGTTAAGTAGGTAAGGTACGGAACTCTTCATGGGTACCATTCACGGAACCCTGCAACCCTTATTTATAAATAAATAAAAATAAAATAAATGGGCGAGTTCGACTCGCACTTGACCGATTTCTTACTCAGGCTGCAATCTCCAGTTTGGTATAAGCTTCTTGATGTTGATATGAAACTAGACGGATGGATGTCAAAATTGTCAAAGGTGTAATGTAAGTAGATATACAATATTGACCCTTGTTTGTACATTTGTTAAGTATAATTTTATATGCACTAGTTCAATCTACTCATGCCAAGCCGATGCGATGCTGACGACGTGCCAGCGATATGCTGACGACGTTTTACTCAAAATTAGTAGAATACCGTTTTTAGATCAATGGCGTTGGCAAATCATTGGCGTGTCCGCGACATCGCAATTTGTGGTAAAATAGCAGAATTGAGGCCCAGGGTCTCAATTCTGCTAAATGCAATGCAGTTCAATTGCACGTCGTTAGCATGGCGATAGCTTAAAATGACACTTTTGGTATTCTGCTCCTGTCAAAAAAGTTGAATAGCGGCTATCCAGCCGCTATTGATACATTTCGGAATTCTACTAACCAATGGCGTCACAATAGCGGCAGCACGGCAACATAAATAGGTATTCTGCTCCTATTTGACGTTTGTGCCGATAGCGTTGGCATCGCGATATCTGTCAAAATTGGCCATTGAGAAGCAATTGTGCAGCCATACGTTTTTTCATCGTTTTCTCGTATAAATTCTCCGATAAAAGTGATTACAACAATGTAGCATCACATTTTAAGATGAAGATAGTTGTTTTGTCGGACACGGAGTTTATAAAAACGTTCCGCCTCAGTGAAAACGTAGGTAATAAAAGATATCGCGGAAATCAAATCTCCGTTTATTTCGGACAAGAGGGAAGAAGCATTCATCATCATCATCCTCTTCAGTCACTACGCCACGGGCTCCTCATAGAGAACATCATCTGAATCAAACTTCGTAATAAATAAATAGGCCTTTGTAATATGTAATAAAAAGTTTTGTTTGAATTATCGATCGATCGGTCAAGAAGCTTGCTTAGAACCAAACTGGAGATAGAGATCCGCAAAAAGTATCGATACCTATACTAGTATGCTCGATACATTGGTTACGATACCGAGTAATTTAGTACTCGATTCCTACTTTTCATTAAGATACCGAGTAAGAATCGACACTTTTCACCATACTCGATACATTTTTAGTCGTTTAGGTGTAAAAATAACCCGTTATTTACTATTATTAACCGACAAAACAGTAATAACGGTTAGATTATCCGACTTTGATCTAAAAAGAGATTGCAGTTTTACTAGTTATTAGGGTTCCATAGACGAATGGCAAAAAAACGGAACCCTTATAAATTCGTCAAGTCTGTCTGTCCGTCCGTATGTCACAGCCACTTATTCCAAAACTATTAAGACTACACACTTGAAACTTAGTATGTAGATGTATTCTGTGAACCCGCTTTAGTTTTAATACGATTTTCGTTAGATTTTAGCTACGACGCACCGTTTTCGAGATATTGACATTTTTATTCTTATTTCTTATTCTTTCTGAAAATTATTATTATCGATCGACATTATCGATATAACGTACTCAAATGATAGGAGAGAGGCGAGGCGGAAGAATATTTTATTTACAATCAATCAAATCAAATTAAAAAGTCGATCCGGAACTTAGACCTAGCAAATCAAGCCGCTAGCGCCACCTAGCGGTAGTTTTTAGCGTTAAAACAAATAACCGTTAATAACTAAAATAGCCGTCAATAACGGTTGCTAATTTTCTTTAATAGCCGGCTTCGCATCTATAGTCGATTCTGTGAGCGGTACTCCCCCAGCCTGAAGGGGCCCCGAATACAGCAAAGAATTAGAATCCTATGGGTTCAAAAAGTACTCGATACTTTTGATGCGAGTACGATACCGGTATTGATTACCTTTGTTGCGATACTACTCATGAGTATAGTATCGATACTTGCAAGTTTTTATCGATACTCGATCGATACTTTACGATCTTCCACCAAGATGGTGGAGGATCGTATGCAACGGCCATGTAATGAGACTCGACGAAAGTAAAATTTTGTGAGAAGGGCTCTAGGTAAGGCCGATATAAAGTAAGGCAGAGGACGACCGCAGGCCACGTGGTTGACAACTGCTAATAAGGGTTCAATTTAACATACAGACAACCCAAGACCATGCGCTGCATAACGAGAAGAACCGACTCCAAATATAGGAATTAAGCCGGCTGTACATTCTCGGCCAAACATTGGCCAATGCATCGTACATAAACACTTTTGAGAGAACAAGACTAAAAAAGATTCTTTCAAAATTGTCAATGTACAATCAATGCATTGGCCAATGTTTCACCGAGAATGTACAGCCCGCTTAAGGCACGGAAGAGGAAGAACTAACTAACTTAAAAAAAAGTAAGTACTGTTTTACAAGACACCCGTGACGTCATTCAAGGTCAAAGGTCATTCAAAATAAATGTGTTATTCTTGTGCATAAATTTACTGAAATAGTAATTGAAATCAACTCTCGTAAAGGCGGGTGGCATTCTGTCAATATTGCAACTGTCAAAAGTTAAACAAAGTTATACGAAAAAAAATTTTTTTTGTTAGCGAGAAATGGTAGTGGTATTTTTGCTAGACGTAATCGGTACGTTAAGTAGGTACGGTACGGAACTCTTCATGGGTACCATTCACGGAAAAATTAAAATTAAAATAAAAAAAATGGGCGAGTTCGACTCGCAATTGACCGATTTTTTACTCAGGCTGCAATCTCCAGTTTGGTTTAAGCTTCTTGATGTTGATATGAAACTAGACGGATGGATGTCAAAATTGTCAAAGGTGTCAAGTAGATATTTTTAGACAATATTGACCCTTGTTTGTACATTTGTTAAGTATAATTTTATATGCACTAGTTCAATCTACTCATGCCAAGCCGATGCGATGCTGACGACATGCCAGCGATATGCTGACGAAGTTTTTCTCAAAATTAGTAGAATACCGTTTTAAGATCAATGGCGTTGGCAAATCATTGGCGTGTCCGCGACATAGCAATTTGTGGTAAAATAGCAGAATTGAGGCCCTGGAATTCATTAAACTGACTTCAACTAAAATAGTTATTAGGTAACATAGTTTTTATTATGTTGTTATTTAATAAATCAATAGATATTTTTACATACAACGGTCAAATAGAATTCAATGATTTTTTACTTAGATAACGTTACAAACAACCTGAATAAGTATGAATTAACTTTTGTACCAATTATAAATTTTATGAGTAAGATGGATCCAATGCTAATAATATCCTTGTAGATCTATTGAGACTAATATTTTCTTGGCAAATATTCTATTCTACTCTATAGTACCTCCATGAGAGAAAAGTTAAGCGAAAACCTTACCTTTTTTTTTCTTTTTGTTTGCCCGGGGGAAATGCCGTCGCATTCCCCCCCCGCCCGGGGAGACGAAGGGGATATGTGGGGCTCGAACCCACTAAAACCCCCGGGGTGTTCTCTACACATGCGGACGGAGTTTGCGGGACAGATGTGTCAGGCACCGCGCCCTCCGCCCCGTGTTAGCGTCCGTGGCCGACGCTCCTCCACGTTGGGACGACAGTACGTCCCACCTCCGGTGTGGCGCGCCGAGAACACCTGGCGCGCTCCTCCACCACGGGAGCCAGGTGGACGACGAAGTTCCCCGCTCCGCCGCCCGGCCCCCCTACCTATTGCGCCGCGTCCTGGCACCGCCTCTCCCTTGAGAGGCGTGCGGAGCGGCGAACTACAGGGCGCTGTTCCCTTGCAGGTTGCACCTCTTCCTTCTCTTTTTCCGGCCGTCCGACAGTTACAAAGTTGCCCACCACCCGCCGGAGTTCGGCAGCTAGGGCGTCTGCTTTCGATCCATCTTCATCTGTAAAACTGAGGACCTTGGCCCCCGTCTGGGACAGTCTCATACTGAGCCCGTTGTTCAGTCCAATGTCCGCAAGGGAGATATTAGTTTTCGCCTTTTTTATTATGTCGGCGAAGGTGATACCCTGCTCCCTTGCGGTAGGCAAAAGAGTTAACACCACTGCCGCTGTGTTGTGGGGGGGGGGCATCTTTAGACTTCGTTGAGAAGAACGACTTTTGTTTTCTACCGGCTTTTTGGGTGCTGAAGTCGGCGGGTTGGCGGCATCTGTTAATGGCTTATGCGTCTTCTGCCCACGGCGCACCACGTCTGTCCATGCGGTCTGCCCTGACGGGGCAGGAGGTGATGGGGCACTCGTCACTACGGGGGCGGGAGCTCCGCTCTTCGCCAGCAATTTGGGCTGTTCGGGCATCTTTGATAGGCGTTCTTCTAGCGCCCCCAGGCGCTGGTCCACTCCACGTACCGTCTCAAGGAGAGAGCTCTTCAACTCTGCCAAGATGGGCATTAGGTCAGTCGTCTGTGTGGGAAGGGGAGCATTTCTGAGCTCGTGTATCTCCTCTTTCAGCAACCGGTTAGTATCCCGGAGCGCTACACCGATGTCCAATAGCTTCTTGTACTTCTCGCGATGGTCCTTATTAAGGGCCTCTTGCGCCTTTTTTAGTTCTTCTTGCTTCTTTTTCAGGTTATTGACCTCGATCCTCCTATATGTTACAATTCTGCCAAGAGACCTCTCCAAGGACTCAAGGGCCGCCGATGCTCCCTTAGAAAAAGCTTCCTTGGAAATAAACTTCTCAAGTCCAGTGACCTTTCCTCTAAGCACGTCAACCTCTTCCTCCACAGGTGGGATTGCCTCGAAGTCAGATTCATCAGTCTCGGTTTCATCTGAACTCCCTGCCTCTTCTTCCATCCTATCGTCAGCACAAGCAGAAATCGGTTTGCGTGCCAACTTGCGTCTTCTTGACTCCTCCGTAACCTTTCCTCCAGCCAGTCTCTGGCTCTCCCGGTCTTGCAACCTCTCTTCCGACTCAAAAGTTTTAAAGTTTAAATGGTCCATCTTACACCCACGAGAATGGGAGAAAAAGTCAGTCCACCCGGGCAGAGATCCCAGTACCCGGGTAACCCTACATACACTGGGGGGGCGGGAGGTACCCCAGGTTCGTTCGGTAGTTGGCAGACACCTGTGCCTGCCACCTTCAGGCGGTCCGACGCCCACGTTCCCGACGCTAGACCTTTGAGGATTATTTATAGTGGTTTACTCCACGCGGCCCCCGTGTTAATACAACGACGGCCCCCGTTTCTGCACTACCTACAGGGTTACGGTATGATTTTGCATTTTTGAAGGGGTTTTGCTCCCCGCGGCCCCCGTGACAGAACACGGCGGCCCCCGTTCCTGCACTACGTACAGGGTTACGGCTTGACAGACTATCAGCCGCCGCCGCAGGGAATGCGACGACGTTGCCCAGGGTGCACGACGGGGACGTTGTCTGACTTCACACCCCATAGGTACCTTACCTATTTTAACCGCCGACTATCTGTCTGTCTGTCTGTAGCGTCGTAGCTGCTGAAAGACTGGACCGATTTTGACGCGGTTTGTTTCGTTCGAAAGCTGACGTGATCGAAATGGTTCTTAGCTATAATTTTATGAAGATCTTTTCATGTTCAGTACCCCTAGTGTAAGTTTTATGTCAAGCAAACGCAAACTATCGCGATTCCGTATTTATGCCAATTTGTATGAAATTATTATAGGTATGCTACTCGCCGCTAGAGGCGCTTAAACGGTTTTCATACAAATTGACGTAAATAATTAATAATAAATAAATAACTTCTTACATTCACACCAATTATCTAAGCCCATTTTAATTTCATTAAGAAACTGTATCATGGAAAACTTGATAACGGATAAATATATACTTAAATACTTTTTGTTTGTAAATACATACTTAATATACATAAAAAACACCCACACCAAGACAAATAGACATGTTCATTCACACAAATATTTGTCTTGTTCGGGAATCGAACCCGAGACCACTGGCGCAGAAGGTGGGTAGCCTACCCCAGCGCCAATCGGTTTTACTTATTAACTTATTACAAACTAAAAAATGGAAAATGAAGTATTTTAGAAAAAATCAACCCGTCTCACAATCACAACTAGCTCCGATGGGACTCGAACCCACGACCTTTCGCTATCCGGGCGACTGCTCTAACCTCTGAGCTACGGAGTCGTTACGAGAAGCGTCGAATTTATCCATTCCTACTTCTTACGCGCTGTATAGCCAGCGTTAATTTCATCAATGTGAAGATACTACCCTCACACACGAAAGAAATACCTTTCCAGATATTTGACAATCGCTAAAGATAAAATTATTGCTATTGCAAGATGATTGCAAGTTATTTAAATTTAGTTTAGTCCGCCTGGCTAGTTACCACCATCTTATCTAAGTCTGGTGCCATTACAATTTTGTTTTCAGCATTATTGTGTTCCGGCAGTTAGAGATACGATAGCCAGTTCCTCAGTGACTGAGGATTCCGGGAGTAGTGTGCTTCCATCTTCAGCCTTATCGCCACTTAACATCAGATGTGATGAAGGCTAAGTGCTACCGCGTTGAGAAAAAAAATAAAGTAGGTGAGTACGTCACATTTCCGAAACATAGCGAGGTTTTTCTTCTGGTCAGGCTTAACAGTAAAATAAGCCATCAAATCAATATTAAAGATAGTAATTTATTGACAAAGATTTCCATCTCATCATCACAAGGCTGACGGATCTTCCTATTACATTCAAAGTTCAATAATAATAATCATTGCATTGCACATGATTGCACTTTGCAATTTTCCCCTTGAAACCTATTGTTGACACTTCATGATCATGACCACAGACAGACTATTGTTTGTTTTTTTTTCTTTATTAACAGCCTTGGGTTTAACCGTATGATTGGACATCGGCATCCTATTACATTTACATAGATGAGACATGATGTCGATATCTTCTATCTATATAAATATATATTTTTTTTCATGAGAAGCTTTTCTGTACTTACTTAAATATTGTAATGTCATCTAAACCCAACCTGTGCCTATTATACATACATTATACAGGCTAAATAAGATTTTAAACTTACATGGTCATTATCACTATAACTATTATGAAAAACGGGATTTTTACCATGTTTATTTTGTTTTTCGAGTTCCCGATATTTCGGCGCAGTTGCACACGCCATGATCACGGAGTAACTGAATAAAGTTAATGCGGGTGGATGGTATTAGGAGCAGACGAATCTGTCTACCCTCTTTCTTGTCCGTTTTTTGCGCTCGATACTCGTACCACTGTTTTCGTTCTCGCACTCTGATACTGTGAGTATTGTGTGACGCGAACAAGTTCGAGTTGAGTGCGAGAACGAAAACAGTGGTACGAGTATCGAGCGCAAAAAACGGACAAGAAAGAGGGTAGACAGATTCGTCTGCTCCTAATACCATCCACCCGCATTAACTTTATTCAGTTACTCCGTGATCATGGCGTGTGCAACTGCGCCGAAATATCGGGAACTCGAAAACAAAATAAACATGGTAAAAATCCCGTTTTTCATAATAGTTATAATTATACAGGCTGTATACAAAATTTCAGCATCATCGGACACTGGGAAGTGGATCAAATTAAGCTTGCAAGATTTGTCCCCCACTAACTAACTAATAACATGGCAAGTCAAATAAAAACTTGTAAAAAAGAATGTTTCTAAGCGCAAAACCCAAGAAGTGCGGGACAAATTCAACAATTTTTTTATGATAATAAGAAAAAAAACATAAAAATTGGGTGGAAAATTGTAAAAGCCGCACTTTTCTTTTCCCATGCAAACAGCTATCAAACACTAGTCGTAAATAATTTGTTTATCCCTCTTTCACATAAAAACGGAGCAACGGATCGACGTGATTTTTGGTATAGTTTGGGGATAGTTTTGGAGCTGGGGGCCAATTCTACTAACGTTAAGTCATAATCGTGTCTCAATCGTGTTTCAATTGTAGTTCAATTGTAGTGCTTTTCTACACACTAGTTTCAAGAAATGTGTACTTTTTTCACCATACTACTGATGGTCACACCACACACTACATTCACATCACATCATATTGTCATAATTCTTGTAACTAGTGTATAAAAAAGCGCTACAATTGAACTACAATTGAAACACGATTAAGACACGATTATGACTTAACGTTAGCAGGCTTGGCCCCGAAAGTGACAAAAGTTACTTTTTACCACGCGGGCAAAGCCGCGAGGGGTAGGCTAGTTAGTAATAATTATGTATTCTTTACCATGATAAATATAGATATTCGTACTAATATTATAAATACCAAAGTCTGTCTGTTACCGTTTCACGCGTGAATCAATAAACCAATTCTGATGAATTTTGGCTTACAGAAAACAGATAAGGAAAAGTGGTTCCACGCATAAGAAGGTGCGCTTGTATATAGCACTAGTAGTATTATAAATGAAGTGTAAAGTAGTGATGAATGAACCGTGATGATGTGATGAAGCATAAAAAAATAAAGTAAGATTTAACTACGTTCCGAATTTAATAGCAATAAACTCATCTAAGCATCGTTGTGGAGATCCTTGGGGGAGGCCTATGCCCAGCAGTGGGCGTCGTTCGGCTGACATGATGATGGTGATGATGAAGCATCGTATTCGACAAAAAAGTGTAATTTTTTATTGTATCATCATCATCCGTACGATGCCCATTGCTGGGCATAAGCCTCCCCCAAGGATCTCCGCAACGATCGAAATACATATACTACGTACAATATAATATGCGCGAAATCCCTATGGATATTATGGATTATACCTATTGAAAAGAACAGACATTAATTAAAAAAAAACAATGATTATTTACACTACCTACTACATAAAGTAAATTTTTTATCAATGAAATACAAGTAACGCCATCTAGTGTCGAGTAGCTGAACTATTTGTGCACCAGTTCGTTTTCCTGATTTTCCGAAAGGTTTTCCATTTCTAAAGTAATGAACATTATAAATAACTAAATAATAAAAAGGCAAAAGAATTTTAATGCTATTAATGTTGTTTTCCCAACTAACCAACTTGATTATGCTGAGAAAACTTTTAGAAGCAAACATTTTTATTGATGACTAATTAGATTTTATTGTTGTTTGTTTCAGGTCGCCTCGCAGTAATCACATTCAGCATATTCACTGTCGCGCTAGGAATCATACTATCATTTGTGCCATGGTTGGATTATATTATATTTAGGGTGAGTAAAAGAAATTTAATATCAATAACCAGTCAATAACAATTTCCATTTCCTAAAATAGAACTTTACACTTAATACTTCATAAATGTCATGAGTATTGTAGAAAGAGAAGGCAACTAAATGGTACCTAGAAAAAAAATACTCGAGGTCATAGGTAAAAAAATGGGGTTTTCGCGATTTTCAGCAAAACGGTAAATTTTATCATAAAATTAAATCAGACAAAAATTGTAGATCATGCAATTATCTACCAAAAATGTATCAATGCTCTTTTCTAAGAGCCACCGTTTCTGAGAAATAAGCATTCAAAAAGTTGGAAAAGTTGGAAAATCGCCATCATATCATATGCACGTTTCCACGCCACGTATGTGTACTTAAAGCGTTTCTTTAACGTGGTTTCCTCGGTAGGCTTAACTCCACGGGTCTGTTGTGATTCTGTTTAATTTGAAACAATTGCATTATAGCAAACTAGCTTTCCGCCAGCGGCTTCGCCCGCGTGGACTACACGACGTTATCCCGCGAGAACGTGATATTTTTCCGAAATGAAAAGTAGCCTTTATTCTTTTCCAGGGTACAAAGTATTTGTGTCCCAAATTTCAGCCAAATACGTTTAGCCGTTTTTGCGTGATTCAGTAACAAACATAGTATCTCAACTTTCACATTTATAATATTAGTAGGATTAGGATGAGTAGGATATGGTTCTCGACAAAAAACAAAAGACGAAACACTTTCCCCCTTATTACAAAACGTGGACTAAAATAGTCCTGGTTTAAAACTGGTACTAAACTGCTGCTGTCACTTTCATTTTCCAAATGAAAGACAGAATTAGCATGAATTTTAAACCAGGTCTACCTTTAGTCCACGTTTTGCAATAAGGGGGTTAGGGTTCGTTCAAGGAGAGGCGGCGCGTGGTCAAATTGTGCTATAATTACGCGCTCGCGAGTCTCGCGACAGACAAACGTCTAATCAAATAAGTCAATGACGCACGCACGCACCAATGATGCTCAATATTCGCGTCGCCTCTCCTTGAAAGAGCCCTACCCCCTGTACACACTGGGCGCTCGGCGAGCGTTAGCGTTACATTTTTGTATGAGAATCTGTAGTTCTGCTACTGCCCACTAGAGGCGCTGTACATATTTGCATACAAAATGCAACGCCAACCCTAACGCCCAGTGTGCCCAGCTCAGGATCACTCATTGCGTCCGTCTGTCCGGCCATCCAGGTGTTACAGTCAATTTGCTCCAAAACTACTAGACCAAATGAGTTTCGTCTACTTTTCTTTCTGTGACCCAAAGACGAAAGTAATATAATAACATAAACAACTGAAGTTTGAATAAGGAGAAAACTTTTGGGGGGCGAAATAAAAAAAAAACTTAGTCATGTGGCCTATCAAATGAAAGGTCTTATTCCAACACTCTTTGTTACAGGAATTGAAATTATGGAACGGCTCTTTGAGCTATAGCTACTGGCAGAGGCCCGGGGTGGTGCGGCTGACGAAGGTGTACATCTTCAACGTGACCAACCCCCAGGGGTTCCTGGAGCACGGGGAGAAGCCCAAGCTGGTGGAGGTTGGACCTTTTGTGTATAGGTCAGTATTGCATGTCTTTTTACTGACCCTATGTAAACCTGAAGGTGGAACCCATGGAGCTAGACTTAATACTGAGGTAACTAGAGTTTTCACCCTGAATAAAAAAGTGTGCCCAACAAATTTGACATTTAGTATGTAGTGACTGTCAGTTGTCTCATATGACCATACGTATTTTTTCAAAGTGTAGGTGAGACGGAAGACAGCCACAGTGTAATTTGTGTGTGGCCACAAAAAAGTGTTAGTACTGCACTCTCCAGTTACCTCAGTATTAAGTCTAGCTCCATGGTGGAACCATACCATACTTCTCTCTTCGTTAACGTGCGAATGAAAGTCGACCAAATCGTCTCGTGATCAAACAAGAGCAGGAAAAAGACACCATTATGCTTCTCAAATTTGAGTAGCGAGCGAGTATTCGGGCGTTAGTTTATGTGTCTTTAATTACCAGCGCGGACAAAGGCCAAATGTTACTAGGACTTCAGGAAGCAGCCGAAGCGTATGGAAAGGCTTGTATACTAATAAGTAACTGGAAGACTCCATCTTATCTTTTGGTTTTTAACTCTTAACCAGTGACTTGACTTAGGTGTACATCTTCAACTTGACCAACACTCAGGAGTTCCTGGAGCACGGGGAGAAGCCCAAGCTGGTGGAGGTTGGACCTTTTATATAGGTCAGTAGGTATTGAATGTTTTTTACTGACTGCCTGAAGTTAACGTTAGTCTCCTTGTTAACGTGCGAATGAGAGTCGACCAAATCGTCTCGTGATACGCATTATGAATAGAGTTAAGTACTTTATTTGTCTTTAATTAACAGCGGGCAAAGGTTACATCTTACTAGGACATCAGGAAGCAGCTGAAGCTTATGGAAAGGCTTTTTATTAATAAATAACTGGAAGACTCCATCTTATCTCCTGGTGTTTAACTCATAACCATTGACCTGGGGTCACTGGGTTCCTGGAGAACTGTGGAGGTTGGACCTCTTGTGTATAGGTTAGTACTAGACTGCATCTTTTAGCATTTAGCCTTCATCACACGTCTTGATGTTAAGTGAAGATAAGGCAAAAGGTGGAAGCGCACCACTCCCGTAATCCTCAACCACTGAGGAACTGGCTATCTTATCTCTAACTGCCGGAACAAAACAATGCTCCGAAAACGGGTGCCCTATTTGAGTGCTAAAGTTGGTAGTGCGATTTTCAGTATATCGAACACGGTGTGTCGGAAACTCCGTATAGTCCATGGAAATCGTACATTTTGCCTTGCGTTAAATGAGGTAGTTCTGATTTTTTTGTATGTTAGTAGTGATGAGATAGTAATGACAAATCCAAGTTTTCCACCTCGAAAGCCCTCCGGATCATTGTTAAATATTTAAAAATCCAATAAATTTTTAGATTTTTTTCAGTTTTTGTCAATTTTTACCACCAAGGACCTGTGTTACGGCAAAAGTTACTACTTATGCACGCTTTAAAGTAGACTAAATTTGCAATAAAAAGAGAATAATTTGGTTCTTGTAAGTCAAACAGTTTTTAAGATACGGCTAATTTAAAATTTGCAAAATCACAAAATAAGGAAGTATTACAGTTTTTTTCATTTTTCGTCAACTTTGTTTGACCCCCTAGTAGTGGGTTTAGGGCAAAAAATTTTTTATTAGTTATTAAAGTCCATTAAATTTCCAACAAAATGAGATTAATTATGTCGATTTACACCTGATAGTTCCTAAGACACAGCTGTTCAAAGTTATAGAGGTAGTTAAGTAAACAATTATGTAATAGAAGGCTTTGCAAAAGGTAGTAAGCCCTAAAGGAAGAAGGATCTGAGAGACGTTCCCGTTCTACCCTGTTAATCTTTTTTTATTGCAAATTTAGTCTACTTTAAAGAGTGCATAGTAATATTTGCCGTAACTCATATCCTTGGTGGTAAAAATTTACTAAAACTGAAAAATATCCGAAAATTTTATGGATTTTTAAGTATTTAACAATGATTCAAAGGGCTTTCGAGGTGGAAAACTTGGACCTGTCATTACCATCTCATCACTACTAACATATAAAAAAAATCAGAACTACCTCATTTAATGCAAGGCAACACCACTTATTTAGTACGATTTCCTACTAGTAGTGCTATGTTTTATTCGGGTTTCATACTGAATCTCAACAGTTATAATATCAACAATTAAAACATCAACACCGTAAGACCAACGATTCAAAATCTCAACACTTCAGAATCTCAACAGCTTAGTAAGTCAACAGTTCACAAGACCAAAGTTTAAAATCTCAACATGGTGATACTGACATACATATTTTACTGTAAGTAAACATTATTTGACGAGGGGTGCTTACCTTTTATTTTTAACCGACTTCAAAAAAAGGAGAAGGTTCTCAAGTCGACGAAACTATTTAAATTATTTTTTTACATATGTTTTACCATAACTTTACCAGTTGTTAGCCGGTTTTCATAATTCTTTTTTTAACTGAAATAAAATTGTTTATGTATGGTCCCATGAAAAATTTACAGCAGTCAGTTCAGTAGTTTTTTCACAATTCTGAAAAACACTAAGTTGTCGACTGGTAGTTCTTTTTTTACACGTCAATATATTCGCGAAGTATTGACCAATTTCAATGATTATTTTTTTTATCGAAAGAATAAACTCCTGAGGTGGTTACGTTGTTACCAAGGTAGGATTTGATAGTAAAATTCATGGAAAATCGAGGAAAACCCACAACCCGATCAGTAAGTTGATTAAATTAATAGTTAATAAATAAATAAATAAATATTTTTCTTACAATCACACCAATTATCTAAGTTACTCTATTGTATTGGGTTAATCCTGTAATTATAGATGTAAGTGTGGAAATAAATAAATAAAAGATTAATTAGATAAAGTCCCACCATTTCGTCCATGATTCAATGTATTTTTCAATTTTAGGTTTTTTGGAAATAGAGTTTTTGTTTGAAGGCGGTTAAATTTTTTTGAAAAAAAAATTGTTAACTTTTCCAGTTTTTGTGTGAGAAATCTAATGAGCAAGCGTCGCACAATGTGCAAAGTTTAAAACTGTAGCCCAATCTAAATTAGAACACTCATATAAGCACGACCCTCTTGTTATGCAGTTTTTTAACTTTCCACCATCAGCTAACCTAAATTACAAGAATACAACTAAAGGTCTATTCGTGCATATGGTACTTAAAAACATGCTTTAACTCCTAAGCGTTAGGGAGTTTTACCTTCCATCACCAGCTCATCAGCATGAGATGATGACTTCCAGATGCAAATATTTGAAAAACTTTAGAAAATGTATAAAACACGTAAACTACGTATAAAATTTGCGGGTTTTCCTCGATTTACCATGGATTTTACCATCAGATCCTAACTTGGTAACAACGTGACCACCTCAGTGGTTTATTCTTGCGAATAAAAAAAGAATCATTGAAATTGGTCAATACTTCGCGAATACTTATATTGACGTGTAAATAAAGAACTACCAGTCGACAACTAAGTGTTTTTTAGGATCGTGAAAAAACTACTGAACTGACTGTTGTAAATTTTTCATGGGACCACACATAAACAATTTTATTTCAGATAAAAAAAGAATTATGAAAATCGGCTAACAACTGGTGAAGTTATGGTAAAACATATATAAAAAAATAATTTAAAAAGTACCGTCGACTTGAGAACCTCCTCCTTTTTTTGAAGTCGGTTAAAAATAAAAGTTAAGCACCCCTCGTCAAATAATGTTTACTTACAGTAAAATATGTATGTCAGTATCACCATGTTGAGATTTTAAACTTTGGTCTTGTGAACTGTTGACTTACTAAGCTGTTGAGATTCTGAAGCGTTGAGATTTTGAATCGTTGGTCTTACGGTGTTGATGTTTTAATTGTTGATATTATGACTGTTGAGATTCAGTATGAAACCCGTTTTATGCTATCGATGCTTTACTAGTGCGATGTAACGTTTGTGCGAAAAACGTTGGGTCGACAAACCTTACAGCGATGATTCATTATTTCGTTGATTTGTTTGTTCTATGACATGTTATTTCGAAATTTCTGTTATTGTGTAGCTTTTTTTCAGATGTATATTTTTATATTAAATCAAAACTCCTCCTTTTTAACCGACTTTAAAAAAGAAGGAGTTTATCAGTTTGACCTGTATGTAGCGTTAGATTTAGGCTTAGGCTCATTTAGACTACAGGTCAAACTAATAAACTCCTTCTTCTTTAAAGTCGGTTATAAGGAGAAGTTTTGATTTAATATAATTACATCTGAAAAAGCTACATTATAACAGAAATTTCTAAATAACATGTCATAGAACAAACAAATCAACGAACTAATGAATTATCGCTGTAACGTTTGTCAACCCAACGTTTTTCGCACAAACGTTACATCGCACTTGTAAAGCATCGATAGAATAAAACATAGCACTAGGAGTTTTCGTCACACCGTGTTCGATATACTGAAAATCGCACTACCAACTTTCACACTCAAACAGGGAACCCGCTGCTGAAAACACCGTTGATACCATAGCGTCAGACTTTCATTTGAAGATAGTGCATGGCTAGATACTTACACAGATATTAAAATTAAGTGATCTTGTCTTGTGTATAGGTTAGGTAGCAAACTCAGTAGAATTTGTAGCTTGTTTTATAATCACCTACAGCTAGGTAGGTAGAAGCACATGAATAAATAAAAACTACGTTAGTAGAAGACTGATTCCGTCAAAGTGCCAGAGACTGTCTCTAATATCTACTCTCTTTTAAAGAGAAAACTTTTAGGGAAAGACTCAAAACTGCTTAGCTTTCATTTAATATGAATTCATTCATTTTCTTATATATAATTTTAACGAGGGTATTTCCTCTTAGGAAATGACACCTATGTTCTGTGCCCTCATACTTTACTCATAGATACCTAACACTAGATTTTTTTAAATTGGTTCAGTAGTTTTTAAGTTTATCCGTTACAAACATACCTAATCTTTCCTCTTTATTTGTATAGATTTAGACCACATCATCATCATCATGTCAGCCGAATGAAAACGAACCACATAGTACAGCGTAATACAAAAATTTGATCCAACCTTCATTCTGTACTCTGTGGACATACTAGCTTGTAATCATAACATAGATTTGCAACCGGCCATGACAACCAAACACTTTAAATTCCATTTTGACACGTATCACCGCAGAAATTACGGCCAAAATTGCGAAAACCTCCATCCAATTACTGCCACTGCACTGGCGTAAGATGGTTGATGGTTCACAACGACATAAAAACTGGCTGTCGCAAAAAATAATGGTATTGCCCAGGGGGGCCAAGCCTGCTAACGTTAAGTCTTATTCGTGTCTCAATCGTGTTTCTATTGTAGTTCAATAGTAGTGCTTTTTTACACACTAGTTACCAACTAGTTACAAGAATTATGACAATATGATGTGATGTGAATGTAGTGTGTCGTGTGACCATCAGTAGTATGGTGAAAAAAGTGCACATTTCTTGTAACTAGTGTGTAAAAAAGCACTACAATTGAACTACAATTGAAACACGATTGAGACACGATTATGATTTAACGTTAGCAGAATTGGCCCCCGGTATGAGCGATTTTCTGAGAGGCCATTTAAAAAAAAAAAGCTTCCAATTGCTTCACTAGATGGCGTTGAATAAGTATGTACATGTCTATGGTATATTTTGGTATGAAACATATTTAAATTAATTACTTTTTAACAACTCAAAGGAAACTAATAATATATTAAATAAGTACTACTGTGAGGAACAGAAACGAAATAGGTAAATTTAAAGATTTAGGTAAATAAATAACATCTGTCTGACGTTCCGTTTTACGTAAAAAAGTCGCGTCAAAGTAAAATTTATAACGTTCCGTTCCTTCTAACTGCATAGGTGGGACAGCGCCATCTAGTGACTGAGCTTTCAGAAAATCGCCCATTGCAAACATTCTAGTAGAGACACAATACCTACAATTTTCCTTACGAACTTTTCTCTACAAGGTATAAAAACGAGCAACGATATTTTATGGAGTAGGGTTTTAATCACCCATGAAACTGCAAAAGTTTCCCTTAGGAACGTAGGTCGAAATAAGAAAAAAGAAGTCGTCGTCCCATACAAAAGTGCCGATCAACCTGATCTATTTTGTATGGGACGACAAAATTTTGTTTTCAGATTTCGACCTATGTTTTTAAGCTCTCCGTTCACGAGGCTCCCGTGATTTGGATTCCATGAGATGCACAGATAATTTTTTAAAGGCAGACCCCTAACCTAACTCCTTTTTTTATCAAGAGGCGAATGCGATCTTTAGGCATATCAAACGGCATGTTGGACTTGGTCACACCCAGGGCATGTCACTCGCCGCACCCAGCCCGCTCCCACCAAGCCTAATAGGCTTCGCGTCAGGGCTGGGCGGTTCTAACCCCTGCCCCACCTCCTAACAAACTCGAAAGCTCAAGAGGGCAGCCCTCTAACTCTTGACGGAATCGAGTTGAGATCAAAATTGAATCAAGATCGAAAATCATCATTCTAGTAACGATTTTAGCGCCAATCGAGAGTAGGGCAGAGGTACCCTTTGTGGCCACTTAACAAGTACTAAATGGTCTTAGGTATTTAAGACACAAATTATATCTTAAATTATAGATAATTTATCTACCTTTAAAGGTACATTTTTCAAATTTAAAAAAGTAAAATAGTTTTTGTATATAACACAAAATGTGTGAGAGGTGCCAAATGTACCGGTTTTGGCCACTTATTGATAGTTAAACTTTTGTAAGTACTTATAGCGAAAAATCAAAACCAAACCCAGGTTAAATCAATAAATTCTAATGCGCTAGAAACCAATCAATTGCAAAACATCAATTTGATTTAAAAAAACAAAAGTTTATAAAGTATTTCATCCAAAACAAATTTCATAAAATTTTCATACAAAACTTTTATTAAACAGAAAATGGAATTTATTGAAAAAAAAAATCGTATGACATAAATAATTCTAACGGTTGTTATTATTACCTTAAAATACCTTATTTTAATTGCCTATAGCAAAAATGGCGAAAAGTTGTTAAGAAAACTTTTAGAGCAAAAAGTGGCCAAAACCGGTCCAGTGGCCAAAACCGGGGCTTCTGTCTTACCTACTGTTTTATAGATTTAAGATGGATTTTAAGGTATAAAGTCACACATTCGTTCACAAAAAGTAGCTTGTTGCAAAATGGAAAATGAAGTATTTTGAAAAAATCGACCATAAAAATTGCATTGTGAATGCAAAAAAGTAAAATTTAAATAACTAGCTTGTTGCAGTTCGAGAGTTTTGACATATTATTATGTTTTTGCTGCTATCCTACTAATATTTTAAATGCGACAGTTTGTGAATATGGGTTTGTGATGAGTATGGATAGATGTAAAGTATGGATGTTTGTTACTCTTTCACGCAAAAACGACTTAACGGATTTGGTTGAAATTTGGCACACAGATATAAGATAGCCTGGATTAAAACATGGAATCCTTTCTATCCCGATATTCCCACGGGAACGGGAACCACGCGGGTGAAACCGCGGGCGACCGCCAGTTTCTATATAAGTATATCGTGTATTTACAACAAAAAACCAGTATTTAATGCCTTATCTAACATTCATAGGTAACACAAGTTCTTAATGAAACTTACCTTGGGCTAGAACTAGATAATTGGTATGACTGTATCTAAGAAAATTTATTCCCACCTACCTCCTTCTCGCGTCGTATTCCTCATGTCTGAGAGCCTGTAAACATTGGGCGCTTAGTGTTACATTTTGTATGCAAATCTGGACAGCGCCTCTAGTGGGCAGTAGCAGAACTACAGATTCTCATATAAAATGTCTCCCGTAGACTCACCAAACGCTCGCAGAGCGCCCAATGTGTACAGGCTCTGAGGGTCGTGCGTGACCACCACGCACGTCCCAGCAGCCTTTCTTGGATGATGGCCTTCCATCGTTCTCTCACCGGCGGCGTGCAATGCGTCGTAGACTGCAGTTTTGAGTATGGTGCAAATCTAACTGGTGAGAAACCGCGTGACTATTAATTTCTCCTGGTTGTCGCGTTCTTTCCTGACAATGTGGCCAAAGTATAACTCGCGCAGTTAAAGAAACAATCTGTATATGGCGGCGAAGCATTAAGTGTGAGCGCGAAAGCATGACCCACCCACGTGGTCTACATGCAGCAAGACGGTATGTGTGAGCGAAATAGCATGACCAGACGGCCGCCATTTCCATATTGTTTCTTTATCTGCGCGGCTTATAATCAAGGACCACCACGCACGTCCCACAGTCTTTCTTTGATGATGGCTTTCCATCGTGCTCTGTCACCGGCGGCGGCATGCAATGCGTTGTAGTCTGGAGTTTTGAGAATGGTGCTAATCTGACTGGTGAGAAACCACGTGACTATTATTTTCTCCTGGTTGTCGCGTTCTTTCCTGGCAATGTGGCCAAAATTATCAAGGACCACCACGCACGTCCCAGTAGCCTTTCTTTGATGATGGCCTTCCATCGTGCTCTGTCTCCGGCGGCATGCAATGCGTCGTAGACTGAAGTTTTAAGAATGTTGCGAATCTGACTGGTTAGAAACCACGTGATTATTATTTTCTCCTGGTTGTCGCGTTCTTTCCTGGCAATGTGGCCAAAGTTATCAAGGACCACCACGCACGTCCTAGCAACCTTTCTTTAATGATGGCCTTCCATCCTCTGTCACCGGCGGCATGCAATGCGTCATAGACTGAAATTTTAAGAAGGGTGCTAATCTGACTGGTGACAAACCTAGTGACTATTAATTCCTCCTGGTCGTCGCGTTCTTTCCTGGCAATGTGGCCTAAGTAATCAAGGAGCACCACGCACGTCCCAGCAGCCTTTCTTTGATGACGGCCTACTATCGTCCTCCTATCACCGGCGGCATGCAATGCGTCGTAGACTGACGTTTTTAGAATGGTGCGAATCTGACTGGTGAGAATCCACGTGACTATTAATATCTCCTGGTTGTCACATTCTTTCTTGGCAATGTGGCCAAAGTAATCAAGGACCACGACGCACGTCCCAGGAGCCTTTCTTTGATGATGGCCTCCTATCGTCCTCTGTCTCCGGTCTCCGGCGACATGCAATGCGACGTAGACTGAAGTTTTAAGAATAGTGCTAATCTGACTGGTGACAAATCACGTGACTATTAATTCAACACACAATCGACCACACACTCACAGCGTTTCATACAAAACCGTTTAACATGACCGAATAGCATGGATTTCGGCCAACTGCCAGTCCGTTGCCTGCTGGCTTTAGTAGCGTTCGAGCATAGAGTAACTTGTATTGCGTTCGAGCATTCGGGCGTAAACCGCTTAAGGGCAGGATCTTCCAAAAACTCTGTCTTTGTCTTTTTCTTTATGTGTGAAGAGAAATGAAAATAACCTCACTTTTGCATTTTTTCAATGTTTTTGTTGTTATTTTGAGCATAAATTCACTTTTTGAAAAAGTAGCCTGAGAATAATCTACTATATGTCATTAGGTACCAATTTTTCTATATATTATTCGTGAATAAGAGATTAGTAGGTAATCTAAGTAAAAAACCAAAAAAATATAAAAATAATAAAAAAAAATCTTTCTAAGTATTTGAATTTTTTTAAAGTGGAGATTTTTTTTAAAGATACGAATATCGTTATTCTAGCCACAAAATAATCAAGATCGTTTAAGAAACTTCAACTTAATATTTTTGTCCGTTCAAAATAAAGAATATTTGATTGTTTACTTTTGAATAAAAAATTGGTTGTTTTCGATAATTTGGAAGATCGTGCCCTTAAATGCGAAAGTTTGTTTATGTAGATGATTTTTTTGGTACCTACATTGAACACCATCATATCCATTCCTCCAATCGTAATATAAGGAGTTTGAGCCCCTGTGTTATGGCAATTGGAAACAACGACGGGTATTACACACACCCAGACACAAGAAAATACACAGGAATCGAATCCGGGGCCTCAGAAATAGCGGCACTCGATCACGGAGGTTAGCAAATACTATGTTTCTTTCCCAATAATAATGGCTTAACGGATCAGCCCCCTGATTCACAAACTGTCGGAAACGTTCCCGACAGTAGAAAGTATGCTCTGTCACTGTTACTCACTTCACCACAGAGTAGACAAAGAAACAGCACAGAATTCGAATCCGATTCCGTTTCCGACGGTTTGTGAATCAGGGGGCTGGATAAATTATGGTCTGAAATAGCACGTAAGCTTTTATTTACCCCGGAAAGATAGGTACTATAGGTAGGTATATCCACAGAACAAAAAATTTTTCCGTGCTCTGTGGGTATATCATTCCCATAGGAAAACCGTACCGTACGTACCGTACCTATAGTTCACGCGGACAAAGCCGCAAGCGGAAAGCTAGTAATTTATAGAGATTTCATAAACATTATATGGCTCATTATGAGCGTCAATTCTATTCTTAATTAGCCTGACGAAATAATACTTATGTACCTAAGTACGTAAATTCGACTGTACATAAAGAATTAGTTACATATTAAGGTAGCTAGCCCTTATCACGTCGGCAATAAAAGCTGTTTTTCCATAGCAAATGTTAATCCTGGTTTGCTGCACACTGTACTTTGCATGTAACCTGATATTTGATTGCGATTGAGCAACACCAATGCCAAGTCCGCGTTGCGAATATAAGTACTTTTGTGTAATTTCACTGGCATCGCGTGTTCCTTTTGTAATCTTTGTTTTACAAGGCGTTAATGATGCGTAAGCAAAGGGGCCATAAAACTGTAAAACAATGTTTAAATAAAGCCAAGCCATACAAGCTCTGTTATACTTACTTGCTAGGTATATGTATAGGTAGTGACGGCCCCCCCACATTGGGTGTGCTTAAAACCGATGACGGAGAGCAAGTAGTGAGGGGTTTATTTGGTAGTAGTGATGCCTACTCTCAACCGCCCCATCTGGTCAGCCCACCCGTAGTGGGTAACCTTATGGGGAGATTGAAAAGAGTCTCTGCCCCTGCCCGGCCTCCTGTCGAGCTTTCGAGATCGTCAGGGAGCGGGGCAGGGGTTAGAACCGCCCAGCACTGACGCGAAGCCTATTAGGCTTGGCGGGAGAGCTGGGCGCGGCGAGAGACAAACCTTGTATGAGTCCAACATGCCGTTACCGGTATACGAAAAGACTGTATTTGCCCTCACTATAAATAAACCAATAAAAGGTATATACTTAGGTAGTGTAGGGGAGCACTTAAGAGAGGATTTTTAGAAATTCCTCCTCTATAGTGGTTAAAAAAGGGGTCCACGCAGATGAAGTCGCGAGCGGAGCGCTAGTAACACATAAGTAAGTATTATTAACTACTTTAGCGGGGTAAAATATAAAATTTGGGGTAACGTACTAACAAACTCCTTCCCTGTGTGAAATACTGGGACATGCTTTCTTAACGGATACCCACACATGCATGATACATAACAGCTATCAGCACAATCCGTTGAGTGGTTCGAGCTGTGCCTTAAAAGAAAGAAAAAAAAGAAAGAAAATTATTTATTTTAGCAACACACAACAAAATATAAACACAGAAAACCAAATAGAACGAAAGCAAAAATACACAAAAAATTGTTCCATGTGTTGTTGTGTGATGCCAAAACTGTGCTCAGCTCAGTATAAGCAGCAAGCGACGAGGCCTGGCCGCACCTGGTATTCTGCTGAACACGGTAGTGACAACTGGACATAGGTATCTACAATATATGGAATTGTCATCTAAACCAAACCTGTATACAAAATTTCAGCTCCATCGGACACTGGGAAGTGGATCAAATTAAGCGTGCAAGATTTGTCCCCCACTAACCAACTAACATACTAACTCACTAACTAACTAACATGGCAAGTTAATAAAAAGCTTGTAACAATACAATTACATCACATCATGATAGATCATGCAGTCAATAACGGTGGCCTTTACTATATCTCGGAAATTAGTTACCGTCATAAGGTCCCTTTTGATTTGGACGACCACATATGCTGATTCAATTAAACATTAATTTGCTTTTTGTTCCAGGGAAGACATGGACAAAGTGAACATCAAATTCCACGACAACGACACGGTGACGTTTCAACACAACAAGATCCTGCGGTTCGTGCCGGAAATGTCCGTGGATAAGAACCAGAAACTGGTGGTGCCTAACATTCCGCTATTGGTAAGTGTATCTAGAACAAAGACGTGGGCTCGTATTATAGAATAACACTCAAGTGGAGATCTCTTTTCAAGCACAGTTTGAAAGGGATGCAAATTATTATTATTATTTGAATGTCACTGCGACCTAAAAGATCTATTGTGACTCGCCACCTTTTAGCCTGGAGGCTTCCAAGAAGTCTAGAATACTCCTAGCTTTACTAGTTTTAATCTCCTCTGGGCGCATAATGTGTCGATCCAAGTTGGATACTGCGTTTGTGGATAAGGGGCCCCGCAGTCACACAGATCATTTAGTTTAAGGGATGCAAATACATGCAACGAATACATTCATACCTTGCTAATTATACTTGAGAAGAGATCTTTTATACAGATTTTTCTTTTCTAGCACAAAGCCTTCATCACATGATGTTAAGTGGTTATAAGGCTGAAGATGAAAGCACAGTCCTCCTGGAATTTCGAACTGGCTATCTTCAACTGCCCGAACACAATAATGCTGAAAGCATCATTGTAATGGCGTTATATTTAGATAAGATGGTGGTAGCTAGCCAGGTGGACTTAGAACAAGTCCTACCACCAACTAAACCGAGTGCAATATTTACCCCCACTGGAAATCGAACTCGGGACTTCTGGGACTTATACCAGTGCAGTGGTGTGAACCAAAAGACCACACAGGGTGGTTATTTAGGATAGTTAGGAAGTTAACATAACTACATATGAACTGAAAAAGTTACGAAAAGCTCATTTGTGACACTATGCCAAACGCAAATTTTTACCTTAACAATAAAATATAAAACCTTTTTACCTTTTAGACGAGCAAAACTCCAAGCGACCGAGACACCTGTATCTCCTAATTTTCTCTCTCTTTCCAGACTGTCACTTCTTTCTCTCCCAATCTGGCTGGCTTTCTCTTCAACCTTCTTGTTTCTGGACTTGCGATCACGTACAAGGACCGAGCGAAACCGTTCGTACAAGTCACGGCTGAAGAACTGGTGTTTGGGTAAGTAAAGTTCACTGACAAATGGATATCTTCTTTCTTTATTTATAGAGAAAGGTCCCAGGACCGCCAGACCTTACATATTTTCTGATGAATTAGGGCGTCCGCTGCGTCATTCGGGATTATGGTACTGGGTACTGGGTGGGATACTGGGCATAGGAAAGGGAAAGTGCTGTTCCGTGCTGCCTGATGTTGTCCAGCCCTCAGCCTGTACACACTGGGCGTAACGCCCTGCGCAGACGAGGGACTTTTGTCCATCGATATAACCTAAAAGTGGAAACATTTGCTGCGAATGCAACATAAACGAAGATTGTTCAGCCCATCAAGCTTCTCATGCCACCTTGATAGATCTTTACGAATTAAATAAACGACGTATGCATCGAGTTCGTGGCGAAAATTACCACTTTTTAAGTTAGTCTGGCGGACAAAAGTCCCTCGTTTGCGCAGGGCGTAAGCGATGGCGTTTGCGTTGCATTTTCTATACAAATCTGTACAGCGCCTCTAGTGGGCAGTAGCAGAACTACAGATTCTCAACAAAATGTCTCCAGTGCCCCTAGTGTAAGTTTTTATGTCAAAAAACGCAAACTATCGTGAGTGCGTATTTATGTCAATTTGTATGAAAACTGTATCAGCGCCTCTAGCGGCGACTAGCGCGCTTATGCAGTTTTCATACAAATTGACATAAATACGTACTCGAAATAGTTTGCGTTTGCTTGACATAAAAACTTACACTCGGGGTACCGTACTACGCTCACCAAACGCTCGCCGAGCGCCTAGCCGCCTAGTGTGTATACTGTACCTGGGTAATTATGCAAAAGGGTGACAAAGAAAGAAAGAAAGAAAATACATTTATTGGACATTGATACGTTTGTCTAGTTGTAGCTGTCTTCAATTAATATGGAACCCTAAAAACTGTACTTAGATTAAGCTTATTTGTGTAACTGTAGTTTTAGTTTTATTTCTGTTTTCTGTCTAATGTTGAGGCTTCACCTGTGTGACGCCTAACGGCGTTAATAACGGCATGCGCTGATCTGTGTATTATATCATAGCGCGCTAGTTAATGGCATTAGACGCAGGTGAAGCTCGGGCATAAGTACTATTATATATTCTGTGGTCAAAGTACCTACTTAGGCTAGGTAGGTACATGTATTTTTGGTTTACTGCCCAATAAATAAATATAAATATAATTTATGTAAAAATAAGACTTTTGGCTGGCGTTGTTTGTCTAATACTAAGTTAGTTTAATTAACTATTTACTTGCGGTTTGATTTTGATTTCTTTTACAGATACGATGACCCTTTGGTGACTCTAGCTCACTACTTCTACCCTAAAGGAAAGAGGCCAAACAGCCAGATGGGACTTTTATTAGCAGTAAGTACCTACCACTTATAAAAAAAACTTGATTCAAATGAGCAGATGAATTGAATGTATTTATAAAATCTGATTTTTTCTAGAGAAACGGTACGTTAGAAGAAGTGTCGACGATATACACGGGACAGAAATCATTGGAAAGATTCGGATACATAGACAAGATAAACGGATTGGACCACCTGCCGCACTGGAGGGATCGGCCCTGCAACGATATCAGGTAGGGTTAATGGTATTTTGGTACTAAAAGAAAGAAAGAAAGAAAATTATTTATTTAGTGATACACACTCGGCCGGCGCCGGCCGGCAGCGCGCGGTACAATTTGGTGGTAAACATGTAATAACAATGTGGCACTAAAAAGGTACTAGAGGTACTAGTTTAGACGTAATTAGTTTTTTAGGATACCCAGGGACGATTTAGCGGAGCGCGTATACAGGGTGATCCATCGGGATGGGTCAGTATGGGAAAGTTTGAAACTAGAGGAGATAGAGATATTTGTTTTAAGGAACCATGTCGTCGATATTATAGATAAGTAAAACTTCATTCAAAGATTTTCAAAAAAACTCATATAGGTAGGTACTTACGACTCGGGAATCGAGCCTTGTCAGTTTTCAAAACAAAAATGTTAAGTATGTTATTTTATTACGAAAGTTTATTGTGTATGGTGTGTACATTTTTCTATGGAACCCCATGTCTACAATTAAAATAAAATGCTTATTTTTTTTATTAGGTTCACCAATATTTGCTTACGTAAACTAAAAGGAAAAAACTTTTAAGGTAAACACAGCATGCACAAAAAAGAGAAAATTTAAAGATAATAATAAAAAAGCACAAACTTAACTTTTTTGAATAATTATAAACTTATTTTACCCAAGTTTATGATATCAACCAAGTCTAGCGTTGGCGTTGCATTTTGTATACAAATCTGTACAGCGCCTCTAGTGGGCAGTAGCAGAACTACAGATTCTCATACAAAAATGTAACGCTCCGAGCGCCCAGTGTGTACAGACAGTAGTCTCTGCGTTTCTCTAAAACGTAATTTTCGTAGGACGTAGGACCTAATCTTTTTGTGCAGTGCTTATCGCTGAATAGCGATCTCTTCCAGGGTCCAGGATACATAAGTAAACAAAGTACCAGGAAAGCATCAGTGTATAGGCGATATTTATTAAGAAACCTCTGTAGATTACCGTTGACGACAGTATTACCTGCACAAATATCTACAAAAGTAAGCAAATGTAAAGATTTTCCTCTGAAAAATCAATATTGTCGTACTTTATGTATTGACATATCACTTATACTTATAAGTGGTCATTGACCAATGGGGAAGTATGTATCAAGAAATATCTAATAATAATATTTCGTGTCAAATAATAATAATAATATAGTATTTAAATACCTATCTAATTATTTTACACGTGTTTCGCCCCCACACGAAACATTTTCAAACCATTTTGTAAGATGTGTCACTGCACTATTATTTCATATGCATTTATTTGCGGTACTTCTTGCATTGTTTTTGTTTCTGCTTCACTAGAATATTGGTTTCATACCTGTGGACTTCCACCTCGTAACGGTTCCCAATTGGGTATTTGACTGAATTTTTTTATTGACTTAAAATGTTCATCTAAATAGAAGCAACACAACATAGGTATTTATTTTCAAATATCTTGCATATTTTCAGCGATGTCTAGAGCATCAAACTCTCTAATTAGACAAGGAGAGCGCTATAGAAACATGACGTCACATTTCTATAGCGCCATACTGTCGCCATAGAAAATTTCGTTTTAGAAGGAGATAGCTAGAGTTACAATTAAGTAGCTCATAACTCACTTGTTTTAATACAGATTGAATTTCTTTTTTCACATTTGTTATTCAAAAATATTATATTTCTGATTGTCATAATTAAATATCTACATTTCAACAACAGTCAAATACCCAATTATATCAAATACATACCCATATATTATTATCCATACCCATTTTCTCAATGTTGCACTTGGTCCCGTAGTAAAAGGTGTTCGTATTGATGGGTACTTTCACCCCCTGAAGTATGTCCCATCTTTAAACAAACATCCTGTATAGTATTTTGTTGTTATATTTTTCGTTTCTGGGTGTATGTTGTAACACTCGCCTTTGTTTCCATTTGCCATAACACGGTTTCATGCTACCTAGTTTGGGATTGAAGCAATTTAAGGCGAAGATTCCCGAAAATAGGGTACCTATTTTAAATTATGGATTACTCGCAAACCACAAGTACCTAAAAACTCAAAATTTGGAGAAAATATGTAATTTTACAGTCTTTTATCTAGTGCTTCTGGCCGTTATATTTTCCATTAGTGATACCTTACCTTAGTGTAGGTATCGAATAAAATTCCAAACATCCGTCAAATAATAATTCAAATTACCCATACTTGGTTTTAGTTACCTAATGAAAAACATATGAAAATAATTGTCTTTGAATAGCCGAGGGATTCCGGCCGTCATAAATTTATTTTTTTATTATTTTAATTGAATTTTAAGTGTTTTTCGATACGCGGGGCGCTCGCGAGTTCACAGCACAGATTTCTATAGGTACTAGTTAAAAGTTCACAGTTCACTGCCGGCTGCCGCTGGGTCCGCGCGAAGTGTATCGAGCGCGGCCGAGCGAGCGTTAGCGTGCCTGTTTCGGTCGGTAATCCTCGCCTTAACTGATGGTGACAAATATTTATATTTATATTATGTAAACTATTCCAGGGCATCAGAAGGCTCCTTCTTCCCCCCTCGGGCGGTGACCAAGTCCGACATGGTGAACGTGTATGACAAGGATTTGTGCCGGATTCTGCCGTTGCAGTACCGCGGAGACGTTTATAAAGACGGTAAGTTAGTCAAATTTAACGGTTGCACAAAGAATCTTGACAAAGTTCCGTGGCCAGGCCAGATGCACAACAACAGGGGGCCAAGCCTGCTAACGTTAAGTCACAATCGTGTCTCAATAGTGTTTCGATTGTAGTTCAGTTGTAGTGCTTTTTTCCACACTAGTTACAAGAAATATGTACCTAGGTACTTTTTTCACAATACTATTGATGGTCACACCACACACTACATTCACATCACATCATACTGTCACAATTCTTGTTACTAGTGTTTAAAAAAGCACTACAACTGAACTACAATTGAAACACGATTGAAACACGATTGTGACTTAACGTTAGCAGGCTTGGCCCCCAGGTCATATTCAGGCGCAGATCCAAGATCTATGACCAGCAGTGGGCGTAATGCAGTCAGTTTTATGATTGAGATCTGTTTGACAGCACGGACTAGCATATTCGATGATTCTATCCTTTTCCGACGCTTAAAACCGATATAGGTACCTACGTACGCTAAAGCAAGAAGAAGATTGTGAGTTTCATCGCACCCTGTTTCATCGAAGATTCCACTGATTCATAGTTGCTGAACATTTAAGTTTTATGTTTGGCGGTACCGGTCCTTACAAACCCAAAGTTTTTATTGAAAATACAACTTTATAAAAAAAAACGGTTCATCCCCCAAGTAGCTCTGCCGGGAAACTTGGAGAATGGGTATTTTTATTTAATATGTATTTCATTAACATTAATAATAATCGCATCGTGAACACAAAAAAGTTAAAAGTATTTACCTAAGTAGTCCAAAGTTTTTTCCATGGCATTATGTCATGTCTTCGGAAGCTTGATTTGGTAGATTACAGCTTTCGGCCGGATTTCCAAGGTTGCGGGATGGAGTCCCACCTTTAATTACACAAAAAAAAGACAAAAAATACGTCCCACCGGTACAGTGGCAAGTGCACAATCACCTCTCTGCCGCATATTGACCAATATCAATAAGTTCCTGGCTTACCAGTCTGAGTGTGATGTGTTTGCGGATGAATTGAAGTTAATTTCAAGAATTTGTTTATTGTTTTGTGAGAAGTCAGAACCAAAATCCACCTGTGTGTGATTTTATTTCCAATAATTTTTCTGTTATTGTTATTTATCTATCATTTAATCTTTTGTTATGTGTGTGTAATTTTACTAGTTACTGTCTGTAAGTGGCAATTTTGTTGCCGTTGTAATTATAATGAATAAAATAAATAAATTAATCTACTTGCGAGGCTAGTGGTTTTGTGCTTTTGATGTGAAACTTCTTTAGCGGCGTCGTAGGTACACTTTTTGTGGTGGGTAAAAAATGTTAAACTCGCGTCTAGGATCACGTGACAGTCAGATCGAAAAATTCGTAAGACGGACACGTGGCCCTACCGCACAAGCACCGTCGGTCGGCTTGAAGCCGATTACGACGCATCGTGCCGTCCTTGTCATGCCATACCAAATGTGTTAAGACATGACAAGGATGGCACGATGCGTCGTAATCGTAATCAAGCCGAGGCGCTTAGGCGGTAGGGGGGCTGATCGAAAAACTATTACAATGTCATTAGAATACGAAGGCAAATTTCGCCACCGTTTCAAAAGTTGTGATAGCTCAGATTAGAAAACGGGTGGCATTGAAGCCAGAAGACCTCGGTTCAAATCTAGTCCGATTTTTTCCTCGGTCCGAAATTCCTTTTTTTATGGGGAAAAGGCACCACAGAATAAATAATAGTACTCCGGCACTCCGGGAGTGCACCCCGTTGTTTTTTTTATTATTTCGTCATTTAGGATTTTATCGGTAAATTTTCCCATTACATTCCAGGTATACAAACGGGCTTATACACACCCCCCAGTTCGACGCTGGAGGACGCCGACCTGAACCCGGACAACAAGTGCTACTGCGACGGGGAGAAGTGCCCCCCCAGGGGGCTGCAGAACATTAGCCCTTGTCAATACAGTAAGTAATTTATCTATACTAATATTATAAAGAGGAAAGATTTGATTGTTTGTTTGCATCGAATAGGCTCCGAAACTACTGGACCTATTTAGAAAATTCTTCGACCACTAGAAAGCTACATTCTTCCCGAGTGACATAGGCTATATGTTCATAATAGAACAGCACTATTTGAAATCATAATCTTGTCTATGGCAGACGATGTCAATGTGACAACCTCACGGGTTTGACAGCTGACGTGGGCTGTCACTCACTTACTTGGAAGTCGTGATTCGAGCGGCGTGGTTTTAGAGGTTATGTAATGTGCCGGTGCACAAAAAGGATTGGTTATATTTTAAGTGCTTTGATGTTGAACTACGTGGGATCAGTCCACATAATACTCCCGCAGGGCGCGAGAGAACAATTTGTGCGGTTCCGATTTTGGTATAATAACGCGACGGGCGTTTCAAGTGTGATACTGTGGTACGGCATGGCGGCATAGTACAAATCATATTTGGACTCGCGGCGAGAGGTGACCACGGATTCAGATACCGTTATCGGATTTTACCATTTTCGTTATAACGGTATTTTCGGCATTTGTGGACACCCTTTCATAAGCCTTCTCTGCTACCACCGAGCTAAATTAAGGTCACTCGGAAACCTACTAAAACTAACACCTACGCTAAACCTATATTACTAATATCAACTTAAACTAAATTGAACACTTACCTAGTCCATAAGCGTGATTGCCTGGAAGGCGCCGGTTCTAGGGATAGGGGTTGGGAGAATGGGAACAAAAGAGAGATGACCGGAACCTTCGCGATTTGGGGCTGGCCCCTGGTTTCCAGGAGTCCACTCCTTAGTAGCACTGAACCATCAGCAATCTCGCCGCGAGTCCAAATATGATTTGTACTATGCCGCCATGCCGTACCACAGTATCACACTTGAAACGCCCGTCGCGTTATTATACCAAAATCGGAACCGCACAAATTGTTCTCTCGCGCCCTGCGGGAGTATTATGTGGACTGATCCCACTTAGTTCAACATCAAAGCACTTAAAATATAACCAATTCTTTTTGTGCACCGGCACATTACATAACCTCTAAAACCACGCCGCTCGAATCACGACTTCCAAGTAAGTGAGTGACAGCCCACGTCAGCTGTCAAACCCGTGAGGTTGTCACATTGACATCGTCTGCCATAGACAAGATTATGATTTCAAATAGTGCTGTTCTATTATGAACACTATATTTTATCCCGATATTCCCGATATTCCCACGGGAACGAACGGGTACCACGCGGGTGAAACCGCGAGGAACCGCTAGTACAATATAAGTAGGTAGGTACTTAGGTACTGGTTTTTGAAAATCGTCTTATGGAGCCTACATCAAACTAAGTGAATGCGTTAAACTTAACCCCCCTCATTCCAAAACGTGGGCTAAAGTTAGACCTGGTAAATGATGCTAATTCTGTATTTCATTTGGAAAATAAAAGTGACACCAGTTTAGTACCACTTTTAAACCAGGACTATTTTGTGAGTGAGGCAAGATAAGTGTCGTACGTATTTAGGTAACAATCCTCTTTCGTTTAACTTAGCTGACAATATCTGCAATACTGTGCTTTAGTTAAAAATTTAACATTGATATATTTCCAGATGCTCCAGTGTACCTCTCATACCCTCATTTCTTTGGGGCTGAGCCGTCGCTGTTGGATAACTTCAAAGGATTAAAACCGGACAAGAAGAAACATGAGACATACTTCATGATTCAACCTGTAAGTAAGAAATGGCTATGGAATTACCACTTCCATACTATTGAATTTATAGATACGTCATAGACTTCTTAACTTTTGGAGTTTTTGGACATTATACTATAGCATAGCTCTATATGACTGCTTGAAGCAACATTTTCTATTTAGTTTATATTATAGAACAATCGTTTTTTTTTCTACCTACCTTTCTACCTTCGGCACATTTGATTGTTTGAAATATAAATCAAATATTTCAAACTATTTTCACGTGAATTTTTCGAAAGCAAAATAAATCTTGGGAAATCTAAGGGAATTAAAATTAAGTAAAATTGCCACTGCACCACACTGTACAGTTCGCATCAGCCAATTTTCGTAAGAAGAATTGGCCGAAAATCATATAACATGCCCCCAGATTCACGAACCGTCGGTAACGCTCCCGACAGTCTGTCTCTGTCACTTATTATAGAATAGACAAAGACAAAGTACAGAATTCGAATCCGATTCCGTTTCCGACGGTTCGTGAATCAGGGGGCTTATCACCTTTTTTTAATTCATTTGATGTCTTACAAAATATAAAACATAATTACTTAAATAACACTAATATAAAACCACAAAGATTTCTTTTAAGTGTTACTTGTCTTCAACATCGAGATATCATTAAAATGCCAACAGAAAAATAAATTAAGATTATAAAATTAGCTAGGTATAAGGATCAAAAATATGCAGATTTTATGTTTTCATCATTAGGCCCTCGATGCACTCATTCCACTTTACTAATTTACATTTTACAGAAACTGGGCGTGCCTCTGCAAAGCTTCGTGCGCGTCCAACTTTATGTTTTCATCATTAGGTCCTCGACACACTCATTCCACTTTACCAATTTACATTTTACAGAAACTGGGCGTGCCTCTGTAAGGCTTCGTGCGCGTCCAATTTTATGTTTTCATCATTAGGCCCTCGACGCACTCATTCCACTTTACAAAGGACAATGACCATTTCTGTATGGCAGCTGGCGTCTTTTTTTTTCTTGCGGCCTATCAACCAAACATTGAAATATAATTTGTTGGCAGCACTACTGACAGTATTTGCAAAGGAAGTAGGTATACCTTTAAACTCAGTCCGAACGGAGTGAGACTAGCTAGAACTTAACTTTGTTTTTCATAGTGTTTGTATGAATTACAAAGTTACATTTGCGGTTTTTTAAAATGTTATATACGGACTAGAATGGTTCTAACTTGGTTCCGACTGAGTTTACAGCTATACTGTCTTGGCAAATATTGTTTGTTATACTATCAAGAATTGATGTTCAAACATTTTGTTGATGGCCGCGAAAAAAAAACGCCAATTTTAGGCATTGCCTTTTACATTTTACAGAAACTGGGCGTGCCCCTGGAAGGCTTCGTGCGCGTCCAACTGAACCTGAAGGTGGACCGCGCGCCCGACATCCGTGTCAACAACATCAACAAGTTTCCCGATATCATATTCCCTGTCATGTGGATTGAAGAGGTAATTTTAATTGAGATTTTAAATTATTTTTATGCATTCGATTTTATGATTTCGAAGAATTGTTATGTGAATGCATAAAAATAATTTAAAATCTCAATTTAATGGCCGTTTCATCTTAATCGATTGTTAAACATTTGTAAAAATGTTTCTTTCGGATGCGAGGGTTTCCTCACATTAAATAAATAAATAAAAATAAAAATCATTTATTTCAGGCTCGTACCCATAATCAGTATAATCATTGATGAAGCAACGCTGGCCTACAGCGTAACAAGTGATAGCAAAATTCGACGAGTCGTATAGGCCTTTCGGTAGCTTAGTTGGTCAGTACATCGGGCCGGATTCCCGGAGGCGCGGGTTCGAATCCCGCCTGAAAGCTACTTATAGGGCTCGTGGTTTTTTAGTATCACATTTTTCCTATAGGTAATTTTAAGATCCATTATTTAAGAATGTTATACTCTCTCTCTCTCTCTGCAATGTAGGAAGGTACCTACGCTAAGCAATCAGCACAACACTGGCAGCAGTATCTGACAGACTTTGCATTCACATACACGCTACTCGGTCCATTGTTTTGCTAGCAACGGTCCTAAAAATGTATGGAGATCAATTCAAGTCATGCCATGTTCAAGTTAATTAGACGCGCGTAAGAAAATACGAAAGATTGGCCTATAAGTACGATATGCCTGGTTTACTCTAGTTTTAGATAATTAAATATCATTTAAAGAAATTTTTTTTTACTGACCCCCTAAAATCATGTAGAACATGTAGAACTACTTTTAGTTCTACATGTTCCTTCCACTTTTCTTTTCACGCCTTTTCACGTTCTTTCCACGCCTTAAAGTTGATTTACATAATAATTCTTCTTTCCAGGGTATTCATGAAGTGACAACCCCAATATGGAGATGGATATACCTGGCCACGACCGTCGGTCCAGTCGCCGCGCCTCTTCTGTCCTACTCCATGATATTCCTGGGCCTTCTGGTGCTCGTCATCATCTTCATCAGAGCCTACAAAAGCTTTGTCCTTGGACAAAATTCCATGGAAATCGTCGAAATAGGCAAAGAGACTTTACGCCGCAGATCCACGATCATAATACACGAATCACAAAAGATTTTAACCGGAAGGGAAGCCTCATATAAACCTCTAAACCCCCATCACCATGAAGGTCTGATAGACAGTAAGCTACATGAACTAAAACATGTGAGAGCAGAACTTAGCCAAAGTCTCGACGAATTAAAATTTAAATTAAGACCCGAATTCGTGAAAAGTAATTTCAGTGAAACGGAAAGAGAATCACTAATTAGTTCAGATAATTCATTCATTATATCAGAACACGCGTTGTGCAATTTCTTCAAGTTACCAGAAACGGTATGTTAACTGTTTTGTGTGATTCGTGTTTGTATGGATTTGTATGACTACGGGGTGCTTTTTGAGCCATTTGGCATTGATTGCTATCAAATGGATAAACTCTTAAAGCATTTGAAGTACTTATGTGAGTTCAAAAGGAAGAATGGTATTTGATAAAAGCCATGTGTTAGGTCTATGTTTATGTTTCAAGTCTGATTCGTGAATAGCTGTATTGCTTTACTGTGTACGTTATGTAACAGTTACTATTCAAATATGAACTATTATGTTTGAAATGTTTATAGTCACTATAGAAAACATATATATCTGAATTCTTACACAAACTTCTTGAACTCCAAATCTGTCTTTAATTATTATTATTTTGTATGAAATGCTGTATGATTGTTAATTTTAAAAATGAATCTCTTAAGTAATTGAACGAATTGCTCATGATTAGAATGTAATAGATTTTAATGGTTTAAAATAATCTTG
Organism: Crambus lathoniellus; assembly: GCA_949710035.1. NCBI lineage: Eukaryota > Metazoa > Arthropoda > Insecta > Lepidoptera > Crambidae > Crambus > Crambus lathoniellus. The sequence goes on along the minus strand of OX453324.1, from coordinate 5,707,328 downwards.
AAAATTAAATAACTTAACATAGTTTCTAAATGTTTATAATAAGACTGTTAGGAAATCTGACCAGTAGAAACTTTGTTCACTTTTTTAATTATTATGATGTTTTTTCATTACAACGAATAATTAATTATTAGAGTTGTTACCTATACGGACGTCGGACTTTTTTGTGATGTGACTAAGAGGGTAAATAGTTCTATCATAGCATAAATAAAAATATAGTGAATATGACTTTAAGTTATGAGTTAAAAAGATTAAATTTGCCTGAGGGTTTTGGATGTGAATGGACTTTGTCGGACAAAAAAGTTCATCATCTGCGTAGGATCTTAAGGAACTCAATGGCGTTTTTGTATTTATAGAAAAAAAGAACAAATCAGGACCAAAATACTAGTCGATAAATATTAAAAACGCTTTTTATTGTTATCCTAGAGACGCTATTCTTTATTTGCTATGGCTATAACCAAAATGATATATTCTATTCAAGACATCCCTTCACCGGCGAACCTTAACTTCGTCTGGTTCAAAAAGTCTAAATTCACGAAGTATTTGTAAATTGGAGCCAAGAACTTTATATTTTTTGTATTTGGTAGTTACTTCATGAATTTTGTCTTTTTTTAAACAGGCAAAGTTAGGGTTCGCAGGCGCACGTTAGGGGTCTCTACTTGAATAGAATAGTCAATAAAATAGGAGATTCCTGGTACCTCTCGTTCTTGTTTAGCTTCGAAAAGTTATTTTGAAATGGCGTCCAATTTTAAATGACAGTGAACAGTAGAAGAAAGTTATTTTACACGAGAAACAAGAAAGGAAGGATTAGGAAAAACTCCTAAATTAATCTAATTGGTTCTTTTAAAAATAGTATATTTTAGGTTGATGAAGATGATGATGATTTAGTTAGCTTTAGAACAATAATGAGAGATGTAAATTAGTGGTCATGTAAAAAAAAATACTGCTGAAAGGTAATGACACCCAAATCTCTTAGAGAGCTTACTAGATTTTGATGGTGAAAAGTTTTTCCTGATTTTTGTACGGGATATCGGAATGATAGTTGGTGTGGGTCCTGTGAATGGGTGCTTATATGGATATGCAGGTGATCTGTACTGGTAACCAGTACTAGTGTTTAAGACTGTTTGATTCTTTCCTTCGTTGTATAGTTGTATAGGTCATCAAGTTTGAAGATTGCAGTATGAAAACAAGTCTTACTACATACGCTGTAAAAATTCCAAGGTCTACATGTAAAACTTGGTGGTCTGGCAACTGTATTTTAAATAAGGTCTGTCACAAGCCAGCTCTATGCAAGCACTCAACATTTCTTTGTCTATTTGAAGACTTCGTAAGTCTTGGTTTCTGTTAAAAGACTTAAGTTTTAATTTTAGATGAAGACTCATATACTTACCTAAGAGTCTCTTCAATAAGATTTTAGTTAATATTTAAATATAAATAAATATAAACGTCTTTTTCTTTTTTTTATCAGAATTTATGAAAATTTGGTTGTTATTTTCTCCTTTTTTTATTATTACATGTTGTAATCAACATGAACCATAATTTATTTAAATTCTTAAATAATTATGTGATATAATGAATAAGAAGTGCCTTCTTCGATAAGGTCTGCGGTAGAATAATTATTTAAACTTGCTCAATTTATATTTCAACTAACTTTATATTTAGATGACTGATTGCTTATCAAAATATGTAAAAATTACAATTTGTTAACTAGATATTATATTCAATATTATCTCCAAAAGGAGATATAAAAATATTGTTGTAATTTTAGAAAAATCTTTTATACTTACTATATCCAATTTATTTGTGGTGAGTGCAATAGGTTTTTTTTTCATATTTTGGACATTATAATTGTTCTTTTTCCTACATTCCTTTTTCAGTCATTAAATTTAGAAAATTTGCTCTTATGATGATTGATGATGATGCCTTTTACGTTGATGATGTTATCTGTTGTGTTTGGCACACATGCCCCCTGATTCGTAATTCCTGATAAGTATGCACTATCTCTGTCACTCAATATAGGTACAGTCAGCGTCATAGATACAATGCCATCCGAAGTGGTCAAATAGTTCGGTACACCATACTAATTGTATGACTGTACCTAGATTACACAAAGTACAGAATTCGAATCCTAATCCTTTTCGACGGTCATTTTGACACTTTTTATAAGACCTTGAAGGTAAAATAAAATAAAATAATTAATTGAATCGGGTATTAATTGATATTACCAGTCTACCCAGCAGTTAAAATAGCTCACTTCAAGCTTTAATATTTTGAGACTTTTAGGAACAAAACAAATATGTACTTTTTATAATAAATTGGTTTCGATCGAACATTCCACTATATAATTCTAAATATAGGGTATCAAGGACTATTTTTATATGCGACTGTAGTTTAATAAAAAAATCCATGTAAATATTAATTTTAAGGAACTACGTATTTTTGTATCAAAATTGTTTTTAATAAAAAATATGATTTATTGGATTGTGAACGTTTTATTTTCTATTATTTAATCCATCCGTCGATGATATCCGGAATCCATGCTTTAAATTTTTCGTACGTAAGTTATAAATTAGTCTAACATTTTGCAAAATAACGAAGCTGGTGCTGTTTAGTTGGCGCCACTTACTACTTTTTATTCACCTCTTTTTTGCTATTTCCACGCTATTCTTCAGGGAAATAATAGTAGAACAAAATCCGGAAATGTAAAGGTTGTGGGTTCGAGTCCCACTTGTGCTACTTTGGTTTGGGATTAGTTCCTCTTTTCACTACTATTATTTATTTTATAATAAAAGCATTATGAAAGCAAATTATAGATGGTTGTTTTTTTAAACGCTTTTAATCGGTTGGAATAAAACAAGTTAATGAGCCTAGAAAGTACTTTATTGACTAGCAAAATATTATGCCATAATTATAATAGTATACTCAACGTACTTACAACTAGGAAGCGTTGATTTTAATACTATTGTATACTATATGTGGACAAGATTTTCACTATACCTATGTATCTTGGAATAAACAAAAAAATCTCAAAAAAGCAAAAGCATTTTACTGAAAAGCGTCTTTATTCCAAGTTACATTTTTTTTAATATAGATAGTATTTTAACTGCTACAGTATACTTACATTTTATACTATGAATTATAAAAATTCTTATTTTTTCTTCACCACTCGAATTACGTATATCCGTTGCGTCGTATAACACATAGTTATCAATTTATATATACATTAATATATGGTCGTAATTATGATAATTTATTAAACAAAAAAAATAATATCTATCTATTAAAAAAGGATAATAATTAGAAGAGCTTCATGCGCTTTACTTTTGGCGAAGACTTAAAAATATGGTAAAAATGCCAATAATCACAAAATAATATCTATATGGAAGACTTTAGCATCAATTTATAAAAAATATGCTACATATTTCATCATAATTAGGACCAATTTAAAAAAAACTCATCATCTTAAAATAAATCAACGACAAATTGACATACCTAATCTAAATAAAAATCAAAAATAATTATAGAATAACAAAAAAGGTCTTCATATCGCATTTTTTTATATTGCAATGTCAAATTGTCTTTGAATTATTTCATAGCTGATGTAGATAATAGATAAAAGTCATTAACATCCCAAAAAAAAATACCAAATTAAAAAAAATACACCTTATTTAAAAATTCTGAATATTTTTTAGGACTGCGTATACAATTTTGAATCAAAACAGAGTTTTTTTATTTGAGTAAGTATACATTTTAGTTGAGTCGTATAATTATATCGTATAATCGTTTCAAAAAGTGTAAAGGAAGAGGTTTTCACTGCTTTAAAACTTTAAAATAATAATAAAATTATAAGGCGGACTACTATTTAGTGCAGTTATATTATTATGTTATTTATAGTTATTTTTGTTATTTGGCTAAAAATTTATCAAGTTTAGATCAATTGAGACTTTAATTTTTTTTATGCATTCACAATGCAATTATGTAAGTATAGGAAAAATGTGTTAGTAAAAAACCACGAGCCCTAGGTATAAGTAACTTGAAATCCCGCCTGAAAGCTACTTATAGGGCTCGTGATTTTAACTATCACATTTTTCCTATAAGTTTAGATCAATAGCAAATACCAGACCTTATATATAAAATATAACGATTCTCAGTTCAACTCAAACAAAAGTTAATAGTATATTTTATGATTTTTTAACCTCTTCCTTTCCATATGATAAATACACTAAGATATCTAAAATCTAATATGGCTTGTTATAAAACGAAAATTAAATTAATTACAATGATTACAATATCATTTAAAACTTATTACTTTTTTTACAATTTAAATAAATACAATCTTGTTCTATGGACGGTATTAAAGTTATTTTTTCGTGGTAAAAATATCCTTATTCTATTTCATTATGGTCAGTCGGGAAATGTGTAGGGAATAATTAAAAAAACGGGAAAAACTACTATTATTTTCACAACCGGTTCAAAAAATTGACCACCTCGCCATATTTAAGAAGTTAATACTTTTTTATTGAAAAATCCTTGAGATTAACTTTGATATTAGAAATCAATCGACACTCCTGTGTTTTAAACAAAAGTTTAATGCGAGTGAAATATTTTATTATTATTAATAGCAGATGTTAATTTTTGAGTAGCTCAAGGACTTGAATTAAAATAAACAGTTAATTTACCTAGGCTGATTCTAATCTAATAATGAATGACCAAAGAGTATTTAAAATAAATGTTTTTTTATATATTTTTCTAAAGAAAATCTTTTTATTTTCACGTAGATTTACATTAAACACAATTTGTGTTACAGAATCAGCCTTTTTTTAAACAAATCGTTTACACACATATTTTTTGATACAATTATAAATATTAAAAATTTAAAATATTTGAGGTATGAATTACGTATACGCGGTTTACGAGCAATAACCACGAGAGAAAATAGGTACTCAAAAAATGTTAATACAAATCCTCAAGAAGGTACGTAAAAAAATAAGATAGTATTTTCATGTTACTTAACCCTTTTTTATAATATGAATACTGAAATTGATTGACAATATTTCGTTTTTACATTAAAATTAGTTATGTATAGTTTTAACTTTATTTATTTTATAGTTAATTAGAGAAAATAAAATAAAAAGCATAATAATATCTTTCGGTGTTATATTAAGTAAGTTATATACTTTTGTACAATGTAGCATGGGTCCTTTACTATAAAAAAAATAAAAAAATAAAAAATTACAGCTTATTCTAGCAAAGCAAAAAATTCTTAATGCTTGGATGGAATAAAAGTCAAGAAAAACCGCATTACATATTTAAATGCAGGTTAAGTTAGAGAATTAGACCGTATTCTTTATGTTGAAGCAACATATTGCTTTGCATTAAAATGAGCTCTCATACGACCCATGCTATATTGCACAAACTACAATATTTTCACTAGAAATCAATTGCAAATAAAACCGCAAACAATATTCTTTTTAATAATAAATTTTGTAAAAATATTAATGGTTATTGCTCGTTCAATACTATACTAAATATAAAGATTTTCTTAAACATTATGTGGTATACTGATCGTATAGGGTAGGTATGTCTTTTGCGATAAAATTTTAGTTATGACATTATTATGTCAGAGTACTTGAAATATATTCATACATCGCTATAAAAATATATATAAAATTTATGTAAGCCATGTCATGTGTGAATAATAAGTACTTATTTTTAGACAAAATAATACAAAAACCAAAAAAAAACTTTTTTTTTTCTGTAGAGTGGAAGAGTAAACTATTTTTATTTTAAGTAAGTAGGTATATGGTATTTTTTGCAAATGATATTTAAACTAAGTACTTCTATATTATATTATTAAAATAGCGATGTATCAATAATTTCCTCGATAAAACTTACTTTAAAGACCATATTATATCTAAATACGCATTTACAATTATATATATATTATATAACAATCATGCGAAATGTCTAAACTTGATACTGTGTACAACACACCAAGTGTAACAACTTCAAAGGAGAATGGTTTTTATTGCATGAGGAATAAAGGCTACGCTCGATATTTTGCCTTTGATACACGGAATTATCGCATTTCTATCACTTTCATGTTAATTTAGCACAAAGACAGTATTTTTGCAGTAAGAATTTGAATTATTAATACTTACTTACCTTTTAATAAGAAGTTGCTGCAAAACTACGAACGTACATAATATATTATATTAAAATATATTAATTAATCTATAATCAGAAATTATATTTGCATTCCTAGTAATGTCTAAAAACTTAATAATATTGAGTATGATGATGAGCTGGTTCACCTTTTTTAGACATGAATGAATACTATACAGCGTGTTAATGCAATAGCCGAAAAGCCCATACATACCCCAACTAATTTATTTTCACTTCTCATGCTCGTAAAGTTCGTGTTTATGTTGGGTATAGGCTGCATAAAATCGCTTTTTATGCTCTAGTGCATAAAGTAAAATTTTCGTCTAAGTCTCAGACTCTAAGACAAAGGTCGTCAGGTAAACAGTCATACACGCAATTAAACTTCGTTAAATAAACTTGTTATTTCATTCTGTTTCTTTAATTTTGTACACAATCCATTTTAAATTACTTACTAAATTAATAAAACTAGGCAAAATTAATGAGTTTTGTAAGAAATAAGTATTTCAAGAGCATTATGGACTACGATCTATGCTAAAGTCACTGTGCTGCCACTGCCACGTATAAAAAAAAAGAAAGGCTTCCCGCCAATATGGCAAAGTCTTTTTTTTTCTTTTTTGCAATATTGTTATTTATTTTCCTCACACTCGAAGTGAAAAGCAGAGTGTATAACTCGTAGATAATAGTATATTATGATACAAGTGAGCTTAGGTTGCTCATTATACACGAGGCTGTGGGTTACAGCCCGAGCCGCAGGCGAGGGCGTAAATCAGCCGAGTGTCTAGTGAGTAAGTTGCTCATGAGTTTCATACGCACTTTTTCAACACACTTGCGAGGAAAAACAAACATTTATTGCATACATATTGTATAAACCTAATATTAACTAAGGGAAAAAGCGCGCAAGTTTTTTTTTGCACGCGCCAAATGTGAGGTGATTGATTACATACAGCCATACAGCCTACTTCAAAATAATTAAGTATAATAATAGTGATAAAATGCAAATGTTTTATAACAAATTATTGTTGTATTGTGAATTATAAATAATTTGATAATAATATACTTAATTATGTTTTTTGTCTTAATTATGGACACATTTATTTATTCTAAAAACATAAATGGATTTTCAGCCGAATAAAACCTCTTTGTTGTTACAAAAAAAGAACTGTATCTATTACCCGCTGAAATTGAAAATGCTCTGTTGACTCGCATATAACTTGCAGTTAGGTACTAACTGTATTACCCGGTTAAATTGAAAAGTCTCTGTTTACTCGCATATAATTTGCAGTTAGGTACTTACTTAACTTTGTAGGGATAATTCTATTACGCAACTAGTACTGTAATATTATTATGCACGCGTGGGTTATAGTTCGGTTTATGGCCCTAAGATCGATGTAATAAGGCTCACTTTATGAGCAAGTGTGTTGAAAAACCCATTTTACCCTCGAATTGACTATCCACCCTCGCCTACGGCTCGGATGGATATATACGTCTCGGGTAAAATGGTACGTTTTATGCACTTGTTGTACAATCTACTATTTTATATTAAATTGAATTCCATTAAAAAGTTTTTTTTAAAGAAACTTTTTATTATTGAAAAATGGAAAATGAAGTGTTTAGAAAAATCGACCCGTCTCACAATATGGTAGGAGCTCAGTCCCATCGGAGCTGGTTGTGAGACGTGTCGATTTTTTCTAAATAAGTACTTCATTTTCCATTTTTAAACTTTATAGATATTCGTGCTCATATATCCGTGACTTTCTGACAGATTTTAAGCTCTATTAAGACGTAAGAAAGCACGTGACGGGTAGCGCGCATATTGAATGAATAGGAAATGCGTAATGAATGAACCTATCCACAGCCTTCTCTATTGAGTTCTACATACCGCATTGATATTAAGCGCGTCACAAACGGTGAAGATGCTATAATATTTTATCTTAAGATATCGTAAGATAAAATATTATAGCATCTTAAACTATCACACACGGTTAAGATACGATATATTTTGGAATCTTTTCACTCGCTTCATATCCGTCCTAGGTAGCGGACGAATATTCTGTAAACCATCTTATACAGGGTGATCAAAAATGAGCAATTCGGATTTGCTATTAGACTTATTGGACAGTTCATCAGAATATGATTCTGAGCTGGAATTTGATATAAAAATTGCTATAGCTAATTCGAACTCTAGATCAGTTTGGATAGAAAATCATACTATCATCATTAGGTAGGTACCTACTCCTTACGTTTGACGTTTCAAAGCGTCATTATTTCTAAGCAAACTTTTTAGTTAAACTAGGTGTAAACTTACTCTCGTTTATTATGAATGTGTTACGGGACCCCCTCGTCGGCCAGCGGTACACTAGCCGGAACGTCGGAAGTCACCGCATAGTACCTATTCAATTAGAAGATGTTGTATAAAAGATTGTTTCAGCACTTGGAGAGTTACTTATTTTAATTTTTAGGTTTTTGCATTCACAATGCAATTTTTATAATAGAAAAATGGAAAATGAAGTATTTAGAAAAAATCGACCCGTCTCACAACTAGCTCCGATGGGACTCGAACCCACGACCTTTCGCTTTCCGGGCGACTGCTCTAACCAAATACCTGGAAAGGTATTTCTTTCGCGTGTGAGGGTAGTAATATCTCCACATTGATGAAATTAACGCTGACTATACAGCGTGTAAGAAGTATTGGATAAATTCGACGCTTCTCGTAACGACTCCGTAGCTCAGTGGTTAGAGCAGTCGCCCGGAAAGCGAAAGGTCGTGGGTTCGAGTCCCATCGGAGCTAGTTGTGAGACGGGTCGATTTTTTCTAAATACTTCATTTTCCACTTGGAGAGTTGTTTTATCAAATATTGTAAATTAGAAATATGAAAGAATATGAAGAATAAGAACTGTTACTATAATTAAATAATTGGCTATTTAATAGTTATATAGTTATATACTAGCTCGCACGCGAGCTCTGTTCAGCTTGATTGTTCTGGTAGGACTGAATCAAAATGCTGAATAGGGCACGTGGAGCGAAGAATTTGAATTTGAATTACGAAAGAACAGTGGTACAGCATAAAATTGATGGACAGTACGTAAAACTATAAAACTTTCCAGCCATTATGGAGTTTCTAACCATCCATAATGACTGGAACGAAACGGCATCGTTACAAATGTTTTGACTTTTTCGTATTTATCCCAAAATGTTTAAAAAATAAATGTCCACCCGTGCGAAGCCGGGGCGGGCCGCTAGTTCTCTCTATGCCCAGCACCGAAAACGGGACAACCTGTATACACATCTTTTCGTATGCAAAATATATATTTCCGTATCTTAACATACGAAATATATATTTTGCCGTATCGCCTAGCATCTTAAGATACTTAATATGAAAATATATGTTATCTTCGGCGTGTGTGATGGTCCATTGAATTGTATTGCGAGCGATATTCTATGTAAAAGATAAAATATTATAGTATCTTCACCGTCTGTGATGACCTTTACCAAGAAATTTGTATATCTACAGTTCCATGGATATTACCTACCTATCAATGTTACTATGTGTGCGTGCCGCGTGCACGTAAACTGGCATTAAGCAGTAGACACAAACAATTTTAGAAGCGGCAAAAAATGAAAACATTTTTTTTTAAATGAACCCCTATCAAAATGTGTGGAATCGATTCTACTCTCGATTTGAACAATTTATTTTCTCAGTTTCGGTTATTGTATTAACACGTTGTATAAAAATACTTTTTAGACAGGATGTTAAAAGACGAGATGTTTCCTTTTCTACTTTGGGCGCATTCATACCAAAATGAAAGCGAACGAGTTGCCTGTTGCTTGAATGGGCCTAGTCAGCCATTTGTTATCCTAACCATAAAGATTAAATAAATACTATTAACCCTATTGTTATTTTCCATGGCAGTCCAAATAAATAAACCAAGGCTGTTAGATATTTGGCGGAAGGCCCTAGAAGTCAGGGCCGGTAAAAATCATACAAATAATATTTTCGGCTGTAGAACGAGGAAGACAATAAGTAAAAAAGAGGTACGTTTTTACAATCTGGAGACCCTAGAAGCCAGGGCCGGCAAAAACATATTTTTTTAATCAATTGTACTGTCATGTGCTAAATTTCCCACGTACAGTGTGACAAGGATCTTTTGGCGCGCGGTCGAAACGGGAACGGGAACTAAAGAGGCCCACAGACTATCAGCCCGCCGGAAGGCCGCCTGCAGTCCTAGATCGAACAGGTCGCTTGACATTCGGTTTTTGTATGTAAAACTGTCAGTGTGTGGCAGATTGTAGCCAACTATCAGTCAGCCTGCAGGGAATAACCCTCCTTCGCACGCACTCTAGCATGCCAGATACTTCTGCGCGCGGTAGAAAACGAAAACAATCTTTTGCTTTACACAGACAACAACAGAAAATTATACTGTAACTAGCGCCAAAAACTCCCCAGTCGCGCGCAGATTTATCTGACACGGTCTCTAGCTGTGACAACCATTTTGACAGCTAATTTTGTATTGAAAGTGGCTCCTCTCCTCTATCACGGCTGTCACCGGAACATACAGAAATGTGTGGGTCAATTATTCAACTAGCGCTCCTGCTAATACCATCCAAGTGTCAAAAGATCCTTTTCGCACTGTTCAGTGCCACAATCTTTTCTGTTCCGGTGGCCAAAATGTGAAACTAACGTGTTTTTTTATATGTCATTTTGACCAACCATAGTGCTGCTGGCGGCTGAAGGTCTAGTCAGGGCCGCTTAAAATGCTACAAAAAAGAGAAAAACATACATAGCGCCGCTGTCACCGGAACCGGAACCGAAAAGAATGTCGCAATGTAACCGCTCCACCTTAGTTCATGGGTTGGTGCAGCGGCGTGAAGTTGGTCGGCTCGCGGCTCTCGTCGGAGCGGGTGTCGGGTTCGTTGTCCGACTGGTCGCCTTCCTGCTCCTCGTCCTCGGATGATGACAGGAGACCTGGTGATGACAGGTGGTGAAAGAGGTTTTTTACACCCTGTACATTAAATAAATCCTACTTACTTATTACTTATTACTTATACTTATAATATTATAAACTAGTTTTCCGCCCGCGGCTACGCCCGCGTGGACTACACGACGTTATCCCGCGGGAATGTGACTTTTTCCGGGATAAAAAGTGGCCTATGTTCCTCTCCAGGCTACAAAGTATCTGTGTTCCAAATTTCAGCCTAATCCGTTCAGCCGTTTTGGCGTGATTGAGTAACAAACATCCAAACATCCAAACATCCAAACATCTAAACTTTCACATTTATAATATTAGTAGGATGTGAAAGTTTAGATGTTTGGATGTTTAGATGTTTGTATGTTTGTTACTCAATCACGCCAAAACGGCTAAACGGATTTGGCTGAAATTTGGGACACTTATACTTTGTAGCCTGGAGAGAAACATAAGCTACTTTTTATCCCGAAAAAATGTCACAATCCCGCGAGATAACGTCGTGTAGTCCACGCCGGCAAAGCCGCGGGCGGAAAGCTAGTAAATAAATAAATTTCTTACAATCACACCAATTATCTAGCTCATAAGTAGTTATAATTATGAAACTGTGTCATGGAATCTAGATAACGGATAAATATATACATAAATACTTTTTTTTAAATACATACTTAATATTCATTCGGTTATTAACGCAAAACTGTTTTTGTATACCTACATGTCATGATTTAAAATAAACTTTTTTTTATTATTATTATTATTTATAGTTATAATAATATTGTTAGCTTGATTCAGTCTGTAGTGTCAGAATAAACAGCGCTTCCTTGTCACTCCGCCCACCTGTAAGTGACTTGGAAGCTATTCGTTGAGACAGGGTCCCTTATTGGCTGCACACACCTCCTTGCCTATCTATCTTTTATTTTTTCTCTCGTTGTCTGTGTATGTACTTACCTATTCGTGCCCTGTTGTAATATTGTTGTGTGTGAACCCCAATCAAAAATTTTCTTTCTTTCTTATATAGATACATAACACCCAGACCAAGACAAATAGACATGAGATTTTATGTTATTTTTATGCATTCACAATGCAATTTTTTAAGTAAGTATAAGAAAAATGTGATAGTAAAAAACCACGAGCCCTATAAGTAGCTATATGTAGCTATAAGTAGCTATAAGTAGGTATATATCCCGCCTGAAAGCTACTTATAGGGCTCGTGGTTTTTTACTATCACATTTTTCTTATACAAATAGACGTGTTCATGCACACAAATATTTGTCTTGTTCGGGAGTCGAACAGAAGACCTCCGGCGCAGAAGGCAGGTATCCTAACCATGCGCCAAATCGGTGGTCTGATGTAATTTTCACAATAAGGTATTATAGGTAACTTGAACACATATCTTGTTATCATATGAATCATAACTTATCATACCTGCGGTAAACTGTGGGTTAGAGAGCGCGTCGGGCCAGTATCGCTTGTTGATGGACGATCCGTTTTTACTTTTCTTTCCGCCTGCAATGGTAAAGTTACTAAATAAATGATGATGGTTGAAGAATGCCATCCAGAAGAGTACCACACCATCTTTAGGAGGATCATACCTCTAACTAGTAGCAAGATCGCATTGATCGCAGAAGACTACTTTCTGGAGCTCTAGTTTTGATTCACTCTTATCCACCCTTAGAATAATAATCTAATTATTAATTTAATCTTATACCGTGTTGCCACATGTGACGTAGGTCACACTCGTTTTCGTCGTATTCATTTATGTTCGTATTGATTAGAGCCACAGCCGTCTCTATCGTCTTCTACAAGCCATGCTATGATACGGAACGGCAACATTGCTGTGAACCGGTTTACTCCTCTGAGTACTAAATCCTATGGAGGTGGCATACCTACGAAAAAGTGAGGTGTAACTGAGTCACAATGTTACAAAATCTTGGAATTCAATTTTAAACTTCTTCTAATTGTCGTATTAATCGGTCCGTCAAAATCGGTCCAGCCGTTTCAGAGATTAACCGGAACAAACAGACAGACAGACAAAAATTTTAAAACATGTCATTTTGGTATATGTACCGTATATTTAATCATATGCACGTAGTAAAAAGCGGTTATTTAATGTTACAAACAGACACTCCAATTTTATTTATTTGTATAGATGTATAGAAGATATGCCATCTCCATAGGATTCAGTACTCGAGGTTTACTCGCTGTTTACCTGTCAAACGATGTCAAATCGGTTCACTTAAAACTACGTTGCCAACTTTATGCGCATGGCTTGTAGAAGACGATAGAGATGGCTGTGTTAGAGCGGATTTTAACCATAGAGAGGACCCGGTCTTCCGGAATAATATTGCGAAAGGCTGCGTAAGAAAACTACCAGGCAAGCATGAAGTAGTAAGAGTGAAGCAAGGTGACGGCTTGTCGGCGCAAGAGCAAGGATTAGAGGATCACGTCTTCGGTAATAAAATTGCGAAAGGCTGTCCAGGCAAACACGAAGTAGTAAGAGTTGCAACACAAAGTAAGTACGTGGCGGTCATTCCAAGGTATTCCGCATATCTCCAAATATGTGTCTCTTTCGATGAGTAAACGTTTCGATCTGCCACCTTATGATGTAATTTTCGATCAAAATAGCGATACGAAGACGAACAAAAATAGAAGTTCTTCCAGGATATTCGACGGCAACCTACTAAAATCCAGTGTTCCTAAGTAGTATCTAGCACTACATTACATTTTTGAGGTAGGGTTTCGTACAACTGGAGCTTTGTCTAATATTGCGAAAGGCTGCGTAAGAAAACTACCAGGCAAACATGAAGTAGTGTAACGATGCCGTTTCGTTCCGGTCTCATGGTGGTTAGATAGAACCTTCATGATGGCTGGAAACTTCATAGTTTAATTTACTGGCAATCTATAAGTATTCTGGACCTGTCAATTAAAATTCAAAATCTTCGTTTCACGATCCTTGTTCAGCATTTTTGACTGAGTCCTACTAAAACCATCGTGATAAACAGTGCTTCCATCAGCTACCAGTTTTTATATCAGTTGAAATTGGTTGATTATAGTAATAATAAAGTGGAACCCTTGACCCTTGGAAGGGTTCCTTATTTCTACCTTTTACAATAAAACAAGTTAAGTCCCTAAAAAAATATTTTATTCATATCTATTACCACTACATCTTGTGCGGCGATTACCGACGCTCCAGCACCTTTACTTTGGCCCTGTGCTACACTGGCCACTACGCTACAGTAGTAAGAGTTAAGCGAGGCAACTTACCCGGTTTGTCGGCGCAGTCCAACATGGGCTGCAGTATGCGGCGGCGCGCGTTGATGAACCAGTTGTTGACCTGCAGCAGCGTCAGCCGCGTCTGCGCCGCGAGGGTGCGCTTCTCCTCCTCCGTGGGGTACGGGTGCTGCCGACAACGGGGAAACAGGTATGATTAATTCATTCAGTGAATAGAAAGAAAGAAATATAATTTACTAGCTTTCCGCCCGCGGCTTCGCCCGCGTGGAGTTCACGACGTTATCCCGCGGGAATTTGATACTTTTCCGGGATAAAAAGTAGCCTATGTTCCTCTCCAGGCTACAAAGTATTTATGTCCGAAATTTCAGCCAAATCCGTTCAGCCGTTTTGGCGTGATTGAGTAACAAACATCCAAACATCTAAACATCCAAACATCCAAACATCTAAACTTTCACATTTATAATATTAGTAGGATTCGACAAAAAACACATAAAAAACAAAATACATAATCAAACAGAGAACAAACATTTTAGCCGAAATGGACCCAACCTCAGCTTATGCCACAGCAAGTGTGACGCTGATTTTCAGGTGGGAGTGGGACCCATAATGTGGAGATAGCACTCTCCAGACACGATAAACAAAGTGAAATAAAAAAATAAAAAATAATGACTACGGAATGATGACAACGTAGAAATGTTTCGTATGATCGTATATTATTATTTTTTTTTTTTTTATTAAAATTTTATTTTGCACTTTTGGGCTTGTTCCACATCGGACTTTGTTTTTGTTTTAATGTAATGGAAAGTGCTATTGGATACTTCTTTCCATGATTTTTATCGCAGAATGGTGCAATATTTAACAGTTAAAGGCACTGCCAATTAACTGAATTGTTTCGCGTAATGTATGTATTAATATTAAGGCGGATGTATGTTTATTATTTTTAAATTGGCACTGTTATGTAAATCGATAGATAGATTGGGATGAAAGAAATTGGTGAAAATATTAGATATTGTTAAACTTTTTTAGGTTATGGACTATATACTGTATGAAGTTCATAAATGATTCGCGGGCTGCCTCTTTTCGTAGTAATTCTTTAATTTCGAAAGGGTTTATGTTTAAGTTTCTACACGTCATTGTGTGGTTGAACCGCTGCCTCGAGAACCGCGGGCAGTCCTCGAGGAGGTGTTTTATGTCCTGTCTGGTGGATAGATCACAGGGGCATAGGTCATCGGATGTTATCTTGAACCTGTGTAGATATTGCTTATGGTACCATGGTATGGATTTGCGTCAGAGCAAAGGATATGCCCATGGTGTTAATGGCCTGGTGGCAGTCGTCTAGTGTCGGCAGCCACGCACGCAGGTGGCTCGCTTGGGTCGCTTGGCAGAATCTGGTTCGCC
Organism: Crambus lathoniellus; assembly: GCA_949710035.1. Taxonomy (NCBI): domain Eukaryota; kingdom Metazoa; phylum Arthropoda; class Insecta; order Lepidoptera; family Crambidae; genus Crambus; species Crambus lathoniellus. The sequence continues at coordinate 5,691,576 of OX453324.1, read as the reverse complement.
ATAGGTCGAGACTTTTCTTTCGCGCCCAGGTCTTAGCGAAGGAGGCGGGGAACCGATCGTAAGCCAGGCTGCGTCGGAGTCCAGCAGCCTGTCCAGCTGCTTGATCGGCTGCCTCGTTTCCGTTGATGACCACGTGACTGCGCACCCACACCAGTTGTATCTGCCCATTGTGTCTTGTGAGGATTTCGTGTATTTGTGCGACAAGGGTGTGTTTGCTGCTGCGATCAGCGATGGCTTGGAGTGATGACATAGAGTCTGAGTATATGACCGCGTTGGAATAATGTTTTTGCTCTATTATTTGGCATGCCTTCAAGATGGCGAGGAGCTCAGCTTGGAATACGCTACATGCGTTATGCAGCTTGTGCTTCCTCGTAAAGAGCGGAAGGGTTCCTCCAGGTGCGTAGCAGACGAGAGCAGCGCCGACTGAACCGTCCTCCTGCTTGCTCCCGTCTGTGTATAGCGTATGCGCCTGGCCCTTATGGATGTGGTCGACTTGCTCCTGTGTAGTGGCACATAAAAAGTCGAGTGATATCCGGCTGCTAGGATGGGGTAGCTCCTCAGGCTTGACCAGCCAGCCGGACCTCGTTCGGCAGCTCCGGGTGCACCCCAGTAAGCCGCACTAACTCTATATCGCGTAGTTCCAGGATTTTTAGGTCGAGGGGCGTAAATCGGGCTAGAGCCACCGCAGCCGTGGTTGAAAGGGTTCGGAAGCCTCTGATTGCTTTGATTGCGAACCCCCTCTGTACACCCAGAAGCTGTTTTTGGATGTACTTTTTGTGTGTCGCATGACCCCAGATGCCCGCTGCGTATGTTATGATGGGATCTATTACCTGTCTGTAGATGGTCCTAACATTCTCAGGGTGTGCGCCCCATGTGGGTCTAGTGAATAGAGACAATCTCTGGAAGATTCTGAGTGCCTTGTCAGTGACGTATCGAACATGGGGCCCAAAACGCAATCCTTTATCTATAATGACGCCCAGTAATTTTATTTCATCGGAGAGGGGAATTGTTCTACCGGCCATTGTGATGTTTGCCATCTCTGCTTTACGATTGAACGCGATGATCTGCGTCTTTTCAGGGCCGAAGGTCAATTTGGCGCCCGTTCCCCATGTAGTGATGCGGTCCAGCGCCAGATTCACCCTCTGCTCCAGCAGGGATGCAGATCCGGCGGATGCAATCAGAAGAACGTCGTCGGCGAAGGCTTGCAGGTGACATCTCGATGGGAGGTCTATGTCAAAGAGGTCGTCTAAGAGAATGTTCCAGAGTATTGGACCGCATGCTGACCCTTGCACACAGCCCTTAGACATGATTCGCGAGACTCTGCAGTCGCCGTGATCTAGTATGTTGTTTCGGTCGCAAATGTAGCTGGTTAGGAGCCCGAAGATGTTGTTGGACATCCTTTCTTCCTCAGCTGTTCGAAGAGTGCAGGCCACCATGCGTTGTTGAAAGCTGACTTGATGTCGAGAGACACCGCCATGGTAGCCAGTCTTTTTTTTTTTATAGTGAGGGGAATGCATTTTGCGCATACCCCGTCCGCGGTCTGCGTGCCTTGGCTGCTTTGATTTCCTGGATGGCTCTGTGGAGGGCGTCTACAGTGCTTTTCTGCTCCGTGAAGCCGAACTGAAGAGGATTTGATTTGCCTGCTTTGTTGGCCACATACGTGATTCTCCTGATAAACAGCTTCTCCAGTAATTTTCCAAAAACTACTATGAGTCCAATGGGTCTGTATGAATTTAATGAGGTCATATCTGGCTTGCCGGGTTTAGGGATGATCTTTATGTAGGCCTCCTTCCACTGTCTTGGGAAATGCTGGAGTTCGAGACAACGATTCAAGATTCTGGTGATCAGTTCTGGGTAAGATTTGGCCACCTGTTGGCAGATATCTGCTGTGAGGTGGTCCAGTCCAGGGGCTTTTTTATGATTGATTTGTCCCAGACACTCCAGCACCTCTCCGACAGTGAAAGGAGGGTCGTCCTGTGCGTCTGGCTGGGGGGAGAGTCAAGCAATTCCTCAGTTCGGTTTGACGAGGAGTGTAGAATAAATGATATGTAAATATTTAATAGTAACATTCAAAAATATAACATTGAAGAATAACAACATTAAAAATAATATACAAAATGTTGATTAATAAACAAGTAATGAGCTGCTGAATTGGGAAAAACGGTGTCTCTAGCTATCTCTTTCTGCCGAGGCAGCACTTCCCGCTTCATACCCAAATTACAGAGTCAAAAAGAACAAAAACATACCAGGCTAGCATAATTCATGAAGAGTTTTACCTACCACCAGATGCTGGAACAGCCAGGCGCGAATGGCCTCTGCGTGGCGTACCTCGCTCCTACCCGAATTTTAGAGTCAAAAAGAACAAAAAAATATGTAGTTTAAAAAACTAAAATAACACACTTTAATAGGAACAAAGTAAAAAGTACAAAATAACCGTCTATTCGGTAACTGAAATTAAAAAGCGTGGTGCGCGTTGTCAATATTAGGTACTTGAAATGCAATGCTTTGCAAAGGGCGCACCACGCTTTTTAATTTCAGTTACCGAATAGACGGTTATTTTGTACTTTTTACTTTGTTCCTATTAAAGTGTGTTATTTTAGTTTTTTAAACTACATATTTATTTTTTATTTTTTAGTTTAATGTATGGCTAGCCATGTATGGATGGTAAAGGATTTCACAGTCCATTCATGGGTCTGCCCACCCTGTAAACACTTTATCTCAAAGGCGTGATTGTATGTATTTAGTTTTACAAATTGAAGTGGAGTCTATTAGTTACCGGATGCGCGAGCCGAACCCTTAGTTCGTTCCTGCTCTATCATCAGACCCTCACCACCAAACGTAGCGAATACGTCTCATCACTACGAAACAAATGAGCCCAAACTCGAGGAGTTTCCTAGTGGTCATTAAGGAGTGGCACTGGCTTCCTCCCTGCTCCATCATCAGACTCTCACCACCAAGTGTAGCGAATAGGTCTCATCAGAGCGAAACAAATGAGCCCAAACTCGAGGGGTTTTCTAGTGGTCAATAAGGAGTGCCACTGACTTCCTTCCTGTTTCATCATCAGACCCTCACCACCAAGTGTAGCCAATAGGTCTCATCAAAACAAAACAAATGAGCCAGAACTCAAGGTGCTTCCTATTGGTCATTAAGGAGTACCACTGGCTTCCTCCCTGTTCCATCATCAGACCCTCACCATCAAGTGTAGCGAATAGGTCTCATCACAACAAAACAAATGAGCCTAAGCTCGAGGGGTTTCCTAGCAGCCATTGAAGAGTTCTATTGCCCACCTCTTGACTCCATCGTCAGATCAGCTCGATGGTAGCAAATTATTGTATTGTCATCGGATTCATATAGACTTGCAAAGTTTCAAATCAATACGATCATTAGAAGTAGGTTAAAATTGAATTCCAAGATTTTCTTACATTGTGACTTAGTTACAAGTGAAGCTAATAAAAGTGTGGTAAAAATACCAGGCTAGCATAATTCATCAAGAGTTTTACCTACCACCAGATGCTGGAACAGCCAGGCGCGCATGGCCTGCGTGGCGTGCCGAGGCAGCACTCCCCGCTTCCCCGCTGCATCTTCACACTCGTCCTCCGGTGGGGGCGACCCGGAGACGGAGGAACATGAGTTGTTGGAGTTTGTGCCTGGAAGGAGCAGGCTCTCCGTAAATACAAAGGTTGCGACGGGACGTCCTCGTCGGCCAGTGGTACACTAGCCGGAACGTCGGAAGTCACCGCCCAGTATTTAATTTGTAGATAATAGATGAATAAAAAGATGATGTTTATAGGGACTTGACTTTTATTTATAGGTAGTAATAAAGAAACGTATAGGAAGAATAGGAAGATTTAGGAAGCATAAGAACCCTTTCCAAGGGTCAAGGGTTCCACTTATTTAAAACTATAATTAAACTCAAACCGATATAAAAACTGGTAATGCTCCGAGAGCTCTGTACGGCTTGGTGATTTTAGTAGAACTGAATCAAAAATGATGAACAGGACACGTGAAAACGAAGATTTTGAATTTGAATTGAAAGAACAGGATAGGATTCGATAAAATTAATGGCCAGTATGTAGAACTAGATGGAGTTTCCAGTCATCATAGAGTATTTAACCATCCATAATGACTGGTACGAATCGACATCGTTACAATACCGGGGCGGCCGGGGCAAAAAAATCTCCAAGGATTTTTTTTTAGTTAGAAGAACAAGACAAACAAGTCCCTTATAATAGTAAATACAGATCAAATAAAAACATATTAACTAATTTAATGAAAGTGCATGATAGAATTTTGAGTGTATGAATGGTTTTTACAGTGAGAAATTTACACTAGGTTGGTTTCGGTTCCATACAAATACTAACATCCGTCGTATCTAACAAAGTCTTAATTCCATAAGTTTTAGAATTAAGGCATCAGTTACGTAGAGAAATCTTTTATAATAGAAGATGTTTCTCATGAAACCAACCCAGATTAGTGCAGGCTTATTTAAATATGCCAGTCACAACCCGCTGGCTTTTGGTGATCATGTTTAGTGTTTATGTGTGTGATAAATGTCATGTGTAAATGTTTGTGTAAAGTGTCTTCAAAATTTACAAGTTTAGTAGCCTTAACAAATGGCTAGAAAATAAGACTTTAATCTCGTTAGAGACTAATAAGTAAGTAGGTACTTGTTAAAGTACTATATTAAGTAAGTATTACTAACTTACGCGTAAGTATTTAGATAAATAAGTAATATTATAGTTTAAAATTAAATATGTTGCAGTAGGCAACTTATTATAATAATCGTAATTATACGATTAAGTATTGTAATTAAATTTAAAAAATGTAATTATCTTATATGTATGTACAAAATTATGTATTGATAAAGTAGTTGATGGATCAGCCGAAGGGATGGAGGTGTATATAAAAACAGTACCTATATAAATCATAAGACTAAGTGTGCACGTCACTTAAAGTAATAATAAATAACAAATTAAAGTAGTTAAACAAATAAAATTTCTAATTAAAGAGTAGGGTAATTACCTTAACTTAGGAATGGGTTTAATGTCTTTGACATGCCAACGACCTAAAGGTTTATTGGACATGTCCGATAAATCATAAATAAGAGGTGAAACTTTGTTTGATATTTTACATTTAATAAATTTTGGTGCTAATTTTGCCGAAAAATATTTATCTGATGAACTAATGGGGTAGTTCCGTTTCCAGATAATATCACCTTGGTTAAATTCTAACTGTTGGTGTTGTTTATTATAATAATGAGCATTAGTTTGGTGACATTTATAAAGACGAGCTTGAACTTCTGCAAATATTGGGCTAAGTAAACCAATGTTCTCAGAATATTTATCTTTAGGTGCTAGAATAGAATCTTCAGTTGTGTCGGCGTTGTAAATGGAACCGCATGTGGCAAGTTCACGACCAAACACTAGATAGGATGGCGTGAATTGGGTCGTTTCATTTACGGCAGAATTAATTGCAAACTGAATTTTATTGAGGTGAATATCCCATGTTCTATGATCGTCATCGACAAATGAAGCGATTGCGGTAATTATGGTTTTATTGTAGCGTTCTACTGTATTTACTTGTGGGCAATAGCGTGGAGTATAGTGTACCTTGGGTATATTGTAAAATTTAAATAAGTCTGTAAGTTCATTGCTTATCATTTGTGGGCCATTGTCTAAAATAATTGTTTCAGGAATACCATATGTCATAAAAACTAGATTTTCAAGGATATGTTTTATGACTGAAGATGTAGCACGTTTAATCGGATATAATATACAATATTTGGAAAAACAACAAGTTGCTACTAAAATGAATCTATTAAGTTTGCGAGATAATGGTAATGGTCCAATTAAATCAATTGATAAACATTGAAAAGGACGTGAACAATGTTTAGGTTTACCCATCAAACCAATTGTATGCTGGTTTTGATGTTTGTACGCAAGGCAAGTTTCACATTTGGATATATATGTTGCTATGTCTTTATACATGCCAGGCCAAAAGTAGCTATTTTTAATACGGTGATATGTTTTAAAAGTACCGAAATGAGCTGTTGTAAGTGTAGAATGGTTTTCCGTAATCACGGAATCCCGTAATTCCAAAGGAACAACTAATTTCCAAGAAAATTCAGAATGATATGGAGTATTAGATCTTGTATATTTATATAAGTTATTATTTTTAATAGAATAATCAGGGGTAGAAGATGGATTAGTTTTGCATTTTGATAAGATGGTATTATACCAATCGTCATTGGAATTGGACATATTAATATTAATGGCGTTAATGGGTTTGATACGAGATAGGGTATCGGGTACAAGATGTTCTTTACCTTTTTTATGTTTTATATCAAAATTAAACATGGATAAACGAATACTCCATCTGGCTAATCGACCTGTGGGATTATCAAGACGTAAAAACCATTGAAGGGCAGAATGATCTGTGTAGATAGTAAATTTCTGGCCGTTATCCACATAACAACGCCAATGTTCTAGAGCAGTTATGACACTTAATAATTCACGTTCAGTAATTGAATAATTCCTTTGAGTTTGAGTAAGGGATTTACTCATGTAAGCAATAGGTTTTTCTATACCATCAAATTCTTGTGTAATTAAACATTAAACTCAAACCGATATAAAAACTGGTAATGCTCCGAGAGCTCTGTACGGCTTGGTGATTTTAGTAGAACTGAATCAAAAATGATGAACAGGACACGTGAAAACGAAGATTTTGAATTTGAATTGAAAGAACAGGATAGGATTCGATAAAATTAATGGCCAGTATGTAGAACTAGATGGAGTTTCCAGTCATCATAGAGTATTTAACCATCCATAATGACTGGTACGAATCGACATCGTTACAAGGTACTTGTGGAGCAGGCGGTAGTGATGCGTGTAGTCAAGAGAGTACAATAGGCGCAAAATAACTTGGCGGCTCGGAAGTTAACTGCAAGTGACATTTCACGCAGCTCGAATGTGCGAGGGAACAGCACAGCGACGTATCCGTACGCGTCAGAGTGAGACACGAGACACGCCGTGCTTCCGCCCGCGCACCAACCCCGGGCACACCTGTATTCGTCTACTGCGCAGCGTTCCGCGCGAGCTCCCGAGCCGCCAAGTTATTTTGATAACACACACAGCTTTATAGTTTGTCTTAAGTGGCCTTACAGGGAACTTTAAGTCTGATAACTTTTACTTTTTTGCATTCACAATGCAACTTTTATTATTGAATATGAAATATTAGAAAAACGACCCATCCTCCAAGTTTCCGATGATGGCTCCTTTTTTTTGTACAACTACATATCTGTAAATAAAATGTGAGGAGGTGTTGTTGGTGTTTGAGGAGCCCGTGGCGCAGTGGATACCGCGCTTGGCCTGCGATCGTTGAGGTTAAGCAACATTCGCAATGGTCGGTCACGGGATGGGTGACCAAAAACTTTTCATCTCGAGCTCCTCCGTGCTTCGGAAGGCACGTTAAGCCGTTGGTCCCGGCTGCACTTGCAGTCGTTAATACCCACCAATCCGCACTGAGCCCGCGTGGTGGGTCATGGCTCATTCTCCTTATTCATCCATAAGGAAGGCCAGTGCCCCAGCAGTGGGGACATTAAATGGCTGATGATGATGATGATGAAATAAAATGTATTCTTCTAGCCATGAGCTTTATTGTCAAATCAGAAAATGCGCGAAGTTTGCTCGATAAGCAATTTTTTCTTCGCGTTAAAATCATCAAATAATTTTTAAATTGTTTCATTTATTGTCATTACGTAACAAGATCATATGCTAAAACTATCAAGACTAGAGGGTACTGTGAGGTACATACGTAATACGTACCTCACAGTACCCTCTAGTCTTGATAGTTTTAGCATATGATCTTGTTCACGAACTTTTAACTTGAATTGCAAAATAATAAAGCTTTGAAAGCACTTACCAGTGAACGTATCTGTTGGCAGTAACCCTGCGCCGATCTGACTAATCGGAGTCGAACCTTGGACCACCAAGGATGCTGCAAAATCGTGAAAATCAACTATTTTACTAAGCAAAGTCGACTAAAGATTTAATTTTTTTACAGCTACCTTATTTAAATATTATTTATATAATTTAATTGTCCAATTATAGCCTTGGTCTAGACCAAGGTGTTATTGTTGATCGAAGAATGTGAGGAGATATTTGGAGATTTGGAGAGCTTCGGACGACTCTGGTTTTTGTGACGAGATACATAGCAAATACATAGTTGGAGTGACAAACACGGCTGAGAAAATATGCGCAAGCTGAGCCACTTGAGCGTATATTTATAGGTACCTACCTATAAATATACGCTCAAGTGGCTCAGCTTGCGCATATTTTCTCAGCCGTGTTTGTCACTGAACGTGACAGGAACTACCTAGTTCCTGTCATTTATGACATAAGATCGTACATTATTAACCTTTTACTCAGCCATAAAAAGTTTTGATTTAGTTCGTGAGCCTTCATCTCACACTCGACTTTAAATCGTTAAGTTTAAAGTAACTCCAATAAGTTTTTACTTGGTCATGATTCCAGATTCAAACAAAATTACTTCGTGGACGCCTACGATTCTTCAAGTTACGCCCACGTATCTGATATTTTTTAATTTTTAAACTAACTCCCATTTGATCATGTCCCATACGCCTTATCCATCCATAAGGAAGGCTGTCCCAGCAGGGGGACATTTAGGCCCATATTTTAGAACGACAGATCTCTTCGTCAAGTGTAGTTAGCAAGCTTCGATCATCTAAACCCTAGATACACAATTCCATACTAAATGCGCTTGAAAAAGTGATTCCAACAGCGCTGTCATTAGTAGTTATACTTATAGATATTTCGATTCCGAATACTGCCGTCATCACATTTGATATTCGACCCTAAGCAACAGTAATTAGGTTTAAATTCGGTCGGCATGGTAGTACTTACGATCTTATTACATGGAAAGCTCAGATGGTCGGCCGACGCTAGAACAGCGAATCGTATTTCGTCATGTTTGCATCTCTGTCTTACTAACGCAAATAGAAGATACGGTTGCGCGGCAAGGAATATTGCAATATTTTATTATAAATAATGAAATTATGATAGTTTCAGTACATGTTTGACTTTAAATTAATTGTGCAATTATACTTACGTTCAATACTGACTGAAAATATTATATTACATCTCTTTTTTTCCTTTTTTCGAATTGTTTTTGCGCATCTTCTCAGCACATTTAGGCATCGTTTCGCCGGGCGGTCAAATATCTACTGAGGCGATCTAATGCCCAATTTCGAATTGGGCATTCGTTGGCGGCTTCACTTTCTGTGCGTTTACGCTGTATCTAGGGTTTATATGATCGAAGTTAGCAAGGGATGAATGTATTCGTTGCATGTATCCCTTTCTAACTGTAGTTGAGAAGAGATCTCCACTTAATTATCGTTCTAGAATACGGGCTTTAATGTCTGATGATGATGTTGACTCACTTGGTTCCCGGGAGTGCGGGGGGAAGGGTATCTCTGGATGTGGCGGGAACACCGCGGGGTACGCCGGCGCCGCCGCCGGTGACTGTAAACAGAAGTACGTAGGTAAATAAATAAATAAATAAATATTGGACACCATCACATACATTGTTCCAATACCAAGGTGCACTAGTATTAAGGAAATTGTAAACAACGACGAGGAAATATAAAAAAGTTCGTTTTCAACATTTACCCGACCAGGGATCGAACTCAAGACCTCTAGATAGCGGCACCTTGAAACCGGTGTGTACACCACTCGGCCACGGAGGTCGACGGAGGAGTAGATATAGCTGAAAACTTCATATACAAGCATATTGATCTGATCCGATTCAGAAAGAAGTAGCATATAGTTCGTTCTGGGGCTGCATTTGCAGAAGGTTATCCCACCTATTCTCATTGGGTCTGCGTAGCTAGATGATGGTATAGTAATAGTACAACAGTAAACTGACGTACCTACATTTTGTACTAGAGGAGTCTGCTCCGAAACGCAAAATCTGAAACTCTTTTATACCCGTCCTTCTCATTCTCTACTCTAGTCTGTCATATGACAGAATCGAGTGAAAGGGGCGAAGCTAACAAAGTTTCCGTTTTTGCGTTTTTCAGTACAAACCCTGGTCTGGTATTGTGCCGAGTTGGAGTTGACATCCGTATCACAAGTGCTTAATAAATATACTTACACCGGAATCAGATCAATCAATAGAATATTGCCAGATATAATAAACGTTGGCAAACCTTGTTCTAAAAGATTAGTAATTGTACCATGCAAAATTTGTGCGATTGTGCGATCCAAAAATATTATTGGCGGTCGTGAAGTTAGCCGATAAAGATAGATAGATAGATAGATAGATAAAACGTTTATTTTTTTGCACACACATACACACATTAAATTAAAAAGAAAATATACAAAGATGAATACAGATTATAATTAACTAACAAGGCAGAATTAAAATAAAATAAACCTAAGTATGCCGGTATGGAGATGTGCCTGCGTGCAGCAGCAAAAAGGTCTAGGCTCGGCAAATTATATCCACCAAAAGGTGAAATGCCATTTTCAGCCATCACCCTAAACGCAGTGTCGTACCCGGTAATCCCACCTCTCCCAAATGAGCAGCAAGTTGATGCTCAGTAACATTTAGAAATAGGAAAAGTTTATTCAACAAAACACAAGAATACAATTTACGAAGACATAAATGTACGCTGTAAATACTGGTATTTTATTGAAATGGTTACTTCTTAGCATGTGTCACTGCCTGAGCGGTGACGCTGATTTTCAGAAGCCACCAGTGATAAAGTTAGACGACATTATTATAACGAAAAAGGTTATAAACAAGTACACAATATTTAGATGCGGCCGCAATCAACTAAATTACCTACTAAATCTAACTAAAGTACTTCGCATCGACTTGCAGCATTTGGATCGCACTGCACAACGATAATGATGGTAGTACTTTAGTTCAACAGTAAACGGACGTACATTTCATACCTGGTACTGTGGCGAGTTGGAGGTGCTCGAGTGGTCGTCGAGCGAGCCCGACAGGTTGTTGTTGCTCTCCACGCCACCTGCAGATGGCGAACAAGCTAAGTCAAGTTTAAATTGCTTATCGGCCAGAATTAATAATCAATCCACAGATAGGGATAGGCATGATCCAGGGGGCCAAGCCTGCTAACGTTAAGTCGTAATCGTGTCTCAATCGTGTTTCAATTGTAGTTCATTTGTAGTGCTTTTTTACACACTAGTTACAAGAAATGTGTACTTTTTTCACAATACTTCTGATGTTCACACCACACACTACATTCACATCACATATTACTGTCATAACTCTTGTAACTAGTGTGTAAAAAAGCACTGCCATTAGCTACAATTGAAACACGATTGAGACACGAATCACGATTATGATATAACGTTAGCAGACTTGGCCCCCAGATTAGTTGCTATGCAACGTTTGATATTAACATAGAATTAACGACAGTTGCCTGGGTGTTGCTAGGTGTTGCCTCGCAACTAATCTGGATCATGCCTATCCCAGGCTGCTGTAAACGGGTAGAGTAAATGGTAGAGTAGACCTACTAACTATCCTACTTAACTATACTAATGCAGACATCATTGGTAGAGTAGAGTAGGTACTGAAATTTGTAGAGTAGAGTAGCTAGCACCGCGGGCAAGCTACTCTACCGCTCTACTCTACCGTTTACTCTACTCGTGTACAGCAGCCTTATCTGTGGATAGGTTATTAATTCTGGCCGTATATCTACATACTATAATAACAACAAAGTTTAAGCGAGTTCAACTCTTTCAATTAAGATTCCATAAAGAAGCTTTAATGAGCTAATAAGAAATATATTGTTGTAATACGATTTGACATGTTTTTATGGTCGACCGATTTGGCGGAGGGGTAGGCTACCCACCTTCTGCGCCAGAGGTCTCGGGTTCGATTCCCGTACAAGACAAATATTTGTGTGCATGAACATGTCTATTTGTCTTGGTCTGGGTGTTTACTATGTATATTAAGTAATAAGTATGTATTTACAAACAAAAGGTATTTCAGTATATATTTATCCGTTATCAAGTTTTCCATGATACAGTTTCTTAATGAAATTAACATGGGCTTAGATAATTGGTGTGATTGTAAGAAGTTATTTATTTATTATTTATTTATTTATTTACTTATGGTCGTCTCGTCGCTGCGAGGGCATCCTAATGAGATATATTTATTTTCTACAACGTCTACCTTTACGATATACATTCCTGCTTAAAAAATTCATATTTTCTTTTGTATGCTGATGACAAGAAAATATACCGAAAAATCAATTCTGTTGAAGATTGCATATTAATACAAGAAGATCTCGACCGTCTATCTCAGTATTATAATGAAAATAAAATAACAGTTAATGCAGGTAAATGTGAATGTATAACGTTCACACGAAAAACGAATCCCATAATACATAATTACCATTTTAACGGGACAATGATCAGTAGAAAACAAAGTGTAAGAGACTTAGGTGTGCAGTTTGATCCGAAGATGACCCTATCAGACCACTTTGAAACCGTAATCGCAAAGGCGTACAAAAATTTGGGCTTCGTGCTTCGTGTGTGTAAACCATTCTACGAGATAAGTGTAATAAAACTAGTTTATGCCGCATACGTCAGAAGTATCTTAGAGTATGTCAGTCCTATATGGTCTCCTCATTATATAACATATAAACATCGTTTAGAGCGAATTCAAAAATTTTTTATAAACCACCTAAATTATCGATCCCGTAAAGCCCCCAACACATACGAAGATGGCTGCGCCGAACATGATCTCCTTACTCTAGAACAGAGGCGCGTTGTACTAGATATGGCATTTCTACACGACATAGCAAACAGTGCAGTGGACTGCCCGCATTTAATAACTAGATTATTATACTGCACTCCAAAATACCGCACTCGTCATACACCTCTTTTTCAGATTCCTCGTCATCGCACTAACTACCTACAGAACTCGGTTCTACATCGTATAGTTACTGCATATAATAAAAGGTTCTCATGTATTGATCTTTATGCAAATACTAAGCGCAAATTTAAGCTTGAAGTATCGAGAGAGATAAAAGGAAGCACAAAATAATTTTGACCTTCATTAACAATACGGAGCGTGAGTCATTCTACAACCTACGTACCTAATGTCTAACATATCAAACAAAACTAATTGTAATTTCTTTTTATTGCTTACAACGTAAAGCTTTTTTTTTATTAACTAAAAGATCGATAAATAATTTTATGAATAAATATTTAAAATGTAACGTATTTAAACTTAGGATGAATAGTTAAGTTTAGATACCTATGTAAGTTTGGATTTCAGAAGGGAAATCTATTATTGGCCCTACTATTTTTTATAAACTTAGCATTAAGTACTCTCATGTAATGCGCTGTTGATTTTCTCAATAAATAAACATAAACATAAACATATGCATTTTGATGGAAGATTAGCAAGTCAACTCACCGCTGGAGTAATCAGTCCGTAGCAAGTTCTCGCTCTGCATCTTGGTCTTCAAGCAGGCGATTGTAGGTACCTTCCGCAGAAGTCACGACATAGCTCCTGCACCTGCTCCAGCTCTAGCAGATGGATCCTAAGCAACAACTCACCGCTGGAGTAATCAGTCCGTAGCAAGTTCTCGCTCTGCATCTTGGTCTTCAAGCAGGCGATTGTAGGTACCTTCCGCAGAAGTCACGACATAGCTCCTGCACCTGCTCCAGCTCTAGCAGATGGATCCTAAGCAACAACTCACCGCTGGAGTAATCAGTCCGTAGCAAGTTCTCGCTCTGCATCTTGGTCTTCAGGCAGGCAATGTACCTTCCACAGAAGTCGCGACATAGCTCCTGCACCTTCTCCAGATCTAGAAGGTGGATCCTAAGCAAGGACTCACCGCTGGAGTAATCAGTCCGTAGCAAGTTCTCGCTCTGCATCTTGGTCTTCAGGCAGGCAATGTACCTTCCACAGAAGTCGCGACATAGCTCCTGCACCTTCTCCAGATCTAGAAGGTGGATCCTAAGCAAGGACTCACCGCTGGAGTAATCAGTCCGTAGCAAGTTCTCGCTCTGCATCTTGGTCTTCAGGCAGGCGATGTACCTTCCACAGAAGTCGCGACATAGCTCCTGCACCTTCTCCAGATCTAGAAGGTGGATCCTAAGCAAGGACTCACCGCTGGAGTAATCAGTCCGTAGCAAGTTCTCGCTCTGCATCTTGGTCTTCAGGCAGGCAATGTACCTTCCACAGAAGTCGGGACATAGCTCCTGCACCTTCTCCAGATCTAGAAGGTGGATCCTAAGCAAGGACTCACCGCTGGAGTAATCAGTCCGTAGCAAGTTCTCGCTCTGCATCTTGGTCTTCAGGCAGGCAATGTACCTTCCACAGAAGTCGCGACATAGCTCCTGCACCTTCTCCAGATCTAGAAGGTGGATCCTAAGCAAGGACTCACCGCTGGAGTAATCAGTCCGTAGCAAGTTCTCGCTCTGCATCTTGGTCTTCAGGCAGGCAATGTACCTTCCACAGAAGTCGCGACATAGCTCCTGCACCTTCTCCAGATCTAGAAGGTGGATCCTAAGCAAGGACTCACCGCTGGAGTAATCAGTCCGTAGCAAGTTCTCGCTCTGCATCTTGGTCTTCAGGCAGGCAATGTACCTTCCACAGAAGTCGCGACATAGCTCCTGCACCTTCTCCAGATCTAGAAGGTGGATCCTAAGCAAGGACTCACCGCTGGAGTAATCAGTCCGTAGCAAGTTCTCGCTCTGCATCTTGGTCTTCAGGCAGGCAATGTACCTTCCACAGAAGTCGCGACATAGCTCCTGCACCTTCTCCAGATCTAGAAGGTGGATCCTAAGCAAGGACTCACCGCTGGAGTAATCAGTCCGTAGCAAGTTCTCGCTCTGCATCTTGGTCTTCAGGCAGGCAATGTACCTTCCACAGAAGTCGCGACATAGCTCTTGGACCTTCTCCAGCTCTAGAAGGTGGATCCTGAGCACCTGCAAGTCAAAGACGATGATGTCATAATACTTAAATAATGTTTTTGGCAACCATTTCTTGAATAAGTACTCTTTTCTTGAAAGCCGTTTCAAAAAAGTTTAATTTTAGTGAATTACATTATTGCGCCCGTCTATAAGTCCATGAGTACCTAACGTTTAATATGGCCCGTCCAATAGTTGGGCCAATTATAATAGGTCACATTTGACAGCTATCAGTCTTCTACTGTAGATAGGTGTTATTGTTGATCGAAGACTGTAGAGTAACCTTGCAATGACTAAACGCAATATTATTTATGTATTCAAAGAAAGAAGATGAAGTCAGATGTATGATCCATTAAAATATGGTTTAATGATTCAGCAAGTTGTTAGGGAAGATGAAGATTGTGAAAAATATGCACTTAGGTGCAATAGATATTATTTTGAGTCTATCTCTCCATTGCTAAGTGCGACTGCTTGCGACTTGCTGAGTACAGTAGCAACAATAGTATTGGCACACGTACTAGCTTACAGCAGAATTGAAGATAGTTTTGTTTGTATACTGCGAGCCTGAGTAACTAGTTTGCTAGCTTTCTATCTTAGCTTGACAAACTACAGTAATCGCAATAGCTCGTTTTGCACGCGGTTCAAACAAATACAAAACTAATTTTAATGAGTACAAAGTTTTTAGGGCATGATAGTTTTAACCGCCTCTGTGGTTTAGTGGGGTTTCTTACCACCGATTTCAGACCAAGAGGTCCCGGGTTCGATTCCCAGTGGGGGTACATATTGTATTCGGTTTGGTTGGTGGTAGGACTTGTTCTTAGTTCGCCTGGCTAGCTACCACCATCTTATCTAAGTCTGACGCCATAACAATGATGTTTTCAGCATTATTGTGTTCCGGCAGTTGGAGATAAGATAGCCAGTTCCTCAGTGATTGAGGATTCCGGGAGTAGTGCGCTTCCATCTTCAGCCTTATCACCACTTATCATCAGGTGTGATGAAGGCTAAGTGCTACCCCGTTGTGGATAAAATAAAATAAAAAAAGAGTGTCCATCAATACACTATCCAACCACGGAATCACGAAAAAAAATCAGCTGTTCCATACATTTCAGTCGAGTCTATGTTGTACTTTTGTATGGAACAGCTGATTTTTTTTGCGCTATTCCGTGGATGGCTCATAGTAAAAATTGATCGTATTGATGGACACTATCATCCCCTAAAATCTTTGTCCTAATGAGCGATTTTCCGAGAGGCCATTTAAAAAAAAAAGCTTCCAAAAGCTTCACTAGATGGCGTTGAACGAAGTATGTTCATGTCTATGGTATAGTTTGGTTTAATCATATTTAAATTATTTACTTTTTAAAAACCCAAAGGAAACTAATAATATATTAAATAAGTACTACTGTGAGGAACAGAAACGAAATAGGTAAATTTAAAGATTAGGGTAAATAAATAACATCTGTCTGACGTTCCGTTTTACGTAAAAAAGTCGCGTCAAAGTAAAATTTATAACGTTCCGTTCCTTCTAACTGCATAGGTAGGACAGCGCCATCTAGTGACTGAGCTTTCAGAAAATCGCCCATTAAAAATTTAGAGGTGTATGGCCTCATTTAATTCAGGCATAACAGCGAGGCGAGTACTTTGCTGCAAAGGAACATCCAAACCTCAAAAGGAACATACCTGTATGCTCTTAATCATAAGGCCGTCTATCTCTGGGTCATCAACCAAGAAAGGGCGGCGGTCCCTGCGCTGGTGCTGCACGAAGGCCTGCAGGTCCGCTCCGAAGGCGTCCGCCGCGGGGGGCTCTGCCCCGGCCGTGGCTTGCTCACATCTCTCCAGGAGTAGAGCCAGTAGGGGGAAGAGGGGGTGTCTGGAAAAAAAAGATTCAAAAGATTATTCATCATCATCAACAATAGCATGACTTTTTTTATCTACTCAGCGACATCCAGCAAGATCGCCGGTCCACATTAAAAGGTGGCCAGTCCACAAATGGTAGTCAGATGTGCGGTGACCGTTCAAGAATCCAACTTAAGAGACATCGAATCTTCGCTCCACGTGTGGAATACTACACTATTATTACTAATATCCGTATTATGACTGCTCTCAGCTACCAGGGGACTTGGGGAACTGGGTGAAATGGTTCCTAGTTCCTATCAAGGTGACTGATCACCCGTCCGGTTTAGCTGGCATCCCCCCTTCTAAAAAATAAAAAATCAATAAATTAAGACTAATATTCGTGCAGGTTTGTTACGCTACGCTCTCTCTAGTATACCTAGCCTCTTGCCGTCTTTGTCTTATTTGCCTCGTCGTATCTGTTTTCTTCTAGCCTCGCGTTGGCTCGATCCTTTTTCTACTTTCGTAGAAGTAAGACTGGTGTGCACTTAACTTTTTGGCTTCGAACTATGCCTAGTCATTATAATCTCTCTGTGGCTAAGGGAGATTATAATTACCTAATTTGTTTAGGCCTGTCTAGCTGCGTGGCGACCGACTTGATTCGCACCATTCTCGATCGTCGAGAACCTCGACGCACTGCTTGAAAAGACGAGCTATTGAAAAGTCGATGCCTGGTGTATCTCTAAGGGATAAGATCCAAAATGAGATCATCCTGCAGATGATCAAAAGTGATGGAGACATAGATGTAGCAAACTGAAGTGGCAGTGCTGGTAACATTCAGAGCAGAACCGACGTGCGGTGGAGTAGACGGGTTCTCGAATGGAGACCTCTTATCAACAAATGTCGCCAACGTTTGCCGATACGATACGTGAGATGAGATACGTAGAACGTTGTGAAATACGTTGAACATTGGACTTCCGCCAGCCTGATAGACCGATGATCTGAAGAAGGTACCTATAGGGCAGTGACTGTGGCTGGATGAGTATGGCGACAGATCGTGTAGTGTGGCGCAATTTGAGGAGGTCTGCGTTCAGCAGTGGACTGCAATGGGTTGAGATCCTTTTTCTTTTTCAACGTGTCAATGACAAGTAAAAAACCATAAGTTGTTTGCCCAAAACTTTGCCACTCTCACGGCGTTATCTGCAGCCAACATGAGGTCCTATCGCGTGCAGGTGTCCGGGCATGCAGAGCAATCAATGAGGTGGGCCATGGTCTGTGGAGTGTAACCACACCTGAGATCCTGATGAAGAACGGCTCAAGAAGAAGACTCACTTGTATACAGCTCGCTTGTCGGCTTCGAACTGCGCCTGGTCGGCGTCGGCTGCGGGCGCGCCGCCGCCCTGCATTCCGACTATCACCACTTCCGCCGCATCTGATGACAAATAATAATGCATTAATTTTAACGATCTTGCCACTTATCTAGCATTTCTTTGAACCAAAAAAACAATGTTGACCTAAAGAAGTAGAATAATCTCATAACAGATCGCTTTGGAGATTGACCTACGGGAGACAGCAAGCCTTTTACAGAAATATTACGTCATTAAGTGAGGACAGATGTAAATAATCGGCGACCATTTTAGTGTACCTAGTTCGCTGCGCCTGCCTTAACCTCTTGATATTCATGGCCCCTGATACATTCATGGGAGCCTAGTACAAAAACATATTAATAAGCGACATTCAATAATTGATTCGACAGTTTGAGATGGAAATCGAAAAAATGAATCACATCGGCCACATAATTCTTTGAAAAATAAGTGTTTGGTCACCCATCCCGTGACCGACCATTGTGTAAGTTGAATAATCTCATAACTAAATTCATTTTTTTAACCGCCTCTGTGGTCTAGTGGTTCACACCACCGATTTCAGACCAAGAGGTCCCGGGTTCGATTCCCAGTGGGGGTACATATTGTATTCGGTTTGGTTGGTGGTAGGACTTGTTCTAAGTCCGCCTGGCTAGCAACCACTACCTTATCTAAGTCTGACGCCATAACAATGATGTTTTCAGCATTATTGTTTTCCGGCAGTTAGAGATAAGATAGCCAGTTTCTCAGTGATAAGGATTACGGGAGTAGTGTGCTTCCACCTTCAGCCTTATCACCACTTAACATCAGGTGTGATGAAGGCTAAGTGCTGCCCCGTTGTGGATAGAAAATAAAAAAATACTTCTCGCTCTTGACAGGATCGATAAATTTCGTGGCCCTACAGTACAGAGTACAGACTCAGACGCTCGTAATAAAATAAGGGTAGGTAGTAATTTACCGATCGACTAAAATACTTTTTAACCGACAAAAATAGGTGAGCGACTTCCTAAACCTATTTTTTCCGTTACCAAACCTAGTATTTTAGTTGGTAAATTAAGTAATGTTTAGTCGGTCGGTTTATTATATTCCATAACATAACACCACTATGCCATCCGCTGCATGGGACTGTTTTTTGGTGCTAATTCACCAGTCAGTACCCAGATTCTGCAATCATTATCAGCCATTTAATGTCGCCACTGTTGGGGCACTGGCCTTCCTTATGGATGGAAAAGAAGAATGGGCCATGACCTACCACGCGGGGCCATGACCTACCACGCGGGGCCATTGAGGATTGGTGGGTATTAACGACTGCAAATGCAGCCATGACTAACGGCTTAACGTGCCTTCCGAAGCACGGAGGAGCTCGAGATGAAAAGTTTTTGTCATCCATCCCGTGACTGACCATTACGAAATTTGCTTAAGCTCAACGATCCCAGGCCGAGCGCGCTAATCACTGCGCCACGGGCTCTTCAGATTCTTCAAGCTTGTCAATAAATATAACGGGTGTCCCAAAAGTAGGTAAAGGATGATTTTTCCCAATAAATCGCGAATGGATTGGAATTTCGTCGTAGTTTTATTTTATTTTAAAGAAGAGACTTGTACAATTTTATCTGAATAGAATATCTGCTAAATGGCCGCCACCGGCATTTTTGCTGTGTGTAAGTTTTTCATGACACTTTCACACATTTCGCTGCTAATTTCACACATTTCGCTTCTTATTTCACCAATAACTCGGCGAATATTTTGCCTATATTGTCTATGTTTTGTGGATCGTTGGCGTAGACTTTATCTTTGACGTAGCTCCAAAGAAAGAAATCCAGTGGCATCAGATGGCAAGATCTCGGTGGCTATTTGACTTCACCTCTTCTTGAAATTATGAGATTTTTCGACCTTTCGACGAGTGTTTGTAATTGATCGTGAATTTTCGTTAAATATTTTCATAACTTCTATGCGCTGTTTTATTGTGAAACGCTCCACGATTAATTTTACATGTGTCAAGATGACCTATGTCAAATTTCAACCCGCCATCTTGAATATTTCGGAAGTAGCGCGAAATTCAAATCCTATACGTACTTTTGAGACACCCTTTAGCATCGCATTTGACGCACTTTAACTCGTTCAACTTTAGAATTATTTTTTACTTTTTTGCATTCACAATGCAATTTTTATTATTGAAAATGAATTATGCTAGTTGTGAGACGGGTCGATTTTTTCGACTCCGTAGCTCAGTGGTTAGTTAGAGCATTCGCCCGGACAGTGAAAGGTCGGAGTCCCATCGGAGAAGTTGTGACTGTGAGACGGATCGACTTTTTCTAATAATTCATTTTCAATACTTTCAGTAACTAATAAAAATTGCATTGTGAATAAAAATATTATGGACTTCAAATGTCAAAAAAAAAATGAAGCCCATGTTCATTCATATCCATATTTAGGCGGTAACGGTAAGTAGCCCCCCTGTTTTTAATCGATTGTGACGACACCATAGTTTAAGCGGGAGATCAAAGCCCTTTCGGTTTAGTTTGGGGTCAATTGTCTGGGCGTGTGAGCTATCCGACACCGCCTCACTCCACTCTCTTTTCCAGAGATCGTTAGTTCTGAAGTGTCTAAGCTCAGTGTCTAAGCGATTTGGCAGATGCGTATGGGGGATGCCTAGACTCGAGTCTGTGTGGTGGCGGGCAGACAAAATCCTTATGGACCGGTAGAAATATTAAACGTAACAAGTTGTTATCCTTAGAAGTTTAATTGAACACCCAAACACAGCCACAACACAAATATTTAACGCATATTACTAACAATTTTTTTTATTGTAAATGTCGTTCCATAGGGAACGCTGGCTAATTGCGCCTGTTCTTGTCAGATAAGAAAGTCTTGAAAGTGTTGACGATCATAATTACCTACAGTCAGGAACAAATTCAGTGAACCACTTCTTTTCGTGTGGCTGGTGCCTCGCTCTTCACGCGCAGACCCGATTACTATTTGGTTTTGTATTAAACTAGGGTATCTAGTACAATACAATAATCCACCAAATTTGTCCCTGACTGTACATGTATAATATTTATTGCGTCTAAGTAAATTAAATATACTTTAACTGTTTTTTTTATTTGTTTAGGTACAATAAAGTGTCTTCCGGTTACAAGTGCAAACATATTATATCATAGTAGGTATAATTTGAATATCATGACATGGGAGAGTAGGCTTTACATCTATCAGACAAAATCAGCCAACATAACGAAGCAACGAACATCCAAAACTAAACCAAATTAAACGAAAGCCGTAAACATCAAGTTACATAATAACCGTAAACGAAAACAATGAAAAACTACCAGTCACATTGGTAAATATAAGTTGGCAACACAGCCATAACTCCGCACGGACTCGCGGGCAATAAAAACAGATATTAAAAGCACAACGCGTCTCGAGATCGCATTCATCACAAGTGTTGCCAGTAGATTGATATAAAATACCCCCGTTTCTTGGCCTTATGCTTTTTTGGGGTGTATACAAAATTAATTTCGCGGGATTGCCTTTTAAAGAGGGTTGGAAGGATATTCTACGTCTTGTTATCTTAATTACAATGTCAAACTGGTATGTTATGTTATGATATGAGTACCTAATTCTCGCCTGCGACTTTGTTTACTTGGTTGGGTTGTGTGTGAGACGGGTCGATTAATTCTAATTCATTTTCAATTGGTTTAAGATTGTACTAGCGGTTCCCGTAGGAATATCGGGATAAAATATAGCCTATAGCATTCCTCGATAAATTAACTATCCAACACAAAAAGATTTTTTCAATTCGGCTTCGTTGATTCCGAGATTAGCGCGTTCTAACAAACAAATAAACAAACTCTTCAGCTTTTTATTATTAGTACTAGCGGCCGCCCGCGGTTTCACCTGCGTGGTTCCCGTTCCCGTGGGAATATCGGGATAAAAAGTACATATAAACCTTCCTCTTGAATCACTCTGTCTATTAAAAAAAACGCATCAAAATCCGTTGCGTAGTTTCAAAGATTTAAGCATACAAAGGGACATAGGGACAGAGAAAGCGACTTTGTTTTATACTATGTAGTGATATAGATTTACTTATATGGGAATAAGATATCCACCACAGTCGAAGATTATATACACTTATGCCACAGTTAAGTTTCCCCAATGTGCACACGATAAGTAAAAAAGTTGCGACGACCTCCGTGGCCGAGTGGCGCACGCACCGCTATCTACATGGTCCCGGGTTCGATGCCAGGTCGGGTAAATCTTGAAAACGAACTTTTCAATATTTTCTCGTGTCTGGGTGTATGTGGTAATGCCCGTCGTTATTTCCAATTGCCATAACACAGGGGCTTTAAGTTACTTTGCTTGGGATTGGAGCAACGTCAAACATAATTATTGAGTTTAGGAAACGGAACTATTTTTATCCACAACTGTAGCATGAGGTGGGAATTCTTGTGATGAAAACTAAATGGAGATAAGCTGATGATGGAAGCGCAGTACTCCCGGAATCCTCAACTACTGAGGAACTGGCTATCTTAACCTCCTCTAAATTGCCGGACCATAACAATGCGGAGTTTGAGCAGGTGAAAACATGGTCGTTGTTATGGCGTCACCCCCCCCCCCCCGTTATCCCCCAGTTATCCCGTTTAACTGTCAAAAGACTATGGGTTTTGACGTTTGAATGTCGATAAATCGCTTTATCATGCGATAGGTACATATCGAGTTTTGGGTGGTCATGCTAGGCTTACAGACTTAGATAAGTCAAAATAAAGTAAGACCATAAGACTATACTTACCTATCTATCTAAATAGATAATACTTACCTATCTATCTAAACATGATTATATTTTATACTGAGCCGTCAAAATATTATACTATTCATTTTGAAAGACCATAAAAGTACTTGGCACATCATTTTGGGTGAAATGGTTCCGTTCAAGGTGACTGATCACATGGCTACGCTGGCGTCCCCCCTTCTAAAAATAATAATCTAAATCTTAATCAATCCACAAAGCTTTTATATAACCTGTAACCCGACATATTTGGTACCAATGCCAACATAACAAAACAAAACCGCGCGTCAATAAATCGACAACTTTGCGCCTGTCTTTGGTACGTGTGTATTGTTGTAAATATTCGAAATTCGAACGGCTGTGTGCGGACGCGCGCTGCATCGGAATGGCCGACTTATCTGCGTTCGATGCGCGGGAAGCAGTATTGGGCTAGTAGGTTTTTTTATCGATAGTCTGATAGTAATTATGATTACCTATGGTGATTGTTAATGTGGAAACAATATTATATCTCTTCCGCAAAATATGAGAGATGTAGGTACCTACTGCCCACCCAGAAAGGCCACAAGGCATAGAAATGCTATAGTGCAGAAACAGTGACAGCACTTGGGTAGAGTGACCATTTCGTGTTTAATAATTTTTCATATTTTCATTCAAAAAAATCAATTTTTTTAGTGCTTGAGCACTTATAGCAGTGGCGCCAGCCTAGTTTCTTTTTATTATTTTTTTTATTTGATAAGAAACCAAGCTCATAATGAGCCTGGCTTGCCAGTTGCCAGTAAATTCAAGGAGACCTAATGAACGGCTCTTATAAGTATGCGTCGGCCTTCATCTAGTTCAGCGGCGGGCAAACATTTTTAATGGGGGGCTAGAAAGTTATGGCAATTTTAGAGGAGTGCAGAATTATAGGAAAATGGATATTGTGCAGGCGCTCCCCCTTCACGCCCCGCCACCCACAACACGTGAACTACGCGGCGAGTCTAGCCGGCTCCTTTACCTGTGCATTATAATGATTATATTTTATACTGAACCGTCAAAATATTATACTCTTCATTTTGAAAGACCGTAAAAGTACTTGGCACATCACTGATCAAGTTACCTTTATAATCCTCTGTCATAGAAATAATGCTCACGACAGTTGTTTCCAACAAAAACAAAAAACTAACCAGGTTTCGTTGGTCGATGCTTAAATTCGATTTCCTACCATTTCTAATATGAATTCACTGTTCTCTTTCGCTTGACTTTCACTTGTTTTGTATGAATTTGACATAAAGATCCGAGTTCGAAATGCGAAGTTAACGACGGAATACAGAATCGCAACCCTGAAGCTTGTTTTGCTACGATGTCCTTTCTTGACTCGAATTAGGGTGTATTTGGGCTTACCGAAACCGGGGTTACCGTACGTAGAAAGACCGTCTCTGATATCAGCGATAAACAACCGCCAAACCAACATCGATATAATGTACGCACATCACTAGCTGGCATTTTCTAACGACACACCGTCTGGGAAAAATAGACATTTCAAGATACTGTTTAAGTGCAGCGAGAATTATTTAGATCTTCCGTTGATGCCTTTGACTTTGTTTTAAACAAATTAATCCCGGTGAACCACTATCATCACGATAAAAAAAAATGCCTGGGACCGTTCTCCTACAGTACTTACCTACCTAACTAATCTGTATATTCCCCTTTAGAGTGTCTGTCAGATAACTTTGCGCGCGACTGGCGCGTTTTTGGCGCTAGTTATAGTGTATTTTTTTTGTTCTAATGTTATAGAAAAGATTAGTACCTATTCGATTTTTACCGCGCGCAGACTTATCTGACGAGCACTTTACGTCTTATTTTTAAACAAAACCTATGGAATGAAGGTGTTTGCAACTTAAAGTATGTAATGTTAGGAGTAAGCCTGTATGCCTAATTCTATGCGTTTCGCCTAAACTTCATTCATAAGTAGTGTTTGGCCTAAGTCGTTACTTGTCTATAACATAAAACTGCCTATTCAGTAGACTGCCTAAGTACCTACCCGATTTTCCCGGGTTCGATTTCCAGTGGAGGTACCGTTGTATGAAACATTATTGTATTCGGTTTGGTTGGGGAAAGACTTGTTTCCTAGTCCGCCTGGCTAGCTACCACTATCTTATCTAAGTCTGACGCCATAACAATGATCTTTTCAGCATTATTGGGTTTCGGCAGTTAGAGATAAGATAGCCAGTTCCTCAGTGATTGAGGATACTCAATACTCAATATCTCAATACTCAATATCTTTATTGCATTCCATAATAGTGTGTAAGGTGTTACATAAAATTGTAAGTACAATTATGGGCCCTGCTAGGCACAACAATTCCGGGAGTAGTGCGCTTCCACCTTTAGCCTTATCATCACTTAACATCAGGTGTGATGAAGGCTTAGTGCTACCCCATTGGGGATAAAAAAGTAAAACCGTTAGTAATTATTCGTTAAAATTAGTAAACTTTGAAAGGGGGTGGTTGACAAAATAAACTTGAGGATCTCAGATCGTTTCCGCTTTATAACTGTTTCGTTTGACATTTTACATGAATGTAGAATGTATTTACAAACAAAAAGTATACTTATACAGGGCGTCCCAAAACTATGCCACATGGAGGCAGTGATTCCCCAAAATAGGGTATTTTAAATTATGGATTACTCGCAAATCACAAGTACTTAAAATTTGGAAAAAACATATGTTATTTTACAGTTATTTATCTAGTGCTTCCGGCCGTTTTTTTCGATTGGTGATATTTTACTGTGTCAAATAAAATCCCAAACATACGTCTAATAATAATTCAAATATCATATTACTTGCAGTATACTTGGTTTTACTTAATGAAAAACATATGAAAATAATTGTGTTTGAGTAGCCGAGGGATTCCGGCCGTCATAAATTTAATTTTTGTCTTATTTAATTTTTAATTGAATTTTAAGTGATTTTCGATTCGCGGGGCGCTCGCAAGTTCACAGTTCACTGCCGGCTGCCGCTGGGTCCGCGCGAAGTGTATAGAGCGCGGCCGAGCAAGCGTTAGCGTGCCTATTTCGGTCGGGATTCCTCGCCTTAACGATTAAAAACTAACGATTAAAAAAATAGTCGTGACTGACGATTAAAACTAATTAGTCGTAATCGTAGTTTTGATGATATTATCAATCGTAATCGTTAGTCGTTAATCATGATTAAGGCCTAATCAGACGAGGGACTTTTGTCCCCCGACATAACCTAAAAGTGGAAACATTTGCTGCGAATGCAACGTAAACAACGAAGATTGTTCTGCCCATTATGCTCCTGTCATCTAACTAGATCTTTACGAATCAAATAAACGTCGTGTGCATTGAGTTCGTGTCGAAAATTACCACTTTTTAAGTTAGTCCGGCGGGCAAAAGTCCGTCGTCTGATTAGGCCTTTACGATTAACATTGACTAGCTGCTTCGCGTGGTTTTACACGTTCCCGTAGGAATATGGATATCTAATATAGTTTAAGTCACTCAAGAATAATTATGCTTTCTAGTGGATTATTTTTGTTTTACTTTATTTCTTATGTAAATATGTATTTCTTTATTTCTCTACTTGTCTATTTTTATGCGAATATACTTATCTACTTATATGCATATAATTTTACTCCTGTAGACAAAGACTTATGATAGGTAATTTAGGTATAATTGCTCCAATCTTCACTAATTAGTCGAGACGACATACAGCCACAAAAAAGGCTATCTGTAACGCTGCACAAACTTGTTATTCAACAGTTAAATTTCGTAGTCTTCCTTTTATTTAAGATGCTATGTTACTTAGAAGGAAAGCTTAGGTATAATTGAGCCTTTCGATCGGTAAAATAAAATTAAAGAAATATATTTTTTTACATTCAGCGGGTTCGATTCCCAGTTCAGACAGGTGATTATTCAAAATTCTTTGAATGCAGTTCGTTTTCTTTTTGAAAAAAATGAAGTCTCGTTTCAGTAAAATTTTATATCTTCAGTATTTAAGGTACTTTCCCTCCATGTGACATAGTTTTGGGTCGCCCTGTATACCTTATTTGTTGTATTGTTTTTTTCGCACATGTGCGCACGTTCCAAGTATGTCAGTAAGCATCTAGGTATTTATCCGTTATCTAGTCTCTATAACAAAGTATATTATTGAGCTACCTACTTATGAGCTCGGTAGGTAATGGTGGTTGTAAGAAATTTATTATTATTTATTTTTTTACTATATTTTTCTTATTTAACTTATGTAGGTACTAAATATGTACAGACGTATACAACAAGATAAATAACTTGTCTTTAATTTAGATTCTATATTCCCATAACAAATCTACCTTGCACAATTCCATCTCCAATCGACAAACACTCCAGCCTCCCTCCGTCATTCGATAATTAACGCCGAAAGTCACTGTTCTTTTTCTGGGCACGTCGCGCCACTCGACTCCTTCGCAATTAGCACAATGCCACTGCCGACAAGATCACGTTTTTGACAATTTTTTCGAGTGGCTGAATGATTGGATGCCTTTGATTTTCCAAATTTAAAATTGGTGATTCGCCATTTTGATTTAAAATGACTAATTGATGATATCACACATATTTATTAGATACCAAATTAAGTAAGTTATAAAGGCACATGTGTTCGATATCAGAACAACGGAGATATTACAAACATTTAGATTATTTATCTAAATGTACACTCCGAGAAAAGGACATACACAATACTCATTACTTTACACTACCCTTGGCGCAATAGATAGGATATTAGTGTAGTACTTTAACATAGTACCTACTGCACCAGCGCAGACTCGTCAAGTATGTTAAGTCCCTGTTGTTTTTCAGGGTACGACGCGCTAGAGCAGTCGCTAATTAGTACAATGCCACTGCCAACAAGATCAGTTTTTGTCAATTTCTTTTGAGTGGCGATTAAGCACTGGAGAAAGCTCAATTTTGATTTTCTACATTTAAAACTGTTGATTTGCCATTTAGGTTAAATCTTCGAGCAACGCGGGTCTTCCTTCCGAGACGGAAGGCCCGCGTTGCTCGAAGGGTTAAATGTATGTCGCCAAATTATTGGTGTCACTTTATCCTCCTTTATATAGGTATTTAAACCGCTTC
Organism: Crambus lathoniellus; assembly: GCA_949710035.1. Lineage (NCBI taxonomy): Eukaryota > Metazoa > Arthropoda > Insecta > Lepidoptera > Crambidae > Crambus > Crambus lathoniellus. The sequence continues at coordinate 5,663,530 of OX453324.1, read as the reverse complement.
TGTAGTCTAGAGGTATCACATCCAGAGGTCCCGGGTTCGATTCCCAGTAGGGGTACATATTGTATTCGGATTGGTTGATGGAGGACTTGTTCTAAATTCGCCTGACTAGCTACCACCACCTTATCTAAGTCTGACGTCATAACAACGATGTTTTCAGCGTTGATGTGATCTGACAGTTAGAGATAACACAGCCAGTTCCTCAGTGGTTGAGCATTTCGGGAGTAGTGCGCTTCCACCTTCCGGCTTATCACCATACTTAACATGGTGTGATGAAGACTAAGTGCTACCCAAAAATAGTACTAGATGAAGGTTCACGAACTAAATGAAAACTTTATATGGCCAGACTGACTTTTTTTTATACGGAGAAAAAAGGTTACGAATGTTACGATCTTACATTATAATGACAAGAAGCGTTCCAAGTTTGAAATACCTTAGTATTATTGACACTGTCAAAATAATCTACTTATAATTATACTCTCAAGTGAGCGTTCGACGCTTGGCCATGTCTGTCACTCCAATTATGTATCTAGAACTAGGTGTTATTGTTGATCGAAGGTGCTACCCCGTTGTGGTCATTATTGTAGTCAGTCGATGCTATGTAACATGGCTTGAAACATTAATGATTTCTCTTAGTCTTAGTCATCTTTATTTTTTTATTTTTACTTTTTGCATTCTTCTAAGCTTCTAATGAAAGGTATGAACACAACACAAGAGCCTTACAATGCCTTCAACATGCCAGAGCACACTTTTTATTTTAAAATTGTATTATTGTTTAATAAAACAATTACCTAGGCAGTTCATTCAACGACTAATTTAACCAGTCGTTGCGAAAATGCAGTTTAGTGTCTGATAAAACATTTAATGACATACTTGCAACCTCTTTGCATCAGGCTCAAAGGACCAAATGGACATATTAAAAACAGTACCCTGAGTGTAAGTTTTTATGTCAAGCAAACGCAAACTATTTCGAGTACGTATTTATGTCAATTTGTATGAAAACTGCATAAGCGCGCTACTCGCCGCTAGAGGCGCTGATACAGTTTTCATACAAATTGACATAAATACGCACTCACGATAGTTTGCGTTTTTTGACATAAAAACTTACACTAGGGGTACTGTAGTACGTATTGTATCTACGTACAATCTTTTTAAATATGTGAAAACCACAAATCGGTAGTATGTAATATAACATTATCAGCCGATGGCGTTATAAAGACATTACGTCGCCACGCCCGCTTACAAATCAAACGCTTAGCATAAATAAGCAATAACTAGTAACATTCAGAGTTGCGTGTTTCAAATACTACACATCTGCTCATGTTGGCATCGCGGTATAATACGGTATTTTACTGTTTTTTTTTTTATTTCTTTAAAATGTTTTTCGAAATATTAGCTACACAAAACAAGTTTTCATTTTGAATTATCTTGAATATTTTCAAAGATATAGGACTTCAAACTTTATAATTAGACAAGGACAGGACGCTATCTTAGTGACGTCAGTGGGTTAGTAGCGTCATAGTCACGCCATAGAAGATTTCGTTTTAGAAAGAGACAGTTATAGTCAAAATCAAACAGACTATAATTCTTTTATAATAAAACAGATTCAAATTATTTTTTCACATTTGGTATTCTTAATTGCAACATTTTTTAACGTCATCATTAAATATCTACATTTCAACAACAGTAAAATACCCTATTATATCCATTTTTAGGTTAACACTTACGAACTATTCCATTGGATTGGAGTACCACAATCTAATATGTACTTACCATTATTATTTCGATTAGGTTAGGTTAGCAATTACTTAATATTATAACATTTAACGTTGCATCTTTTAAACAAGTCTACTCATGTCGGCATCGCGGTATAATTATATCCGTTTTTAGGTTAACACTTACGAACTATTCCATTGGAGTACCACAATCTAATACCATTATTGTTTCGATTAGGTTAGGTTAGGTTAGGTTAGCAATTTCGGAAGAAGCTATTCGCAGGGGTGATAGGGTTATTGCGGTTTCTATAGACATTGCGAACGCGTTTAATTCTCTTCCATTTGAACGGATTGTCGAAGCACTAAGGTATCACGGTGTACCACAATATCTCTGTCGTGTAATTGAACATTATCTGGACAACCGTTGTGTACTCTACACTGATATAGAAGGACGTATGACGGCCAGACAAATGCAATGCGGGGTTCCACAGGGGTCGGTTTTAGGGCCACTCCTGTGGAACCTAGGGTATGACTGGATTCTCCGAGGATCACTTTTACCGCGAATGAAGCTGCTCTGCTATGCCGACGACACTTTAGTCGTAGTAAGAGGCAAAGACTACGAAGAGGTTGTACGTCGGGCAACAGTCGGTACAGCTCTAGTCGTTGGTAGGATTGAGCTGCTTGGACTCAAAGTAGCTATATCTAAAACAGAAGCTATAGTCTTCCATGGCCCCCGTAATAAACCCCCTGCAAACGTCCATCTGCAGGTGGAAGGACAAGATATACCTATTAGTCAAAATTTGAAATACCTGGGCCTTGTACTGAATAGCCGCTGGCGTTTCAATGAACATTTTAAACGACTATCACCAAAATTAGTCAGCACGGCAACAGCGCTGAGCCGACTCCTTCCTAATCTGGGAGGACCTAATATAAGTTGTAGGCAACTATACGCTGGCGTCGTCCGTAGTATGGCCGTCTATGGCGCCCCGATTTGGGCCAGCTCTCTTAACGCGGAATGCAAAGCCATATTACGAAGACCGCAACGAATTGTAGCCATCAGAGCTATTAGAGCCTACCGAACGACCTCTGGGCCCGTAGCTGGAGCACTTGCTGGAATGCCTCCGTGGGAATTAGAAGCCACCGTTCTCGCGGAGGTATACCAATGCCGGGCAAACGCGCGTAACCGCGGCGAACGCCCCAGCATCGAAGACCTGGCGCATGCAAGAAGAAATGCCGATGAAAGTCTGCAAGAGAATTGGACACAATTTCTAGAAGCCTGCACCGCAGGACAAAGAACACTAGAGGCATTGATACCAGTTCTAACACAGTGGCGAGACCGCAAACATGGTGCACTAAACTTTCACCTTGTGCAGATACTTACCGGGCATGGTTGCTTTGGTAAGTATCTGCACAAGATTGCAAGAAGGGAGCCTACTCCACAATGTCAGGACTGTCTGGCCCCAGACGACACAGCACAGCATACGCTGGAACTGTGCCCAGCATGGGTCACACAACGCCGCGATCTTAGAGCGGTTATAGGGCAGGACCTGTCACTCCCAAGCGTGGTTAAAGCTATGGTCGAGGATAACAGGTCCTGGGAAGCAATGAGTGAATTCTGCGATACAGTGATGTCACTTAAGGAAGGGGCTGAGCGCGTTCGGGAGAAAGACCCAAATGCAGACCCATGTCGCAGACCTAGGAGAGGTCAAAGAGGGCGTCAATTCGACCGCCTTCTTCCACAACATGATCAGAGAGGTAGGGGGAATCAAAACCCTTCACCTGTTCTCGGAGGCCTGCGGGGTCGGGGCACGGGAGGCCCTAGCCCTGCATTGCACAGGCCTTCGCCGACTAGGGGTGTCCCTTATGTCCCGGGATACTCCTTATCGACCTCGTCTTTTGGGGTTGATGGATTAGTCTGCCATGGACAGGCAATCGCCGGTGGGGCCGCGGTAGTGTCCGTAAGGGTTCCCGTGACTCCACCCGGTGGCAGTGGCTCGTTGAACGACTTTTCGTCTGATGACGACGACTGGTTCGACGAGCCATTGGCCACGAGGTGATGTGAAGGGTCGTCGTCGAGTTTTTAGTGGGTAGGCCCCCCTCCTTCGGCCCCTCATCAATTTAGTTTAGCTTACGTTGGATTGGGGTAGGTGTGGGACCGGGGGAGGTCATTTGGAGAGTCCCACATTCCCCCGGTAAACTCCCACTGCCGGGAAATGCGTAACGCATTTTCTCGACGTTAAAAAAAAAAAAAAAAAAAAAAAAAAAAAGGTTAGGTTAGCAATTACTTGTAACATTTAACGTTACACCGATTTTAAATTTTCTTTTACCATTAGTAAGCTATACATTCTTCCTGAGTTCCATAGGCTATATTTTAGGTACCACGCGGGTAAAATCGCGATGAGCCGCTAGATATATTATAAAAGTGAAAGTGCGCACGATTGTTTGACCGTATTTCACGTCAAAACCAAAAACGGAGCAAAACAGATGAAAACTGATATGGAGATAGTTTGGGAGCTGGAAAATAACATTAAGCTTATCCCGGAAAATATCTCATTCCCGCGGGAAACGTCGTGTTGAAAACTACAGGCGGAAGGCTAAAGTCCATTCGCTTAGATAGTGTCGCCCTTTGATCGCGCCGCCTTGGCACGTGCCGCTTCTTGTCAAAGGATGCCGCCGCATAAACAAAAGAAGCCGCGTGCGGCGTTCACCCGAAAATGGAATTTGATTTTGGGATTCGGCATTTATTAAATTATTTTCTTAAATAATCTATGTTTATTATAAATACAGGTGGTAACGTCGGTTGTGACTTGTGACAATTCGAGCGATGATAAGTAATCATAATAATCATATAAAAAATTATAATTATTATTATTATTTGTAAATCACTTGTTTAACTTCCTTTTATATAAAAATATCCAAATTTTCAGTAAAATTGACTTTGGTACCCAACTTGAGTGTATTATTTTATATCTGCATTTTATAGAAAGAGCCACAATGCCGTCCGTACCGACACTATCTAACCGAACGGACTTTACACGTAATATTTTTTAGTTTACCTTCGTCGAAAACTACTTTAAAATTACTTAATATCGTTAATTTTAACGTGTGTGGTATTCGATCAGTTTGTTTGCTCACAGTACCAGCAATCAAACATTTAAGCAACGGCAGGAAACGTTAATTAATAAGGAACACCGTGTTAGGTGGTATGAATTAAAAGCTTTCAAAACGACAGGTATACTTACCTACTAATGTAACCGGTACCGAAAATACTGGTATCATAACGGTTACTATCGCTTCATGTAAAGCCACTGTAGGATGAATATTAATACCTAACACCTATAACTATTTGATTACCAAACTACCTATTTGATTCCTTGTTTAGTTCTTCTTCGTGTCGATTATTTCACATTTAAATTAGTTTCGCCCAGTATGTGGCAACCTGGACTGCCCCATATCGGTTGCCGTCATCTGGGGGCCAAGTCTGCTAACGTTAAGTCACAATCGTGTCTCAATCGTGTTTCAATTGTAGTTCAGTGGTAGCAATAGTGGTAGTGCTTTTTTTAACAATAGTTACAAAGAATTAGGACAGTATGATGTGATGTGAATGTATTGGGTGGTGTGACCATCAATAGTATTGTGAAAATGAACATTATTCTTGTAACTAGTGTGTAAAAAAAAGCACTACATCTGAACTACAATAATTGAAACACGATTGAGACACGATTGTGACTTAACGTTAACAGACTTGGCCCCCAGGCCGCTTGCACTGCAGGTTTTTGTTTAGTTAAAAATTGTTTATTGTTTTAGGTAATAATAAGCATGATTTAAGTATTCTGTATTGTAGATTTGTGATGGAAAGTGAACTTCTTTATTACTTATGTGATGGCAATTTTTCAATTTGACGACTCTGTTTGAAATAAAACAGGGAGAAAAAATCTCCTGTCGTAAGGATTTGCGAATCGATGGCGTAGCTTCATTAAAGTTGAAGTTCATAATAACTTTTTTTTAATAACTATTTACAAACACACCAACTATCTAAGCCCATGTAAAATTCATTGTGAAACTGTGTCATGGAAAACTTGATAACGGTTAAATATATACTTAAATACTTTTTGTTTGTAAATACAGACTTAATGTTCATAGAAAACACCCAGACCAAGACAAATAGACATGTTTATGCACCGACGACCGATTTGGCGCAGGGGTAGGCTACCCACCCTCTGCGCCAGTGGTCTCGGGTTCGATTCCCGAACAAGACAAATATTTGTGTGCATGAACATGTCTATTTGTCTTGGTCTGGGTGTTTACTACACTGGGTGTGACAGAAAAACGCGCATATTTCAATCATCTAATCAACTCCCAAGCTTGTAATAGCAAGTCATTCTGGAGAGGCGTTAAAGATGTAATTATTACTGATCCATGTGGTGAAAAACGTCTTCCACAAACTTTTAACGATCCTGACTTAATTAACACTCATTTTCTGAATTCTCCAATTGCCAATGTGCCCTCGTCATACATAAATTCTTTTTATTCGTGTCGTCACGGGGACGCTGTATTCCGTTTGCAAACGGTGTCTGAGACAGATGTTGGCAACATTATAATTGCTTTAAAGTCAAATGCAACTGGAGTTGACGGAATTAGCAGAGACATGATAATTCTAACGCTACCACATACTCTTAGAGTGATCACTGTCATCATTAACTTGTCTCTTTCGAGCGGTATTTTTCCTGAGAAATGGAAACACGCATTAGTCACCCCACTGCCCAAGGTTACAAGTCCTTCTGAACTTAAAGACTTAAGACCAATTAGTATATTGTGTTTTCTTTCCAAAATACTTGAAAAGGTAGTTTATGCACAGTTCTCCAAGTTTCTTGAAAATAATCGCATCCTTCCTTCAGCGCAGTCTGGATTCCGGCGAAATCGTGGTACAGCCACGGCACTTCTCGATGTTGTCGATAACATTCTGTATGACCAGGATAATGGAAGGGGTACTATTCTCGCCCTCCTTGATTACTCACGCGCCTTCGACACTTTAAATGTACCCTTACTTTTAGCCAAACTTAAGTACTATGGGCTTGATGACAGGTCATTGAGTTGGTTTTGTAGTTACCTCACTGGCAGATTACAATCAGTTAAATTATCTGGGAACAACAATGGCTGTGCTTCTGATTTGTCGCGTCCTAGAGTGACAGAGCATGGTGTACCTCAGGGCTCTATTCTGGGCCCTCTACTCTTTATACTTTACACGGCTGACCTTGTAAAGGTACCTAAACATTGTGAGTGTCACTGCTATGCTGATGACGTGCAACTTTATATACCAACTAATCCATCTACAACCGAAGAAGCTATATCAAAGATAAATATGGATTTGCAGCGGATCAATGAATGGTCAAAGAACAATGGACTTTTACTCAACCCAGAGAAGACCAAATATATGGTACTAGGTACAGACTTACAGGTTCACAACATACTTCGCCTCAATCCAGTGGTTCGTATTGCGGACCAGCCCATTGAAAAAGTGGAGGAAGCTCGTAACTTAGGCCTTGTTTTAGACAGTCGGTTACGTTTTGAAACCCATGTACTCAATGTGGTAAGGAATTGCATGTACCGCTTGAAAATTCTCTACCGGGTTCGTAATCTTCTAAGCGAAAAGGCACGTGTCACCTTGTGTGAATCTTTGATTCTTTCCAGGCTAAACTATTGTGATGTCGTTATAGGCCCTCGATTACTTTCTAGAACACAACGCCTGCTTCAGCGAGTACAAAATGCTTGCAGCAGATTCTGTTTTAATGTACCTCCCAGGGCTCATGTTACACCTTATTTAAATTCGGCTGGAATGCTTAAAGTAGAGTTGCGTAGGAGACTGCATTTTGCTTGTCTTGTCTTCAAAATTATTAAAAACAGACAACCTGACTACTTATTTAATAAACTTAAATTTTCCACAGCTCACGACCGATATGGTGGCATCAGATCCGCACGTACTCCACTCGTCAACTACCACCACCGCACTACAGCATTCAGGGGTAGTTTTCGTTTCCAAGCTACGAAGTGTTGGAATGATCTATTACCTCCGCTTAGAGCTCTTAAATCTGTTCAAACATTTAAAGATAAATTTCGCTCATATCTCTTGGAGCTCCAAAAGCATTTCTAAGTTTATTGTTTATTATCGTTTTTTTCTTCTTCTGACCCCTGTTACCTTATATTTGTATCTTTCTTATTACAGCTGTGTATGTTTGTTTGTATATTTATTTATCTAGACTACCATAATACAAGTACTTTTCATTTTGTTTTATACCTTTCATCCCTTTATATTGACCCCCAGTCTTATTTTCCCTTTCACTCAAATTAGTTGCAATTATGTTTATGCATATTCTAATCAACTGTGACTGGTAAACGCGTCAACCCCCCGCACGTCGCATAGGGTGATGGCTGAAAATCGGCATTTCACCTTTTGGTGGATATAATTTGCCGAGCCTAGACCTTTTTGCTGCTGCACACAGGCACATCTCCATACCGGCATACTTAGGTTTATTTTATTTTAATTCTGCCTTGTTAGTTAGTTATAATCTGTATTCATCTTTGTATATTTTCTTTTTAATTTAATGTGTGTATGTGTGTGGCAAAAAATAAACGTTTTATCTATCTATCTATCTATCTATCTACTATGTATATTAAGTATGTATTTACAAACAAAAAGTATTTAAGTATATATTTATCCGTTATCAATTTTCCATGATACAGTTTCTTAATGAAATTAAAATGGGCTTAGATAATTGGTGTGAATGTAAGAAGTTATTTATTTATTTTTATTTTATGCAGACAAATATTTGTCTTGTTCAGGAATCGAACCCGAGACCTCTGGCGCAGAAGGCGGGTATCCTACCCCTTTTTTTGTGACTGGGAGAAAAGCGTTTATGCATCCCTCGCCCCTGAGTGCAGGGGTGATTCGAAATGTGGGACTCACCTTTGGGGGTCCTACCCACTAAAACTCCCAGTACTTGCTCTCGTGGCAGTCATTGGTAATGGGGGATCGGGGTGACAGTCTCCTCTGATACCTGACAGCCGCGGCCCGGCTATCCAGGCCCCTTCGCGGCTGGAAGATGGCCGAGCAAGTTTGGCCACCTTCCCAGACGGTGCGATGTCGGCGATAGTACACCCACCATCGTCGACGTGACTTCGCTATGGAGGAATGAGGCGATCATAATGTCGCCTACTTCTCCCCAGCCGTCTGCGGCGGATAAGAGCCGCGTGCGCATCCGCTTCGCGAGCCCTCTCCGCTGTCTTCTTTTGGAGGACCACGTTCTCACAAAAGGAGACTACCGCCTGCCACGATCTGTCATTGAACAGCATCTCACTAACTATGCTGGGCAGTGAGAGATCTGGCCCTACCACTGCCATGAGGTCCCGACGCTGCGCTGATCACGCAGGACACACTTCGAGTGTATGCGCAGTGTCCAGCACCGCGTCGCACTCGTGGCATTTGAGTAACTCCTCTCGCTGAATGCGGTGCAGGAACTTACCGACGCACCCATGCCTGGTAAGAATTTGCACCAGTCGAAACGTCAGCGTCCCGTGACGCCGATCCCGCCATTCCGTCAGAAAAGGACGAACCGCCTCTACCGTGAGTGCGCCTGCTATTGGAGACTCCAACTGGAGTCGCCATTCAACAAGCAGATCCTCCTCCGCCCGCTGTTTGACCACAGCAAGCTCCGCCGGGGCCAGCTCCTCTCCTCGCCCGCGAGACTCCCTCTTCGCCAGGTACATCTTGCTGAGAACCGCTGCCTCTAGCTCCCACGGGGGTGAGCCTGCTAACAGACATGCCGCCGTCCCAGATACCGTCTTGTACCCCCTTATAATACGGGTGGCTATCACCCGTTGCGGTCTTCTTAGGAGGCAGCAGTTCTCCTCACTTAGGGAGTCCACCCACACGGGAGCTCCGTATAGAGCTACGCTGCGGATCACCCCGGCAAACAACGCTCTACAGGTAGCATTCGGGCCGCCAATGAAGGGCAGTATATGACCCAATGCCGCTGCTGCCTTTACCAATCTTGGCACCAGCTGACGGAAGTGTTCCTCAAAGTGCCAGCGCCCGTCTAAAATGAGCCCTAAATACTTGATGTGGGGCTTCAAGGGGATTAGAACCCCTCCCACATCAATGTTGGCCCCGGCTGGAGGCCTCATCCTGGGGCCCTGAAAGATGAGGGCCTCCGTCTTACGGACCGCCACCTCAAGCCCTATAGCAGCTCGATCCTTTCCATGACCAGCTGCGTTCCCACGCCAGCCAGTCTCCTCGCCTCCCAATAGTCAGCCCCCTTGCGGTGACCAGAGTGTCATCCGCGTAACATAAGAGACTCATCTTTGGGAGGAAGGTATTTTTTTTTTTTATTTATTTAAGGACAGCTAGAATGTACATACACCAAACACAAGGTAAAAATACATTTGAAACTTACAAGCTACAGTGTTGGCTTATTATTAGCTGCCACGACAAGTTAATATTATTCATGAAAACTTAACTAAGCAATTTGTTACATTCACAAACGCTAATATTTTTTTTTAAATATTACTATTTGCATAAGTTACCTAATACTTATTTATTAAAAAAGAAATTTACCGTTTTTTTAATATATCTAATAATAGATGTTTAAAAGTGACAAATTTAGAATTAATATCCAAAACAGAATCTTTAGCAAGTATATTAAATTGACCCATGGTTCTATGTATAGTTGAAAAATGGCGTAAGTTGCTTTTAAATGAGTTATTAGTTAAGCATGCAAATCATGTAAAAAAAGAAATTTACCGTTTTTTTAATATATCTAATAATAGATGTTTAAAAGTGACAAAGTTAGAATTAATATCCAAAACAGAATCTTTAGCAAGTATATTAAATTGACCCATGGTTCTATGTATAGTTGAAAAATGGCGTAAGTTGCTTTTAAATGATTTCTGAGAAAACAGTTTGAAACGTGTGCTTCTGACAGTCTTGAATGGAACGTGAAAGGAGATTTGCTCAAGGAGAAATGGACAGTCTATAGTGCCACTAATAACCTTATATAAAAATAATTGATCAAGAGTATCCTGCCTCTGCGCCAAATCGGGCGTCAATCATATCAATACGAAATCGAATTATGGTGTATCTACAATCTACACTATTTACAATAATCTACCTACCTACGCTCATTTTATGAAGAGAAATGTTTGAGTTTTTAGCCGACTGCGACAGAAGGAGAGTAATGATTTTGATGGTTTGTAAACTTTAAAACTTATGGGCTTATTTCAAAAAACATTTCACTACCATAAAATTACATTATTCCCAAGTGGAATAGGCTATATTTTATCCCGATATTCCCACGGGAACGGGTGCCACGGTTCCTAATGAGCATGGGCTTCATTTGAAATTTGAAAACCATAAAATATGTATATTACGCCCTTATAATGGACATTATATTATGTGGACTTCTAATTTCAAACGAAATATTCATATTTTTTAGCCGGTACGGTAGCCCCCCCTCAGACACAAACAACGACACACAATACAAATTCATATCCTAACCAACTAAAACCTGTCTAATGTTTTGTACAAAAACACGAAAGAAACACCCAAATATTTCGACCACACGCTGTCGACCACTTAGCGCATTATACACTCATGGAAATCTCGAAAAACGTTAAAAACGTGTTAATTGAAGTAAACAATGTTTACTGAATGTTCTGCCTACCATAGACATTACCGCCTTTTTAATAGCATAGATTACAAAACATGATTTTTGAAAGTTCAACTTCCGATAAGTGAGGGTCTTTATCATGAGTTCTATCTTATTTTGTCAAAGTTTTAATACTATTATTTATTCTGTGACTATGGTTAGAATTCGAATGGTAACCTAGTAGTTTGATAAATAAATGTAAATATGTAAGCAATTTGTCTTATTAATATTCAGACTAGTTTTTTTTTATCTTAGAGAAAACTTGAATTTTAAAGGACTGCTATTTTATAGTTTGTTCATTCCTCTGTCGCCGGCCGCCACTTTTGCTTATTTTTATTGAATCTGGTGGTAAGCAATATAAAATATCTAGAAAGCATGACGAATAATGACGATTACAACCTTTTTTAGGGTTTTAGGGAACCAAAATGGTAAAAAAGGAACCCATGCTGTCACTTTGTCAGTCTGTCAAAACTGGATATTTCGAGAACAACAATGCTATCAACTTGAAATTTGGAATAGTTTTATACGACGTTTCCCCAACTATTTTGCAAATAAGGGAGAAATAAAGATATTTATATTTTATTTGCAACAGAGACTGAAAGGGTGTCTTATAAATTCAAAGTGGGTCTACTAGGAGGACATATGGGGTATCATAGGAAATAGAGTTGCTAGCACATTCTCAAAAAAAATCTTCTTATGTCGCATAGTTTTTGACTTTTGATGATTAATTTATGTGATAGAAGTTTATGTAAAGATAAAAGGGAATTAAAACGATGTCTCTAAATAGTAGAAAAATGTTTTTCATAAATCGTCAACAAAAAATTACATTATTTCAAGAGATGGCGCTGACCTAAAACTGCAATATTCTACAACCCCAATTTTTTGACGAATATAGCCTTGCCGATGAAAACCAATCCTTACCATCCCTACATAGTAGACATTCCACCCGTCCGTACGAAGCGCTTTGCTAATTCTTTTTTAATGCGAGCTGCTAAAGATTGGTATACGCTGCCTGCGCATGTATTTCCCGATCATTACAACCTTGGCCTCTCCAAGGCAAGAGTGAATGGGCACCTACTGGGTAAGCATGCTACACCCTAGACTGCATCCTGTCTGTTTAGCAAGATGGCGGTCAAATGCTAAACCAGTTTTTATATAAAAAAAAAACCTTTTCACGTTTTATTTATTAATATTTATGATTGTACGGACCCTCAGTGCGCGAGTCCGACACGCTCTTGAGCGCTTTTTTTATCATAAAGTACCTAGCCAACCCCAACGGCCTGTCAGTTTACAACAGTACCACAAATCCTACCACAATCGGCCACACAGTTTTATAAACAAATACCGATATCAGGCGGCCTGTTCGATCGTGGACTGCAGACCAACTGCCAGCCACTGATAGTGTGTTTACCTGTGTGTGGACCCTATAATAGTTAGGTAAATCTTTATTTTTCTACGTATGGAAAATATAAAATTGTACAATATTTTTTCAAATCCCAACAGCTTTCAACATACGCGATCGGACTGGGAGCATATGATAAATATTCGCTAAATAATAGAGAAGGATGGTATTAAGATACAAATTTGTTTTGCAGAGGGAAACAGGAAAGGGTAATACTTGTGTTAGGGATGTGCGTTTATCGATAAAACTTTCGATAGTTTTGTGTTTGAACGTCAATGGAGGCCAACAGAAGTTATTATTCTATGAATCTGAAAAAATATGGTTGTTTTAAATTTAATGTCTAACTAACATATTGTTGAATTCAAAACGAATTATTTTTTTAATATTTATATAATGCTTTGTACAATTTTATCCTAAATATTAAAGGATGATGGGCCTATGGATATGGTGACTGGACGTACCTAAAACCAACAGAAATTAAATATATCACAACCTGTAGTACCTTCTCTTAGTAAGATAAAGTTTACATGAATTTCATCTTTATTATCACTTGGGTTGAAAAACAGTGAAGTCCAAAAGGTGGATAAAAGCCGGAGTCAAAAGTCGAAATACGCTGAATGTTACCGAATCAAAATAAGCGAACAACGACTGAGTGCATACGCGCGCTGTAACGTTAACGAAATTTTAAAATAGGGGCATAGAATGTCTTCGACTGTTGCGTTAACACGCACTAACCACGCGAGCTATAGGCGATGGTATCCATATCTCTGTCCTCAAAATGACTTGGCACTTGTTGCCATACTAAGAACGAAATGAAGTAGGTACTAAATATAAGCTATTATCCATTTTTACTAATATTATAAATGTGAAAGTGTGTTTATTTCTTTGTCCGTTTTTTCATAAAAAGTAGTACTTACCTATAGCGTAGGTTCATCCGTCAAAACGGAGCACCGGATCGAGGTGATTATTGGTATGGGGATAGTTTGGTAGCTGCAGTGTCATAGGCTACTTTTTATCCCAGAAAAATATCACATTCCCGTGGGATAACGCCGTGTAATACACGCGGGCGAAGACGCGGGCGGAAGGCTAGTATGAAATCTATTTCGATTATGTTGGTTAAAAGTTCAAGTTCTTTATATTACAGAATAATAGGAATACGACCAAATCATCAGCAATATCTTTGAGTATTATCCTAACTTGTACCTTTTTCCAAATTTATGCTACTACCAGCACTTCTGTTACCTAATCTGGGGGGTAATTGTCTAACTCAACATCAATCGCAGTCGCTTTCAGTTTGACATCCATCTTGCATCCATCGCTTGTTGTTGAAGAAAGTTGTCAAAATTTTTGTTGACATAAGCAGCAATGGCCGTGCAATATCTTTCAAACTGAATGCGATTGCGATTGATGTTGAGTCAGACAATTACCCCCCAGATCTTCATTACTACCAATGCCCACTGCAGTAGTTAAAATTGAGATCAACTATGCGTGAAGTTGTTCAAAGGGCGATATTCCGTGAGTCACTACCGCCATTTGTAATGAATTTCTTGGAAAAATTGAAAATGAAGTATTTAGAAAAAATCGACCCGTCTCACAACCATTAACTTCTTTGTCAAATAAAATCAAAATCGATATGACAAAAGAGACTGGACAGCCATGTTTTATGTAACTCGGACAACAATGGCTTAAGTATATGATAACGATAGACTGTTTCCGTGATGAAAACTATCGACAAAACCACCCACATCACTAGGGGTGGCGGCATTACCATGTAGGTCGCATAAAAATAACATTCACGCGCGGGCCGCAACACATCTGCTCAAATATTGAGTTCCCTGCACGCGCCTCGCAAACGTATCGAACTGCCAACATTGCTTCTTGTCATATTTATAAAATTGTACCAGTGTAGTTTGTATACCACCCTAAAGAAAATTTAGGCTGCACGGACGTGTTTCGTTTGCCGTAAATCGGATGAAATGTTTTATTTGGCGCGAAAGGCTTTATAAATTCTGTGCGTGCGAGCAAATTAAGCAAGAAAAGCTAATACAAAAGAAAATGGTTCACTAGTTTTTACACAAAAACTAAGAGCTGTTAACACAGACAACTAAGTCCTATGGCAATTTCAATTCTTTCTATTAGAAATACTAGCTGCGCCCGGGGCTTCGCTTGCGTGCACTTTTGGGATAAAATATAGCCTACGACCTATAAAATGTGTAAAAAAAATCATAAAAATCGGAGGTACGGCGAGTTCAATAACGAACTCTGTGACACGAGGTTTTTTTTATATACTATTAGATATTTCATGTAAGTAATTAATTGGTATCTTTTATTAGGTACCTAATTAATGTATGGTTGCTTATGAATTAATTAAAGCCAGGATAATAGACTAGGATATAAAAAGTTAATAAGAGGAATTAGCCAAGAAATCTTAGGCAATCGACTGCACTGCGAGTCTCGGGGGAAATTCTACACCCGTAGCAGGTAGGTAGCTAAGTACAAGTATGTGTAGAGTACGATCTTATTTATACTGTGCTACTGTCAACAGATCCTGTAAGCTACTGCTGAGATGTATGTAACACAAAAAAGAACGCTTTCTTTTTCTTTAATTTCAGTTTTAAATAACTTTGGATTTAACTACATGACCAGAACTTAGGTACTACAAAAAGGATTAGGATAAGCATTGTCATACAAAGGAGTATTTCGTCAGTCTTTTGGGTAGATACGAGTACCTTGCCTTTGCCACGAAGTTGAAAAGAGTTAGCTGAAATATTTCATTTTAACAATACGTACCAGAATATGTTGAGCGAGACATTGTACAAGTTAACTGTTCATGTTAGCTTCTTTTAGCTGATGCCTGAGATGTGTGGGTGATTTTTAAGTTAAGTACTTACTTGAAAAAGTAAATGAGCACAAAATTCTGAAGAAAGCGTCGAAAAAATATTATTTTTGTTAAATCCTACATTTTTTTTTACGGGCGGATATTTTGAACAAAAATAAATTTAGTGCGCTCCTTAAGTTTAAGGCGCTACTCAGAAAAAGTATGTACTTTTTGATTTAAAACTATAGGACGGTTACAGTTGTTACAAATCTGGTAATAAGATATATATTTCTTCATACCTTTGTCTAGATTCGTATAGTTTAAAAAAATCGATTTTATGATTTTGCCTCGACACTTTTCCTTTTCGAAATGACCTCTAAAAATACGAAATTTCTATATTATTCTTAAATGGGGTTAAGTACTTACACTATTGGAAATTGGTTTAATTAGTGGACACCAATAATATTTAGGATCATAGTATATATGTAGTATATATGTGTATATAGTTTGTATATAGTAGAAGCATTTTTTTAAATCGCTGTAGTTTTTTAATACGAAGTGATTTTGTGTTTTTTTGCCTAAACTGCAAAATCGGTCTCGCTCCCGCGCGCGTCGTTTTCTCATTGCTATCACGCGTCAGCATAATTTTTTCGAGTATCGCCTTAACCTTGGAAGCGTAGGATTTGTCACACAATGATGTTTCTGAGATGTGGTGCAGGCGGCGGATGTTGCTGCTGGAACAAAACAGAGTTTCGGAACAACAACTCTATACTGGAAGAGCTAAAAATTCAGGAGCGACTATCTGCTACAGACACCCGTTAATCTCTACAGTTCCTTAGGCCATGAGGCGCGGATAAACCCTAAAATCCTAGAAAGATGAATTATTAGGATTACTGGGAAAGGGAGCAGACCTCGCGGCCAATGACCAAGACGCTGAAAATGTCTGCCTGTACACAAGGCACTACATCTGACGGAAGACCGATCACCGACCGACCTGAGCGATCTAAACACGACCGTATACAGGGGTCACGATCCTCAGCATTGAGGAGGAGGACAACGGAGAAGGAGAAAGTATGGCATCGTCAGATGAAGAGAAGATCATCATTATCTGAATTTCTCAGGTGTATTGTTTTTTTCATGGTTTTTCTTTTGTTTCTGATACTGCAAAATGCTGCAGAAGAATCGGTGAGGATTTTCCACTTCTATTTGAAAAAAAAAGAGCCTGGCAGTATGTTAACTGCGCATGATTAGATGTAATTTATGGACCGCTTGTTTTTTGGAAATTTATGTTTTCATTGGCAATTTGAAACATCAAATCGTGATTAAGTTTTCCTGCTATGGGTGCTTACTATCTGTCTATCTTTCATTATTATTTCTTACGAGTTTTATAATTTATCGTGTATATTAGCCAGCCACCAACATACCAAACTTTGATTTAAATTCTATCTTATCTTTTACAAAATTCTAATCTCGCAGAGATTGTCCCGAATTTCCATTTTCAGTGCTCTCCCATTCATAACTTAAAAATGTAGACTTGAAAAATTGTATATTCCCCGAAGATTTTGTCATGACCGCAGAAACGGAACGTCGACTCGGGAATTTTGCCCGCGAAAAAACCGCTTTGACAGCGAAAAAGGCGGGAACGGTCGCCATTACGGACAAGTGACGCCTCGGCCGCCGATATAATTGCCAGCCGAGAGTTATGGACAGATTTTAATAAAGCCAGGCTTTCCATGCGAATAATTTTCAGCTATTTTCCAACAAACTATTGTCCGAAAAATTTTGGACAGTTTTTTATTAATTTTCGTGTGAAGTTTACGCTCCATTTTGTTGTGGATGAAATTGGAGGTGCATTGAATTAAGCTTTGCTTGGCATAAAAAGATTGCCATTGGATTATTGGCCAAAACTTTATTTTGATTCTTTTAAAAATAGTAGATTGTACAACAAGTGCATAAAACGTACCATTTTACCCGAGACGTAGACGTATCCACGCGAGCCGTATGCGAGGGTTGATAGTCAAGTCGAGTGTAAAATGGGTTTTATGTAGGTACGAGTACACTCTGCTTTTCACTTCGAAAGTGAGGAAAATTAATAGCAATATTGCAAACATTTATAAAAAACGACTTCGCCATATTGGTGGGAAGACTTTCTTTTTCTTTTTTTTATACGTGGCAGTGGCAGCACAGTGACTTTAGCATAGATCGTAGTCCATAATGCTCTTGAAATACTTAAACTCATTAATTTTGCCTAGTTTTATTAATTTACTAGTTTAATATGGATAATATGTATATAAATTGTATATACATATTATTATAAGTACATATTATTGTATATAAATTGAAGAAACGAAATGAAATAACAACAACTTTATACAAAGAAAATAATAACAAGTTTATATATATAACGAAGTTTAATTCCGTGTGTGACTGTTTACCTGACGACCTTTGTCTTAGGTCGGAGACATTAGACGAAGATTTTACTTTATGCACTAGAGCATAAAAAGCGATTTTATGCAGCCTATACCCAACATTTTTTTTTTTTTTTTTTTAAATGTCGTTACCTAACTAAGAAACGCTGGCAAGTTTCTTGCGCCCATTCTTCTTGTCAGTTAAAAAAGTCTTGAATGGGTGGTAGGAAAATATTGACGATTCATAAAGTACATATTTATTATGTCTAAGTGAATAAAGAATATTTTTATCTTATCTATCTTTACATAAACTTTACGAGCATGAGAAGTGAAAATAATATGTTTCCTTACAGTAAAATGAGACTAACGGATTTAAGGTAGTTTCCCTTCATGGCCCATAATTTCCTTAGGCCAATATACAGGATATTGGCCTGCCTAGAAGTTGTATTAGAATTAAAACTAGCAGCCAGGCAAAGGTGAAAGGTTTATTATTCCTTATAAGTATTAGGGTTGTCTGCATTAACACTGTTTTATTTCAGGATATTTTGAAAATCAACATATATTTTATAAGGAAGGAAGGAAAGAAGAGATCGGAAGCCAACCAGTAAAAGTTTCATAATATCGATGTTTTCAGCACGCGACACTATATCTCCCAAGTTATTATAGAGCGGGTTGATGAATATATCTACTTGGGTCAACTTATTATTCTTGGAAAGGACGGACAAGCTAAAGAAATACAACGCCGCATTGGACTCAGTTGGGTGGCGTTCGGTAAGCTGCCCGAAATTTTCAAGTGTTAGGATGTGCCCCTCTCTCTTAAACGACGGGTATACGAGCAGTGCATTCAGCCGGTCATGGTGTACGGGGCAGAAACTTGGACCATTGCACAACAACAGGTCCAAAAGCTTCAAATAGCCCAAAGAAAAATGGAACGCGCCATGTTGGGTATCACACTAAGCGACAAAATAAGAAACTCGGTTATCTAAACTAATTCTTTGGGGTTCAGTTGAAAATCAGCGACGGCTTTATTGCTGACTCAATGCTGAACTGGACACCCATTTGGTACTGACGTGGGACACTGGTTACGTTTTGTGTTTATTATAAGTTTTTCACTATTATTTTATGTACCTACCTGCTGTTTGCTTTTCCTATGTAATGTTTATCGCAATGTCCTATGCCTGGTACCTACCAAATAAAACATTTTGTATTTGTATTTGTATTTATCCGGAGTCGACGTGGGGCGTTTCATTGCATAAAGAAAGTGGTGATGGGCGGGTCACGTAAGTCGCAGAACCGATGGCCGATGGAGCAGGAAGGTGCCTAGAGTGGAGACCACGGAGCGGCACCAGAAGCGTTGGGCCGCGAGAAAGCTAGATGGGCAGATAACATAACTAAGATCTCAGGAAAGAATTGGATGCAGAAAGCCCAAGATTGATCAGGATGGCGTGCATTTGAGGAGGCCTACACTCAGCAGTGGGTGACCATAGACTGAAGAAGAAGTTAAAGATAAGATAGCCAGTTTTTCAATTTTTGAGGATTTCGAGAGTAGTGCGCTTAACATCTGTGATGAAGGCTAAGTGCTGCCCCGTTGTGGACAAAAAGAAATGCGATTCCACGTCTAGAAATAAATCACGCGATTATCCATACTAATATTATAAATGTGAAAGTGTGTTTGTTTGTTTGTCGGTCTTTCACGTCAAAACGGAGCAACGGATCGAGGTGATTTTTAAAAATAGTAGATGGTGATCGAGGTGATTTTGTACGGAGATTGTTTAGGACCTGGAGAATGACATACGGCTACTTTTCATCCCAAAAAATACACATTCCCGAGGGATAACATAGTACCTATAGTTCACCTAGTTACTTGTTAAAATGGGCAATGACAGAACCAAGAATTTTTTTACAGCTATGTTTGCAGCATTGTTTGGGCAATTCGTGATAGCCATAGCCAGTTCCCCATAGGTTGAGGATTCCAGGAGTAGAGCGCTTCCCCCTCTTCTCTAAACTTCACCTCGTAGTATATAAAAAAACTAATATTATGTGAAATTTTACGCTTACAATGATTTATCGGTGCATACCATGTCTTATCAATTGATAAATTTGTATCTGTATCATCCTTATCATTTTGCAGTGGTCATGCGGGGTGATAATTTAGCATCTGTTAACCCAGATAAGCCTGAAACTCTTTTTTCTCGTAGATTTTTTAAGTTTCTAAATATATGAAAAACCAGTTTCAAATTAATAAAGCAATGATGCTAAATTTTTTCATTTCTCAAAACTCATGTATGGGTCGGTCGGCTTAAGTGGGTGAATAAGTGAGAAGAGATTGTTTGAACTTATGTAACTTTCGGGAGAGGTGACAAAATTATAATCTTGGGATTACCAGTGCTTCGGAAGGCACGTGAAGCCGTTGCTGGTCCCGGCTGCAATTGCAGTCATTAAAACCCACCATTCCGCAGTAGGCCCGCGTGATGGGTCATGGCTAATTCTCATACTAGGAAAGATCCACCGGTGGATCGTCGTCGGTGGATCCTAGTGGAACGAGGGGTGCTCCAGCTGGGGATATTAAGACGGCTGATGGATGATGATGCAATAAATTTTAAACATCAGATAAGCATAATGTTAATGCTGCTGATTATACCTACAAAGTGTTAATGAATAAACGCATAACCTTTTAGCTGGTGATTGTCCTCATGAATATGAAGAACTTTTAATATGGGGCCTACTCTGCAACTCAACAAAAAAATCAGCTGTTTCATACAAATTGTCAAACATTGTCATTACCAGAATGTATGGAATAGCTGGTTTTTTTTTGTCGAGTTGCAGAGTTAGCCCCATAGTAAAAGTTGTTCATATTCATGAGCACAATCGGCACCTAAGAGGTTTTGCGCTTATTCATTATCACATTGTACCTATGTACAGCTCACTTATTAACTTTGCACTCTTGAAAATCTCATGATAGTCTTGTCTGTAGATACCCACATAAAACCCGAGGGAAAACTTCAAATCACAAGTATAAAATTCATAGACTTAAAATTGTTATGACACATGCAATCAGCACTTGATAATTATACTAAAACAAGAGATATAATCAACCATAATATAATTAAAACAAAAGGAAAATGACCTGAATAATTAGCTTCGTACTTCTATTTAACAAAAATAAAAACACAAAGTTACAAAATTACATCATCGCACCTCCGTTCTTCATTCTATATTCAAATGGTTGAGAGTAGTGGTAGCCCTGCCGGAAACAGGAAACGGGGCACTTCGAATTCAAATTTGAAATTGGATCGAAAGGGATGCTGACAGAGCGCGCTTTCGCTTTGTTTGCGAATGTTTTTTTCCTTCCATAGACTACGGACGGGTGATAACTTTTTTCCGTACAAAGCAAAGGTTCTTGAGTTAATTCGGAGCGTAGTTCCTTTTAATTAAAAACTATTTAGTTGTAAGTCTACTAAATTAGTTTTATTAGGGGCGGGAAGCGGAGATTTTTTAGTTGCTACAAGCAGTATGAATTAAAATGAAAGGATTTATTATTATTTAATTGCTGTTGTGTGTTCAGGCCAGTTGCTTGACAGTTGCGTTATTTTCTCTAAAAATTCGGATCTTCTAAGATTTTGGATCGGCGAACGCGGTAACCACTGCCACCACTGTGCCAATTAACTTTCGTGTCATCAAATCATCATCATCACCAGCCATTTACTTTCCCCACTGCTGAAGTTCAGACCGTCTCGTTACATGGGCGGAATATGTGTATAATGATGGGTAAGAAGCCAAGACCCACCACACCAATGTGTTTATATCGTAGTTTTCTATTTATTGAATATTATGTATAATAAGTAAGTATGTATTTACAAACAAAAATTATTTAAGATTATATTTATCCGTTATCAAGTTTTCCATGAAACAGTTTCTTAATTAAATTAACATGGGCTTAGATAATTGGTGTGATTGTAAAAAGTTATTTATTTATTTATTATTATGACAGTAACTCATTAGCAGATTATGCTAATAATCTTCAAGCAAAGAAATCTTATCATAAAATTGATAAGATGTCATTTTTTTTTTTTACGAACAGATACTATTTGCATAATTGCTTAATTGCAAAGAGATATATTACTTAACAATAGCATTTTTAATACTTCTGATTAACATCAGTTAATTAATAAAGAACTATAGGTATATACTAGGTGTTATTTAATAAGTTTGTAGTAAAAATATCATTTTTATGACAAGCTTTTTTGCTGACTGTAGGTACTTTAATATTGTATTGTCATGTCATCTAAACCAAACTTGCATACAAAATTTCAGCTCAATCGGACACTGGCTAGTGGGTCAAATTAAGCTCGCAAGATTTGACCCGAACGGACATACATAATCCATACTAATATTATAATTGTGAAAGTGTGTTTGTTTGTTTGTTTATTTGTTTGTTTGTTTGTTTGTTTGTCCTTCTTTCACGCCAAAACGGAGCAACGGATCGACGTGATATTTGGTATGGGGATAGTTTGGGAGCTGGAGAGTAATATAGGCTACTTATTATTCAGGAAAATTGAGTAAAAATTGTAATTTTCTATGAAAAATCGTTTAACTGTCGTAACTTCGATACAAAACTGTCATTTTCTTCCATTGCCGTTTCCAAAGAGTATGTAATCACTGACGTCTGCGCGGTCAAAATCGAATACTAATCTTTTCTATAAGCTTAGAATAAAAAAATGTACTGTAACTAGCGCCAAAAATGCCCCTGTCGCGCAGAGTTATCTGACAATGACTCTACTTCACAGAGTAATTTTTTATATGTAGGAAATAGAGACCAAGCTTGGGGCCCCTTTATTGGTAGTGTGTAACTAGCGCTATCTGTTGTCTGGTGTAGGCAACTTTTGGTGTATAAACACACACAAGATGTTGGTGACCGGGTCCACTATTATATGGTAAAACAACGTTTGCCGGGTCAGCTTGTAATATATATGTCGCAGGGATTTTGTCAAAGTCGTGTTATTATAATTCCACGAGTGAAATTATAATTTCACGTGATATTATGAATAGACAGTACGAGACAGTATGCACACGACTGCGAGCCTCGGAAGTCCTGTAGAACACGTGATTGACGTGATAGGTTAGAAATTTAAGGCGATCGCGAAGCGCAGCGAAGAGATTGCCTTAAATTTCGTGGTTATTTTTTTTTATTGATACTAAAATACATCTATCATAATTTAACTAGTGGAATTATAATATCACATGAAATTATAATTTCACTAGTGGAATTATAATATCACGACTTTGACAAAATCCCTGCGACACATACTTACATACACTGCAAGTGATACAAAAAATGCAAGTAAAAATGGTTGACAAGCGGCTGTTAATTATGATGATGATGATGAATAATACATAGCACTACCTTCTATCTTCCTGTGGGTGCCGTAGAAGACGACTAAAGAGAAATCCGTCATCGGGAGACGTAGCCTTCTCCACCTCTCTCGAATAGCAAGCTACACTGCGATCGCCAACCCGCCTGTCATGTCAAGCGTGGCGGTTATAGCAAATGGAGAAATAACCCAAAAATCCGCCCCCAGTCCCCGGCGGTCTTGCTACAGTTCTAGCTATGGAGCTATGGTACAACTGGGCAGGGTACTTTTAGGTAGCGCAGGACCGATCTTTATGGAGATCCTTGAGATTTCCCGAGAATCTCCATAACGATAGGTTTCCCAATGCCCAAGTTACTTGGGAGGCCTATGCACTGCAGTTGGCGTCATACCGCCAATGATCATGACGAGCTGATGGCACAGTGGGTAGTAATCCTCCCTAGTTAGCCAGGCAATGTGGAAGAATTGATCCCCACACAACACCCAACCAGTCAATTGATGATCATTGACCAAACATTTATTTCATGAACATGAAACTCATGAAACTCTAGTACCAGTAATCAACGATTAATGTAATGATGAAAATGGGCCATGACCTACCACGCGGGCCCAGTGTAGATTGGTGGGTATTAACGACTGCAAATGCAGCCGGGACCAACGACTTAACGTGCCTTCCGAAACACGGAGCTCGAGATTAAAGTTTTTGGTCACCCATCCCGTGAAAGACCATTGTGAAAGTTGCTTAACCTCAACGATCGCAGGCCAAGCGCGCTAGCCCCGAAGGTAACAAAGGCGGCGGGGGATTAGGACGGCTGCTGCCTGACACCAGTGGCCCGGGGGACACATGCCGGAGGCTTTTCGCCGGAGCGCTGAAGAGCATGGCCCTGTACGGGGCGCCAGTCTGGGCTGACAAGCTCAACGATGAAAATCGGAGATGCTTACGTCGGACACAGAGAGCGATCGCAATCAGGATTGCAAGGGGGTACAGGACCATGTCCTTCAACGCAGCGTGTGCGCTGGCAGGTACACCTTCCTGGGAGTTAGACGCCCAGCTGATGATGGAGGTGTACCAGCAAAGAAAAAGTGCACTGGCTAATGGGGACCGTATGGCCCCAGCAGAGTTGACGGCAGCTCGACGCCCCATGCGGATGAGCAGTTTATGGTCGGCCGTGGTGGGAGGGGCTACTGGATGCGGACCCGGCGGGCAGGCGGACAGCCGAGGCCATCCGCCCAGTATTGAGGCAATGGTGCAGCCGGAAGTACGGGTCGTTGACCTTCAGGCTGACACAGGTGTTTTCTGGGCATGGATGCTTCGGAAAATACCTGTGTCGAATTGGAAGTGAGGCGACCACACCGTGTCACGACTGCGGCGCTGGGCTGGACAGTGCGGAGCACACCTTACAGGAGTGACCTGTCTGGTCATCGCAGCGTAGTAATCTGTGCGCTGTGGTAGGGAGAGACCTCTCGCTGCCAAGCATGGCTCGTGGCATGAATGGTAGCGACAGGTCCTGAGCTGCGGCAGTCTCCTTTTGCGAGGATGTCATCTCGCAGAAGAAGGCATCGGAGCGGATCCGCGAGCAGGATGCTCATGCGGATCGGCTCCGACATAGGCGGGTGGGACAGAGGATGCAGCGCTTTGCGCACCACTTTAACACCCACGTCAGTGGGTGTTGGACGGTGCAGTGCGGGTGACGGCCTGGTAGCTGTCGCCGGGATCGTGCGGTCCCTTCTCATTAGCCTGGGGGGGATGGCCTCGCTTGCTCGGCCTCCTCCCGCCGCGTAGGGGCCCGGGAAGCCGGGCCAGCCATCGGGTCGAAGGAGGAAATTGCCACACACATCGGACTCTCCACAGTGCGGCTCCTACTGACGGCGGTGTGAGCAAGTAGTGAGGGGTTTAGTTGGTATTCCCCCTTTCTGACCCCCCATCGAGTCCATGTCGCTGGATAGTGGGTCAGGAAGCGGATAGGCGAGTCCCACATAACCACCATGCATGCGTACGGTGTGTGCGGGCGCACACACCGTACGCATGCATAAACGCATTCCCCTCACTATAAAAAAATTAATAATAAAAAGGCCAAGCGCGCTAACCGCAGCGCCACGGGCTTCCCAACGGGTTGGCCGAATTCGGCTGCAACTATTTATTCGGTGACGAGAGTTGACGAGACAGAAAGAGAGAGACAAACCGAAAACATCGTTAGCCCCACCTCTTTCACTCGATTCTGTCATGACTGGAGAGTAAAAGGGACAGGTATAACGAAGTTTCGGATTTTAAGTTTTTAAGTAGACCCTTAAATTCGGTGGCCGACCTAATGTAAACGCGCCATAAAGAAAAGTAACGCAATAAAATAACCTAATTAATTGCATATCTTGGAAGCAATATTTTATGACTTTAATGCACTTATCAAAGGTAAAGTTATATAATACACACAATCAAAGAAGATACATTAAATTAGATAATAATAGGTACATACATAGTTGATTGAAGGTTAAATATATTACTATCTTATCGTTTATTATTTCATAATATAAATAAGATTCGGAATATTTTAATTTTTGTTTAACAAATGCAGGTGGTCACACTTGCTCGACCAACTACCACCGCGTGGGGGCCTGGGAAGCCGGGCCGGCCGTCGAGTCCTAGGGGGAGCTTTTCACACCGGGCCCTCCACATTACGACTCCTGACGGGGTTGAGAGCGAGTAGTGAGGGGTTTAGTGGGTATTCCTCCTCCCTGACCCCCCATCAAGTCCCTGCGACTGGATGGAGGGTCAGAAAGCGGCTAGGCGAGTCCCACATAACCACCGCACCGTCCGCACACACGTGGAAGGGGTATGCGTAAACGCATTCCTCACTATATAAAAAAAAATCATCGCAGGATCCTTCTCTTTGCGATCGCTCAGGTATCAATCCAGCATTTGGTTCAGGGGGGAAGAAATCTTAGCCTTAGGGAGGGTAAATTTAGCTCCTTTCATCTGTATTATCTTCCAGAAAAAGTTGTTTAAAAAATGCAAGTAAAAATTACCCCATTGCCCCCCTAGGATGGGGTCATTATTTTTTTTTTTCAGAATCTGTAAGAGAAATACCTACCACATTTTGTTTGAGGTTTTAGGCACTATTTTAAAGTTTGTGTAGTTATACTTTAAAATTCAAAATGTGGTGTTAGAGGAGAATGGAGGACATTAGCTGGACCGAAAGAAGACAAATTAGGAGGTTATATTATGACCAGGCCAAAAATGCATACTCAAGACATTGAAAAGGGAGATAATAGGCAACTTCATGTGACACAACAGTAAGTAGACAAAGTATGGGTGAACTGGTTCCTATCAAGGTGACTGATCACCTGTCCGGCATCGCTAGCATCCCCCCTTTTAAATAATAAAAAGTCAAGTAAAATAAGTAAGTAAGCATTAGTTTCCTAACAAACATAGCATAGAAGCATAGAAGAAAAAATGGTGGATAGAAGAGGAATAGGAAGACCTAGAATAGGTTATTTGAAACGATAAATGATAAGGCTAATGTTGTGTGGTATCAAGAGGCGAAGGCATTGGCAGAAAGATGTTGGAAAATACTTCACCGACAAGACCAAAGCTCTAAAATCAAGGAGAGATGATTTTGCTTATAAACCCACCTCAGCTGAAGGCCATAGAAGGGTAAACTGAAGGGCGAATTTATTATTGACAGGTTGTATTGAAATTTTTAAAAAGTATTTATTCATTTTAGAAATAAATAAGAGATACTTAAATAAATACCTACCATGAAACAATTAAACAAAGAAAAATGTTAAAAATAAGTGAGGAGAGTTAGTACAGGTATAAGTAGAATTTAAAAGTATATTCACAAAACTAGTGGTGAGGGCTAGAATCTGATGTGCAAGGTGCGAGCGTTCTCAGGTTCAATTTAACAAAAAAATAATATTAGGTTGCAATTGCATTAAGAATAAGACTCCGACCAGAGTCTGCAATAGAAGTTCTTTAGAAACAAAAGCACATTATTAGTTTATTTACCAAGTCATAATAAGTTAAGTACTCACCATTTAATTTAAAAGAAAACACATTATACCATAACATAATACCAGTTTAATTTTAATTTCTAACAAAACAATCCCAACAAACAGTCACAATCACAATCAAATCAATCACAGTCAGTCGTCAGTCAATCAATTTATTAATCACAAATCACAAACAAAAACAAAACAAACAAAACAAACAAAACAAACTATAACAATAAAATATATCTTCCGGAAATGCAACAGTTCTATTTTGATTTTGACATGACAGTCGGAAGTACCAATTGCCATAAAAAATAATCGATAACAAAAAAAGGTATCGATTTTCAAAGCAATCCCGTAAACCCACGAGAGGAAAAGGAAAACGCAATGACTTAAAACCACGTGGAGCGGCAAGGTCGAATTTATGTTTTCAACTTGTCAAGCCCGGCGTGTGATAAATTAATTCTACGGGCCGTTATCGTAACTCAGCTACGCGATTTCAAGCCATATATGATACGTGTAAGGACTATTTTCGCCTGCGCATCCTACCCACGCATAGTCGCCAACCCAGGCAATATATCTTAGGCCGTGTACTGCCCGTGACAGTTCGTAAACAAACTGGAGCTACCGCAACAAAGGCTAACTGTCATTTTTCTAGAAGAAAACTCTCCTTAACCCAAATACACACACGCCCGCGACAGTTTGCTAAGCTAAAAATATCTCAAACACGTTTTCACAAAGATTATAAATTGTTTTATGCTGTATTATCTATAAATAATAAAGAATCTACTCACCAGAATGAAAAACCAAGGAGGCAAACGCTATCGCGGAGTCATCTGTAATACATCTTGCACATATCGATCACAGTCTTGCAGTCTCTCAAAAACACTAATAAAAAAGGAAGAGGTTAGCACCAAATTTCGGGTTTTCTCGTACACTTATCTATCATACGTCACTTGTAAATGTTTAGCAAATACGTATTTGATGATCAACCAACGCACTGAGCGAGTGATGTGTGCTCGTAAAATGATTCACAATCAAAATAAAAATAGTCTGGCAGACGCTCTGTCGACCGCCGCGCTGCTGTCTGTCTGCCGTGCTGTCAATATTCGTCAAAACGAAAATGGCGACACCCTCGACAGAATACGATCAGCGCTAGCCTGCCTATATACATCTCTCGCTCTAAACTCATCAGTAAGACAAGGATAGTGAACCGGCGTGCTGTCTTCAAGCCGACCGGACTGATTTGTGATGTCACGCCCAGCGGCGTAACGTTTTGCGTAATTACACGTCCGAGATCGCCTGTAAACTTGTTTTAATAACGTTAATTTACGATCGTTTCGTATGCGAGGTCGACAGACGAAAGTGTCGGTCATGGCATAGGTTAATTATAGTACAACTTAACATTATATCTGTGTAATAGTTCTTTGCGCATGTTAGGCCCGTCCCACCACTCAATATCTGTCGTAAGAGCGCCTCCTACTTCTTTTTATTTTATTCAGTTCTGTCTTTTTTTCAGACGTACATCTTGGCTGCATTAATGCGAGCTGGAGTCGCAATGCAGTTTATTTAATAATAAAGTTATCTTCAGCAATTCTGTTACGAATGACTGCAAATTAAACAAGGATTGCATTACTGAAATGAATTGATTCTCAATACAATGAATGCATTTTATTGCAATCTCAAATCTCGATATGAATGATTGGACTTATGTGTCTTAGATGTACCTTATATACGAATAAATGCGATGTTCTTTATCAAACGATGAACAATAAAATTGTTAATAATAAATAGTACCTATTCTTCAACATAAAATAAACATTATTCCAACTATACTTAGGTACTTATTTTTTGTTAGGTACTGCCAATAATATCATCTCATCTACTACGATAATATTAACAAAGAATTAGTACGTTATCTAACACTTAAATCTATAATACATACATATACAATACAAATACATTTTATATTTTAAAATTACCATGTAAGTAGGAACCAAATTAAATCTTTCAAAAACAGAATGATTCAAAGCATGGATTATTAGAAAGGTAAGTATAAAAAAATTGTTACACTGGATGTTGTTTTGTTAGTTGTTTGATTTGACATGCTTTAATAAGCTTTATTTCAAGAGCGACAGACCTCAAGTAAATTTACGTCATACAAAAACTATGATTTGCCCTTTGTTCTAATGACTTGTTCTAATAAAAGGACATTTTTCATTTTCGGCTAGGACATTGTACACTATTCGTATTAATAGTAAAAAATATAATAAAGTCAAATAAAATATTAAAATTCTCATTGTCTTTCTGGATAAATGGTACAAAAATAAACTTTGAAATAAAAATTCTTTGCCATCCATGCTCACACTGGCAACCATATTTAAATCACGTTCGGAAACTTTGATGTTTCTGTACGAAAAAACGATGACATTGACGACTGATGATAATCTGTCAATGTGAGCCCTTTTTTTAATGTTAGTGTGACATTTTACCGCCATATTGAATCGGGGTTGCATAATTATTATGACTAGATAATGCTTTTGTACCATCAAACGCGTTAGCTTATTGCGATATAATTAGTTTTCAGTTATTATATTTATCTTTTGCTTGCTTATGGTATAGTGTACAAGGTCCTGGCCGAGGCTCCATACAAAACTGAAAAATCTCCTTTATTTAATGAGGAATTTTCCAAAAGGTATCGTAAGCTTATTTCAAATAGGTGCAAGAGATGGCGCTAGCGAAAGTTTTCTTTTTTTTTTAAATAACAATACCTTGGACGTTTGTCAGCCTACGCAAAACAAAATAAAATTTTAAAATGTAAATAAATATGTAAATAATCTTGTTATATAAGGTTTCATTTCTAAATTACTACTTTTAGGATATGACTTAAAGTTCAACCGTAGGTTTTTATCGATACTTCGCTATTTTTGTTGTACCTATAAAAATGTACAATGACTGTCAAGTTGAAAAGTTTGTTCAAGTTTGTGTTTGCATCTAGAGAATGAAAATTCAGTACATAGGTACTAACTTCTTAATTAATTTGAGCTATTAATTTCAACTTTTTCATGAAAATGCCACATTTTCTTTTCTTTCTGACATTAACAGTTATTTAAATTAAAATATAGTTAAAATCAGGTAAAATAAGAAAAAAACGATAACTCATTCAATATATATACGCAACAAAATTCGTGAAACAATACATTCAACTTTCCCGTAAACTAGCGATGCGCGACTCCGAATAATACTAATACTAATCATTCGACTCCACGAATCATTCGACTAAGTCGACTGCGATTGAGATTATTCGACTGGAGTCGACGGCATACGTCCGGCTGTCCAGTGTCCAGTCGCGTTCGGCTTCGGTTCGACTCGCGCTTGGTCGGGTGGGCGGGATCGAAACTATTGTGCTTTTAATACTGTGCTGTGGGAATGATTAATAAATGAATAACCTATCGTTTATTCGTTTCGTTCCGTGTTGACATTAGTAGTTACTAATTAGTAGTCGTTATTCGAATATAGACATTAGTATACTACTAATTTTGCATTCGAATGGCCAAATTAGTAGTTATGAATTAGTCGAAAAGGAAAATCATTCGGAGTCGCGCATCGCTACCGTAAACTGGGGAACGCAAAAAAACATACCATATAGTGTGCCAATCTTTTCTGTTCCGGTGATTCTCTTTGGAACTAAAACAGTTTTCATACGACAGTCCATTTTCACAGCTAATTTCGTATTGCAAGTGGCTCCTCTGTCACGACTGTCACCGGAACAGAAAAGCTTGTGGCACTATCCATGAAAATTAAGAAAAAAAAGAAAAGTGGTCGCAGCGACATCTATTGAGCATTATAGAACCTACTGGAAAACTTCTCATTAAATTTAATATTGTTATGACATATAAATACCAACATAGGAATCTTAATTTAAAAAAATATCGATATTTTTATATCGATAAACAATAATAACAATAGTTTCTAGTATTTTACTTATTTTACAACTGGCAGCACACGATAATTTGTGAGCACACGCTTCTAAACGTTAAAATAATTTGACAGTTCAGTCAGCTGCCGACGGTTGTTCGTTTGAAAATCCCATGCCAATTTTATTTTATTCTTGCAGTTGATAAGTTGATTTTAATTTGTATTATTCGTTTCTTTTACTAAACTATACTGCTAAAATGGCTGACAAAACACATGCGTCGAGATTATCTGCCTACAAAAATGCCGGCCAAGGAACAAACGTGAGTAAAATTTTGAATTTCCTTTGTCTTGTAAACGTGGATTTGTAAAAACCTTTGATAACTATATTTTGTATTCAAAAACATTATAAAGTTAAGTAACTCTTAAAGGCCTACTATTCAATGCCCAATTGACTTAAATACCTTTTTAATTTTAGGTAATTTAAAAGCTTGAAAGTCATGAAAACTCCATGTACCTAGCTTAGTTTTGGTTTTATATTTTCAATTAATAAGCTTTATGTAAACCCTAATAAAATCATTGTTAATTTAAACCAGTTCTAAAAGTGACAATGAAGGTATATGAACACAATCTATAGTAGCGTCTTCAAATTTGTCATCATATTCGTCAGAAGCGTAGCTTATAGAAATTAATGTAAGTATTGCCTTTCAGTATTTATTCTTATTTAGTCAAAACTTAAATTAACTTAGCAACATTATTTATTGTAGCATTCATACATTATTTAATTCAAAAATTATGAAGTTTTCACTACCCTCATTTGAGAAAATCATTACATTAAACTGTTGTTATCTGGGCTTATTATGTAAATACTTACTACGTAAGTAGCAATTTTATTTATTTTTATTAAGGCACAGCTACAGAACACAAACCAAAACAAACAAAAAAAAATACATTTACAACTAAACAATAAATTATAAGTTTGAGCCCCAGAGACAGCTAGGCACATCATTTACCAAAAAATTTACATATACAATAGGGCTAATTTAAATGATGAAACAACTCTTCATGTAAAGTCCATTCGCTTAGATAGTGTCGCCCTTTGATCGCGCCGCCTTGGCACGTGCCGCTGCTTTTTAAAGGATGCCGCCACATAAACAAAAGAAGCCGCGTGCGGCGTACACCCGAAAATGGAATTGGATTTTG
The DNA here is from genome assembly GCA_949710035.1 of Crambus lathoniellus. Classification (NCBI taxonomy): domain Eukaryota; kingdom Metazoa; phylum Arthropoda; class Insecta; order Lepidoptera; family Crambidae; genus Crambus; species Crambus lathoniellus. The sequence goes on along the minus strand of OX453324.1, from coordinate 5,631,015 downwards.
GGACTCGGCATTTATTAAATTATATTTTCTTAAATAATCTATGTTTATTATAAATACAGGTGGTAACGACGGTTATGACTCGTGACAATTCGAGCGATGATAAGTAATCATAATAATCATATAAAAAAATTATAAAAATTATTATTATTTGTAAATCACTTATTTAACTTCCTTTTATATAAAAATATCCAAGTTTTCATTAAAATTGACTTTGGTACTCAACTTGAGTGTATTATTTTATATCTGCATTTTATAGCAAGAGCCACAATGCCGTGCGGGTGTACCGACACTATCTAACCGAACGGACTTTAGCTGGTATTGTTATTTTATCTCTTGAAAATGTTTTCACCAATAATGATCCTGAATCCTGCTTGATCAAATCAGAAATGATGAGATCCACAGGAGAACTAAAACAACTGACATCGCTTGAAGGATTGCTCAGTTTAAGTGTGTGTAGGTGGGACACATAGCGCGGAGAACCGATGGCCGTTGGGGCGGAAAGGTTCTCGAACGGCGACCACGAACCGGACGACGTTCCGTAGGCAGGCCCCCTACAAGGTGGACCGACGATCTGGTGAAAATCGCGGGAATCGGTGGAGATCCTTGGGGGAGGCCTATGTAGTGATTAAAGTGCAGTGGGCATCGTACGGCTGAAATGATGATCCTAAATCCATACTTACAGTACTTACCTACAGTTATTGAAGTTGAAACTTGGGTCTTGTTTTTTTCTGAGATAAAGGAACTGTATGAATACAAAATCATACAGGGCTGTGTTGATAATAATAATTATATTTATATAGTAAATAGTAAACAATTTTATTCATATATTATTTTGCAACATTATTTAGATACAGCAGCAGATTTTGTATTAATAGATTAATTTAAACAACTATTTAAATGAAAAGTAAATGAACTGATAGTTTTAGAAAATAATTTTGTATATTTTCCGAGTGGCTGGCAGAGCAGTGAAAAATGTTCTTGAAGTTATTAATGTTTAGTATTATTTTATTTATTTATTTACCAATTAATTTACATCAATAGAAGCCAAATCATCAATAAAAAAATGTGTCACCGTAGCGAGCAAGACGGAACATTCTAACACTCTCCCACCGCTCGTCCATACGAATAGACGCCATTCATTTTTATTTTTATTTTAAACAACATACCTTTAGAAAAGTTGATTACCTATAACTAATTGTGGAACCTGCAAGCCGCTGTTTCATTGAAACCTTATCCAGCTTGGGCTGGAACAGCGCTAGTAGAACTAGCGCTAACTTGACTGATTTATAAAATTCTTTGATGGAAACGGAACGGGTAACTGTACCACGCGCGTAAACTGCGACGATCCGCTAGTAATATTTCTTTCACCACTTGAAAGCTACATTTTTTCTGCACAGGTAGCGTGATGATCTCGAGAAAGGTTTTATCGATATCAAAACATCAAAAATGACATTTCTTTGTAGACAAACCTATTGGTTGGCTGTGAATTATAGTATTTCGAGATAGACAAAACTCTTCTCGGGTTTGTCTTGCTATGCCACGCGTGCTGAGTGACATAGGCTATATTTTATCGCGATACTCCCACAGGAATGAGTACCACGTGGAGTGGAGCCCCTAGCACTAACATAATTGCATTGTGGATGCATTATTATTTATAGGGGGGACGCCAGCGAAGCCGGACGGGTGATCAGTCACCTAGGTCGGGACCATTTCACCCATTGTGGATGCATAAAAAGTATTATTAAATTTTTCTATACTGTTCCATTTCAGGAACTCCGCCGCAAACGTGCAGAGCTGAGCGTGGCGCTCCGCAAGCAAGCCCGAGATGAGCAGCTTCTCAAGCGCAGGGCCATGTCCCCGGAGGCAGGAGACGAGGTGCAAGTCGAGGAGAAGCTTATGACTCCGCAGGAGATTGTGTTAGGTACAATCCATTCTAACTATCTTGTGTCTACCTTTTGTATATTTTTATGCAAACTAATACCATAATCTGATACAGGACATTTAACCCATGACGCCGGGCCGGCTGATTAGGGCCGGAGAACAATGGAAAATCTATTATCTCATTTCTGGGGTGTTGAAGGATTAATAGAGTATTTCACTGTTGTTGAAATGTAGATATTTAATGAAGGTGATCTCGTCATCTCGTCTCCTTTCACTGTCCGGGCGAATGCTCTAATCACTGATCTATGGAGTCGTTGCCGTAGTTTTTTTCTAATACTTAATTTGCAATAATAAAAAAATATCAATAAAATACCCTATGTATAGTCTCGTTGTCATCTCCACATTGAATACCTACTTGTATTTGTTCCAGGTCTCAAGTCACCCGACATAGCAGTCCAATCAGCAGCAGCTCGGGGAGCTCGCAAGATGCTCAGCCGGGAACAGAACCCGCCCATCTCCGTGATGGTGGACGCCGGCGTCATCAGGCCACTAGTGGACGCTCTGGACAGAGACGATTGGTGAGTCACTACTGCATACACATTGTCAAGGTGCTCAGCCGGGAACAGAACCTGCCCATCTCCGTGATGGTGGACGCGGACAAGGATGATTGGTGAGTCACTACTGCATACACATTGTCAAGGTGCTCAGCCGGGAACAGAACCCGCCCATCTCCTTGATGGTGGTCGCTCTGGACAGAGGGATGATTGGTGAGTCACTACTGCATACACATTGCCAAGGTGCTCAGCCGGGAACAGAACCCGGCCATCTCCGTGATGGTGGACGCGGACAGCGATGATTGAGTCACTACTGCATACACATTGTCGAGGTGCTCAGCGAGAAACAGAACCCGCCCATCTCCGTGATGGTGGACGCCGGCGTCATCAGGCCACTGGTGGACGCTCTGGATAGGGATGATTGCTGAGTCACTACTGCATACACATTGTCAAGGTGCTCAGCCGGGAACAGAACCCGCCCATCTCCGTGATGGTGGACGCGGACAGCGATGATTGGTGAGTCACTACTGCATACACATTGTCGAGGTGCTCAGCGAGAAACAGAACACCCGCCCATCTCCGTGATGGTGGACGCCGGCATCATCAGGCCACTGGTGGACGCTATTGCTTAAATTGAAAAGTCTCTGTTTACTCGCATATAATTTGCAGTTAGCTACTTACATAACTTTGTAGGGATAATTCTATTACGCAACTAGGACTGTAATATTATTATGCACGCGTGTGTTATAGTTCGGTTTATGGCCCTAAGATCGATTTAATAAGGCTCACTTTAAGGCAAGTGTGTTGAAAACATACAAATAGACTGAAAATCAAATCTTTCCTCCTTGGCAACGTCCTTGCTTGAAATGTTCGCAACAGAAAGTAGCCTCCGTCCTAAATTCAAGCTTGTTTCAAATAAATTATTAGCATGTAGCAATGGGTCATGCATGATCATGATTCAATTGTTTCAACCGTACATTTACGCTATTTTGCAAATGTCAGTGACATTAATAGTTTTTCTCCGTTTTAGTACCGATCTTCAAATAGTTTTTCTCCGTTTTAGTACCGATCTTCAATTCGAGGCAGCTTGGGCGATCACTAACATCGCTTCAGGGACGCACGAGCACACTATGGCTGTTATCGATGTGAGTATGAGTATATATCTTTATCTATATCTTTATGTTTACCATGTTTGAAATTGTATGCGTGTGATGTAGCAAATAAACAATCTATCTATATCAGTTTAATGAAGCTAGCCCCTCTTCCATGTTTTTTTACCGTTTACTATACCGTACCTAAATGTAAAACAATTTGTATGAGAATTACTACATAGTTCCGCAACTGTCCGCCAGAGGCGCTTTTCAGATTTACTGTACAGTAAACGGTAAATAACTCACGGTTGAGGGGTGACTCCATGAAGAGCCTGGTTTCTGCTTCCGTTCATTTAGCATGAATATTGCTGCTGTTTTAAAATCGAATTAGATTTCCTTTTGAATTTGTTCTACAGCTTCAGATTTTGTCCAGACCTTTGTATTAAACCGGCGCAGCATCACTACGCGAAACGACATGCTAACATCCATTCACTCGCATTAACTTTATTCAGTTACTCCGTGACCATGGCGCATGCAACTATTCTGAATTATCGGGGACTCGACAACAAATCAAAACATGGTAAAAATCCCGCTTTCGTAATATCAGTGTTAAGGCGGCGGTTCGCGCCGCGACAGGAGACCAGAGACCGCGACAGGAGATAGAGACCAGATACCGAGACTGCAGACAGAGACCAGAGACCAAGACAGGAGACCGAAACCGGCACTTGTCATTAGGTTTTGTTAGAGACCAAAGTTTAAATAGTAGATTGTATTACAAGGGAGCAAAATAATATATTTACGGCGAGGGCGCTATTTTGAATCCAGAGCGCGGTGAAGGATTCTAGAAGTAGAATCCTGAACGCAGCGAGGGATTCAATATACGCCGCCCGAGGTGAAAATAATTTTGCGGCCGAGTAATACACTCTGCTTTTCATCCCCCTCTATAAGAAAAGCAATAAAGACAACTCAAACTACCTACCTTTCTTTGGCGTTCGGATACAGCATAGCCCTAGTCGGGCAAGAAAAAAAAAATCGAAATTTGAAATAAAAAAAAATGTAAAAAAAAAAATATGTCCATCGGATTCCTTATAAGTATCTCCGGGGTTACCGTAGAGGAGTTAAAATGTTTGTTAGATTTTAGCTACGACTCACCGTTTACGAGATATTCTCAATTTTATAAAATTCCTTTTTTGAAAATTTCCCGGTCCCGAAAAAAGTCCCGGCCCCATACAAAATCTGTTTTTTTTTAAGTACTGCACACCCTTTGCTACTCCAACCAATGCGTCTTAAATTATGTTCTAAATTCAAATCTCATCGTTTTGGACCCTGTTATGAAGCTGTTCAAAATTCAAATCTCATTTTTACCCTCTTGTCATAACAGGTAATAAATGAATCGTTTTGGGCCCTGTTATTAGATAAACAATCATCGCTTTTCGAATCGATGGGATGAAATAGTAGATTGTATTACAAGGGAGCAAAATAACATATTTACGGCGAGGGCGCTATTTTGAATCCAGAGCGCAGTGAAGGATTCTAGAGTAGAATCTCGAGCGCAGCGAGGGATTCTAAAGTAGAATCCTGAACGCAGCGAGGGATTCTAAAGTAGAATCCTGAACGCAGCGAGGGATTCAATATACGCCGCCCGAGGTGAAAATAATTTTGCGGCCGAGTAATACACTCTGCTTTTCATCCCCCTCTATAAGAAAAGCAGTAAAGACAACTCAAACTACCTACCTTTCTTTGTCGTTCGGATACATCATAGCGCTAGTCGGGCAAGAAAAAAAAATTGAGTTTTGAAATAAAAAAAATATATGTCCATCAGATTCCTTAAAAGTATCTCCGGGGATGCCGTAGGGGGGTTGAAAATTTTGTTAGATTTTAGCTACGACTCACCGTTTACGAGATATTGTAAATTTTATAAAATTCCGTTTTTGAAAATTTCTCGGTCCCGAAAAAAGTCCCAGCCCCATACAAAATCAGTTGAATATTTTTTTAAGTAGGTACTGCACACCCTTTGCTACACTCCAACCAATGCTTCTTTAATTATGTTCTAAATTCAAATCTCATCGTTTTGGACCCTGTTATGAAGCTGTTCAAAATTCAAATCTCATTTATACCCTCTTGTCATAACAGGTAAACAATGAATCGTTTTGGACCCTGTTATTAGATAAAAAATCATCGCTTTTCGAATTGATGGGATGAAAAAGATATTTCATTCAACATGTTATTTAAGTTTTTACTTTTTTGCATTCACAATGCAATTTTTATTGTTGAAAAATGGAAAAAAAGTATTTTGAAAAAATCGACCCGTCTCACAAGCAGCTCGAACCCACGACCTTTCGCCATCGCCCGGATAGCGTTTGATAGGGTAGGCCAGTTAGGGTTTGGTCGTGGATTTTTGAAAATACTTCCATTTTCCATTTTTCGTTCAACATATTATTTTTTGATTGACATAGGGTGGCGCAGTCCCAAAATTAGTGAGCCTCTTGGCGCGAGGCGGCGCAGTAGGCGAGCAAAGCGCCTGGGCGCTCGGCAACATCGCCGGCGATGGGGCTTCGCCCCGCGACGCCGTGCTGCGCCACGGAGCACTCGCCGCCTTGCTGCCATTGCTCACTCCACACACGCCGCCTGCTCAACTGAGGACGGCTGTTTGGGCATATAGCAACTTCTGCAGGTTAGTTTTATCACCAATAGGTTGGTCACCCATCTTTTCCAAACCACTAGAAGGTCCACGTTAGCCTTCATCACACCTGGGTGAAGCTGAAAATAAGCAAACATGGTCGGCGAGCATCCAAATCAGCATAGAAGTACTAGGAGACCATATCACTGGAGGAAGTCTCTCACAGTAACAGCGCGGTGCTGCGCCACTCAGCGCTCGCAGCCTGCCATTGCTGACTCCACACACGCCGCCTGCTCAACTGAGGACGGCTGTTTGGGCATATAGCAACTTCTGCAGGTTAGATCTAATCACCGTTAATCACCAATAGTTAGGTTTAATCACCAAAGGTTGGTCATCACTAGAAGGTCCCCGTTAGCCTTCATCACATCTGATGATGTGAAGCTAAAGCAACATCGTCGGCGAGCATCCAAATCAGCATAGAAGTACTAGGAGACCATATCGCTGGAGGAAGTCTCTCTAACAGTAACAGCGGACACGGACCTCTCGCAGCCTTACTGCCATTGCTAAGCTGACTCCACACACGCCCAAACAGCGGTACTATACTCAGTTGAGCAGGTCAACTGAGTATAGTACCGCTGTTTGGGCGTATAGCAACTTCTGCAGGTTAGTTTAATCACCAACAGGTTGGTCACCCATCTTTTCCAAACCACTATAAGGTTTACGTTAGCCTTCATCACATCTGATGATAAGTGAAGCTAATACGAGCAACCAAATCAGCATAGAAGTACTAGGAGACCATATCACTGGAGGAAGTGTCTCTAACAGTAACAGCGCGGTGCTGCGCCACGGAGCGCTCCTCGCCTTCCTGCCATTGTTGACTCCGCACACACTGCCTGCTCAACTGAGGACGGCTGTTTGGGCATATAGCAACTTCTGCAGGTTAGTTTAATCACCAATAGGTTGGTCACCCATCTTTTCCAAACCAATAAGGTCCACGTTAGCCTTTATCACACCTGGTTGAAGCTGAAAATGGAAGCAACGGTCGGCGAGCATCCAAATCAGCATCGAAGTACTAGGAGACTATATCACTGGAGGAAGTCTCTAACAGTGACTTTAACATTAACAGCGCGGTGCTGCGCCACGGAGCACTCCTCGTCTTCCTGCCATTGCTCACTCCACACACGCCGCCTGCTCAACTGAGGACGGCTGTTTGGGCATATATCAACTTCTGCAGGTTACTTTAAACACCAGAGGTTGGTTACCACTAGAAGGTCCACGTTAGCCTTCATCACACCATGGTGAAGCTGAAAATGGAAGCAACATCGTCGGCGAGCAACCAAATCAGCATAGAAGTACTAGGAGACCATATCACTGGAGGAAGTCTCTCTAACAGTAACAGTGCGGTGCTGACTCCACCACGCTGCCCGCTCAACTAGGACTGCTGTTTGGGCGTATAGCAACTGCTGCAGGATAGTAATTTTTTAACTACAACGGGGTACCGCTTAGGCTTCATCACACCCGATGATAAGTGATGATAAGGCTGAATATGGAATCGCGCTACTCCCTGTATCCTTTTTAGTTCGTTGTCACACTCATTTAGCCTTATGATAAAACCGGGTTTAGATTTTGAATGTAAAATTTCAATCTTCTTCGTTCCAGAAACAAGAACCCTATGGTGAATTTCGAGTATGTGTCACCCGCCTTGTCTTACATCGCTGAGTTGTTGGAAGTCAAAGATCAAGATGTACTCGGTAAGTTGATCATTGTTGAGCAATTTAACGGCTGTTTCATCTTAGTCGATTGTTAAACATTTGTAAAAATGTTTCTTTCGGATGCGAGGGTTTCCTCGCATTGATGAAGCAACGCTGGCCTACAGCGTAACAAGTGATAGCAAAATTCGACGAGTCGTGTAGGCCTTTCGGTAGCTTAGTTGGTCAGAGCATCGGGCCGGATTCCAGGAATCCCGCCTGAAAGCTACTTATAGGGCTTGTGGTTTTTTACTATCACATTTTTCCTATACTTACAAAATTGCATTGTGAATGCATAAAAATAATATGAAATCTCAAGTTGATCATCATCAGCCATGACCTGAGTTAACCAACAGATGTAAAAAAATAACGGTCGTTTACATCCTAAATCCCTGGTTAACAATTTTTTTATGTTCACCACACACTATTTCTGTTGGTTGCGTGCTCTAATGAACTGTTTTAATTAACCGAAGCTTGTCACTGCCATCTCTTTCGTAATTTTGAGGCATAATTTTTTAAACGCTGTTTAAAGGACTGTTAAGTTTTACTATAAGCGACGTAGGAATCCCCTTCCTGTGGGAGTATCGGGATAAAATAAAGCCTATGCTACTCTTTCTACTGGAGAAATAATTTTTAAAGTCGGTTTTTTAGTTTTTGAAATTATCCTTTTCAAACAAACAAAATTAATGACAGGCTATATTTTATCCCGATTTTTTTACCGGAATGGGTACCACGTGGGTAGTTATGAATAAGAGACGGATTTAAATTCGTATTTTGATTGTCACTTCCGACACCTAAAATAAAAGATTGGGCTAACGTTTACAAAATGGATGTCTATGTTTAAAAGCATCTCAAAAACCACACTAATCATACTGCATTTAAAATATACTCTTTTTTTTCTCAGCGGATGCATGCTGGGCTCTCTCCTATCTCACTGATGGGCCCAACAACCGCATCGAAGCAGTGCAGAAGACGGATTACTTGTTGACAAGACTGATTTCGTTGCTGGACCACAAGTCGCCAGCTGTTAGGACCCCGGCGCTGAGAGCGATGGGGAATATGCTCACTGGCTCGGATGAACAGGTATACTTCTAATAAGTTCATTATATCCTGGTAGCTTTCGACGACTGCAGAGATTTTTTTTACCTTTTGTTTGATGCAAAAAGATGCTAATATCAAGTTAGGTGGCACAGCTGTTAGGACATCTCTTTTAGGTTCATTTTAGCCTGGTACCTTTGGTTCAAGAATTCCTCCCGACTTTGGTTCGTAAAGTTGATGAGATGAGACATGAATTAAAACTAGCCTTATCCATCTTCTCTCCCTCTCCTATCTCACCGATGGGCCCAACGACCGCATCGAAGCAGTGCAAAAGACTGATTACTTGTTGACAAGACTGATATCGTTACTGGAGCACAAGTCGCCAGCTGTGAGGACCCCGGCGCTGAGAGCGATGGGGAATATGCTCACTGGCTCGGATGAACAGGTATACTTCTAATAAGTTCATTGTATCCTGGTAGCTTTCGACGACTGCAGAGATTTTTTTTACCTTTTGTTTGATGCAAAAAGATGCTAAATATCAAGTTAGGTGGCACAGCTGTTAGGACATCTCTTTTAGGTTCATTATAGCCTGGTTCAAGTTCAAGTAACCTTTGGTTCAAGAATTCCTCCCGACTTTGATTCTTAAAGTTAAGAGATGAGACAAGAATAAAATTAGAACTAGGCTATCCATCTCCTCTCCCTCTCGTTTATCACCGATGGGTCCCACGACCGCTCGCACCAAAGCAGTACAGAAGACAGATTACCTGTTGAAAAGACTACATAATATCGTTACTGGAGCACAAGTCGCCAGCTGTGAGGACCCCGGCGCTGAGAGCGATGGGGAATATGCTCACTGGCTCGGATGAACAGGTATACTACTAATGAGTTCATTGTATCCTGGTAGTTTTTCAAGAACTACGGAGATTTTTTTACTAGCAGTTTTTTGTTATTGTTGGATGCAAGAAGATGTTGATGCAGCTGTTAGGACATGTCTTTTAGGTTCATTTTAGCTGGTTCAAGAATTCCTCCTGACTTTGGTTCTTAAAGTTGATGAGGAGACATGAATTAAAACTAGTCTTATCCATCTTCTCTCCCTCTCCTATCTAATGCCTAATATTACACGGTTCAACCAAATTGATTCACTTTGGTTGAATGGCGCAGAAACAAAGAACAGGTTGCTTGAGAACATCTTTTAGGCTTATGCTGACTTGGTACTTTTGCGTCGAGAATTTCTCCAGCTTACTTCGGGTTGTTCTGAAATTGTTTTTGGAGATGAAGAGGATAGAGGCAGGCTACCCTCTTCTCCCTCTCCTGTAGTGTGTCAATAAACAGAAACCAATATAAAAATTGCTTTTATTTTAACCACCTCTGGTCTAGGTGGTTCACACCACCGGTATAAGGAGGTACATATTGTATTGTATTCGGTTTGGTTGGTGGTAGGACTTGTTCCAAGTCCGCCTGGCTGGCTACCACCATCTTATCTATGTCTGACGCCATTACATTGATGTTTTCAGCATTGTTGTGTTCCGGAAGTTAGAGATAAGATAGCCAGTTCCTCAGTGGTTGAGGATTCCGGGAGTTAAGCGCTGCTTCCACCTTAAGCCTTATCATCACTTAACATGAGATGCGATGAATGCGTGCTACGCCTTTGTGGAAAAAATCAAATAATTCTGTATGTCCTTAGTAAACTCAAAAAATAAAGAGCGACTTAAGGCGATGATTCCCGACCGAAATAGGCGCGCTAACGCTTACTCGGCCGCGTGCGATACACTTCACGCGGACGCAGTGGCAGCCGGCAGTGAACTGTGAACTCGCGAGCGCCCCGCGAATCGAAAATCACTTAAAATTCAATTAAAAACCAAATAATAACAATTTTAAACTTATGACGGCCGGAATCCCTTTGGCTAATCAAAGACAATTATTTTCGTATAATTTTCATTAACTAAAACCAAGTATACTGCAAATAATACGATATTTGGATTACGATTAGACGGATGTTTGGGATTTTATTTGACAAAGTTTAATATCACCAATCGAAAAAAAACGGCCGGAAGCACTAGATAAATAACTGTAAAATAACATATATTTTTTCCAAGTTTTAAGTACTTGTGATTTGCGAGTAATCCATAATTTAAAATACCCTATTTTGGGGAATGCCAGTCTTAAGATTATTTTGACTTTTTTTCCCCAGACGGACCGCTGCCTCGACGCCGGCTGCCTCGATCACATAATCACGTTACTCCGCTGCGGCAAGCCTTCTCTCATGAAAGAGGCTGCCTGGGCCGCGTCCAACATACTGGCCGGGACTAATGAACAAATACAGAGAGCTATTGACAAACAGATACTGCCGAATCTACTGCACGTGTTGGCCAATGAGGATATCAAGTAAGTTGTAGTGTTTTAACATATTCCCGTGCCCGTAGTAGGTATTCGATTACGCTTCGCACAGTGTGACGCAGCGCATAGCGTGACGCAACATACAGTCAAAAATCAGCCCTTAAAGCGAGGGCCCGATGCGAGAGAGAGATGGCGAAGTGGGAGAAGCGAGCGAGCCCCGTGACGTAGCTTATATCTGTAAATCGCTATGTGACCCGAAGTATGAAGAGGGGATTTCTCGGCTGGCGAGCCCGCTGGCGGTGTTGCCTATGCGCTTAAAACTAATATGGCCTCGATTTTGCCCATTATGTTTTTAAGAGGCCGCCGGCGACCGGTCAGCTCCCCATACTAACGTTATACCAAAGTGATTTGAAATTAGTGCGTTATTTTCTGTACTTGTGCTGGTATTCGGATTAAGACAGTATTTATCTAGGTTTCCCCAAATAAATATTTACCCAATCCTACTAATATTATAAATGTGAAAGTTTGGATGTTTGGATGTTTGGATGTTTGGATGTTTGGATGTTTGTTACTCAATCACGCCGAAACGGCTGAACGGATTTGGATGAAATTTGGAACACAGATACTTTGTAGCCTGGAGAGGAACATAGGCTACTTTTTATCCCGGAAAAATGTCACATTCCTGAGGGATAACGTCGTGTAGTCCACGCGGGCGAAGCCGCGGGCGGAAAACTAGTTACAAATAAATGTGAATTGCAGTTTTGTATGAAAATAAATTGGCATTATTTTTTAACTGGGTACATATTATAGTTTTTTTTTAAATAGAAACCTAGATAAGTAATGTCGTACAGTCAATCATGCTCAAATTTTTAATTATTTTATTACTATTGGTTACGTTTATATGGGAGAGTGACACGTTCGCAGGCCTCTTAATAATCGCCTCTATGTTTGTATCAGGTGCCAGAAAGAAGCAGCGTGGGCCATAACCAACCTCTGCCTGGGCGGCACGGGCCCACAGCTGGACGCGTTGTTGTCAGCCGGCTTCCTGGAGCCGTACTGTGCCCTGCTAGCCGCGCCCGACCACAGAGCCATAACCGTGGTCCTGGACGGGCTCACTAATCTGCTTCAGGTGAGAATAACTGCCTATTGGTCTATGCGCTCCTGGTACTTCAACTGATACAAAGTTCGGACGAAAACCGCGCTCTTGATTTTTCACTGTTATTGAGACTTGATTGAGACTTCCTTCAGATACGCTCATTTTCAGATCGGTGTGTTTAAAAAAGTCTGCGTGTTCTCGGACACTTCAATTTTGTTTTTTTCTCTATCAAGCTATTGGGTTGGTAGGTATATTATTTAGCATTAGCACCATTCCTTCCTCACTCTCTCACTCCCTCTCGCACCTTATTTTATATCCATCTGGGTCGTTATTTTCTTCGACATGTATTCAAAAGAGATAAGAATATAGACGCATTGTTGTTAATCGGCTTTCTGGAGCCGTACTGTGCCCTTTTAGCCGCGCCCGACCACAGAGCCATAACCGTGGTCCTGGACGGGCTCACTAATCTGCTTCAGGTGAGAATAACTGCCTGTTGGTCTATGCGCTCCTGGTACTTCAACTTGATACAAAGTTCGGACGAAAAAAGTCTGCGAGTTCTCTGACACTTCAATTTTGTTTTTTTCTCTATCAAGCTATTGGGTTGGTATATTTGCATTAGCACCATTCCTTTCTCTCTCTCTCTCTCTCTCTCTCTCTCTCTCTCTCTCTCTCTCTCTCTCTCGCCGTATTTTATATATATCTATGTCTTGTCTTGTATTTAATGAATATGTGTGTGTCTCTAGTAAGAAAATAAAGTGATTATCTATCTATCAGGGTCGTAATTTTCTTTGACATGTATTTATAGGAGATAAGAATGTTCGTTCCTCTCTTGTTACCTTTGGTCGTCACCGGTCCCCAGCTAGACGCATTGTTGTCAGCCGGCTTCCTGGAGCCGTACTGTGCCCTTCTAGCCGCGCCCGACCACAGAGCTATAACCGTGGTCCTGGACGGGCTCACTAATCTGCTTCAGGTGAGAATAACTGCCTATTGGTCTATGCGCTCCTGTTACTACAACTGATACAAAGTTCGGACGAAAACCCCGCTCTTGATTTTTCACTGTTATTGAGACTTGATTGAGACTTCCTACAGATACGCTCATTTTCCGATCGGTGTGTTTAAAAAAAGTCTGCGTGTTCTCTGCCACTTCAATTTTGTTTTTTTCGCTATCAATCTATTGGGTTGGGAGGTATATTATTAAATTTAGCATTAGCACCATTCCTTTCTCACTCTCTCACTCCCTCTCGCACCTTATTTTATATTCATCTGGGCACAGCCATCTCTATCGTCTTCTACAAGCCATGCGCATAAAGTTGGCAACGTTGTTTTAAGTGAACCGATTTGACATCGTTTGCACCGTTTGACAGGTAAACAGCGAGTAAACCTCGAGTAGGTACTGAATCCTATGGAGATGGCATATCTTCTATACAACTATACACATAAATAAAATTGGAGTGTCTGTTTGTAACATTAAATAACCTCTTTTTACTACGTGCTTGATTAAATATACGGTACATATACCAAAATGACATGTTTTACAATTTTTGTCTGTCTGTCTTTTTGTTTCGGCTAATCTCTGAAACGGCTGGACCGATTAATACGACAATTAGAAGAAGTTTAAAATTTAATTCCAAGGTTTTCTTACATTGTGACTTAGTTACACCTCACTTTTTCGTAGGTATGCCACCTCCATAGGATTTAGTACTCAGAGGAGTAAACCGGTTCACAGCAATGTTGCCGTTCCGTATCATAGCATGGCTTGTAGAAGACGATAGAGACGGCTGTGATCTGGGTCGTTATTTTATTCGAATATAGACGCATTGTTGTTAATCGGCTTCCTGGAGCCGTACTGTGCCCTCCTAGCCGCGCCCGACCATAGAGCTATAACCGTGGTCCTGGACGGGCTCACTATCACTAGCCAATCTGCTTCAGGTGAGAATAACTGCAGACTGGTCTATGCTCTCCTGGTACTTCAACTGATACAATGTTCGAACGGAAACCCCGCTCTTGATTTTTCACTGTTATTGAGACTTGATTGAGACTTCCTACAGATACGCTTATTTTCAGATCGGTGTGTATAAAAAAAGTCGGCGAGTTCTCTTACACTTCAATTTTGTTTTTTCTCTAACAAGCTATTGGGTTGGTTTCACAGCCGTCTCTATCGTCTTCTACAAGCCATGCTTTGATACGGAACGGCAACATTGCTGTGAACCGGTTTACTCCTCTGAGTACTAAATCCTATGGAGGTGGCATACCTACGAAAAAGTGAGGTGTAACTAAGTCACAATGTAAGAAAATCTTGGAATTCAATTTTAAACTACTTCTAATTGTCGTATTAATCGGTCCGTCAAAATCGGTCCAGCCGTTTCAGAGATTAACCGGAACAAACAGACAAACAGACAAAAATTGAAAAACATGTCATTTGGTATATGTACCGTATATTTAATCATATGCACGTAGTAAAAAGCGGTTATTTAATGTAACAAACAGACACTCCAATTTTATTTATTTACAAATAAATACAAGTATAGATGTATAGAAGATATGCCATCTCCATAGGATTCAGTACTCGAGGTTTACTCGCTGTTTACCTGTCAAACGGTGCAAACGGTGTCAAATCGGTTCACTTAAAACTACGTTGCCAACTTTATGCGCATGGCTTGTAGAAGACGATAGAGATGGCTGTGGTTGGATTGGTATAAAAATTAGCACCATTCCCCTCTCTCTCTCTCTCTCTCGCAACATATATCCATATCCAAGGATTATTCAGGCTGAAAACTGGAGTTTTCAGCCTGAATAAAAAAGTGTACCCAGCCAATTTGACATTTTACTACTAGTGTCTGTCTGTTGTCTCATATGACCAAACGTTTTGTTTTAAAGTATAGGTGAGACGAAAGACAGCCACAGTCTACAAAAAAGTGTTAGTACTACTATCTCCAGTTTCCCTGGTTGAATCTCCTTGTCCATATCGGTCGTTATTTTCTCTGACAATTTTGACGTGGATTCAAAGGAACCAAAAATATTCATTCTCTCTTGTTACCCTTGATCGAGTAGCACCACAGCCACGTGGTTGTACTCAACGGGCCCACTAATCTGCACCAGGGGAGAATAGCTGCCTATTGGTTTATGCTCTCCTGGTACGTCAACTGACAAAGTACTAGGAGAGCATATCACTACAAGAAAGTGACAATAGTCGCTGTTAAATTTTACGTAATAAATTGTCGATATTTAATCGTCAGCTATTTTAACGTAAAATAAAATCATTATTTTGTTCCAGGCCGCCGCCAAATACGGTCAAGTAGAGCCCCTCTGCATCAAGCTCGAAGAAATAGGTGCATTGGACCAAATCGAGCTGCTGCAACAGCATGAGAACGTAGATGTAAGTCAATATTACTGTCTGTACTCAAAGAGCTTAGACTAAATACTGTAACTGGAGTTTTCACCCTGAATAAAAAAGTGTGCCCAGCAAATTTGACATGTAATTGGGTATTTATTTGACAGTTGTTGAAATGTAGATATTTAATTATGACATTCAGAAATATAACATTATTGAATAACAAATGTGAAAAAATAAATTAAATCTGTATTATAACAAGCGAATTATGAGCTACTTAATTGTGACTCTAGCTATCTCTTTCCAAAACGAAATTTTCTATGGCGCGAGTATGGCGCTATAGAATTGTGACGTCACATTTCTATAGCGCTCTCCTTGTCTAATTAAAAAGTTTGTAGCTCTATATCGCTGAAAATATGCAAGATATTTGAAAATAAATACCTGTGTTGTGTTGCTACTAATTCAATAAACATTTTAAGTCAATAAAAAAAATTCTGTCAAATACCCAATTGTCGTGGCTGTCAGTTGTCTCATATGACCATACGTATTTTTTCAAAGTGTAGGTGAGACGGAAGACGGCCACAGTGTCACAAAAAGTGTTAGTACTGTACTCTCCAGTTACTTAAGTATTTAGTCTTAAGCTCTTTGTCAGTACTGATTAACGTCCGTATTGTCCATGCTAACTTCCTTTTGAATGGTTCCAAATAAATTTCTTACAATCACACCAATTATCTATTACTCGGTCAAGATAACATGACATCTGCAAATTATACCCATCTCTTTCACTCGATTTTGTCATGCCTAAAGAGTAAGAGGGACGGGTATAACCTGCAGGTGTCATGAATTATGAACGAATTATCTTGACCGAGTTGTAGCTCATAAGTAGTTATTATTATGAAACTGTGTTATGGAAACGATAACGGATAAATATATACATAAATACTTTTTTTGTAAATACATACTTTACATACATAACACCCAGACCAAGACAAATAGACATGTTCATGCACACAAATATTTGTCTTGTTCAGGAATCGAACCCAAGACCTCCGGCGCAGAAGACAGGTATCCTACCCTTGCGCCAAATCGGTCGTCAAAATGGTTTGAGGGTCGAACCCACGACCCCTGACTGACCATGACCACACCTTACTATTGCACCAGTAGCCCGTATCTATACCTTACAACAGTTTTGTTTGACAACCTCTATGTGATCGGGTAGCGTAAGCACCAGTTTTCAAGGTGCCGCTAGCCGAGGCCACCGGGTTCGATTCTCGGTTGGGTAAATAAAAATAGTTGATGTCAATTTTTTTCTGTATTTCTTGTGTCTGGGTGTATGTGGTAATGGTAATGCCCGTCGTTGTTTCTGATTACCATGTCCATAAGACATGTGCGTTTCTCTTTCTACTATTTATTTTGTTATTTCTACATTTCCTTTTACCTATTTCTACAATTATTTGCATATTTTCAGGTATACAAAAAGGTACTACACATTCTGGACACATACTTCGCTGAACAAGATGACCAGAATGCCCAACCGGAAAAGACTGATGAGGAATACCAGTTTGGCACTAACCAACCGAGCCAGAATATTAACTTTTAACATTTACACCTACTTTGGAGAACTTTATTAAGTATAGTATAGTTTAAATCATGTAAAAAGACTAAAATCGGAAATATATACTTTGTCACAGAATAAATACTACTTACCAGTATTCTATCATCATATAAAAGTTTTAACACAGACACAAATCATGACAGGACATAATTATCACAATTCGATAAAGTGGTCCCTACTGCTTATTATAACATATAATAGGTATGTAATGATACTTTGGCGAATTCGCACGGAGAACACGAAAAAATATCAGTAATTTATGACTCATCGCTTGGAGCCCAGCATGATCTTGAAAGGATCTCGGTATGCGCTTCATATTATTATATTCTTATTAACTCCTCCTTTTTTGTTGATTTTTTTCGTGCTACGGCCCATATCAATTTGAGCCGTAGCCTAGGTCAAATTGATTTTTATGGCCTAAAGATCAATCGTTCCGATTTTCATGCTTTTAACACCATTGGCAGCTATTTACTGAATTTCGGGGTGTACTGTACCGCTAGAACTAATATAAATGATACCGAGATCGTGGCGATGAATTGCGTTCCTACTGTTTATATGAAGATGGAATACGTTATTTATTAATTCTGTGCTTCTGTTTTGTGGTGTGTTGACGCGCTAATTTAGTATGACACGACAGATCGCTCTGCAACACGACACACTGTGCTTCTAACCATTCTAAATATATGAAACCGATACGTTTTCTAGTGCGCTTGAATACTCCACAACACAGATATACAGTTTGCGGCAAACTTCTTGAACCATCGTGGTGGGGCGGCGACCAATCACAACTCGCTAAAACCCGTTTTACGAGTTGTGATTGGATGCTTGCCCGCCATAATGGTTCAACAAGTTTGCCTCGAGGTATACGTTTCATGTAATAAGGTCTACTGTATTATGAACTAACAAAAAACTTACCAAAATGTGTCTTAAACCTTAATTTGATAAAATGGCGTTGATCGTCATATACAGACTGATTTGTGATAATGTTGTTTATAATATAGCTTTTAAGATATTAAATAAAGAAATTTTGCTTTTCTACTAGTATATTTTTATTTAAGCTCTAAAATTAACCATTTATCATCAGCACCAGCCATATTACAAGCTCATGTTTGATTTGCAGTGTCAATACACCGCAAATCAAAGCTTGTAATATGGCTGAATTTAGCCAAGTGTTATAAGCCCAATGGCTTATTACACTTGGCTAAATTCAGCATCTAATTAAGCATACATTGCTTGTTTTGATTGCATCACTTGCTACAAATGAGCTCAAAGAAAGTAATGTATGCTTAATTAGATGCTGAATTTAGCCAAGTGTTATAAGCTCAATGGCTTATTACACTTGGCTAAATTCAGCATCTAATTAAGCATACATTGCTTGTTTTGATTGCATCACTTGCTACAAATGAGCTCAAAGAAAGCAATGTATGCTTAATTAGATGCTGAATTTAGCCAAGTGTATTAAGTGCTTATAAGGCCACATCAATTTGAAGAAATTGATGTGGCCTTAAATACCTAGAAAACCAATTTCATTGTTCTATATCCCTGGTAGTCACTAGGGCCTGCAACTACTACTAGGGCCTAGTGGGTATTGTAGTTGCAGCATAAAAAAAATCTTGTATTGGTTGGCTTGGCACTAATAGAAGTGTAAATAAAGAAAACCATGTACATATTAAAATAGTTTATTGACTGAAATTGTTAAAATTTTCACAAATCTAATTTAAATCACTGAAGTTTGATGTTCACTAAATGTGAAATTTTGAGGGAATGGAAATAAAGGATGTACATTTTCAGAGTTTTGCAGTTTAGTTCAAAAATATCTTAATCCTAAATTATTTTATATTATAATAACTATTGTTTATTTGTCTCCTTCAGCTTTTCGAGTTGTTGTCTGAAACAAGAAAATTAAAATCAATTATATAAAAAAAATCACATTTACTTGATTTTAAATTATTTTTAATGCATTCACAATGCAATTCTGTAAGTATAGGAAAAATGTGATAGTAAAAAACCTCGGATGCGAGGGTTTCCTCGCATTGATGAAGCAACGCTGGCCTACAGCGTAACAAGTGATAGCAAAATTCGACGAGTCGTGTAAGCCTTTCGGTAGCTTAGTTGGTCAGAGCATCGGGCCGGATTCCCGGAGGCGCGGGTTCGAATCCCGCCTGAAAGCTACTTATAGGGCTCGTGGTTTTTTACTATCACATTTTTCCTATACTCACATTTACTTATTAAATTTAAAAAAAAATATGGCCCAAGTGCGAGTCGGACTCGCTCATGAAGGGTTCCGTACCCACTTAACGTACCGATTACGTACACCTAGCAAAAATACCACTGTCATTTTTTGCCAGAAAATTAACTTTGTTTTTCATAGTATTCGTATGAATGACAAAGTTATATTTGCGGTTTTCGAAAATGTGTTATATCTCAGAAACTTGTAAAGCCTACTTGGCTGTGATAGTTTTCCTTTTAACTTCGTCATATGTACTACTATCATGAATTTTTTCACGTATCCAGAAACAACCATTTGGCTGGTAGGGACACTTGACCCTAACAAAATTTTGCACTTTAAAGCTTAATAATTCACAAACAGATGCCTCAATCAAAAAACTGACTTCACAAGCCCACAACGTTTTTGAAATTGCTGTTGATAAGATAAGATAATGTCATCCCACACTATGGGGTATACAAGAAAAAAAATTACATACCCACTTCACATGTAGGGGAGGTAAACTAAAAAAAATATTTTTAAAAATTTTACTTTACTACTTTGTTGGCGTGGTAAATATGTATATTCATGCCAAATTACAGCTTTCTAGTACTAAGAGTCTATGAGCTAGACTGGGGTCAGGCGGACGGACGGACAGACGGACATGGCGAAACTATAAGGGTTCTTTGTTGACTACGGAACCCTAAAAATGGACTCTATCTATTGTCAAACCTTTTTCTATACTAATATAATTAAAAAAAAAATTTTATTGTTTGCATCAAATAGGCTCCGAAACTACCTACTGGACCGAATTTGGAAATACTTTGACCATTAGAAAGCTACATTCGTCTCGAGTGACATAGGCTATATTTTATCCCGATATTCCCACAGGAACGGGTGCCACGTGGGTGCCAAAACCGCGAGGATCCTCTAGTGTAAAACAAAACAACACTGACCAATGATGAACATGTTGGAAGGAATATGATATGAATCCCTTATTATTATTAATTTAATTAACATTATAGTTAGTAGTCTGTTAGCTAAAATGTTCACTGCAGTACGAAGCCCAAAACTTTTCATGTGTCTCGCCTGTGGTGAGACAAGAAATGACATAAACTTCTCTATCATGCAGGGGGTGTAACTTTAACTAGGTTCAGCGTAAGCAAGAGATAGATATATATCTGAGTTGTGCTAAAGATCGCGAGTTGAGTGTAGGGTCTACAGCTTCATACCGCCACAATTTCTGGTTTAGTATGCAGTCCAAACCACCCAGTACCGCACTAATGGGAAGTATAACTAAATCAGCTGAACGAACGCTTCAATATAACTCACTCTGGCTAGACTGAAATATCAGAGAATAAAAGCCAAATATCTATTTTAAGTAGGTAAAATAAATAATAAAAATTTAATCTATTTTTACATCCAAAATTATCATTTGGCAGACCCTGCCTGAGTTCCAGCCTGCCTGAGACCCAGCAAGTACGCTTAGTAGTATTTGGAATGACTAGGCTCAAAACATGAACTGACTGATGAACGACAAACTAACCTCAATTGCTGGTTAAAATCGTCTTGGACAATATCATCTTCCCAGTTGTCCTCCCAGACGGAGACATCTTCGTCATCAGCATCTTCCGTGCCCCAGTCTGAAGTTGAAACGAAATTTAATGAGAAAGGTATGTACTTACAGTAAAGTTTAATAGAGGCAAACAATAAGAAAAGTTGCTATTCAATACCTACTTTCGGCGGGGAATTCTTCAAATTCATCGTCTTCCTCGAGTAAGCCTAGATCAACCTTCTGTTTGTCCGACATTCTGAATAGAAAATAAGATAACTAATTAGATATTTTACGAAAATCAGCAATTTTATTTTATAGCTGAATCACTGTTTCGAACTCCAACTGTCACTGTCAGTCATTGACATTGACAGACAGGCAGGAACCACAGACAGGATAGGATAAAACACTGATTAGTAAAATGTCTCATCTGCGCTCTCATTGCTGCTTTAAATATTGCACGGTTTTAATTATAGATGGCGCTTTACTAACAATAACAAACCAGCACAGTGCTACAATCTAGTGACAAGTAGCAAAAGTACTAAAACTTTTGTATTTTAATTTAATAAAATTATTTAAAAACCCTTTTACTAAATTAATAAAAGATGTAAATAAACTTTTTTTAGTCAAACGGTCGACACAACAAGATGTCTTTACCTCACATTGGTAATGTAATGTCTAGTTCAATAAAACTTAGGCAACGACTACAGGTAGAAGGAAAAGGATGAAGCATAAGCACAGACAGGACAGAATATTATAATAATATGTACCTACTTCGATCAGCAATAACACCTAGTTCTAGATAGGTACATAGTTGGAGTGACAGATATGGCGAGCGTTATACGCCCACTTGAGAGTATAATTATTATAAGTAGATTATTTTGACAGTGTCAATAATACTAAGGTATTTCAAACTTGGAACGCTTCCTGTCATTTATAATGTAAGATCGTAACATTCGTAACCTTTTTACCCGTTTAAAAAAAGTCAGTCTGTCCATATAAAGTTTTCATTTAGTTCGTGAGCCTGATCTAGAGTGCGCGCCAAATATGTCTGCGCGCGGTCGAAATCGAATACTAATCTTCTCAATAACCTCAGAACAAAAAAAGTACTGTTACTAGCGCCAAAAACGCCCCAGTCGCGCGTAGAGTTATCTGGAACTCACTCTAGTACTATTTTTGATCGAAGAGTATGTAGCATAAAAAACGTA
Source organism: Crambus lathoniellus (assembly GCA_949710035.1). Lineage (NCBI taxonomy): Eukaryota > Metazoa > Arthropoda > Insecta > Lepidoptera > Crambidae > Crambus > Crambus lathoniellus. The sequence goes on along the minus strand of OX453324.1, from coordinate 5,608,738 downwards.
GGTAATACGAATACGAGTATATTATGTATTTGCATTAAAATAATTCGGCATAGGCATGTGATTTACCTTCCTTTTGTCTAGATATGAAAATGAAAAAAGAAGGAGCATTTTATAAATTCTCCAGTGTTTCAAATCGTTTTAATGTAAGGAAAAACAATATTTTTTACACACATTTATTTAATTGTATAAAATACATACATGGTTCACACAATGTGAACATAATGCGACTTACAAATACAATAATATCACAAAATTTATCACATAATCAGACTACTTTTAAGGTATACCATTTTATTATTAAAATACCGTAAATAGATAGTGAAATGGGATATTTATGATTATATTATAAACTTTCTATACCTAAAATCGATAATGCATCAAACTAAACAGTTGTTTACTGAAAAAGGCTCTAGCCAAGTCACGTATACTACGTGACAAGCACGCGCTGAAAATCAACATACTGATTTTGATTTGTTGTTCCTACGACCAACACTAACACCAACAATCTAACACAATATAAAAACTGAAGCAGATATATAATTTAATTTGCGAGCGATTAATACTTTGATGAAGCGAACGACTTATACCTAATTACTTTTTCAAGAATTGTAAAACCATACAGGTATTTTTCTTCAATCAATAATATTATAATGAAACGTGTATAAAACATTTATCTTGCGTTTTGAAATCTAAAACAAGCAAGTAAGAACTTAATAATATAATAATCTCGTATAGGTACATTCACTTAAACCTAAATTCAATTCAATTTAGCTTTTTGTAAAACTTCGTAAGCATCCAAGTCACATTTTACTTTAAAAACTATGTTTTTTTTTTAAATAGTATTGTTTTTTAATAACATGACATGACTATGACTTAATAATGAAACATGAATCTGGATAAAGTGATTAAGGAAAATACTCAGTAAATAATGATCAACTCAATACAGGGAATAATAATAAAAATCCCTAAAACAAGTACCTAATAGGTACATACCACGTAATAACGAGAACGTTATTAGGAGTAATTCTTTTTTCATATACAACAATTCCTTCTCATTTTGAATCACCCGTTTCAGACTTCAAAAAAATTGTAGAAATACGCTTACATAGAAAGAATTAAACCTCCGCAGAGCTTAATCTCTATGCCAATCAGAGCACCAAAATCAACACCCGTAATTTTCATTTGCATTCAAAAGCTAAGTAGCGGTGAAGGATTTTGGGAATTTCGAAGTTACTTATGACATCTAGTAGTGAGGCACGGAAGTATCTTCTCAAATATATCCTGCACTGAGCGATTAAAGAAATAGGTGTCTTAGCTCTGTTCATTAGAACTTCTTTTTGCACAGCAGTGAGACTGCTGTTTCTCTTTATCATGCAAAGGTCGAAAGCTTCGCAGGCTTCAAGAAGAAGATAGAAGATGTGCTCGTACTCTTCACTCGTCACGTTCTGCAGGTGGTTCAAAATGCCGTCTGGGTCACGGAACTGGGTTTTCATGATTACCTGCAAATAAAAGAGAACATGAAGATTGCCTTTTCCAATAATGTTAAGGAAGAACTGCGTCAAGTAAAGTGAAAATCCCAACTCACAAGTCGGAAGTTGCAATTAGGTATAATATTTGTCTTCTATCACTTATATTAATTTAATTAACTTTAACATAGATACACCATGGCGATGGCGCCACACCTCCAGTAGAATGAAGAACTCAAATAAAAAACTTAACTGGGTGCCATATTTCAGTAGGAGTCATGCCACGCAATATCCGCCTTATACTCGGCATTGATGGCAAGGTACTTTGGCCAACAGCAACCACAGGTGCGCGCCTGGGCTTTGGAGTTGAAGGGGCAAGAGACATTTAGGGATCGGAGCACGAAGAAATCACTTAAATCTTCTCGTCTTGCCTACCTAACGTGAGAGAATATCTCTGCACTGCCACAGTATCTATGATACGTACCGGGATCCATACTTCAACAGGAGGTGAACATCTACGTTGGGTTCGGCGTTCCTGGTGAGGTACTCGGCCGGTGGCAGACGTAACTGCGTGCCGTCACCGTCATGGTCGTTGACGACTTTGTTTGTATAATGTTCCAAGCATAATGCTAATGTCTGCTTATACATACACAAGCGCCGAGGAAAGTGTACCACGTTCTCGTTGGGCTCGTTGTTGCTTGCTGCCTTGTCTAGGTGTGCTACTTAGATCATATACATGACGATGACGCATGTATATCGTCATCGTCATCGTTATATGTATATGTATATATCGCAGTAAGATAACTATAGCCGTGATATAGTTATATCCCTAGGGATATTATTATGTACCGTAAGATAGTAATGAATAGCTTTTTATAAATATCTTACTAGGAATAAATTATAATATTGTGTCCTTTCGCCGTTATTCGAAGCCTAGGTAAACATATTTTGAGAAAGCCCTTTCCGTTTCCGTTCGACATCAATTTTCCTATTGGTCAATCATACCAACGTGACGTCACTTCCGTAACGTCATCCTAAGTCACGTGATCCGAGTTCACCTTTTAGCAATGGCGGAAGATTTGTGTCATTGGCGTCCATTTTTCGCAACCGTTCACATCTAATCATAAACGCTGTTAGCGTTCGAAATTTAAAATTTAAAATTTGTACGAGTGGTTCTTTTATTTTACTTTCTCGGATAAAGTAATATTTTTATTTATGAAAATTGTTCGAATTTTAAAAGAGCGTGCCTGTGAGTGAGCGCGCGAAAACATGGCGGGTCGGGCTCGATGTCCACCTGTTAATTTCAAATTATCGTGGAATCCAAAGCATTTAGGACGACGAGATGGAGTATGAGCTTTATTGGCACACAGGAATTGAGGTAATTTAACACCTCGCCAGGTCAGTGAAAGTTTTGATTTTTTATTTTCTTACCCACAAGCAAGTAAGAAATTTTATATTTTCTCACCATGAAAAATCTGTTCATGTGATAGTTAGTAGAGAGTTTTTGCGATCTGCGCAGAGAGATTAAATCATAATCTTAATCATTTATTTCAAATAGATTTCCTTTTAATAGTGATACAATGTGATTTAGGGATTTTGAAAGGATCGGGAAGTATACAGTGGGTCTCGGCTCCCGTCGTCGCCCGTGCTTGACCTTGACACACTTTTCTCTTGTTTAGTTTATAAATCCTATTTTACAATTTGTACCGACTTCTTGTGGTGATTTATTGTTTCGAAAGCATTTTGAAGTACCGACATTTTCTATAATGGTAATCATGGTATCATTGCAGTTCTAAAATAATATGTCAGTAGGTATAGTCGAGTGGTATAGCGCTAATTTTGGTTAGTTGCTTTTGTTTCAACGTTTTGTTTTTGATCATGTATCTACACCGGCACATAGTGGGTGATTACTTTTATACTTTTATTACTCCCATGTCTGTATGTGAGTGCTACCTGCATTATAAATGGGAACAAGCGTCCCTATATATTTATTAGCTAACCAACTAGCGCAAGGCAAATAATATTTTAAAGTGAATAGTGTATTTGCAAAATTAGTGAATTGTATGCAAAAGTTTATTCTTAATACTTTCTACAGTTGACCCTTGCCCCTTTTAGGGAGTGTTAATGTGGGTCGTGTAATGTAACATGGAGCAAATGATTTGATATTGAAAACTTACTTAAATGTTTTTTTTTTATGTGCGTACTGCGGTACCTATCTATATATACCTTGAATTTTATATATGTAAACAAGTACTACCGTACCTAACGTAGTGATGACTTGTTTTTGTCACAATTCTAATCTAACGTGACCCACCACATTGGTGGTCACTTTATGAAGTTTTGTTGTGACGGGGTGCTCAGCCCCCCCCCGAACCCCCCTACCATTGGTTCGATAATGTTTTATTAATGGATACGTAATTGGCTTCATTATCCTTGAGATTTTTAATATGATATTGAACGCAGATTTTAAGTTTTGGTTACAAATATTACTTACTCTGCTTACGCAAGTAACGGGGAGCATTTCCTGCTTACGCAAGTATCAGGGTGCAATGTTTTTGACAATAAGCATATGAATCTTTTTATGTTTTTGGATTACGTGATATTATTAGTGCCGTCAATGCCATAATTATGATTGAAAGTAAAAACTGTATATTCAAATAAATATGCTATATATTTATATTTTATTCCTTCCGGTCGAGGAACTAAAAAGGGGGGGGGATATAGGTATATCGACTACACACACCTTTAATGTTTATATGCGAACAAGCCCCGCTGGTATTAGGCACGCTGGAAGCTGTGCTTGGCACTAATAGTTTATATATTGATTGAAATATCGCGGTGGCTCCCTATGGGCACCAGGCAGTGATAGCAATAATTAAGTATTTTAACAATTAATAATAGGTACCTACTGACTAGAAGCTTTGCAGTCAAAGTAATTATGCTATAAAGCCAGTTGGGATTGCGATTCTCACTTTTCGTGTATCTGACATTCTGCGATTTCTGATAATGCGTGTCTGGCGTTTTGCGTATCTGAAAGAGCCTGACAGTCTGACATAGCTGTAAGCAACAGCACGAGCTGAGCTGGTCTGCCCTTTCGACTGTTTCATACCTAAATTTAGTTCATATTAAGAAAATGTTAATGGAGAACACCGAATAAATTAGGTATTACTTTACATTATTCCACAGTAGATTCACGTTTTAGAAAATTTATGTTCGTTAATATAGGCAAAAGTTATTTTAGCCGTCTAGAAGAGTGAAGTCATCTGATACAGGCATTGTTTATGCTTACTCATCGTCATGTATAAATATGGCAGGCTGCTCCCTGGCACCGTAGATTTATATCGTGAGACGAATTCTGACGATCACGGTCTTTTAAAATGGCAAAACTAGGTATATACCATATTTTGTTGCCTGTAATACAGATCAACCTGCAACGGGCAATAGTACCTAATTACCGTTACTGATATTATTTTTCCTGTGCTCATGTAACTCATGCACTCATGTAATGTATGTAATGTTGAAAATGAAAAACCTTTTGTTATTATGATATAAACTACCTATTCATGTATTCAATCAAAAATACTTGTTGACTGTCTTAAACAATAGAAAAATTATGCCTTTCCAGGCTAGAATGAATGCAGTTTGGAGATTGACAGGGTCTACAAAGACATCTTTTTATGAACTTTTAATGAATCATTGTCATAAAATGAATAATTGGATAATTTATGAATTTTTTGGGAAGAATAAGTAAAAATGAGTTTCTGAGATTGATTTCGCAAGGACACTGGCCCATACAAATGTAAAATTAGTGGATCTGATCATTGATAATAATTTACGAGTTTTCAGATTGACAGTCGCTCCACAAGAACACTGTCTTGTACAATAGCAAAATTATGCCCTTGCATGCATGCTAGCATTAGGGCAACTCAAAGAAGTTGCTCGTTTTTCTGATGAGGAAAAGATGTCTCTTATGTTTCTGATAAACAATGTCTTTGGTGAGTTTTAATAATTTTTTTTTAGTTCATTATGTTAGAATTTATTATATTTATTACCAAGGTATTTTATGTGCCCGGTTAACCCATTTTTACTAAATGGATGGGTATAATGAGCCATAACTCACTCCGTGGGCTCAATGGACATTTTTTAATTTTGTATATTTATGTTTCTTTGCTAGAGTGGATATAACATTTAAGGTGTTCCGTGTAGCTAAATTGGCAGTAATTAACGGAGTTTTTTAATTGAGTCGATAGTAATTAATAATAAGAGAAACGCGTCTTTAGAATGGCAGTCTATATAAAAAATTGTGTCCTGCAATGCAACTTGGGACCGTGTCGGTAAAATATATGAAGTGAAACTGTCATTATCGGCCATTACCAGTCATTTTCGTTGTTATTATTATATGTATATGTATAGTTACAGTTAAAAAAGTCTTGAATGGGTGCTAGGAAAATATTGACGATTCAAATTTTTATCCTTAAGGACCTACATGCTTATTATAATAATATGTCTATGTGAATAAATCAATATTTGATTGATTGATAGATATAGTAAAAGTTATGACAAAATTTTGCAAATCTTTTGCAATTTATCTTTTAATTAAAAGAGTTTAATGAGTTACATTAATTCGATTTGTATGCAAATAAGATTTGTTACAAAATAGCAGATGCTTAAAAAAAAAAAAGTTAATATACGAACTACTTTTGTTTTAATCTTGTAAAATAAGGCATGTGCTTACATTACTTTCAGAAATTTACTTGATTTTTATACATGATCGCGCTTTTTGTCAGACCGGTAAGACAAGCCGGCACAAGTAGTTTAGGATGTTATATGTATCTGCGATCCTATTTATTAGAATAATGTTAACGTTAATTTTTGCAATCAAACTTTAATACATCTTGCACTGCACAAACGTAGCAATAGTTGACATCTTCTCTAGCACAAAGCTTTAAATAATGTGTTTTCTCTTTGAATTTGGTGTAGTGACTCAACAGTTGAACTGATCGTCGTGGGTTCGATATTTTAAGTATAATATTATGTTTAGTTGATCGAAGTGTTTTGTATGTAACATAACCATGTATTTACAAAATACATGTTTATTTATTTATTTAATTCTTCATGCACAAATTACAGTACATAGGTGGACTTAATGCTACGCACCCTACAGAACCATAAGAATTACGACTTGGGCATCTTGGCCATAGGACAAGCTTTGCTTAGATTGGGGCTACACAGTAGTATATTAAAATTCCCCAAATTATTTATTTTAGTAAATTTCCTATGAATAATAATTTCCCTATAGCGGTAAAGGATATACTGAGAAACAGTCGTCAGCTTCATAACAATGCTAGTGCTCGAGAGTTTAGCGTGTCACTAGTATAAAATAATAATTTAAAGCAACATGATTTTACAGTTAGGGAAGATAAGAGTCTTGTGCTTATGGTTTCTTGTGCCGAAAGTTTTTACAATTATTAAATTGTATTTATATTTTTCTTTATTATGTGTTTTCAGATCATATCGTATCGATGGTATGTCAGAAGAGACTTAGCCAAAAGATTTTCAGATGTTTTTGCTTCAAAAATATATAAGGGATAGCACAAGTTGTGTTATTGTAATGTTTGTTTCTTTTCAGATTTTGAATATTTCAAGAATATGTACATGATTTATGTAACATAGTTTACATATTTATGAATAAGGTTTGATAGATTGAGCATAAGCACTTATACATTTTATTTCAATCATATTCTGTCATCCGTGCTCATATTTTCATTATATAGGTACTTACGTACTATTGTATGACATACTTGAATGTTTGATAGTAATAGCATAACGTTTCTGATATCAGTATTAATTTGTGATGTTGAGTTATAAAGTTAAACAATTAATTCGAGTACCTACCCCAAGTACCTGTCGAATTTGTCAAAAGGTATAAGATTAATGTCATAATTGCTGATACATGTCACATTGGCGTCCTCGTTCACCAGGCGATAACAAACAAGGTCTCAAAATATGTTTACCTAGGCTTCGAATAACGGCGAAAGGACACAATAGGAGCGTTTTACCTACCATTAAAACGCATATTGTGTCCGGAGCCTTATTCGAAGCCTAGCTTTAAGACCTGCCTGGTGTAGATTTTATCCTTAATGGTTGTCAAGTGTTTCAGATTTTGAGACTACAATGACACAAATCTTCCGCCATTGCTAAAAGGTGAACTCGGATCACGTGACTTAGGATGACGTTACGGAAGTGACGTCACGTTGGTATGATTGACCAATAGGAAAATTGATGTCGAACGGAAACGGAAAGGGCTTTCTCAAAATATGTTTACCTAGGCTTCGAATAAGGCTCCGGACACAATATGCGTTTTAATGGTAGGTAAAACGCTCCTACTATTGATATAGTTATATTACTTACCTACTAAATTTGTTTAATAAAATAATTATATGAGTGTAGTCCTGTAGAACACGTGATAGGTTAGAAATTTAAGGCGATCGCGAAGTTAAATTTCGTGGTTATTTTTTTCCACACCACAGAACTCTTGTTGCTCTCGTAGAACTATCTTCCGGTATATAATTATATCCATAGGGATATAACTATATCACGGCTTTTTCTATCTTACTGCGACATACATAGGTACCATAGGCATGATTACGTATGATAAGTACGTACCCGGGCACCATACTTCAGTAGAAGATGTACGATATCTACGTTGGGTTCGGCGTTGCTGGCGAGGTACTCGGCCAGCGGCGGCCGCAGCTGCGCGCCATCGTCGTCGTTGAACACCTTCAGGTTGGGGTCCGCTCCGCCTTGCAGTAGGATCTGGAAGAAATGGGGAAGGTTTAGTTCCTTTTTCTCCTTTTTTTGTAGGTTCTCAACAAGACAAATGTTATGAACCTCATTGCCTTTACTTTTTGCCGTTTTTGAACGAATAGAAAAACAGTAGTTCTACTCGCCGCTAGATGGCGTTACTTTCATACGAATTACCACGAATTACTACTGTAAATATTTAGAATTAAAAAAATACATATAATGGATGGATGATACTTTAAACTAGTTTAGTGGGAAAACTTTCTTAATGGGAGTCCAGAAAGTTCAACTTTCAGAGGAGAGCCAGAACTATAGCAAAAAATGCTTTCTCGTAGGAATTAGATAATATCCCGTACCTAGGTAGTAAAAAATGGCCTACCTAGGTATATGCTACCATAATCTAACTCTTGTCTAATTCCGACCATCTGTTAAGCTTTTTCGCTTTAATAAGAGTAATAATTATATATCCAAACTTTTACAGAGGACACTGGCGGGCTGGATTGAATGCTTTGCCCATCACTGATTTAGACAAACAACAAATGTCACGAAAGTGAAAAATTGTCTCTCTCTTTACGTGAGACTGAGCAAAATGTAATGAGCTTAAAGTTTGCTAAGGGCATGAATTAAGAAATCCACCTAATGAGTGTTTTAAACTAAAATATTAAGTTAATTACTCACTTTAACAATTTCCTTTCTGTTCGAGATATTGTCGGAGCACGCCACGTGTAGCGGTGCACCGATGACCGAGCTTGACGCGTTCACTTCAGCACCTGAAACAGACAGTCCAGTATAAAAATCTAATTCTTCAACAAACACCAGAACACCACCATTTATACAACGTGTTATGTTAATGCTTTTAGGGAAACTGAGAAAATAGTCTATTCAGAATCGAGAGTAGAATCGATTGCACAAATTTTTGATATGGGTTAAATTTTTCGAAAAAAAAATGTTTTTATTTTTTGCCGCTTCTAAAGATGTTTGTGACTACTGCCGGTCACGTGCTCTCTTACGTCTTAATAGAGTTTAAAATCTGTCAGAAAGTCACGGAGATGAACAAGAATATCTTGGAAGTTTCTTTAAAAAAAAACTTCTTGCTTTGCACGCATGAGCTGTCAGAGGACCCATGCTCATTGTACAGTCGCCTGTCAAATTTCTTTAAATAAAATTCAACCTTATGTCAAACAGATAGAGTTCAGTTTCAATTAATAAATTTTGTATTTTTTGTAGTAACCCGACGTGCTGGCGACCGTACAAAGTATAGTATGGTTATCAAACCTGCATCCAATAGTAGCTGCACCATGGCAACGTCTCCCTTCAGTATGGCGAGGTCCAGGGGACTGGGCTTGCTGACCTCGAGGCATTGGTAGTTGACGCGGGCTCCCTGCTTGATCATTAGGGTCACTACCTCAGGGTTACCTGGGGAAGAAAGTGGCTAGTGAGATTGCTTGTTTTCAATTTTAGCTTTGAACAAATCAAATCAAATATTTAGTCTCCATCCCATCTGCATCGCAATTCATTTAGTAGGTAGTTCCAGAGATAATGAATTTAGTTTCATTATAATAAGTATGGTGTCTACCAGTGTCTACAGTGCCACAAACTTTGCTGTGCCGGTGGCTAAAATGTGAAACCAACGTAATTTTTTTTAATGTCATTTTGCTGTCAAGTTGATGTCCAACCATAGCGCTGCTGGCGGCTGAAGTTCTTAGAAGTCAGGGCCGGTTAAATTACTACAAAAAAAGAAAAACGTACGTAGCGCCGCTGTCACCGGCACAGAAAAGGTTGTGGCACTGTACATCATATTATTTTGACAGAGTCTACTCCAAATTTAAAAATTTATAGGTTAAATCCATAGATATAGGGTTAAATCAGATGTTACTGCCTAACGATAGCTTAACGGCCAGAATGAATAATTAATCCACAGATAGGGATAGGCCTGATCTAGATTAGTTGCTAAGCAACGTTTGATATTAACAGAATTAACGACAGATGCCTGGGTGTTACTAGGTGTTGCATAGCAACAAATCTGGATCAGGCCTATCCCAATCTGTGGATAATTCTGGCCGTAAATGAATATCTGGCAGCTGGCTTCACTGAATGAAGTAGGTATACAGGTAACCACAAACAACTTTTACTAAGGGACCAAGTTGCCACATTGCGAAAAAAAAAATCGGTTATTGCACTTTTGTACGAAACAGCTGAGTTTCTTTTCGCGATATCACACTTGGTCCCTTAGTAAAAGTTGTTTAATATTGATGGGTACTTTCACTCCCTGAAATATGTCCCATCTTTAAACAAACATCCTGTATAAAGGTACTATACTAAATAATGTCAGATAATGCTACAATAATTTCATATCCATACCGCTCAGTACTGCGTAGTGCATGACAGTTCGGTAATCGTTCCTCGCGTCAGCCATAGCGTTCACGTCAGCTCCGAAGCTGATCAGCGTCACAACAGCATCCATGCCCTGAGAGAAAAAGTTTGTAAGGGTTATATTTTATCAACATCACTAATGCTGCTGCTGAACTCACTTGCTGAAACCAGTCACTTTTTAGGAATTAGAACGGAATTATCTCGCGACCAGCTACTCTGCCAGGAGTATTTTTTTGCCGTTTACATAATGAAATTTGAAAGCTATTTTGGATGCGAGTCTGTACAGCGCCTATGGCGGGCAGTAGCGGAACTCGTAATTCTCGTAGTTTTGCATTTTATTTGCTGAACAGTAAACGGTAAAAAAACATGGCAGGGCCCTTGCAAAGGTGACGTACCTTTAGAAAAACAAAAACTTAGCGTTAATAAACACTGTTTTATTTCAATCGATTTTTAACTCCTCACTGCTTGGCAACAGGCCTTCCATGGCATGGAGTCAGGATTCGCACCGAAGGTACGACCCAATTACCTTTCTCTGTCTAGCATAGCAGCCTTCATCAGAGGCAAAGAATACTATAATATTACTAATCAGAGGCGTGAACCCCGCTCTGTCCCTGTAGTCTGGATTCGCGCCGAAGGTACGACCGAATTACCTTTCTCTGTCTAGCAGCCTTCATCAGATGCGTGAACCCCGCTCAGTCCCTGGAGTCAGGGACCGTACTCTGAAACGCACATCCAAAACTTTGGTTATCCCCGTCCCTTTCACTCGATTCTGTCATGACTGGAGCATGAGAGAGACGGGTATAACGAAGTTTCGGGTTTTGCGTTTCAGAGTAGGCCCTTAGGATTGGCGCCGAAGGTGCGACCCAATTACCTTTCTCTGTCTAGCAGCCTTCATCAGAGGCGTGAGCCCCGCCCTATCCCTGGAGTCAGGATTGGCGCCGAAGGTGAGCAGCAGCTCCAGGTACTCGGGGTCGGACACCAGGTTGATCTCCGCGCCGAAGAAGTAGCGCTTGTTCGGGTCCGCGCCGTGCTCGAGCAGGAGACGGGCCACCTCCTGGGAATGGACGGGTTGGTGGGTTACTGGATGTGGTGCTGTACATGATTGACTGGTCTATTAGTTTCATAAAGCAGCTATTACGCTACACGGTATTCGGAGCTAAGTTAGGGCTCTAATTAGAATACATTGCTTTCTTTGAGCTCCTTTTAGCAAGCGATGCAATCAATACAAGCAATGTATTCTGAATTAGAGCCCTAACTAGCCCTGAATACCGTGTAGTGTAATACCCGCTTAAACTCTACTCGCCCGTTCGGGCCGCTGCCTGTTGACAAAAACTACGTGCCTGTTACCACGAAACATGGTGAAAGAGAGATAAGCGGCGGCTGCTATACTGTTTGCGTTGCGATAATTAAGCGACGGTAACGCTGTTCGGAGAGTTCGCTCACGGGTGGAGACATCACACCCTCGTTACCAGGAACACGAGCAGCCTGTTGGCTTTCAGGTGCGGTTGCTAGATGGCGTAGTGGTTTAGTATCAGTGTAGCCGCAATCATTATTCTCGCTGCACGCGGGGCAGTAAAAGTGCGAGTATAGTGAAACATATTGCGTGCTCACTCACGTGGTCTTCTCATATTGTTGAGAAGGAAATACAAAGCAAACCTTTATTAAAAGATGGAGAAATAATAAATAATGAAAAGCAATAGCAACATGTTGTTGAAAAGCTTCTCAAGTTAGTGAATAAACCCTATCGTTCTCACATAGTGCTTGTTCCTGATGGCCAGCCTCAGCGGCTCGTCGCAGAGCGTGGTCCGCGGAAACTCCTCGCCGGTGTCGGGCCGGTAATCCACTGCCGCTCCGCTCTCCAGGAGTAGCTTCACCAGTTCCGTGTATCTGTGCCAAATTGGGCTTATCACTAAGTGCTAATATGTAGGTAGTCCCACAAATATACTTCCGGTAGAGGCAAAGCTATAAGAAAAGATCCACGGGTCAGTCAGGTAAGTTTGGAGGCACTGGTAGTTTAATGACAGCGCTTAAACTTAACTACCTACTGTACCTAAATGAGAATGAAATCAGTTTCTTCATAAGCCTGATATGATAGCCCTTTCGGTAATGAGCGCGCTGTACCTACAATCGTCACGAGCGTTGACGTCTCTCACCAAGTTCTGTTTCCTTGTCTTAATTATTATTGAATGTACTAGAACCACTCATACCCACTGAGGAAGTATGTCTTTAATCCATAGGTACTTAGCAAAGTGATGGAGAGCGCATAGTGGTTTAGTACCAGAAGTCCATAATAACAGTGGAGGTTACTCACCCATGCTCAGCAGAGAGATGCAGCGCGCTGTAGCCACAGTCGTCGCGAGCGTTGACGTCACATCCTCGTACCAGGAGCAGCCTAGTGGCTTCCAGGTGCCGCTGCCAGATAGCGTAGTGGAGCGGGCGGAGACCTTGGGTGACTGGCTCGTTTACCTATATAATCAAATCATAATGTTTAAAATTGTTAAACGTTGTTAATCTTCGACTCAAGTATAAAACAGTAAACAAAACATCAATGATGTTCTGTTACTTAAGAACGACGCGAGAAGCGTACTCACATGCTTACTGGTCCAAGAAAAATATTCTGGTTGGTCAGTTAAAAAAATTGATGACGGTTTCCTTTAGGGCGTTTGTGCACTACACTGAATTTTACCGATCCGGCGGTCCGTTCTTTTCCGGACCGATATGGCAGCTATGAAAAACATATGGGCGCTTGTGCACCACACTGAATTTTACCGTCCGTCATTTTACTTTTCCCCATTCCGGACCGGTTTTTTCCGTTTCGAGATGACGGCAATGAAAAATATATGTACGCTTGTGCACTACACTGAATTTTACCGTCCGGAAAAAAACGGATGGTTGTATTTTAATCATAAATCACTACATAGTATAAAACAAAGTCGCTTCCCGTCTGTCTGTCCCTATATTATATGCTTAAATCTTTAAAACTACGAAACAGATTTTCATGCGGTTTTCACTGATAGGTAGCGTGGTTCTTCAGCAAGGTTTTAATATATAATTTATGAAAGTTTTGTGTAAATTGGTTGAAATATAACTATAATTGTCGAAAGTGCCGGCAAACGGCAAGCCGCCCGGGAGCATTCAGCAAAAACCCTGCCTAATCCTTTCGAGGTTTAAAAAAAAATGCATGTTGGGATATTCTTCTTCTGTAGATCTACAAAAGAGTCCGCGATAGCATATGTCTATCTTTTAAGTATAGCATATTATAGCCATTATTATCTCTTAAAAAATGGTTACGAACAATGCGGTAATTTGGAAAGCAATTTAAACTGATACAGTATTAACCCTTATCAATCTAAATACCTTAGTTGCTTTAAGCATTTCATGCACATTATTTTACTCTTTTACACCATATAATTTAAATGAATATCTTAGGAGTTATCGCAAATAAATTAACGCAAGCAATTGCCGACGTTCCAAGGAACTCATTATTCCTCTCGTTTAAAACGCGTCCGTAGAGTGTAGTTTCAAAGAGATCACTGCGCTGCCCCGGCCAGTAAAAAACCGGACAAGTGCACAAGCCAATCATCCGTGTTTTTCATGCCACGCCGGTCCGTAAAAACACGGACCGCCGGATCGGTAAAATTCAGTTGTAGTGCACAAACGCCCTTAGTCGAGCTATACGACACCCACGGGACCGCTGCCTGTCAGCCTGCCTACACGGCATAAAACGGCGGGCGTTCCGCACCAAAGGTCGCGGGAAGCCGCTGGATGCGGGCAGCGCACGTCCGTGGAGGAGACTTCAGGACTTAGCCCACTTATACCGCACCGCTCCTACCCAACCAATGTATGAGCAGTCAAATATGGACTTGCGGCAGGCTCGCTTACCGCGCGCTGTCTGCTTTTGTATATTTGGTTGGGTGGGAGCGGTGCGGTATAAGTGGGCTATGACCTTTTCTCTTCCTTGGGGGATATATGCTCAGCAGTAGGCGTCGTACAGCTGATGATTATGATTAATATGATGCTTACCTTAGCCCCGCCAGCCAGCAGGATCCTGATGTCGTCGAGCGGCACCATGCGGATTATGGAGTCCGCCAGCTCCCTCTGCAGGGACTTGTCCGACTGCGATATCACCTCGGAGGAAGGCATCTTCAGGTTTCTGAGGACAAATAGAAATATTGAAAATGAAGTATTTAGAACGGATCGACCCGTCTCACAAACACAACCAGCTCCGATTAGACTCAAACCCACGACCTTTCGCTATACGGGTGACTGCACTAACCACTGAGCTTCGGAGCTTCGGAGCTACGGAGCTACGGCGCTACGGAGCTACGGCGCTACGGAATCGTTTGCAACGACTCCGTAGCGTAATTAAAATATTGTCTTTTACAAGATGATATGCGTGATGTTATTCCATTCTTACGTTACTAATATTGCAAATATTGCAAATCTATGTGGCTAAAAATAGGAGTTAAATTCGATCAGCAAGTGTGCACAATGACTTCTCAGTTGTGAAGTTTAAAATATTTATTTATTAATTCGAAAATCGTGAATAAATTAATAAAATTAGGGGTGTACTTATATTATTATGTCACATAATAATTATGTATTGTGTTGATACGAGAAGAAAAAGAAAGAAGTAATAGAAACTTCTCTTGGAGTTTAGTAATATACAAGTGCAATTGGGCTCTTCTGAAAACGGAAGATGTACACACGGCGGAACATCAGACTATACATGTTGACCTTGAGACCGTCTTTGTGCCCTACGTAATAAAAGCTGTTATTGCAGTTTAACTGTTTAACCTGATGTGCTGTCGAATGTACCTAACCACAGCGAAAGAAGTAACCGTAATAAATCAAAGCGAATGACGAACCTTTCAAAACGCTTATGACATCATACGACACGCACGATATGGCAACAAACCAAACTATAACACAAACCGCTGCCAAATAATAATTAAGAAAACCTGCTGAAAACTCTACCCATTTGTAATTCTGTCATTACTCCATGAGATAACAGCCAAAAGAGTATTTTACGTTGGCTCTAGAAAAAATAATTCCATTGTCTGAAAAGTTCTTAGAAAAGCACTGACGCACTTTATTTACCGCCAAAAGGAAAACTACACACGCGTTGGATGGCGGCCATTTTGTTTAACGCATATGAAATGGATCAATGTCGCAGATGGAAGTTTAATTTGCGTATATTAATTAAACGTCGTGTTATCATGTGATTGCTAGTGATGGATGCAGGAGGCAAAATATTACGATTTATCATTGGCTTAGCTATCAACATCAACACTAACTAGGTATGTGCTTTCGAGGCGCAGTAAATAAATGACGATCGGTCATGCGTTGCGCGTTGTATACGAATGAAGGAAGCCACTCCTAGCTAGTGACACGACACCATCGTAGTAAGTTATTTAAATTTTTACTTTTTTGCATTCACAATGCAATTTTTATGGTTGAAAAATGGAAAATGAAGTGTTTAGAAAAAATCGACCCGTCTCACATCCGTCGGACCTGGTTGTGAGACGGGTCGATTTTTTCTAAATACTTCATTTTCCATTTTTCAACCATCGTAGTAGTTTTTTTTACCCTGTGCCATCACACTTCGAGCAATGCGGGCATGAATTTCGACTTAATACTGAGGTAACTCAGTATTAAGGGCCGGCGGTAAGTGAAAAGCGTAAAACAGCTTTCAGGGTTTTAAACTTTGAACATAGAATTAACGACAGATATTACTTTAAAAAATATGATAGTGAACAGGAATAGTTACTCTACAATAACACCGTGGAAATTTTTAAATATTTTACTCACGTTAATGGCAAAAAAAACGCAAACTTCACTGAAAACAGTGAAATCAACGTTTTTTGTTTTAAAGATATTGTTATAGAAAAATAATCTTTTTAATAATATTTAATGTTAAATTAAATGACAATGAAACATAGAATTGATTCACCGCGCCATATTTTCCGTTTTTTATATAAATTGAGAACAATCTGGAGTCAAAGATTGACAATTTTGAAGCGCGCTTCGCTCATACATTTTCGTATAGAACGCGAAGATAAATAAAACATTGTTTATATACAAGCCGCCTTAGCAGCAAAATTTAGTAAGCCCGCTGATTTCAAGGTGAGAGCACGTCGCTTTTTCTCAGCTTCTGACACTCGAAATCAGACTATCTGTACACAAACACTTTGAGCGGTGGTAAAGAAAAGGTAGGTAAAGTAAAATTCCCAAAAATCCGGAAAGCGATACAAATATCAGGACATAATTAGTTTTCCACTCAACAATTTGTTTGATACGTCATCACATCAGATATCTGGTCAAATGCTGGAGCCAGGAAGTGGCTGATGGAACTACTCACCAATTCAACGTACGTAACCACTTTGAATCGTCTAGATGAAAACTCTTGTGCAAAGTAGTTTCGAAAGTCTGATGCTGGAGTCAGGAGGTGGTTGATGGAACTCTTCAACGATCCAACGTAAACACTTCGAGTTTGGGCTTATTTGAATCGTCTTGATGAGAACTCTTGTGCCAAGTAGTTTCCAAGGTCAAATTCTGGAGCCAGTAAGTGGCTGATGGAACTCTTCATCAATTCAACGTAAACACTTCGAGTTTGGGCTTGTTTGAATAGTCTTGATGAGAACTCTTGTGCCAAGTAGTTTCGAAAGTGTGATGCTGGAGTCAGGAGGTGGTTGATGGAACTCTTCAACGATCCAACGTAAACACTTCCAGTTTGGGCTCATTTGAATCGTCTTGATGAGAACTCTTGTGCCAAGTAGTTTCCAAGGCCAAATTCTGGAGCCAGTAAGTGGCTGATGGAACTTTTTATCAATTCAACGTAAACACTTCGAGTTTGGGCTCGTTTGAATCGTCTTGATGAGAACTCTTGTGCCTAGTAGTTTCGAAAGTCTGATGCTGGAGTCAGGAAGTGGTTGATGGAACTCTTCAACGATCCAACGTAAACATTTCGAGTTTGGGCTTATTTGAATCGTCTTGATGGAAACTCTAGTGCCAAGCAGTTTCGAAGGTAATGCTGGAGTCAGGAGGTGGTTGATGGAACTCTTCAACGACTCAACGTAACCACTTCGAGTTTGGGCTCGTTTGAATCGTCTTGATAAAAACTCATGTGCCAAGTGATTTCCAAGGTCAAATTCTAGAGCCAGCAAGTGGCTGATGGAACTCTTCATAAATTCAACGTAACTACTTTGAGTTTGGGCTCGTTTGAATTGTCTTGATAAGAACTCTTGAGCCAAGTTGTTTCCAAGGTCTATTGCTGGAGCCAGGAAATGGTTGATGGAACTCTTCAATGATTCAACGTAACCAGTTTGAATTGTCTTGATGAGAACTCTTGACAAGAAAACAGGAACGCAATGTTAAAAAATTTTAAAAATCCAAGATTGCGGCCCACTTTTTTGTGTGTGGGGCCAATTTTGGCAAAACTTGGGTTTTGGTACTATTTTGTCAAAAAAACAGCAACGCAATGTTAAAAATATTAAAAAATCCAAGATGGCGGCCAACTTTGTTGTTTGTGGGCCGATTTTGATAAAACTCGGTTTTGGGGTATCATTTTAATAGGAAAACAGGAACGCAATTTTAAAAATATTAAAAAATCTAAGATGGCGGCCAACGATTTTGTTTGTTTATGGGGGCCGATTTTGATAAAAGTTGATTTTTGGAACTACTTAAACATGAAAACAGTAAAATTGACTCCAGACGAGAAAGCTCTTCAACAGTCAACAGCACTGACACGAAATTTTATATATGCAAGTTATTTAAATTTTTACTTTTTTGCATTCACAATGCAGTTTTTATCATAGAAAAATGGAAAATAAAGTATTTAGAAAAAATCGACCCGACTCACAACCAGCTCCGATGGGACTCGAACCCATTTCCATTTTTCTTTATATATGCATTCAATTATGGTGGGTGATCCTGCACGGTGCACCTAAGGTTGGCCCCGGACGCGAGAACTCTGCAACGGTCAATAGCAATGCCATGAAATTTTCTATAAGCAATCCTTTATGATGGCCTGTTAAGTTTCTGTTGGTCTCGATTTAGCTAAACAGTAAAAATTAAATAATTATAACTAAAAAAATTAAATAAACAAAAAAAATATACAAGCTTTTATTAGTTAAAACTAAAAAGTTTAAAAAATATTTAATTCAGATTGGAAATATGCCGTTTTATATTTCTAAGCCACTAAAGCTCCTTCGTCAATATCAAAATAATCCCATATCGCAATTACATATTTTATAACCCTGAAACTTTATAAGTATCATTTACTTACTGTGCCCGCGACTTCGTCCGCGTGGTATGGCGACTTTCGGCAGCATTTTTTATTTTTTGCCATATTATTTTGCAAATACACTTAGGCATATTGCCCGTTCCCCCACATACGCTGCGCTACGCCGCCGCCGCTCATTGTGTATGGTGCGCGGCGTTTGGAAAGTTTCTTACTTCCGTTAATTTCAGTTTCACATTTTGTAATGACTCCGTAAATCTTTGTTTTTCTATTATCATTTTATTTTGTGGGCCGTAAGCTTTTTGTCGACGTCATTACACAAAAACTTTCATTTTCTATTTTTACCACCTGCTTAGTTTTCAATATTTACAGTAATTTTGCTCCACCAATTTTAAATTAAAAGTTAGAATCGCACCGTCCTCTTTTTTAATGCTCTTCTCTGTGACATTTCTAGAAGCTACCGTGTAAATGCAATCTGTGACATGGTCGAATAAAAATGGAGATTTTTTGTGGCAGTAAAAATTTAGTTTTATTTATTCAAACGCATCGAATTAGTGGACACCACCTTTAGAGTAAAATTAATACAAACTTTGAATGTCGTATTTATTTGTATCTAATCAAAAGCCTAAATAATAAGTTTCAAGTTTCTAGCTTTAAAATTAACGTAATTTTCATACAAATTTTCGTCTCCTATTTCAAACCCTTACAGCCCTTTTTTCGCATTAAAAAGCAGCTTTTGTTTTTTCTCAGGCTCTAGATTATCTCTGTACCAAATTTTATTGAAATCGGTTCAGTAGTTTAGGTGTGATTGCGTAACACACAGACAGACAGAGTTACTTTCGCATTTAAAACATGTGTGTACGTAGTATGTAATATATTTCAATTTATATTAATTGTGTACTAGTCACTGTTTCAAGCTTTCAAATAAAAGCGTGTTACATTTTAATAACGGCAAAAGAGAGGGAAAAAACTAAAGTTACCTTTTTGACCTTTTGTAATTTTTTACACTGCGTTCTTGTTTTATTGTCAAAATAGTACCAAAAACCGAGTTTCATCGAAATCGGCTTATAAAAAAAGAGTTGGCCGCTATCCTGGATTTTTTTTTATTTTTAACATTGCGTTTTAGTTTTCGTGTCAAAATAGTACCAAAAACCAAGTTTCATCGAATTCGGCCCACAAACAAAGAAGTTGGCCGCCATCTTAGATTTTTTAATATTTTTAATATTGAGTTGCTGTTTTCTTGACAAAATAGTACCAAAACCCGAGTTTCATCGAAATTGACCCACAAACAAAAAAGTTGGCCGCCATCTTGGATTTTTTAATATTTTTAATATTGCGTTGCTGTTTTCTTGACAAAATAGTACCAAAACCCGAGATTCATCGAAATTGACCCACAAACAAGAAAGTTGGCCGCCATCTTGGATTTTTAATATTTTTGATATTGCGTTGCGTTGCTGCTTTTTTGGCAAAATAGTACCAAAAACTGAGTTTCATTAAAATCAGCTAACCAACAAAAAAGTTGGCCGCCATCTTGGATTTTTTAATAATTTTGACATTTCGTATCTGTTTTCTTGTCAAAATAGTACCAAACACCGAGAGTCATCAAAATTGACCTTACAAAAGAGTTGGCCGCCATCTTGATTTTTTTAATATTTTTAACATTTCGTTGCTGTTTTCTTGTCAAAATAGTACCAAAAACCGAGTTTCATCTAAATCGGCCCACAAACAAAAAAGTTGGCCGCTATGAAGAGCTCTCATGAAGACAATTCAAACGAGCCCAAAAATGAACTTGTTACGTTAAACCGTTGAAGAGTTCCATCAGCCACTTCCTGGCTCCAGCAATAGAGCTTGGAAACTACTTGGCAAAAGAGTTCTCATCAAGACAATTCAAACGAGCCCAAACTCAAAGTGGTTACGTTTATTTGTTCAGGAGTGCCATCATCCACTTCCTGACTCCAGCATCAGACCTTCGAAACTACTTGGCACAAGAGTTCTCATCAAAACGATTCAAATAAGCCCAAACTCGAAATGTTTACGTTGGATCGTTGAAGAGTTCCATCAACCACCTCCTGACTCCAGCATCAGACTTTCAAACTACTTGGCACAAGAGTTCTCATCAAGACGATTCAAACGAGCCCAAACTCGAAGTGTTTACGTTGAATTGATAAAGAGTTCCATCAGCCACTTACTGGCTCCAAAATTTGACCTTGGAAACTACTTGGCACAAGAGTTCTCATCAAGACGATTATAATAAGCTCAAACTCGAAGTGTTTACGTTGGATCGTTGAAGAGTTCCATCAACCACCTCCTGACTCCAGCATCAGACTTTCGAAACTACTTAGCAGAAGAGTTCTCATCAAGACTATTCAAACAAGCCCAAACTAGAAGTGTTTACGTTGAATTGATGAAGAGTTCTATCAGCCACTTACTGGCTCCAGAACTGGACCTTGGAAACTTCTTGGCACCAAAGTTTTGATCAAGACCATTCAAATGAGCCCAAGCTCGAAGTGGTTACGTTGAATTGTTGAAGAGTTCCATCAACCACCTCCTGACTCCAGCATCAGAGGTAGGAAACTACTTGGCACAAGAGTTCTCAGCAAGACTATTCAAATGAGCCCAAACTCCCAACTGGTTAAGTTGAAATGTTGAGGAGTTCCTTTGACTGTCTGTAAGATGCTGTATCAGCCCCCAGATGTCAAACATGGCAAATCAAACGCATCAAATACGTAAAGTTACTTTCTGACAAAAAAACAGTTATTACTTTTTTAATTTTCTGAATTACATTTTTTCGTGCTAGGGCGGAGAAGTTTGTATGAGTGAAGGCACACATATACAGATTAGCTTCGTCAATACCTACGCGCTGGCTTACAGCCGGCCCTTAAGTCGAGCTTCATGAAAGCGGGTTTACCTATAAACATCCCACACGAATATGTTTTATGAAAAAAAAATTTTTTTTTCAGTTTCATCTCCATGTAGGTATGGGGAGCCCCTTATTATTTTTTTATTTATATTTTTGTTACAAAATCTTAAAGCGGTTCACAGAATACATCTACCTACCAACCAAGTGACATACGGACGGACGGACAGACAGACTTGACGAAACTTTAAGGGTTCCGTTTTTTGCCATTCGGCTACGGAACCCTAATAAGAGCTCAAAGAAAGCAATAGTATTCTGAAATGGCCCTAACTAGGGTAAGTGCATTTATGTAACTACCTATATACCTACTAGTAGTGCTAGTAGCGCGATAGGGTCAGTAAATGATCTGTTATAATTATATTTCAATTGCAAAAGATAACCAAATGATAGACAGACATGTTAAAAAGTTTGGTTTACTTTATGATAAGCCAAGATTGACATGAATCCAATTTGGATTTAAGGTCAATAGCCAGACAAAGACAGCTGATTCCGTTTACGCAAACAGTGCCAGCAATACAGAGTCAAGGGCATCGCCAGGAGGCGTCAATCAAGTTGCCGCCATCCCAAGGCCCTATTGGTTGGTAGTAGGGTAAGGCGGGGTTTAAAGGTCCGCGGGTGAAAAGGTCCACCATGCATGCCTACCGCCAAAACAAAAAGTCCGTTAGACAAGAGACTGAGCGGTGAAGGAAGGGGTTGCGGGAGGAGTATACGTATGCCGCCACCAGTGTGGAAAGAAGTTGACCGCCCCGGAGAGAGTAAATATTTTGATCCTGGTTGACCTTTTAAACCTATCCTACCACATTGTGCTAATAATACAGATTAACATCTTACAACAAAAACGAAATCGATTTCAATAATAACAAAACATTTGTTTACAAATTCTGTTATTTCTGTTACGATCAACTTGTTTTGTCAGGTATCAGCAAAGCGTAAATCCGTTGACATTTACGCAACTAATTGTAAGGAAAATTGTCTTCTTGCCAACTGAAAACGATTCTACCATCCTCTCATAATAAGCCGAGAAAAAAACAGAAAGCACTTTTTAAATTGCTGTTCATTCTAGGCATGACTTCTGTTGCCCATCATGATGAAGCAAGCTTGCTTTTAAACTTTATTGCCTAGCTAAGGGCTCACACAAAACTGCGATGATAATGTTTCTATTAGCATGGCGCGACGCATATTTTTGCGATGCGATGACGTCGCATCACAGTTTTGTATGTGAGCTCTAAATCATTATCACGCAAAGTAGAAGAAAAACCATCTTAGCTGTTATGTAGGTAAGGTACCTACTCTTATTAAAACTTACTTTTTTTAAATTTATTATTATTTTGTGCCTGGCCTCTTCCGTTTTCCACAGAAATTCCGCCAACGTCCCGTAATGAGAGATACACGATGATTTAGATAATTGCTCGGTAATTTTGAAGATTTCCTACTTTTTTTAAATCCACAATGGGGTAGCTTCAGCTTTAATCATTGTTGCTAAGGCGTCAGACCTAGATAAGTTGGTGGTAGTAGCTAGCCAGGCGGATGTAGAACAAGTCCGAACACCATGTGGGAATCGAACCTGGGACCTCTGGGTCTGAAAATTAAGTCCTACCGCCAAACGAAAATGAAAAGTATACCTAAATTTTAAGTTTGTTGTGAATTGTTTTTGTAAAAATGTATAAAAATGATCCAGAAGCATAGCAGATTCTATTTTGTTATTCGTTGGAGCCCTTGATAATAATCTTTAAATTAATATAACCAAAACACAGTTTTTAGTAACGATCCCAGATGAAAGTGTTCAAAATATTGTGTCCTAATTTTGTAATATTAATAATCTTTTCATATGTACTGAAAGCCCAAATAAATCATGAACAAATGTCTATCTATCTCGAAGTAATGGGTTTAATCTCGCCTTGACACACATCAGCAAAATCGTTGTTTCATTCAGTATCTAAGTACTTTCGCGAAATTTCCCAATTGGACAAATTCCAAATCGTTTTAAACAAAAACAGAGGGTATTGAACTACGTTCCTTTGTTTCGTTAAACTTTTGATAGGTCTCTCTGTAGTGGTTTGAATATGGGTCAATCATTCGATACACTTGGCTGGCGTCAAAAAGAGATGGCGCCACAAGTTCTTTTGTTTGTAAACAGAGGTACGCTTCTTTCTAATAATATTGCGTATTTCCAATGTGTATGCGTGTTGTGAACTAGTTCTATTTTAGTTTTGATCTATATTATTTTATTTACGTTTTTCTTCTCGAAATGCGCATTATATTCAGCCGTTATTCCAGACTCATTTATTTTTGCGTTACTATGTCCGGCACATGATATTTTGTTGTTTTATGTATTTTTAATTTTACTGTTTTGCTCAAACTTCGTTCGTATTTTTTAAATGTTTTGTTCATATATGTGTGTGTGCGCAGTATAACTGGATAAGTTTGTTGCCTTACCCTCATCATAATGTGTTCTAAGATGTTTAAATAATCCTGCACTGAGCGAAATTTTTACTTTACCAAAAATAGGGTAAATCATCCTCAATTTGACATAGGTAACCCACAATTTACGTTTTTATTGAAACTTTTTTGCTTCATTTTTACACGACTGCCCAAGGAGTGTATTGTGTTTTTACTTGTTTGTATTTGTTTTTTTTTTAATTAAATTTGACATAAAAAAGATACGTATTCGAATGCGGAGTGGAGGTGATGTGACGGCGGCGGCGGAATTTCCTTAAAGAATCACACTCTTGCTTACGATCGTACTATCGTTACTCCTACTACTTATTCAGCTCAAAATATAGAGTTACTAGACCCCCCGCGTATACTACAAGATGCTATCCCACAGAACAGTAATATATTTCCGGGATAAAAGTAACCTATGTCACTCTCCAGCTCCCAAACTATCCCCATACAAGAAATCACGTCAATCCAAAGTATGGATTATTTAGTTTCATTTTTTGTTTTTTTTTTCAATATTATAATACATTTTTTTATTATTATTTCTCTACGAAGTATATTACGTAACTTTTTAAGAGGTCTGTTTTAAAAGCCGTTTTATTATAATGAAAAACTTGTACACACGAAACTTTAACATTTTCTTATGTCACATCTGCTAATATCATAATTATCCAGGTCAAGAGCTGTCGGTTGGTCGGTTCTGCCAGCTGGTCCTCAAGGTACCACCATATTTGGTCGTTGTCGTCTGCTAAGGCAGTTGGCAGCACGCGCGGTTGGCACACCCGTTTTTTGTCGCCTTGGGGTGCTATGACCGATGCAGAAGATAGATAAAAAATCAAAGATATCAAATCTAGCTATTCATTCATATACTCTAGGTATCTTTATATTTCTTCTGTGCGATGTGTATGTAACTGAGCTCCTCCTATTTAGGAGCCATTTGGCTGGACCGATTTTAATGTTTTTTTTGTGTGTCTTCAGGTGGATTCAAGAATGGTTTAGATTGTGGCGTGCTGTCGATAAGGTGGTACGAAGTTTGCCGGATCAGGTAGCATAGTATAAATCTAAGTCGTTCCCTGCCCCGTAGATTTTTCAAAACTATGGAACCTGTTGAACACAATACGCAATTTGACAAATTTAAACTTAGCTTACTTAAGTAGTCAAATAAATAGGCTAATAAATAATTAAAACGTACATCCTACAAAACGGTCAAAATTATAACTTATGTGCGGTATTTACCATGTAACTATACCTACTTCTACGTGAATATATTTTTGTAACGTATTTACATTTGTATATTAGGTATATAATACGCGAATTTAAAACTAGAATAAGTTTTTAGTAAAAATTTCATTTTCATGACAAGCTTTTTTGCTGATTGTACTTAAATATTGTATTGTCATCTAAACCAAACCTGTATACAAAATTTCAGCTACATCGGATAAGTGGGTAAAATTAAGCTTGCAAGATTTGTTCCCCACTAACTAACTAACATGGCAAGTTAATAAAAAGCTTGTAACAACTTATCATAGTGATATACTCGTGATCAAAACAACAATTTATTAAAATAATTTGACAGACATCCAACAGTCATGCTTATCAAATTATCAAACTACCGCAACACAAATTTATGAGACAAGTTGACAGTTTTAAGAATCTCAACCACTTAGGCCTTCCGGTATACACTTGGATAGGAAAACTAAATCTGAAGCCAAAATATCAAATTGATTATACCCGTAGTGAACATAATTAATAATAATAATACATAATAAATAAATATTTTCTAACATTCACACCAGTTACCACCACCATTATACACACTCATCATTAAACACAGCCTTCTTTGCAAAATGAAATAAACTTTCCTAAAATTTAACAAAATGAACAGTTATCTAAGTAATTGTTAGCCAAAGCAATTCCAAAAACCTTATTAGAAAAGTTATATCATGTAGAAAATTATCAGTCTATCAACCAATAGCAAATTTATTACCATGGCAACGCATAGGAAGTTGACATAACACCCAACGATATAGCCTCGTGACGTGGGACTTGGCTTATAACTAGATTTTTCGGCACTTGATGAAAGATGTCGGAGTCGAGTATGTAATGACGTAATGAGTAATTAATTATTTTTGTGTATGAGGAAGTGGTGTGATTGCGAGTATTATCTAACAGATGTTATAAATAAATAAATAAATATTGGACACCATCACTCTTATTGTTCCAATACCGAACTAAAGCAGCTTGAGCACTAGTATTATGGAAATTGGAAACAGCGACTGGTATTACCACATACACCCAGACCCGAGGAAATATAGAAAAGTTCGTTAACCCGACCAGTAATGAACCCGGGACCTCTAGCGATAGCGGCACCTTGAAAACCAGTGCGTACACCATTTGTCCGTAATCCGTATCCATCTAAAGGAATCCCTATGATTATAACAGCAAAATGGCTGGTTTATAACAACGTTTTCAGATTTGAGTTGATATTTCAAGACTGCGGGGCTGATCTAATAGTTCAGTGGTTTAAGGACAGCTACTGAGCCAATAGTCGTGGGTTCCATCCCCACGACAAGCAAACATTCAAGCTATAACTGCACATAAACATATATAAACACAGTACCTATTTGTAAGTAAAGTTTCGAAGGTTCTAAAACACAATTATGTAGGTATGCAAAATATATTTACCTACTTATCTTGAATATTGACATTAGAACAAAAATATTTTGTCTATACGTTTTACTTTTTCTGTTTGTTGAGTTACAGCTTCCTTGTTTTATTATCAAAATACAATTTCCCCGTTATAAACAACACAGTCAAGGGCGAGGTGAAAGATCTTGCTCTATTTCCGGCCATTTTGTTTTTGCACCGCCATGTTGGCGTCTGGCGGGAAAGATGAAAATAAACATTTTATTCCGAAAACATACTTTGTTTTCGTTCTATTTTTGCCCGAGCTGCATGTTCAAGTTCATTGTTTACATTAATTTGTTATAATTGGGTGGGAAGCTTTTTTGTAAAATTTATTGATTTTACCCGACTGCTTCAGAAGGAGGGTTATTATTACATGAACATTATTTCTCATTAGCTGAATTCATGAAAATAATATGCAATTTAGATATTTTTACTACAAAACTTACGTTATAGCCTAGCCAGACTATGCTTGAATAGATTTTATGTGTCCCATTTTTTCCTTCATGTCCACATGTAGATATCATTTAATGTGTAGGTACATGATACATTTTTCGTAAACCACAATTAAAAAAGAAAATAATACCTTAGGACTGGACTCAAATAATAAATAGAGAAAGAAATTTAGTTACCATACGATAAACTCATCATTTCAATTTAATTCGGCAATATTAAATTTTACGCCTGGAACTCAACTGGAATGTATTTGCCACACATTTTCATGATCACTAGCAAAATGCGTCATAATTTCCCAATAATTTTCCAACTTACGTTCACAGCATTAGGAACGTAAGTACGTCATGACATGAGAGTAGTAGGTAGTCTGCTCTGCTAGCCATACCTTCTTCAGTTCTTGATTTCAGATCCATTTGTATCTTTAACTACCATGTCATCAATTACATATGTTGCCTTCTTCACACCAAGCTGTTTGAGGTTTAAGGTTGCTCAAAACCTTTTTTGTGTGTGGTTAAAGAAAAAAAGTACCTACTTTTCCATGATGTGAATCAGAAGCCAGCCTCTGTGGGTTCAGAAGAGGAGAGAGAGAGGGCATACCGACTATAACCTATTTCCTATTATCGCTGTAAGAGACTACCTTGGTCATTTAAGATGCGCTTCCATTAAACAAGAGATTTTGCTCTCATTTCTGTGCGTAGTTCCATGGATACAAAATAGTTAAAAATTGCCATAAAAAAATACCATAAAAGAGAGTTATTTTTTTGTTTATAGCAAACGCAATAAAGGTTACTGGTACCTACTAAAACAAGTTAATAATAAAATTATAAGTTAGAAATATAAGTAAGTACTTAATATAAACCAACCTTTGCTAGTAGAAAGTCCAAACAGCAGTCCTTGAATCACAATGTATTTACAAACACAATGCCTTTGTCTACGCGCATAAACTTTAAAAAAGTCGCAGCAAAATGGCGTCTTTTGCCGCGCTTTTCTAACTTGTGTCAGTCAAACTCTGGCAATTATAGTTAAAGAAACTTTATGATGATTACTATTAGTAATTATACAACTTTGTTCGCAACTAAAAAACTCTAACGTCTGTTCAGTTTTCTAGACAAGTGTGAACTGTTTTGGGGGAACACGCACGCAGGGGTAAGCAAAACTTCTGGATGCGAGCCAAAATGGCGGCATGCCAAGTACGGAGTACAGAGCATGCGCCGTAGGGCGAACTAACCAATAACATGCCATCAACTTTTGATTTTAATATTGAATTTGACAGTTGAGTGGTTTATTAGATTTTAATCGGAGACTTTATTGTTTGATTTCGTAATGGTATCGAATCTTCACCCTGCTATCTATTGGGTTTTTATTTCATTTGTATTGGCAAAGGAATGAAGTAGAACTAGTTCACTTTATGCGTAGATAGATAGTGTTTATTTTATAAAATGTAAACAATAGGAGTCATTTCGTCTCCTATTTTGTGCATCGTATTTACTTAATACATACCTAGGTTCTAAGAATATGTATATTACATGACTTTCTCACCCTGACTCTGAGTATTTGCAGTACCTACGCCCTTTCTTCTCTACCCCAAATAAAATTGGGAAGAGGAGAACATATTATATAACACTTTAAACTTACATGGTCATTAAAACTATAATTTATAATGCTAAACAGGAGTTTTATTATCTTTAAATTTGTTTTCGAGTTCCTGATATTTCGGCCCAGTTGCAAACACCATGCCATGATCACGGAGTACCGAACAGGGGGGCTACCGCGTAACTTTATGGATATGAACTTCATACGTTTTTGGGAACTTTAAGTCAATTTTATAAAGAAAATAGCCGCTATCAGTTCCTTGTTTTGTGACGTCTGGTATAACGATAACTAGCTAGCAACGTTCAACAGAACAAAGCAGCAAAAATCTATCAGAATAAGGAATTCAAATGACAGTTGAAGCCCATACCCATATCCAGATTTCTTAGCCGGTAGCCCCCCTGAATAAAGTTAAATAAAGTTAATGCGGGTGGAAGGTGTTAGGTTAGGAGCAGACGAATCTGTCAACCCTTTTTACCTGACTACGATAGAAGGAGGTAATTATTCTCAATGTGACTACAATGAGAAATTAAAGAGCTTGTTTTTTCCTTTCTAGTGGTTGTTTTCGGTCGGATTTTTTGTTTTTATGGTGTCATCAAGACGTGTGTAATTGTGCCGAAATATCGGGAATTCAAAAACAAATTTAAACATTGTAAAAATCCCGGTTTGCATAACAGTTGTAACACATTTTTAGTTGTATTTTGTGCACAAAGTAAATAAAATAAATATTTGTCCTCGTAGAAGTGGCCGCTTGTGCACCGTTTACCCTACCTCAGCGCACGCGTCGCTCACCGTCTTGTGATCGTAATTCGTGTACCTTTGGAGCACAAAGATTTGTGTTCAACGACCTCATTATTTGGCGTCGAATCTTCAGGAAATTGAACCCTTATTATGTTTATCGCGACATTTGATTACAAAGAAAGAAATTGGTAGGTATACTTATAGGCGGTTCCCATCCCACACTGCACCGCACACTGCTCCGGTTTGAGGTAGTGCGCTTCTTCAAGAACGTTTTTTTAAATATCTAAGTCTAAGCCGCTGGATGCGGGCAGCGCAGGACCGATCGTTGTGGAGATCCTTGGGGGAGGCCTATGCCCAGCAGTGGGCGTCGTACGGCTGAAATGATGAAGTACTTATTAAATAATTGAATTTGTTGTTTCAGAAGTTTCAGAAAAAAATCAATAACAGGCCAAATTTTTGTAAGCGGCCCTTAAATATAATTTTAAGAGACTATATTTTGGAATCCAACATAACATCGCATTGGAAGGTATAAAAAAAAGTTATACCCCGAAAATGGTGCAATTCTTTCAGCAAATATGCTATCACCAATTTTATCGTTAACATGTGTTTATGTTCACCATATCTAAGCACCAAAGTCGAAATCCATAAAGATATAAAACGGGAAACTAATACTTTAGGAAGAAGTCGGTTGTTTCCGATAGCATAGCTAGTTTTAACATAGGTGTAATGCCAATTTGAGTTTACGTAGAGAGTTTTTTTTAAGTTTATTTGTTTTTCATTTACAAATATAGGGGGATTATATACTTTTACGAAAGATAATAATAAATATATTCAAATGTAAAGTGAATAACACTTATACCATTTTTGCCTATTTTTTATAGATTTTTTAAAGCTTTGCATTTGTATTTTTTTTTAATGTCGCTGTCATAAATATTGGTGGATTACTAATGACTTATTTATTAAACTAGATAATCTAATTTTCAATGTTAAGAAATTACTGATATAGAATTATTGTTGAGTCTCCATAGAGCGAATTAGTTTGGCTCTCGGGCTATAGTGCGGAAACCGGAGGCAGTGTAAGGGCGTTTGTGCACTACACTGAATTTTACCGATCCGGAAAAAAACGGATGCTTGTATTTTAATAATTTAACCATTTATAATAGTAAGAATTTATTTATTTCGTGTAGTTTCAATGTTTCGAACCCTAAACTACACGAAATAAATAAATTATATTATTTATAATAATTAATTATTAAAATACAAGCATCCGTTTTTCATCAGCAGCCAATCATCCGTGTTTTTCATGACACGACGGGTGACGACGGTCCGTAAAAAAACGGACCGCCAGATCGGTAAAATTCAGTGTAGTGCACAAACGCCCTGATCATAGCCCTGATGGAAGCCAAAGACAACTAGCGGTCGGCCGCGGTTTCGAACCCACGACCACGACCTTTCGCTGTCCGAGCGACTGCTCTACCACTGAGCTACACGGAGTCGTTACGAGAAGCGTCGAATTTATCCAATACTTCTTACGCGCTGTATAGCCAGCGTTACTTTCATAAATGGTTTAAAATTTAGTATACATTGGCAGGCGGAGGGGAGTTAAAGGGGGGTGGGAGGGGGGGACCCCCTCACCCCTGGTACCAATCCCATTACAAGGTAATGCACCGTTTTCGAGATATGAATTTTTAAAGTTTTATAGGTTATGTCAGATTTTGACACATAAAAACAAGGTTTAGGGGGAGCAAGGTTTAGTGGAAGGGGGGGAAAGTTACCCCCCAATGGCAAGCTCCCCCTGGGCCCCCTCATTGCCGAGCCTTCAGGCTCTGGGCCCAATCCGTAATCATATGTATCAGTTACTCGCTACCTACTTACAACACCTCATTTCGACATAGTATTTTGGTTGGTTGTTTTTACGTTCCGTTTCATCGATTATATTTTTTTTTTGTGTTCACAAAAAAAAATAACCACGAAATTTAAGGCGATCGCTTCGCTGCGCTTCGCGATCGCCTTAAATTTCTAACCTATCACGTGTTCTACAGGACTTCCGCAGCAAACTCGCTCATACTTGTCACCTCTGAAACCAACGCAGCCGTGTGTTACTTACTGTCGCAAAACGTTCGTGTCATGGGCTGTCAAATTCCCATTAAAACGTTCCGTTTTCGTATTTTTAGTGTCAAAAACTGTGAATAACCTGACTTAACCTATAAAACTTTAAAAATTCATAACTCGAAAACGGTGCATTACCTTGTAATGGGAGTGGTACCAGGGTAGAGAGGGCACCCCCTTCTCCCACCCCAGCATCCTCGCTCCCCCCAACTCCTGCCAATGGATACTAAATCCAACCCGTTATGCATAAAGATTCTACAGATGGCAGTTAAGCTTCATTTCGCGAAAATCGTTTTGCATACACTCATCTAGCATAGGTAGGTAAATACATTCAAAACGCAGAAAGTTTCTAGACAGAATCGTCTTTTGGCATAAACGTATCTATAACTAGCGGATCCTCGCGGTTTTACCCGCGTGGTACCCGTTCCCGTGGGAGTATCGGGATAAAATATAGCCTATGTCACTCGGGAAGAAAGTAGCTTTCTAATGGTCAAAGAATTTTCGAAATCGGTCCAGTAGTTTCAGAGCATTCAAATTCGATGCAAACAAACAGAAATCGTTATTTGCCGATAAACACTTTTCGGCAAAGTTTGGTCATAAATACTTTAACTCGTACTTTTGTTCATAAATGTCTTTGAATCGAACCTCATGCCCTATCTCCGTACGCTAACTGGGCCATCAAGGCGGCGGCATACCTCAGCGATATTAAATAGCTGTCGTGCCTGGGATAAACGGAGAGATTAGGCCGTGCGGGCGCGTGGGACGGCGCACACTGAGCGCAACTAAATAGAAAGGATAATAAATCATTGAAGTTAATTGTTTTTACATTTCGTAATTTTTATATGGACTGTAGAAGCGTATTGGAAAAAAACTAACAGTATTGGAAATAATTGAAACGAGATGCTCAATGAGTTGGAGATCTCCTATAGCGCCCTTTGTCCCATCGAGGGAACATACGACATTAAAGTCAAACATTGGGTATTTTATACCACAGACACCCAGACACGAGAAAATATTGAACAGTTCGCTTTCAACATTTACCCGACCGGGAATTGAATCCGGGACCTTAGAGATACCGGCACCTTGCGTGTACACCACTCGGCCGCGGAGATCGTCAAGTCTGAGCCTGCAACTTTGTCTGAAAGTTCTTCTCTTTAGTCAGAAAGAAGTAAGCGTAAATGACTTTGTTTTATACAATGTACAGAAAAACCGCCTCTGTGGTCTATTCGTTCACAACACAGGTATTAATTAGACCCAGAGGTCCCGGGTTCGATTTCGAGTGACCTGTTCTAAGTCCGCCTAGCTGGCTTCCACCGTTTTATCTAAGTCTGATGCCATACCAATGATTTTTCGGCATTGTTGTGTTCCGGCAGTTAGAGAAAAGATAGCCAGTTCCTCAGTGGTTATGGGAGTAGGTACCTATAATGTTCCATCTTTCAGCTTTAACTTCACTTAAAATCAGGTGTGTGAAGGCTAAGTGTTAAACTTCTGATTCTTACGTTTGCGTCCACTGTGACTGAAACTTCTATCTTCATCACTTTCTCCAGACGACACCACGAGCATGCGTAGTACGTCGTCCTCGCGCCCGGTGTGGCCCGCGCCTAACGCGTCTTCAGCAGCCAGTCGCCTCCAGGCCGTGATCTCATCACTGACAGCTTCTTGCAATCAACAGTAAGTTGGATTTTAAATTTTAAGTGATTTAGTAATTATTTAAAGAGGACTCAAGTTCTTTGGAAATAAAAAGTCGGTTGAAGGCTTTGCTCGAATGTAAATAAATAAGTAAAGTAAAGTACTTAAGCATTTATTTGCAAGAATACATGAGTTGTTAGGTAGGTACAATTAATTATGTTCTTACATTATTCTATCGTTCATAAGACGATGTGCAAAGTCCCACGATAATAGGCCTTCTGTTTAAACCTTCGATCAACAATAGAACGTAAACACAGATTACTAAATAGTTACTACCCCTGACGCAAACTCATAAATTGATTAAAGATAGATAAAAGATAAAAATATTCTTTATTCACTTAGACATAATAAATATGTACTTATGAATCGTCAATATTTTCCTACCAGTCAGATTCTAACACTAGTGGCTCCCCATGATTTTACCCGCGTGGTTCCCGTTCCCGTGGGAATAGTGGGATAAAATATAGCCTAAGGTACTCGGTCATAATGTAGTTTTTAACTACTGAAATTGTTTTAGAATCGGTCTAGTAGGTAGGTAGTTCTTGAGTCTCCACTCCATTACAAACATCCCATCGGAGCTGGTGAGAGATGGGTCGATTTTTTTCTAAAATATTTCATTTTAAATATTTCTATAATAAAAATTGCATTGTGTAGGTATGCAAAACAGTAAAAATTTAAATGACATACAAACAGACATAAAATCAAATATTTACTCTTTGTAATATTAGTAATAGAATGAAGTTACTAGGTAGTTATAATACTTTAAGTAGGTATTATAAATGAAGTAACAATAAAAATTAAGTAAAATGATGTGATCTGTATCGTCTGCAATCTATACTACGAAATACGTAACCGTATGTTTTCTATTCTACGAAAGTTTGACGCCATAACAATGATGTTTTCAGCATTATTGTGTTCCGGCCTTCGATCAACAATAACACCTTAGTTCGGGCAGTTAGAGATAAGATAGCCAGTTCCTCAGTGATTGAGGATTCCGGGAGACTAGTGCGCTTCCACCTTCAGCCTAATCACCACTTAACACCTGCCGTACTCCCTGATTCACAATCACAAATCGAGTAAACGTAAAAAGTGGTTTTGTTTCAATTAACAGTTCGCGCAGAATTCTAAATGTACTTATTATCATAGGGACCGACTGAGTATAGTAGGTAGCTTCGCTGTCACATACAATGAGAAAATCATGACTTTTTTTTATCCTTGACGGGGTAGCACTAGCCTTCCTTCATCACACCTGATGTTAAGTGGTGATAAGGAAGCACACTACTCCCGGAATCCTCAATCACTGAGGAGCTGGCTATCTTATCTCTAACTGCCGGAACACAATAATGCTGAAAACATCATTGTTATGGCGTCAGACTTAGATAAGATGGTGGTAGCTAGCATTCGGTGTACCTAAAACTGACGGCGGAGAGCAACTAGTGAGGGGTTTAGTTGGTAGTGGTGCCTGCTCTCGATCGCCCCATCTGGCCAGCTCACCTTGAGTGGGTAACCTTATGGGGAGATTGTGAGGAGGCTCCCTCCCTCTGTCCTGCCCCCTCTCAAGCTTTGGAGCTCGGTAGGGGGCCGGAGCAGGGGTTAGAACCGCCCAGCCCTGATGCGAAGCCTATTAGGCTTGGTGGGAGGGCTGGGCGCGGCGAGGGACAGGCCCTGTGTCTGACCGAGTCAAACATGCCGTGTGGTAGGTATACGTAAAGAGTATTTGCGATCACTATAAAAAAAGAAGGCTGACTAAGAACAAGTCCTACCACCGACCAAAATGATTGTAGTGTAGTGATCAAACGAAAGTCCTTGCCAACAAAATGTCCAACAGGAAATGGTGTTCGTTCGTCCTGCCCACCTGCCCTTCCCGCAAGTGTGGCACAGGTTCACGGTCCAGAGAGGCGGTGAAACCATTCCTCTCCGTGTTCAGGACTTGACTGACGACCTGGTGGAGCCGGCTGTCGAGATGCTACGGTACAACTTTACTAGAGACGAGCCACCGTGCAAGTATATAGGTGAGGGTTTTCGTGCCTGAAGTCATGGCTAGATGACGAAGCTTTTGAGAAAATAGAAGAAATGGATAATAGAGTACCTAGCTACTATGCTTCTGTTGAAGATGATGAGTTTTTTTCGGCAGTTTTTCTTGTCAGATAAAAGATGTCCTTGAAGATTGAAAAAAAAACTGTTGGTCGATTCATAAGCAATAGGTATTTTTTATTTAATTTAATATGAATAAAAAGGTTTTGACTTTTGACTTGACCTGACTATATATGAGACATGGTGTATCTTTGTCTCGATCTATCTCGATCTTTCTAGTTAAAGTACGGTCGAACCATTTATTTATTTGTTTTATTGTATGGCGTAGGTATTAACAAAAACACCGAATATTATTGTTGCTCGTTTAGCGCTACCCAGGGGGACACGTACGGTTATTTAAGCAATCTCCTGCGGACGTGAGCAACTTTCATCCCTTGTTTGAAAGCGTTAAAACTAACTTTTAGCTGACAACAAAAAGAAGCGAAAATCAGCTGTATCAGAAGCAACGCATTTACAAATAATAATGTCTTCTTAACCAAGCTGTCCCCTTCCAGAGATCAACAAGCACCCGACAGCCGCGGCAGAACTCCTGAAGCTCTGGCGCACCGCCATCAAGGAGCGCGTGTCCATAGTGTGCGTGGAAGACAAGGATGAGGACCCTCAGATGGTGGGGGTCAACATCTTGGCCGTCGTCTGTGAAGGGGACAAGGAAGAGCCGTTCCATGTAAGCATGATGATGTAGCTAAGCCTGGCTGTCCATAGTGTGCGGTGGAAGGCAAGCAGGAGGACCCTCGGATGGTGGGGGTCAACATCTTGGCCGTCGTCTGCGAGGGGGACAAGGAAGAACCCTTCCATGTAAGCATGATGATATATTGTTAAGCCTGGCTGTCCATAGTATGCGGTGGAAGGCAAGCAGGAGGACCCTCGGATCGTGGGGGTCAACATCTAGGCCGTCGTCTGTGAGTGAGGGGGACAAGGAAGAGCCGTTCCATGTAAGCATGATGATTTAGCAAAGCCAGGCTGTTCATAGTGTGCGTGAAAGACAAGGAGGAGGACCCCCGGATGGTAGGGGTCAACATCTTGGCTGTCGTCTGTGAGGGAGACCAGGAAAAGCCCTTGCATGTAAGCATGATGATATAGCTAAGCCTGGCTGTCCACAGTGTGCGTGGAAGACAAGGAGGAGGACCCTCGGATGGTGGAGGTCAACATCTTGGCCGTGGTCTGTGAGGGGGACAAGGAAGAGCCCTTGCATGTAAGCATGATGATATAGCTAAGCCTGGCTGTCCATAGTGTGCGTGGAAGATAAGGAGGAAGACCCCCGGATGGTAGGGGTCAACATCTTGGCTGTCGTCTGTGAGGGAGACCAGGAAAAGCCGTTCCATGTAAGCATGATGATATAGCTAAGCCAGGCTGTCCATAGTGTGCGTGGAAGACAAGGAGGAGTACCCCCGGATGGTGGGGGTCAACATCTAGGCCGTCGTCTGTGAGTGAGCGAGGGGGACAAGGAAGAACCCTTCCATGTAAGCATGATGATATAGCTAAGCCTGGCTGTCCATAGTGTGCGTGGAAGACAAGGAGGAGGACCCCCGGACGGTGGGGATCAACATCTTGGCCGTCGTCTGCGAGGGGGACAAGGAAGAGCCGTTTCATGTAAGCATGATGATATAGCTAAGCCTGGCTGTCCATAGTGTGCGTGGAAGACAAGGAGGAGGACCCTCAGATGGTGGGGGTCAACATCTTGTAAGCATGATGATATAGCTAAGCCTGGCTGTCCATAGTGTGAGTGGAAGGCAAGCAGGAGGACCCTCAGATGGTGGGGGTCAACATCTTGACCGTCGTCTGCGAGGGGGACAAGGAAGAGCCCTTTCATGTAAGGATGATATATAGCTAAGTCTGCCTGCCTAGCATGATTGACCATCATTATATCACGCGATATGATATAGCACGTCATGATGTCTTGATGATGTCTTGCTTACCCCAGTAAGGTGTCATGCTAGGCTGGCTGCTCGCACACGGGCCACCGAAAAACGCCGCTACCGATCTCTTTCTTGTAGTTTTCAATGGTTTTCATACATTTTTATACGAACGCCGACGCCGGCGACGACGCCCCGGTAGTCGTCACTTGTTTCTTTTGCTAGCTTTGAATGGCGGCGTTTGTGTGGTTAGGTAGGTACGGTAGCCCCCCTGGCGTTATTGAAAATGAAGAAGTGGGCTATGGTGGTGAGCGAAAGCCATCTGCGACCGCGAACCGGATGACGACGTTCCGTGGGCAGGCCCCTTCCAAGGTGGACCGACGCGATCTGGTCAAGGTCGCGGGAAGTCGCTGGATGCGTGCAGCGCAGGACCGATCGTTGTGGAAATCCTTGGGGGATACTTATGCCCAGCAGTGGGCGTCGTACGGCTGAAATGATGATGATGATGATTAAAGGAGATCAGTCAAATTGGACCAAAAAAGTAAAAGTGTCGGCCGACGAAAATAAATTGCATATTACTATTGTAAACACACGTGGGACCGCCCCGGAACCCCGCAGCGCCGGAGCCGTGACAGAAGAGATGCATGCTTGCATGCTGAGTTCTGCTTGCATGCCGAGTTCTGCTTGCATGCTGAGTTCTGCTTGCATGCTGAGTTCTGCTTGCATGCTGGATGCATGCTTGCTTGAGGTTGAGATGCTTCCTATAATAAGGATGGTTATGGAAAATTAAAAAAACGAAATTATTCGTTTTCCATAATTGCATCCAATTTGGGCATACATCAGTAAACCTAAAGACCACGCAACCACCAGCCCTGCAAGTAACTTTCAGGCGGGGTAAAAGTAAAAGAGAGTGTTAATAATTTCTTTTGTATAATTATGTATAGACGAAAGACCCTATCTGGGCCCAACTTTTCGGTGCCGTGGACCTAGTCTCCAGAGGTGTAGACGTCTGCTGCCACTACGGGGTGGACAGCTACCTGAATGCGTACGGGATGGTGGTGGACCAGGGGTGGCGCGGCATGAAGATCGGGGCTGACATATTGAAGGCCAGGTAAGGGCGTTTGTGCACTACACTGAATTTTACCGATCCGGCGGTCCGTGTTTTTACGGACCGGCGTGGCATGAAAAACACGGATGATTAGCTTGTGCACTTGTCCGGTTTTTTACTGGCCGGGGCAGCGCAGTGATCTCTTTGACTACACTCTACGGACGCGTTTTAAACGAGAGGAATAATGAGTTCCTTGGAACGTCAGCTTTCGGTCGGATTACTTGCTTTATTGCTTTATGTACGAAGACGTAGAAGACAGAAAGAATTTTGGGTTCATCCTCTTATCAGTGAAAGGTACCTGACAGGGTCATTTACCGAAATCACAATTAGTTGAGGCAGGATGAAAAATTATTTTTTAACTACTATCGAATGTCTACAGCTAGCTATATAACAAAAAAAAGTTTCATCAAAATCCGCTTAGTAGTTTTTGCGTGAAACACAGACAACAGCCAGACAGACAGACAAACAAAAATTTCAAAAACCATATTTATGGTTCTAGATATATTAGGTACGTGTTATTGGTGAGAAATAATATTAATAATAATAAATAAATAAATTCTTACATTCACACCAATTATCTAAGCCCATTTTGATTTCATTAAGAAACTGTATCATGGAAAACTTGATAACGGATAAATATATACTTAAATACTTTTTGTTTGTAAATACATACATATTATACATAGTTAACTTCCAGACCAAGACAAATAGACATGTTCATGCACACAAATATTTGTCTTGCTCGGGAATCGAAGCCGAGACCACTGGGGCAGAAGGTGGGTAGCCTACTCCTGCGCCAAATCGGTCGTCAATCGAGAAAGGCGCTTGAATATATTTTGGCGTGCGTTGATTTATTTGCGATAACTCCTAAGATATTCATTTCAATTATATGGTGTAAAAGAGTAAAATAATGTGCATGAAATGCTTAAAGCAACTAACGTATTTAGATTGATAAGGGTTAATACTGTATCCGTTTAAATAGCTTTCCAAATTACCGCATTGTTCGTAACCATTTTTTAAGAGATAATATGGCTATAATATGCTATCCTTTCAAGATAGACATATGCTATCGCGGACTTTTTTGTAGATCTATAGAAGAGGAATATCCCAACATGCATTTTTTTTTTAAACCTCGAAAGGATTAGGCAGCGTTTTTGCAGAAAGCTCCCGGGCGGCTTGCCGTTTGCCGGCACTTTCGACAATTATCGTTATATTTCTACCAATTTACACAAAACTTTCATAAATTATATATTAAAACCTTCCTGAAG
Source organism: Crambus lathoniellus (assembly GCA_949710035.1). Classification (NCBI taxonomy): domain Eukaryota; kingdom Metazoa; phylum Arthropoda; class Insecta; order Lepidoptera; family Crambidae; genus Crambus; species Crambus lathoniellus. Next base: position 5,568,904 of record OX453324.1, on the reverse strand, counting down.
AACCACGCTACCTATTAGTGAAAACCGCATGAAAATCTGTTTCGTAGTTTTAAAGATTTAAGCATATATAGGGACAGACAGACGGGAAGCGACTTTGTTTTATACTATGTAGTGATATATGATTAAAATACAACCATCCGTTTTTTTCCGGACGGTAAAATTCAGTGTAGTGCACAAGCGCACATATGTTTTTCATTGCTGGCATCTCGGAACGGAAAAAACGGTCCGGAATGGGAAAAAGTAAAATGACGGACGGTAAAATTCAGTGTGGTGCACAAGCGCCCATATGTTTTTCATAGCTGCCATATCGGTCCGTAAAAAACCGGATCGCCGGATCGGTAAAATTCAGTGTAGTGCACAAACGCCCTAAGGGCGTTTGTGCACTACACTGAGTTTTACCGATCCGGCGGTCCGTGTTTTTACGGACCGGCGCGTGGCATGAAAAACACGGATGATAGGCTTGTGCACTTGTCCGGTTTTTTACTGGCCGGGGCAGCGCAGTGATCTCTTTGAAACTACACTCTACGGACGCGTTTTAAACGAGAGGAATAATGAGTTCCTTGGAACGTCAGCAATTACTTGCTTTATTGCTTTATGTACGAAGACGTAGAAGACAGAAAGAATTTTGGGTTCATCCTCTTATCAGTGAAAGGTACCTGACAGGGTCATTTTACCGAAATCACAATTAATTGAGGCTTGATGAAAAATTATTTTTTAACTACTATCGAATGTCTACAGCTAGCTATATAACAAAAAAAGTTTCATCAAAATCCGCTTAGTAGCTTTTGCGTAAAACACGGACAACAGACAGACAAACAAAAAATTCAAAATCCATATTTTTGGTGCTAGATATATTACGTGTTATTGGTGAGAAATAATAATAATAATAAAAAATAAATAACTTCTAACATTCACACCAATTATCTAAGCCCAAACTGTATCATGGAAAACTTGATAACGGATAAATACCTATATACTTAAATACTTTTTGTTTTTAAATACATACATATTATACATAGTTAACACCCAGACCAAAACAAATAGACATGTTCATGCACACGAATATTTTTCTTGTTCGGGAATCGAACCCGAGACCACTGGCGCAGAAGGTGGGTAGCCTACTCCTGCGCAAAACCGGTCGTCAATCGAGAAAGGCGCTTGAATTTATTTTGGCGTGCGTTCATTTATTTGCGATAACTCCTAAGATATTAATTTAAATTATATGGTGTAAAAGAGTAAAATAATGTGCATGAAATGCTTAAAGCAACTAACGTATTTAGATTGATAAGGGTTAATACTGTATCCGTTTAAATAGCTTTCCAAAATACCGCATTGTTCATAACCATTTTTTAAGGGATAATATTGCTATAATATGCTATCCTTAAAAGATAGACATATGCTATCGCGGACTTTTTTGTAGATCTACAGAAGAGGAATATCCGAACATGCATTATTTTTTTAAACCTCGAAAGGATTAGGCAGCGTTTTTGCTGCAAGCTACTGGGCGGCTTGCCGTTTGCCGGCACTTTCGACAATTATCGTTATATTACTACCAATTTACACAAAACTTTCATAAATTATATATTAAAACCTTCCTGAAGAACTACGCTACCTATTAGTGAAAACCGCATGATAATCTGTTTCGTAGTTATAAAGATTTAAGCATATATATGGACAGACAGACGGGAAGCGACTTTGTTTTATACTACTTATGTAGTGATTTATGATTAAAATAGAACCATCCGTTTTTTTCCGGACGGTAAAATTCAGTGTAGTGCACAAGCGTACATATGTTTTTCATTGCCGTCATCTCGGAACGGAAAAAAACGGTCCGGAATGGGGAAAAGTAAAATGACTGACGGTAAAATTCAGTGTGGTGCACAAGCGCCCATATGTTTTTCATGGCTGCCATATCGGTCCGGAAAAAAACGGATCGCCGGATCGGTAAAATTCAGTGTAGTGCACAAACGCCCTAAGGGCGTTTGTGCACTACACTGAATTTTACCGATCCGGCGGTCCGTGTTTTTACGGACCGGCGCGTGGCATGAAAAACACGGATGATAGGCTTGTGCACTTGTCCGGTTTTTTACTGGCCGGGGCAGCGCAGTGATCTCTTTGAAACTACACTCTACGGACGCGTTTTAAACGAGAGGAATAATGAGTTCCTTGGAACGTCAGCAATTACTTGCTTTATTGCTTTATGTACGAAGACGTAGAAGACAGAAAGAATTTTGGGTTCATCCTCTTATCAGTGAAAGGTACCTGACAGGGTCATTTTACCGAAATCAATATAAATTCAAGCGCCTTTCTCGATTGACGACCGGTTTGGCGCAGGAGTAGGCTACCCACCTTCTGCGCCAGTGGTCTCGGGTTCGATTCCCGAACAAGAAAAATATTCGTGTGCATGAACATGTCTATTTGTTTTGGTCTGGGTGTTAACTATGTATAATATGTATGTATTTAAAAACAAAAAGTATTTAAGTATATAGGTATTTATCCGTTATCAAGTTTTCCATGATACAGTTTGGGCTTAGATAATTGGTGTGAATGTTAGAAGTTATTTATTTTTTATTATTATTATTATTTCTCACCAATAACACGTAATATATCTAGCACCAAAAATATGGATTTTGAATTTTTTGTTTGTCTGTCTGTTGTCCGTGTTTTACGCAAAAGCTACTAAGCGGATTTTGATGAAACTTTTTTGTTATATAGCTAGCTGTAGACATTCGATAGTAGTTAAAAAATAATTTTTCATCAAGCCTCAATTAATTGTGATTTCGGTAAAATGACCCTGTCAGGTACCTTTCACTGATAAGAGGATGAACCCAAAATTCTTTCTGTCTTCTACGTCTTCGTACATAAAGCAATAAAGCAAGTAATTGCTGACGTTCCAAGGAACTCATTATTCCTCTCGTTTAAAACGCGTCCGTAGAGTGTAGTGTAGGTTCTTCAGAAAGATTTTAATATATATAATTTATGAAAGTTTTGTGTAAATTGGTAGAAATATAACGATCATTGTCGAAAGTGCCGGCAAACGGCAAGCCGCCCGGGAGTTTTCTGCAAAAACGCTGCCTAATCCTTTCGAGGTTTAAAAAAATAATGCATGTTGGGATATTCCTCTTCTATAGATCTACAAAAAAGTCCGCGATAGCATATGTCTATCTTTTAAGGATAGCATATTATAGCCATATTATCTCTTAAAAAATGGTTACGAACAATGCGGTAATTTGGAAAGCTATTTAAACGGATACAGTATTAACCCTTATCAATTTAAATACGTTAGTTGCTTTAAGCATTTCATGCACATTATTTTACTCTTTTACCCCATATAATTTAAATGAATATCTTAGGAGTTATCGCAAATAAATTAACGCACGCCAAAATAAATTCAAGCGCCTTTCTCGATTGACGACCGATTTGGCGCAGGAGTAGGCTACCCACCTTCTGCGCCAGTGGTCTCGGGTTCGATTCCCGAACAAGACAAATATTTGTGTGCATGAACATGTCTATTTGTCTTGGTCTGGGTGTTAACTATGTATAATATGTATGTATTTACAAACAAAAAGTATTTAAGTATATATTTATCCGTTATCAAGTTTTCCATGATACAGTTTCTTAATGAAATTAAAATGGGCTTAGATAATTGGTGTGAATGTAAGAATTTATTTATTTATTATTATTATTATTATTTTTCACCAATAACACGTAATATATCTAGCACCAAAAATATGGATTTTGAAATTTTTGTTTGTCTGTCTGTCTGTCTGTAGTCCGTGTTTCACGCAAAAACTACTAAGCGGATTTTGATGAATCTTTTTTTGTTATATAGCTAGCTGTAGACATTCGATATTAGTTATAAAATAATTTTTCATCAAGCCTCAATTAATTGTGATTTCGGTAAAATGACCCTGTCAGGTACCTTTCACTGATAAGAGGATGAACCCAAAATTCTTTCTGTCTTCTACGTCTTTGTACATAAAGCAATAAAGCAAGTAATTGCTGACGTTCCAAGGAACTCATTATTCCTCTCGTTTAAAACGCGTCCGTAGAGTGTAGTTTCAAAGAGATCACTGCGCTGCCCCAGCCAGTAAAAAACCGGACAAGTGCACAAGCCTATCATCCGTGTTTTTCATGCCACGCCGGTCCGTAAAAACACGGACCGCCGGATCGGTAAAATTCAGTTGTAGTGCACAAACGCCCTAAGGGTGCTAAGTTCAAAGGCGAATGAAGACTAAAAATTTTGCTTTTTGGGGTAATGTCATAATTTCTCATATGAATCTTTATTCGGTACTAGCTTTCCGCCCGCGGCTTCGCCCGCGTGGACTTCACGACGTTATCCCGCGGGAATGTGATATTTTTCCGGGATAAAAAGTAGCCTATGTTCCTCTCCAGGCTATAAAGTATCTGTGTCCCAAATTTCAGCCCAATTCGTTCAGCCGTTTTGGCGTGATTGAGTAACAAACATCCAAACATCTAAACATCCAATAACATCTAAACTTTCACATTTATAATATTAAGTAGGATTAATTACCCCCGATTATTACCAACAGGTCTTCCAGTATTAGGTAAGTATTTTTGCAATAAACACAGAGCCACAAATTATATACAGAGCCTATCTGTGCACATTGGGCGCTCGGCGTTGCATTTGGTGAGCGTACGGGCGGGAGACATTAATGAGCGATTTTCTGAGAGGCCATTTAAAAAAAAAGCTTCCTAAAGCTTCACTAGATGGCGTTGAACGAAGTATGTACATGTCTATAGTATATTTTGGTTTAATCAAATTTAAATTATTTACTTTTTAAAAACCCAAAGAAAACTAATAATATATTAAATAAGTACTACTGTGAGGAACAGAAACGAAATAGGTAAATTTAAAGATTAAGGTAAATAAATAACATCTGTCTGACGTTCCGTTTTACGTAAAAAAGTCGCGTCAAAGTAAAATTTATAACGTTCCGTTCCCTCTAACTGCATAGGTGGGACAGCGCCATCTAGTGACTGAGCTTTCAGAAAATCGCCCATTGTATGCAAATCTGTACAGCGCTTCTAGTGGGCAGTAGCAGAACTACAGATTGTCATACAAAATATCTCCCGCACGCTCACCAAATGCTCGTCGAGCGCCCAATGTGCATAGATAGCTCTAGGTGTTTATTGCAAAAGTACCTAATACTGGATGAGCTACTTGGTAATAATCGGAGATCTGCCCCCTGATTCACGAACAGTCGGAAACGCTCCCTACAGCGGAATGTACCTATGCCCAGTTTCTACAAAGACAAAAAAAATCAGGGGCACAGATTACTAAATATTTATGTCAGTGGGCGAAATAGGTAGAGCGGTCATTGGCCGCAAACGTTATGGTAATTCATACAAATTGAAATGTCCAAGCCAAGCCAACAATCACAGAATAGTGAGGGGTGACGGACGGGGCTGCACTCTAAACCCGGAGTTTTATGTCGAAATCTTGTAGAATATCCATATTAACATAACGTTTGCGGTCAATGAACCTAAACCGCTCTTCCATTAGATTTCCGATTATTATCAAGTAGCTCTTCCAGTATTAGGTACCTAGGTACTTTAGCAATAAACACCCTAATAATGAATAGTTAATTTCTCATGTATGAGACACTAAATAGATGGGATAGATGGGATAACTAGATGGGAGGTAGATGGGAAATTATTTGCATCTCCGCGATACATTTTACGTCAATGAGATGCGTTCTAGTTTTGAAAACAAAGTGTGGATCTCCGAATTTTTTTAGTTTAATAAAAATATACTCCTTCATTCGCAATCCAACTATCAACTATGTACACTCGAGGACAAATTCGGTGAACCACCTCTTACTTCTTTTCACGTGGCTGGTGCCTCGCCATTCACGCGCAGACCCTTTTACTATTTTTTTATGTATTAAACTAGGGTAGTACAACGCATAAGCAATTACGGATAGGGACTGCAACTGAACGGTGAGACGCCAGCCACACGAAAAGAAGTAAGATGTGGTTCACCGAATTTGTCCCCGACTGTACATCTATCAACGTGAGAGAATTGCTAAATTAAATACTTACTGAACGAAAATTTTGTCAATGACAGTCTCGTCTGCGCGACCGACTTCGACCTCAATTTCTTTGCCTCATTCAATTCAAATAAGAATCTCTGAGCCTCAGAATGGAATTCCGCACCTACAATGGAATTCTTATCCCATCTCCGGATAACGATGTCGGGCGAATTATTGGAGAGAATTCTTTCAACGAGTTTGGTTCACCACGATAAAGAGCCAGCATTTAATCAGAACAGAGGAATTAATAATCAATCAGTAACACTTATTTATTTTAGTTTTAATACTGAGATTTCATATTTAAAAGAAGTAATATGAATAAATAAATATTGGACATAAACTCGTACATTGTTCCAAAATCTAGAAGCTTAAACACTAGTGTTATAGTACTTAATGGAAATTTTAAATAACGACGTGTAATTATCCATATACACACAATTTATTTAAAAATGCCAATCGATAGTAGGTACCTAATATATTAACATTCTCTGTATAGTGCTTGCAAGTGGCTCCTCTGTCACTTGAATATTGTGATCTTAGCAGTTATTAAACGATTGTTTGATTGATTGGCTGTAGAAATGTAAAAAGTCCGATCCTTAAAATAAAAATGTTGCTGTAAAATAATATACGGTCGCTTGTTGGAAAAGGAGGGACAAATTAATTTTCCCTATAACTGATCCACAGAATAAAATTACAATGATGAAATATGGTTAAAACAATTATATCTATTCTACTCTATATTAAAGAGAGTATACCAAAACGTCAATGTACGTCAACATCATTTCAAATTTTAATAAACCGTGTTTATTTTGCTAATTTTATTAAATCAAATAAAATGGTCAGTATAGAAACAAGAAAGAAAAGAAAATGCATATGCGATACAGTCCATTTGCTCCACCAAATCACTGGTGCACCGACAAATTTAAATACCACAGAAGTAAATAAAATAAGACTCAATCTGTTTACTGAAAGAAATTCTGATGGGTCAGGGAGATTGGTCTTACGCGGGAAGGATTTGCATGACCGATACAAGTTGAGGATAAAAGATAGTGACATCCGATCCATATGTCTGTACGTGAGAGAATTGCCAAGAAGGATAACAGTTTTAGATTTGTGCTACAATGAAATAACTGACGCAGGCTTCTACAAGTTAGTTAAAAAGCTTTTAATCAAAGGTCGATCTGGAGTCATCAATTTGAATGTTATGAACAACAACCTGACGGAGAAATCGGCGTTAACTTTAGCCCAATACGCGAGGTTCATGAGGCTGAAATATTTAAGGTTGAATGGTAATGATTTGGGGACGCAAGGAGGTGTCCATATCGCTAAGTTTCTCATGGATAATAACAGTGTAGAGTTCTTTGATATAGGACAAAGCGGTCAGACTCTCACAAGCGTAGCACACATAATAACTGCTTTAAGATTTGATCATGGAGCTAATAAAACCGTGAAGGTATTCGATTTTAGCCGCATAGATCCTCTTTTCAACCGCTACAATTATGAGACTAAATGGCTTGCGTATCACATAGAATACCTACTTGAAAGAAATAATACTATAATAGAGTTACATTTACAGAAAAACGATTTTATAAGCCATGATATGGAATATTTCGCGAGAGGTTTGAGAAGGAACAATACTCTACTGTATTTAGATTTAGGGTACAATAGAATTGGTGATTATGGCGCCGAGTTGTTGGCGAAATATTTGGCAGAAGGACCACAGTTAGTTTTTTTAAACATCGCAGGCAATGAAATTAAAGATACAGGAGCCAGAGCTGTCAGCTTTGGAATGCCTTTCTCAAAGTTAAGGGCTCTTGATATATCAGACAACAAGCTTACAGACAGAGGTGTTTTAGACTTACTAAATACTATTAAAAAGCAATACTTTCTTCGTTTCTTGAATATATGGGGCAACAAATTCAGCCATGTAACCTGTGGTGTTATCCAGCGAATGCTGTTAAGTGGTACGCTATTTCAACATACGATTGACGTCAAAATATATGAAGTTGATGAAGTTTTGTATGCTGCTTACTATCCTAATCCGGCTGATAGGAATAAGCATCTTTATTATTGTGAATTGGACTATGGTTATGCTCAACCTATTTATCACATAAAGAGAAATATGATTGAGGAAAAGAAGAAAGTGAAGATGGACTGTAAGCAGAGGCATAAGTTAGATAAAACGGACAAGGATAAATTTTGAGATTTCGTTCGTGTTATCAGTTAGCGTCATACTTCCTTCCTTTGGATCTCCTCGAAACGAATCGTTTTCCGCGTAAAGCCGCAGGATTCGGGCAATGTATAGCGGCTTTTCGCGACTTTTACCGAGCCCTATACCGATAGCGAACTTCGTCCTTATTTTGAAGTCTATTGTATGTACATTTAGGTATAATGAGCTTTTTCGCCTTGCTCCGTTTAACTTTAACGTCACATCGAGTATAGGCGGTCGTCGGTCCTCCATGTTAGATCTTTCATTTAACCCGTCGCGTCTATCGCTCTTACTTGTAATTATATCGAAATTCTTATTATGTTATAATCAAATAAAATAATATTTTTTTAAGAAATTTACTTTTATTGTAATTTTCCTATTTTTCTTCGTCTCGAACTGATTTGTTTATTTGTGTGCATTTTTTGTTCAAATTATTTTCAGATTTTATTTGTTTTATTTGCAGTGTACTTTGTTTGCGTCACTTTGCATCTTAAGCCAGGTAATTATCATTTGTTTTAATTAATTTAATTACACAATTACCTACAAATCCCATCCGATTGTTTACACATTCCAAATTCTACACAATAATAATCATGACTTTAGCCACAGCCATCTCTATCGTCTTCTACAAGCCATGCTATGATACGGAACGGCAACATTGCTGTGAACCGGTTTACTCCTCTGAGTACTAAATCCTATGGAGGTGGCATACCTACGAAAAAGTGAGGTGTAACTAAGTCACAATGTAAGAAAATCTTGGAATTCAATTTTAAACTAATTCTAATTGTCGTATTAATTGGTCCGTCAAAATCGGTCCAGCCGTTTCAGAGATTAACCGGAACAAACAGACAGACAGATAAAAATTGTAAAACATGTCATTTTGGTATATGTACCGTATTTTTAATCATATGCACGTAGTAAAAAGCGGTTATTTAATGTTACAAACAGACACTCCAATTTTATTTATTTGTATAGATGTATAGATGATATGCCATCTCCATAGGATTCAGTACTCGAGGTTTACTCGCTGTTTACCTGTCAAACGGTGCAAACGGTGTAAAATCGGTTCACTTAAAACTACGTTGCCAACTTTATGCGCATGGCTTGTAGAAGACGATAGAGACGGCTGTGCTTTAGCACATCCATACTTCCATACTAATATTATAAATGTGAAAGTGTGTTTGTTTGTTTGTTTGTTTGTTTGTTTGTTTGTTTGTTTGTCCGTCTTTCACGTCAAAACGGAGCAACGGATCGACTCGATTTTTGGTATGGGGATAGTTTGGGAGCTGGAGAGTAATATAGGCTACTTTTTATTCCGGAAAATTATAAAATAAAAATGATTATTTTGTATAGAAAATCGATAAACTGTCGTACTATACAAAACTGTCATTTCTTCCATAGCCGCTTCCAAAGAGGTATGTCAAAGAGTATTGTAATCACTGACGTTTTAGCCGCTTTGGATTACCTACTTTTTAATAATTGACATTTGTTGCAGGCAGTGTATAAAACTTCTTCGCGATCATTTATTTTTATCTGTCTATCTATAATAGATGTTGGTGATACGAAGTTTACCGGGTCCACTATAATTAATATGGCAAAACAACGTTTGCCGGGTCAGCTAGTGAGTAAATAAAAACTACTTGCACTATTTTGTATTCTGTGCTTTCGGTAAAATGCACTCTGACCGGAGTTACCACGGAGTTACGATACGTCGTTATATACCCGTCCTTCTCAATCACCGGGCATGACAGAATCGGGTGAAAGCGGGGCGAGGAACCACGGGTCTGAAAGGAAAATTAAGACGCCGATTCCCCAAAATAGGGTATTTTAAATTATCGATTACTCGCAAATCACAAGTACTTAAAACTTGGAAAAAATATATGTTATTTTACAGTTATTTATCTAGTGCTTCCGGTCGTTTTTTTTTCGATTGGTGATATTTTACTGTGTCTAATAAAATCCCAAACATCCGTCTAATCGTAATCCAAGTATCGTATTACTTGCAGTATATACTTGGTTTTAGTTAATGAAAAATATACGAAAATGATTGTCTATGAGTAGCCGAGGGATTCCGGCCGTCATAATTTTAAATTTTTAATGAGTTAATTTTTAATTTAATTTTAAGTGATTTTCGATTCGCGGGGCGCTCGCAAGTTTACAGTTCACTGCCGGCTGCCGCTGCGTCCGCGTGAAGTGTATCGAGCGCGGCCGAGCAAGCGTTAGCGTGCCTATTTCGGTCGGGAATCCTCGCCTTAAGAGCCTGTACACTCACATTGGGCGCTCGGTTTGCGTACGGGAGACATTTTGTACACAATTTTGAATGCAAATCTGTACAGCGCCTCTAGTGGGCAGTAGCAGAACTACAGAATCTCATACAAAATGTCTCCCGTACTCTCACCAAACGCTCGCCGAGCGCCCAGTGTGTACAGGGGGTAAAGGTAATATTTCACCATCAATTTCACATTCCAGGGTCCCCCTCTGCAAAGCGCTGGGCGTCAAGGCCACAGCGACCGTGTTCACCGCCGCGGCCTCGCAGGCCGTCGCCAGAAAGGCCGGCTTCGAAGACCTGTACGAGATCACTTATGAGGAGCTGGCTAACAGGGGCTGCGTGTTTCCGGGCATAGAGGCTGATACGAAGAGCTCCAAGCTTATGGGGATGATCATTGAATAGATATTTATGCACGATATGGTCAGGTGGGAGCTTACAGTTTGTTTCTTGTGTGTGTTCTTATAAAGTTTGTTGCTGTCGGTCTTCCTCAAACAATGCATAAATAAGGTCCGCTTCCACACTTTTGGTGTTACCGAATCAGTATTCGTATACAGACTATCAGTCCACGCCGGCAGGCCACCTGCAGCCCTCGATCGGAAGCCCCCTGTCCTGACATTCGGTTTTGTATGTAAAACTATCACCACCTTATTACAAAACGTGGACTAAAATAGTCCAGGTTTAAAACTGGTACTAAACTGGGGCTGTCACTTTCATTTTCCAAATGAAATACAGAATTAGCATCCCACGTTTTGTAATAAGGGGGTCAGTGTTTGGTAGATTGCGGCCAAGTGACATTAGTGACAGGCCGTTGCCTGCTGGGGCGGGCAGATAGGTCTGTAGGGCACTTTAGGTTTTGCTGTACCTATGTATTTACCTACTTACCGAATACCGATGTAGGTATATGATACATACGCCACTGCTATTCTCTCTGATATAATTTATTGTTATATAATGTAATATAAAGTTTATAAAAAAGTTTATATTTAGACAGTCAGTGACCAAAAAATTTATTATCTATCGAATACAATCCCTCTTATTCCAAAACGTAAACTAAAGTTGGACGTGCTGGCCTAGCACGAGCGGCTTTTATCACGCGATATCATATGGTACGGCAAGTTGTCTTGCTTAACACACTAATGGGTTGTTTACGGTATGTATTAAGTGACGAAGTAATTAACTAAATTTTAAGTTAATTTTAACTAAATTCACGCGTGTAAACAGTCACTTAACAGCTCTTTAGTCACAAGTGCTAAGTAAACGATTTAGTGAATAAGTGAGTAAGTAGAATAGAATTGAGTCTATTTTTGCTTAAGTAACCCCCCCTCCCGCACCGCACGTATTCCCCGGTAGGCGTGGTCTTTACTAAATTTGCTTTTAGTTCGCATGTGAACGCACTAATTTAGCGAAGTAGGAAAGTACCTTCGTCCATTGTAACCAAACTAAATTGAATTTAAGTTATAACACGTGTAAACACTTTACTACTTAAAATTAACTTAAAATTAAGTTAACCACTTGCTTACTTAATACGTGTAAACTAGGCATTAGGTGTAAGGCTGTAGGGCTAACATGACGGTAAGGAAATAGCACGAGATAGTTTGTCGCGCGCCTTCCAACCAATCAGCAGTCACGCGCGCTATCTACGAGCGATCTGATTGGTCGAAAGTAATGCGACAAACTATCTCGTGCTATCTCGTTGCTGTCATGTTAGCCCTAGTTTAAAACTGATGCTAATCCTGTCTTTCATTTGGAAAATGAAAGTGACACCACCAGTTTAGTACCGCAGTTTTAAACAAGGACTATTTTAGTCCACGTTTTGGAATAAGGGGGTTTGAGTCCGAGCCACATAACTTGGCATTTGTCAGAGGGCGCTGATCGTCATGGTCGCTTGGAAAAATAAACCTTATTCCCATGTCATAATTTTAGTTCCAGATATTGACACGTTAAGTTATGTGGCGCGTACCACTGAAATCTATAATAATATGTGACATTGACATTTTTATAATAACATGTAGCAAGCTATGTGATTAAATTAAGTCTTAATAAAATGTTATCAATTCATATTATTATTATTAATGTATTCTATCATATCAAAATTAAGAATCATATCAAATGTGAACATATTCTTACTAACTCAAATGTACACTTACTGAATTTATGAAATAAACAATTTGTCTGAAATAAAACGGGTATGATAATCTTCTATGTAAGTATTTATGTAAAATTACTATTATACCGCAGCGCAGGCAGGGACTCCTAACATCGTCTGTGAGTGAACCCAAACTTCGCTTTAAAATTCATGAAATATTTATATCTACATTAAACTCTAAAGGTTCTCCTTTGGTGGCACATCTGTTTAAGCCAGTGAACGCATATAATATATACACACGTTCCGATCCGACAGCCGGTTTGGTCTGCTCCCAGACCAACCCCTTCACAAACCGTCGGATACGCTGCCGACATTTGGAATGTATGCGCTGTTTCTGTCACTCACTAGAGAATAGACAAAGACAAAGCACAGAATTCAAATCCGATTCCGTTTCGGACGGTTTGTGAATCAGGGGGCAAATCTGCGCTACACACGTTAGAGGAGGAAGGTTTAGAGGAGTACTCGGAGGTCGGATAGGAACGTGTGTAGACACTAGGACTGAAATGGACACACGACTACAGCGCCAACTAGCGGTTGTAACTGAGTTGGACTTTTACAATTTTAGTTTAAGAGCTTAGTACCTACCTACCTACAATCATAACTCTATGTGAAGCATAAAGGTTCTGTTTTTTTGATAAATTAGAGAGAACACATTCTGCTACGGTATTTAAAAAATCCCTAGAGCTGTAACCCAACTTGTTATATTTTTTATGACAATTTAAAGTTTAATATTGAGATTTAGTAAAGCCCCTTTTCTTAAGAAAAATTTTAAATTTTGTTAACTTGTAACAAGCGTATAATCCTGATTATTTTTTTCTAAGAAGAAATATCAGGTAAACATCATACTTACTTACCACAAAAAAATTGCACAAAAAACGATTGGGTTTTTTTTAAATGGTCGAAAAAGTAACAATGCGTTTTTTTGACATTTTTGAATAGACGTAACTGGAAGGTTAGAAGAGACCAAAGCCTCTTTTTCCAGTTGGGCAACTATAATTCCCACGGGAAATTGCATTGATTTGAGCTTTGATTTGAAGTCCTACTTTTCAACGCAGGTAGGTGTTTGTCCAATTTGAAGGTACTGTGGTATCATATTGTTAGGATATGATACCTCCTTGCATTGTCTATGGTTGATTTATGTTTAAATCAGTATTCAAAATATCGAATGGATTGTCATTACCTACGCGAGTAGTTTGTTTTAGTCCAGACGATTCCGCGGGCGCGGGTTGCACGTAGTGATTATATACTCTTTGGCGGGTTGTAGTAGATAGAATATATCGGCCATGGTGCCGCAGTAAAGATTTATATCTCTAATACATTTATTATTTAACTGATTCCCACGTAGGGCTTCTTATGGTGTTAGGCGCAAATCTTCGCAGATCTATACTGTAGTTTCCATGTTTCAGACCCTTTGGTGAAGATGGAGGTCTTATTGTTCGACGGCATCCACGGAGATGTCGAAGTTTTTTTTCGGAGCTACGAAATAATGACGGCTCTGCAAGGCTACGAAGGCGAGGCCAAGAAAATCGTCGTCGGAGCTTTCTGCACGGGCGCAGCCCGCTATTTCTACGATAAGATCGTCGATATGGTGAAAGACTACGACGAAATGAAGAAGGAGTTTATCAGGGAGTTTGGTCTTGTATCGGACCCACTTGCTGAATTTTTTGCGAGAAAGCAGTATTTCAACGAAAATTCGTTGGAATATCTGTATGCGTTGGAGATATTAGCCGCTCGTGCTGGGAACGCAATTACAGAACAGTTGTTCATACAACAATTCCTGCGGACAACCGACGTTGTCACACGCAGCAAATTGATGTCGCAAATCTACGTCGACAAAACGCATTTAAAAAAAGTAGTGAGACAGTTGTATAACCTTGAGTGCTTCGAGGAATGTGCCCCTAATATGTGTGATTCTAGCAGTGGTGATAAATCTAATCAATGTGTTTATTTTGTGCCGGAGTTAGAGAATGTGCCAACTCCCAATCAATGTGCCTCTCGCACGCCAAACGAAAAACCCCATGATTTGTATGATGCAAGTGAATTGAATGATTTTAGAGCTCAAGCCCCGATGATGCCCATCACGACATCATCTTGGAGGACGACTGAGACGTCCCCACAATCTAATAATAATATTATTGTAAGTAGAGAAGAGGATTGTATGCAGCTGACGTTGGTGCAGGACAATCACAACACAAGTAAGCGTACGCCGTTTTTATCTATTGAGTGTCGTGGTCAGAAAATAGACGCCTTGGTGGACACCGGTGCGAGTGTGTCGGTAATATCACAGACGGTAGTAGACAGTCTAGGTCTCAGTGTGGACATGGTGAACGCTGAACTACGAAATGTGAGTGGTGGAAAACTTTCAATAGTAGGGAAAACTAATGTATGTTTCTTGATAGATAACGTGTTGTTTACACAGCGATTCGTTGTTGTAAGGGACATTGTACCAAACATAGTGTTGGGTTGTGATTTTATTAGCAGGAATAGCATAATTTTGAATTTTGAAAAATTTTGTATAATTTACAAAAAATTTAATTTTGAATTTAATGTTGACATGAATTTTATGTTGACATCGATTGACATTGATGACAATGAGTCACAACAGTCACAAGTGATAGATGTCTCGAATGACGGATGTCAAAGTAATTTTCGAAAAAGTAATATGTCAGAAAAAAGTTCGCATGTCATTCCTAGATTAAAAAGTTTTTTTTATGAATAAAAATAGGAATGACAGTAAAATGAAGAAAGGCGCGAAAAAGTTTGAAAAGTCGAATATGAATAGGATTTCGAAATCCAATATAAGTTCGTTATGTAATATTAGTTCTTTACGAAATAAGAAACGAATTACATTTGTAACATATAAAATTAAATGTAAAAATAAATTTTCTTTTATAGATTCATTTTATAATAGGGATAGAAATAGGATAGGATTTTAGGATGTTTTATAATAGTGATTGTTAGATAGTTGAAATGTATAATTGTGTGATTTGTATTAATATGTGTTTCTTTTTCATGTACGGAAATACTGCACCTGAAGCCCACGAAGTGTCCTGTGGTCCATTTATGATGTACTTATTTAATTATTTTTTTAATGTTTAATTTAATAAAACAATTATTTTTTTGCATTTTTACTAATTAGTAGACATCGTGTCGTGTCTCTTTACCTTCATGGGATAGGGCAGGAGGATGACCTATTATCTAATTAGGTGTGAGAATCCTCTGACCTTAACTTATGTTGATATTGACATCACGTTTCGTTAATGATCTGGACCACAAAAGTAACACTTCTGTGTTTCATTTTATTTCCGTTTTAGTTAGTTTGTAAGTTTTTTCGATGTCACTTAAGGAACGAGGTGACGTCAACATTTGTTGGTGAGGGGGGGAGGAAACCCTGATGGTCCAATAAGGACCAGGGTCATATCCTGTTTGTTGCAGGATCCCTCTAACCCTGACTGGCAATGTTGTCGACACCACGCTACATAAACTGTGGTGGCCCCTAGTAGACAGTCTGCTTGAGGTTACCACAGGTTTATGAAGTTCCAAGCTTGTTGTCGGGCACCTTTTGAGATGAGGGTTATTTTTGGGTAATTTCGTAGTCAATATATTATTGGTGCTTGTCCGACATGTTTGATCTTGGAATTTCGACTTAGTTAATGCTTAAATGAGCTAGGGTTAGCTTTGATTGTAACTACATATGATGTATTAAGGTTAGGTTTAAGGCTGGGCAGACCTTTTCCCTTGGTTTTGGTATGTCAAGCCAATGCAATGGTTGGTTTGTTTTGATTTCAAGAAATTAATAATTATATCGACCATTGTCCTGGCTGTCCGTTAGTGAGGACCAGTCTTATTGATGTGATATCGTTCCAAGGTAGGCAGGGCCTTCGCTTTAGGGTAATCCATGTAAGAAAAAACATTTCTTTAGTAAGAAAGGTTTTTTTTGTTGCGGCGGCGGCATGTGGTATCATATTGTTAGGATATGATACCTCCTTGCATTGTCTATGGTTGATTTATGTTTAAATCAGTATTCAAAATATCGAATGGATTGTCATTACCTACGCGAGTAGTTTGTTTTAGTCCAGACGATTCCGCGGGCGCGGGTTGTAGTAGATAGAATATATCGGCCATGGTGCCGCAGTAAAGATTTATATCTCTAATACATTTATTATTTAACTGATTCCCACGTAGGGCTTCTTAGTACCTAATCAAGCCCCTGATTCACGAACCGTTCGGAAACTGAATCGGATTCGAATTCTGTGCTTTGTCTTTGTCTATTCTATAGTGAGTGACAGAGACAGGGCATACATTTCGCTGTCGGGAGCGTTTCCGACGGTTCGTGAATCAGGGGGCAGGAAGGTGGAAAACTGATGTTAGTTACGTGTACCGCGCAACACCTCATAGGTACTCATATCCACTACAAATCCATTAGGTCCTGGATTTCCGCCAATTCATACCTATTATGTACCTATTTATTTTGGACACAATACTTTAAATGTACAATGTAGGTACACTTCGTCTGCGATCAGCGGTTACCTCGGGGTCCTTTTAATATATTTTAATTAATTGTGGATAGTATAGGAAAATGTGATAGTAAAAAAATCTTTAAAATCTTATATAATGGCTGTTTCATCTTAATCGACTGTTAAACATTTGTAAAAATGTTTCTTTCGGATGCGAGGGTTTCCTCACATTGATGAAACAACGCTGGCCTACAGCGTAACAAGTGATAGCAAAATTCGACGAGTCGTGTAAGCCTTTCGGTAGCTTAGTTGGTCAGGGCATCGGGCCGGATTCCCGGGGGCGCGGGTTCGAATCCCGCCTGAAAGCTACTTATAGGGCTCGTGGTTTTTTACTATCACATTTTCCTATACTTACAAAAATTGCATTGTGAATGCATAAAAATAATTTAAAATCTTATATAATGGCTGTTTCATCTTAATCGACTGTTAAACATTTGTAAAAATGTTTCTTTCGGATGCGAGGGTTTCCTCACATTGATGAAACAACGCTGGCCTACAGCGTAACAAGTGATAGCAAAATTCGACGAGTCGTGTAAGCCTTTCGGTAGCTTAGTTGGTCAGAGCATCGGGCCGGATTCCCGGAGGCGCGGGTTCGAATCCCGCCTGAAAGCTACTTATAGGGCTCGTGGTTTTTTACTATCACATTTTCCTATACTTACAAAAAATGCATTGTGAATGCATAAAAATAATTTAAAATCTTATATAATGGCTGTTTCATCTTAATCGACTGTTAAACATTTGTAAAAATGTTTCTTTCGGATGCGAGGGTTTCCTCACATTGATGAAACAACGCTGGCCTACAGCGTAACAAGTGATAGCAAAATTCGACGAGTCGTGTAAGCCTTTCGGTAGCTTAGTTGGTCAGAGCATCGGGCCGGATTCCCGGAGGCGCGGGTTCGAATCCCGCCTGAAAGCTACTTATAGGGCTCGTGGTTTTTTACTATCACATTTTCCTATACTTAAAAAAATTGCATTGTGAATGCATAAAAATAATTTAAAATCTTATAATTGTGGATACTTATTTACCATTGTACCGGAAATGTTTTGTGCCATCATGCATGATGTACAGCTCATTGTGAATTCCCTTTACCAAGCGGGGGAAGCCGCGGGTACCAGCTAGTGGTTTTATAATCGGTTTCGTTTACGGTATGGAGTACCTCTTTAACCTCTCTACCTCTTTAATATCTTTAACCTACTATACTCTCCATAGTCATTATCCTTTGAGTATTCAAAACTTATTATCACAGGGGAGTGAAGGCGCTTCTTGCCGTCCACTAGCGCCGCCTATTTTAAAAAAGGAAACAACAATCCTTTCTATTTTAAAAAGAACTTGTAGGTACTATTATTTTTTCTGTGTCAAAAGTGCATTGACTTTTTATGTCCTACATATAAAAAAAAATTACATGAGAGGCGCTTGTTCCTCATCTTTGAGTATTCAATACTCAAAGTTCCTCATGCACCCCCTCTTCTTGTTTGAATCTCAAAATAATGTGAAATGAAATAATACTGCCATCTAGTGTCTAGTAGCAAAAATAACTTGTTACAATGATTAGTAGCGACATCTTCATTTTAGACTTTGAACTATAATATTTGTTCTATAAATCTGTAACTGTTGCTAATCTGTGGATATTACTTCCCATTTGCACAGATTATAATAATCGTTACATTACAACGCATCTACTAATCATGCTTATTTTCATTAAAAACTTATGTAGTGTTGAAATTAAATTAAATTAAAGTTAAATATATTGATAAAATACGTTGTTATTATAATTAATTTTATTATTTTATTTATAAACACATTTTTGAAATATTGTGGAGATAATCGTTTCAGAGTGGCAACATCATTAAAAAATGCATAGATATAGAAAAAATGGCCTCGCTTGCTTGCGTATTCCCTGAAAGCTGTCTGTCAAACGGTTGTTGACTTTTGGGTGTTGCTTTCGTTCGTCTGTCGATGGAATTAAACAAAATAAATTAGAAATTAAGTTTTTATCTTATTTACTGCGACCCCGTCGGGGCTTGTGACAAAAAGTGTGATTAATCTTACAATACATTCGTGGTTTGATGGTGTCGCGAGTGATAATAGCAGGCAAAGACATGGATACGTAATTTTGTTTTAGAGTTTATATCCTGTTTGTGTGTGTTTTTCAATCAATTCCGTAGCAATATAGAGTGAAATCAAACCAAGTTAATTTCGTGTAATATACAGTCTCTTTATTTAATTAACTGTGAGTGGTGTAGTTTTGAAAATGTTTTTATGACCAAAAATGGATTTGTATCTCATGTGAAAGAGCATCTCTACCCCCTGCATAGAAGGTATGTATGGAAATACAACTCTATTTTGGATTGTAAACACTCGCACCCTTTTTTTGTTATCGTTTTGGGTTATAAAATCTGGTTTTTGTCAGTGTTATGCAATCAGAAAATATATTTTAAGTGTAAAAAATTCATGAAACAATTTCTCATAATTAGTCTGAATTATGTGAACGCTCTGTCTATTAAGTCAAAAAATTATTATTTTTATCAGCACTAATCTTAGTTTTATTAATCAGCCCTATATTATTGTTACTTTCATAACTCACAAATTAGTCATTAAGTCCACTTAATCATATCAGTTATCATTCTATGTACTTCTTGTACATTAAAATCTCGTATCACAGTTTTTGTTATCATACTTCTGCAAAACAGCTTGACCAATTATTTTTATCATATTTTTTTTGTATATGTGATAGATCTGAGAATAAGTCGTAGGCAATTTTTTCATTTCCGAATTTCCATGGCAGCGAAAACACCACAAACTGTTCACTAATTTTTGTTTTTTTGTGTAATCTACCGATCGATGATCTGGTCAAGATGGTGGGAAGCCGCTGGATGCGGGCAGCGCAGGACCGATCGTTGTGGAGATCCTTGGGGGAGGCCTATGCCCAGCAGTGGGCGTCGTTCGGCTGACATGATGATGATGATGATGATGATAGCTACTGATGGTGTATAGTGTAACTAAATACCATAGAAATAATATTACATTTACATTCATTCCTCACTTTAATATTGTAAAGAGAAAAGATTTGACTTTTTTTTGTTTGTAATGAACAAAATCAATAACAGCAATGATTTTAAAATTATTTTACAATAAGAATGCTACATTATTCCTGATATTCCCTCGGGAATGGGAACTGATACCTTGCAGGTTAAACCGTGTGGAGCAGCTATTTCAGTTCTTGATACAAGCCATATAGGTAATACGAATTTGCACACATTTAATAGTATAAATTGTTGAACTTTCCCAAATGATTCAGTGTTAATTTTACGATTCATTGAGCACATGAGAGCATTTGAAAGTCTAGATTCCGTGGGGTGTAATGGTGCTAAACACTTTTTGTCAATTAACACTATTGATTGGTCAGTTTGGTGCTGTGTGGATTACAAGCTTGCTACAATTTCACCCTAAAATAATCCAGGAAAATGTTAAATATGCCACATTACCTTATTTGAGATTATTTTGTTGGTACATAATATTTTTTGCACCTAGGTTGTGAATGAAATAATTGAAAACTACACCTTATAATGCCCGAATACTCGAACGCTACTCAGCTATGGGAGAGTCTCAATCAAACATCATGCTGTCTCTTTCATACGTTTGACATTCGAAGCGACGACAGGGCGATGTTTGAGGCGCTTCCAAAGGTAAGTAGCGCTCGATCGAGTATTGGCGATAGTGTACTAGTACTAGACATGATAGAAGGCCGGCGAGGCGGGCGGCGCGGGCGTGCAGATGACAATACCTCTCGACAGATCTTAAGGGTTATTGTCACCCTGATCAATAGCGTAAGTCCGTAGTGAAGGGATAACATGCGTACCAACCACGATATAATTTAGTCTCTCATCCGCGACAGCGCGTATTGCATCTGTCATGAATTCAGCTGCTTGCACCGAAATTGCTGAAAGTCCAGCGCAGGCTTCGTGTTAACGTTTTGTCGTCGCCAATACATAGACGCCTGCCCTGGTATCATCATCATCAGCCATTTATTGTCCCCACTGCTGGGGCACTGGCCTTCTTTATAGATGGATAAGGAGAATAGGCCATGAGGCCATGACCCACCACGCGGGCCCAATGCGGGTTGGTGGGTATTAACGACTGGAAATGCAGCCGGGACCAACTTTTTAACGTGCCTTTTGAAGCACGAAGGAGCTCGAGATGAAAAGTTTTTGGTCAACCATCCCATCCCGTAACCGACCATTGCAAAATTTGCAGGCCCCGCGCGTTGACGAAACAACTCCATTCTGCTTGCCGCTGAATTTCGGTGCTAGTCCCTAGCTAGCTAGACCCACGTTAGTCCACTATGATGTGTGAATGAACGGGACAAAATCACATTGACCAATAGTCAGATAAGAGTCGACAAACATAACCATAATACGAGGTCTATAGACGCCGGCAAGTTCGAAGTACCAAGGGTCGGTGGGAAAGCGGGATAGCGTCGTGTAGTCCACGCGGGCGAAGCCGCGGGAGGAAAGCTAGTTTCGAAATAATTTTGCTTTCTACTGTACTGTTTAAAATCGATTCAGTAGTTCCAGTAGTCCAGAGATTATCTCAAACATCCAATCAAACTTTACCTCTTTAGGCCCGAGTTGTCAGTTTTAAGTTTACCGTTGTTGGTTAGTTGGTTTGGTTGGTTAACGCACTTGATTGGTGTTCTTATGGGTTAACCGAACTGTTGGTAAATTCATAGTTAGTACTATTATTATATATTCTGTGCTCATAGGTAACCCCTTTAGGCATTTATTGAAGACTAGCGGATCTTCGCGGTTTTACCCGCGTAGTACCCGTTCCTGTGGGAATATCGGGATAAAATATAGCCTTTGGCACTCGGCAAGAATGAGTTTTCTAATGGTCCAAGAATTATCTAAATCAGTCCAGTAGTTTCGGAGCCTATTCGATGCAAACAAACAGTCGAATCTTTTCTCTTTATCTTTATTATTAGTATAGAAGTATAGAAAAAGGATCTCGATTCGACACGGACGCGAAATGGCGTCATCTGGAAGATTTCTTCACTGTCACTCCCATTTTATTTTAATTAAATGTCTAAAATGTATACAAACATAGCCAAGATATCTTGTTACTTCCACAAAACATGCAATAACCGCACGCTTATCACGTAACTTCCAAAGCCAAGCGTTAGCGAAAACCTCGCAATTATTGCTCTAAAATCGCTCGCAAATCGCAGCAAGTTTTTGCTGCCCCATACCATAGTACGAATTTGCGATTTTTAGAGCAATAGTTGCGAGATTTTCGCTATCACTTGGCTTTTGCATGTTGCGTGATAAGCCTGCCGTTTGAAAATAAATGCAAACCCAAAAAATAGTGACATAGTGACTGGCACTCCTTGCTCGCTCACCAACTTTTCATTCCTTCATTGATATTTATTTTCATGAGATAGATAGTAGTTGCTAGTCTACCGTCCCGTGTCAGAACTGGGATGAATCTTAGGAAACCCGGATGGATGTATTAGCCCTAATCAAACACAAACCCGGTAGTAAGTACTAAAAGTCTAAAACCAACACAAAAAATGTTAATTACCTACTCATAGTTTTTTCTTGTTAAGCGATGACGCTACCAGTTTAAAATGCTCTCCTTAATCTATTCGAGTGCGCACTAATTGCCCTCAATTGATTATGCTGAGGATAAGCCCTTTAGTTAACTACTTTATGATGTACCAGCGGTCGCCCGCGGCTCCTTCTGTGTTGGCTTGATTCAAATTCCCAAAAACTTACGTTATGTACTTCAACGCTATTTGACTACCTACTTTAGGATTAGGACGTATACTGTTACGTAGACCGGATAGACCAGTTATTTTTACGAATTTTAGTTGGTAGAGGTGCATTGTGCATTGAATTCTGAGAAAGAGTACCTAGCTATTACTATTATATATTCTGTGGCTATACCCTATGTATCTGGTCGCGAAAATAAATTTTACCGTTGTCGTGTACGGCGACGCTTACGCCGTCACTTAAAGCTAGAAGAAGAAACAAGTGACCACTAGCGGCTACAACCGTGTGCGGCGAGTTAATTCAAGAGCCCTCACAGAGACATTAAAACACCTTCAGTCAAGGGAATAAAAGTAGATGTCTGGAATAACGGGAACAAATAAATTATAAAAAAAATCTTCCTCGCAGACGCATGCAGTGACAAGTTCAATAAAAAGCAAAAAGTTGCGCCCAACGTGGGGCTCGAACCCACGACCCTGAGATTAAGAGTCTCATGCTCTACCGACTGAGCTAGCCGGGTTGTGCCAGTAACGGCGAAATTGCGATAGCCTATAAATCGGAAACATCCAATTGCACATTGTTTACAATAAAAAAAGATCAATTGCACGTGACCATGAAATTAAAGACGCTACAGACTTTTTATTGTGTGATAAAGAGGTTAAAATAGCTTTGTTATGCTCATAACAAAATAAACTCGGTTAACTCATTTGAGATTTTCATGTCATGGTTCCCAAGCAGTGGGGACTAGTAATGGCTGATGATGTGGAAGACTTTTTTTTAATGGAAATTGAACTGTCGAAATTTACGAAAATGCACAATTCTCGACACTTGTCGTAGGTCAAAATTATGTTCGCCCGCTAGTAAATATCTAATTCTATAAACTATAAGCACCGATACCACCATACAGACTTTTTATTGTGTGTAAGAGAGGTTAAAATAGCTTTGTTTTTCTCATAACAAAATAAACTCGGTTAACTCATTTGAGATTATATTTTCCCGCGTGGTGGGTCATGGCGTCATGGTCCCCAAGCAGTGGGGACTAGCAATGGCTGATGATGTTGAAGAAGGTATAAATTCTATCGCAATTTTTTTAAAAAGGGTTAAATGGAAATTGAATTGTCGAGATTTTCGAAAATGCACAATTCTCGACACTTGTCGTAGGTCAAAGTTATGTTCGTCCGCTAGTAAATATCTAATTCTATAAACTATAAGCACCGATACCACCATACAAACAACCACAGAATAAATACTTTCTTAGTATTCCATCTTCATTCTTCATAGAAAAGGTCTGAACGCGAGTCATTCATGTTCATGCATGACTCATAGGAGGATTTTTATATAATATTGTTACGGACATCATTGTTAACGCATTTTAGGCGAAAGGTTTCTGTATTAAAACAACTTAATCAATGTAACAATATTTTATGTATCTCATATCTCATATCTCTCTCTGTACAAAATTAAATACCTACATAATAATATACATTCCTTAATAGTCCTTAAATCGTCCAAGAGTCAAGCAAGACCCGCCGCCATTGTAGGCTGAAACTTTATTTGTAAGTATCTAATCCTTCTATCGATCATCCCTTACCGTAATACTTAATAATTAACCCAACCAAACGGGCACTGCCTCAAGCCTTTCGCGGTTATGCTCTTGTCAAAGTGACAGCTCTGTTTGACATACGTACGACGTATTTAGCACATAGCACCGTGTTCTATTAGTCTGTGGTATCTAATCTATGTATATGTCGCAGAGAAATGAGGATATCTGAGATTTCACGAAATCCCTAGGGATACCACGAAATCACGGTAGATATTGAATATTCTTATTTACGAACGTCTTCTTACTAAAAAATGTTAGGGAATGACAAAATACTAATATATAATCTATCGATATGGACTGTACTAAATGTACTAAACTAAATCTACTGGAATGTCAGAAAAGTGTATTTCAGAGGTGAGAGTTTGCCTCGGAAGTCCTGTAGAATATTAAAATTTGATAGGTTAGTAATTTAAGGCCATCGCGATATATTGGCTGTACAAAATGACCCTGACCCTGTTACAGTATGAAGCATACCGAGATCCTTCCAGCCCCCTGATTCACAAAGCGTCGGAAACGCTCCCGACAGCGGAATGTATGCCCTGTCTCTGTCACTCGCTATAGAATAGATAAAGACAAAGCACAGAATTCGAATCCGAATCCGTTTCCGACGGTTTGTGAATCAGGGGGCAGGAGCTCCAGGCGATGAGGTAACTCGCGTTCCGTTTATATGAGGATAGAATACTCATGGTATTTATTCTGTGATACAACTTTCTTCCAGTTACTTAGGATGCAAGTTCATGCACTACTTTCAAGTTTCAACTGAGCGTAGACTCGCACTCGCACGTGATTGCAATCGTAAGTTAAAGGAAACTGGCTGGCTATACGATGATTAATGTGATTCAAAACTTGAGGCCCATGGCGCAGCCGCAGTGGTTAGCGCGCTCGACCTGCGATCGTTGAGGTTAAGCAACTTTCGCAATGGTCGGTCACGGGATGGGTGACCAAAAATTATTTATTTCGAGCTCCTCCGTGCTTTGGATTGGAAGGCAGGGTAAAGGTACGCGTCCATTGGCCCGCTCTCGGTGCGGGTGGCCCGTATAGTGGACGCATTGTAGTTTGATTTGTATGTCTTTTACACAATCATCATCTAACCGCCTCTGTGGTCTAGTGGTTCATTCATACCACCGATTTCAGACCAAGAGGTCCCGGGTTCGATTCCCAGTGGGGGTACATATTGTATTCGGTTTGGTTGGTGGTAGGACTACTCTTAAGGCGGACTAAGAACAAGTCTTGTTCTTAGTCCGCCTTAAGGTCATAGCTCACCTATACCGCACCGCTCTCACCCAACCAATGTATGAGCAGTCAAATATGGACTTAATGTCGTGCTCTGTAAACGCACGCTTGCGGCAGGCTCGCTTACCGCGCGCTGTCCGCGCGCTGTCTGCTATTGTATATTGTTACTGTAAAGTGCATCTACAGTGAACGATAATAAGTCCATATTTGGCTGCTCATACTTTGGTTGGGTCGGAGCGGTGCGGTATAAGTGGGCTATGACCTTTAGTCCTATAAGATAGCCAGTTCCTCAGTGATTGAGGTTTCTGGGAGTAGTGCGCTTCCACCTTCAGCCTTATCACCACTTATCATCAAGTGTGCTGAAGGCTAAGTGTTACCCCGTTGTGGATAAAAAAAATCATCATGCCAGCCGAACGACGCCCACTGCTGGGCATAGGCGTTCCCCAAAGATCTTCACAACGATCGGTCCTGCTTGGCCCGCATCCAGCGGCTTCCCGCGACGTTGACCAGATCGTCGGTGTAGGGTGTATGGGGTATCCACCTTGTAGGGGGCCTGCCCACGGTACGTCGTCCGGTACGCGGTCGCCATTCGAGAACCTTTCCGCCCCAACGGCCATCGGTTCTCCGCGCTATGTGTCCCGCCCACTGCCCCTTCAATGATACAATCCTTCGAATGGTTGTTTTAGCTCGGTTAAGTGTGCCTACTGTGCCTGTTTACCTTAACACAAGGTTCAATTCAAAGCTTCCAGTTAGTTCCAATCCAAGGTACAGAATATAATGTACCTAGTATTCTAAAGTAACTGATACTTTAACCGCAGTCTGTGGTTAAGACCAGCTGGTATAATCGCGTGTAGCTACCTAGGTAACGACTGTTGCGAAAGTAAATAAGCTATGTTTGTAGCGGTTTATGTTTTGATGGGTGACCAACAGCGATACGTAAGTAATAAATGAAAAATTTAAATAATAACGTTTATTCAGTCTAGGCTGATACAGCCTTGTGAACGTCAGAGAAGCTTCGCCAGCCATCATCGGTTCGCAAATCCTATACGGGGCGCCGCGCCGGCCGGCAGGAGACTTTGTTACGAGAAGAACCGGCAAGAAACTGTTCAAGGGCATTTTTTTATATGGAATCTAACTAAGAGTCCCCGCAAACTGCAGACTTTCTATCGGCCGCGGTCGATAGTTGGCCGACTGGTTAGTTTGAAGGCAATACCGAATCGTTCTAGTGTACGCAATTGCATACATCTTCATTCTGATTAAGAGCCCGACTTAACTATCGGCCGATAGAAAGTCTGCAGTTTGCGGGGGCTCTAATATTATAAATCCGAAAGTTTTTTTAATAAGTACTTCACTAATGGTGTAGCACTTAGCCTTCATCACACCTGGGGGCCAAGCCTGCTAACGTTAAGTCACAATTGTGTCTTAATCGTGTTTCGATTGTAGTTCAGTTGTAGTGCTTTTTTCGACACTAGTTACAAGAAATATGTACTTTTTTCACAATACTATTGATGGTCACACCACACACTACATTCTCATCACATCATACTGTCATAATTATTGCAACTAGTGTTTAAAAAAGCACTACAACTGAATTACAATTGAAACACGATTGAGACGCGGTTGTGACTACGTTAGCAGGCTTGGCCCCCTGATGTTAGTGGTGATTCTGGTGATAAGGCTGAATGTGGAAGCGCACTAGTCCCGGAATTCGCAATCACTGAGGAACTGGCTATCTTATCTCTAATCTAACTGCCGGAAAACAATACCAAATGCTGAAAACATCGTTGTTATGGCGTTAGACTTAGATAAGATGGTGCATAGCTTAGCTACTAGCCAGGCGGACTTAGAATAATTCCTACCACCAACAAAACCGTATGCAATATAATTATACCCCCACAGGGAAACGAACCCGGCTCTGTAACCGATGGTGTGAACCACTAGAACTAGACCATAGAGTCGGTTAAAAGTAAAAAAGTACCAATGTTTGTAAGTAACTCAATTCACGGCGAATGGCTAATCGGATCTAAGTGAATTTTTTTACATGATCTAGATTTTATAGTCTGCAGTAGCACATAGGCTTCTTTTCACCCGGAAAAATTTCTCATTCCCACACGCGAAGACAATCATTTATAGTTCTAGCGGGCAAAGCCGCGGGCGGCTAGATATGCAAGTTCCTCGCGATGTAGGTACACACGGCGGCACATCAGACTATACATGTTGACCGCCTTTATGCCCTACGTAATAAAAGCTGTTATCGCAGTTCAACTGTTTAACTTGATGTGCTGTCGAGTGTACTAGAATTGAATCTTAAAGGCTAATCCTTTCTATCCGCAAAGCAATATTTTTATAAAAACAATTTTATTATTTTCTAATTTATTTATATATATATGTGTTACTATTTGCTCGCTTTCCGTGTTAATCTGTATTTTTATTGTTTGTGGGTGTTGTTGACTTGTAAATTGTTAAATAAGTGTTCTCTTTGCGTTCTTGTTCCTTTCCGGCAAGCTGTGGGTACTGTATTTATGTATTTTATTTATAGATACTTATATATAATTTTATTCTATTTAATTTCAATATATGTTAGCATATGGATTCCTCTTTAATAGATAATAGTATTGACCTGTTCTTATCCTGTTCATCTTCTAATTCGAGCTTTCAAAGTATTGATCGCCCTTTGAGTGAGCACCTTGATGATACCTTTTTGGATGTTCCTAAAAATTTCAATGCTGTGCACATTAATGCACAGAGTATCCCTGCCCACTTTCCCGACTTCCTAGCGTCTTTTGACTGCAAAAATATCCACGCCATCCTTGTCTCCGAGTCTTTTCTTCATCCTTGTCTTTCTTCTTCATTGTATTCTATACCTGGCTACCATTTGATCCGTAATGATCGAGTAAGTTCCTCGCATGGAGGGGTGGCTGTTTATCTCCGATCCCATATCCCCTTTTCTGTTTTGAGTCGCTCCCCGCAGCCACCTCCGAGCAATAGCGCCGAGCACCTCTTCCTTGAAATATCTCTTGCCCATTCTAAAATTCTCCTTGGTGTTTTTTATAGCCCTTCTCTACGAGTTGACTACTTTGAGTCATTCGAACGTCTTCTTGAAAATTTCAGTCCTCAGTACTCGCATACCATAATTATGGGTGATTTTAATACCTGCCTCTTGAAAGACGATTCCCGTGCCCGTAAATTACTATCAGTAGTAAATTCAGCTAACTTACATGTTTTACCCTTAAATGCTACTCATCACTTTCCCAATTGCACTCCCTCTCTTCTCGATCTTATGATTGTCTCTTCTCCTAGCTTAGCTGTTAAACATGGCCAACTTTCTGCAGATGCGTTCTCTTATCACGACTTGGTGTATTTGTCGTACCGAATCCGAACTCCCAAGTTGAAACCTACTGTTCAGCTTCAGCGTAGTTTTAACCGCATTGATCATGATCAGCTACTCGTAGATGCTGCTAACATGGACTGGTCGGCAATCTCTTCCTCTACATCTGTGGATGAGCAGGTAACACCTTCAATGATCTTTTAATAAAGCTTTATGACAAACACGCTCCAATCAGACCGGTCAAAATGAAGCACTTACCGGCACCCTGGTTAACCAACGAGATCCGATCACTAATGAACAAAAAAAACAGTACCAAAGCCAGGTTCAAGGTTGATCCCTCGGAACGTAACAAAAAAAGAATGATCCGTGCTAGAAACAGGTGCAATACGGTGGTCAGGGACGCTCAAAGACGCCACATTCATCAGTCAGTAGAAAATGAAGATCCAGGTAAAGTTTGGAAGTTCCTAAAAACTCTTGGTGTTGGTAAATCTCCTACTAGTGACGTCTCAGGTACACGTGTCGACTTCAACCAACTTAATTGTTATTTCTCATCGTCGGTGCCTATTGATGGCAACCTCAAATCTAATACGTTGCAATTACTTTCTAACGTGCCAACACATAATTGTTCTTTTTCTCCTAATCAATTGTCAGAATGTGATGTTAAGAGAGCGATTCTGTCTGTCAGCTCCAGTGCTGTAGGTGCTGATTCCATTAGCCGCAAGATGATCCTTCCAATCCTTGATTTTCTTACTCCTATAATTACCTTAATCCTTAATACCTCAATTTCCACTAGTACGTTTCCTTCTTCTTGGAAGGATGCAAACGTTATTCCCCTTCCAAAAAAATTAAAACCTACCATGTTTTCCGATTTTCGACCTATTTCTATCCTTCCCTTCCTTTCCAAAGTCCTTGAGAAACTTATTCACCGTCAACTTACTGACTATCTAAGCCATAACAATCTCCTTAATCCCCTTCAGTCTGGTTTTCGTAAAGGCCACAGCACATCTACAGCACTGGTGAAGATAACAGATGACATACGCCTGGGGATGGAAAATCGTCAGCTGACAGTAATGACATTACTAGATTTTAGTAATGCATTTAATTCGGTTGACTTTGACATCCTGCTGGGTGTTTTACGCTCTCTTAACATATCTCCATCTGCAATTGATTGGTTGCAAAGTTACCTGCGAGGGCGACGGCAACGTATCCGCACTGGAGATTCATTTTCCAGTTGGTGTGGTATTAACACTGGGGTCCCTCAGGGTGGCGTCTTATCTCCTCTTCTTTTTTCAATTTTTATAAATTCAATCACACAGTACCTTTCAAGTTCGTACCACCTCTACGCTGACGATCTTCAAATTTACACACAGGCACCGTTATCAGAGCTTCCACGTGCAATAGCAACTATCAACTCAGATCTTGCCCATACAAGCTCATGGAGCAAGTCGTTCGGTCTCGCACTCAACCCCTCTAAGACTCAGTGCATTATTATTGGCAGTCATCACTTCGTTTCGAGGATCAATTTTGAACAGCTTCCTGTGGTTACTTTGGATGGCACCATGATTCCTTACTCGAGTTCTGTCAAGAATCTGGGTATTATTCTTGATCAGCATCTGTCTTGGAAACCTCACGTTGAGCAAATTAGGAAAAAGGTGTTTGCAGCTTATGGCTCTCTTAACCGGCTTCGCAACTTTTTACCGACCAGCACCAAAATTACGCTGTCTCAATCTCTTTTGCTGTCCATATTAGACTACGCTGATGTCTGTAATACAGACCTATCGGAGGAGTTACTCGACAAACTGGAGCGCCTGCAGAATGTTGCCATTAGATTCATCTTTAACCTACGAAAATTCGACCATGTGTCACACTTCCGAAATAAACTCAACTGGCTCCCTATTCGCCGGCGCAGGGACTTACATATTCTAAAACTTCTATATTCTATTCTTTTCTTACCTTCTACCCCTCCTTACCTTAAAGAATGTTTCTCCTTTCGCCCTTCTTCTGTACATTGCACCTTGCGGTCTTCCTTTAACCTTGCACTTGATATCCCACGTCACTCCTCTGACTTTTTTTCCTACTCCTTCACGGTCCATGCAGTTCGTCTGTGGAACGCACTTCCTGAGGGTATCAGAAAGGCTCAGACTCTAAAATCCTTTGGAGATCAAGTTAGGAGTCATTTCCTGTCCTTATCTATGTAATTATATATATAAACATATATATATTTTTTAAATGTTTAAATTTTATTTTATTTTATTCCCTTTATTACATTTTAAATACTTACAAAATTATATTTCTAAACATTAAATTTTTACAATGTATAACACTAAAAAATATAACATTTAAAAATACAAAAATGCAGTTCCCCAACGGCAGCAAGATCAAGGTCCCGGCTACCGATGGTTAAGGATCCAGAGACAGGAACCTTCTCACTATACGGGCCGTGTCCAGAAGTACTGCCTTCTGCATCTGACTCCCGATCCATCCACCTAACGCGAGCCTCTTAAGGTGTTTATCGAGGCTCTTGGCTATCAGCCCATGGGCAGATATGACTATCGGAACAACAATTGCTGAATCAATGTCCCACATGTCGACAATCTCGTGAGCTAAATCAAGATATTTGTTTTCTTTATCTTTTTCAGCTTTCACAAGGTTGTCGTCATGAGGAACAGTGACATCAACAATTATTGCGCGGCGTTCGTGTCGATCTATCAATACAATATCAGGCTTATTAGCTACAATAGTCCTGTCTGTAATGATAGATCGATCCCAATACATGTGGCATGGCTATTTTCAAGGACCTGTTCTGGTGCATACCTGTAGTACGGTACCTCGGATGCCACAAGACTATGTTTCAGAGCAAGTTGTTGGTGTATTATCCTGGCCACTTGGTTATGTCTATGCAAATACTCGCCGTTTGCGAGACGAGAACAACCGGAGATTATATGCCTAAGGGATTCACCCGGACGATGGCACGCTCGGCAAATATCCACTGTGCCATCCCTTAGGATATACTTTCGGTAGTTATTCGTCATCACAACTTCATCCATAATTGCACAGACAAAACCTTCGGTTTCACCAAAAAGATCACCGAAACGGAGCCAGGATACTGAGGCTAATAAATCTACGTCGGGCCCATGGAGAGCCCGGTAGAATCTGCCGTGTAACTCCTTGCTTTGCCACACAGCGCTGCGGTCGGACGTACTAAGTACTACAGGTTTGCGCCAGTTTTCTTTTGCTAAAAATAGAGGAGTCAGTCCATTGTCAACAGCAACTACATCTCTATGAGACCCCATATCGACTTGGAGAAAATACTCCCTAAGATTGCATATCTCGCGGTTATGCAATGTCTTAGCATTTAAGAAGCCACGACCACCGCACTTCCGCGGGATATACAATCTCATGGTCGATGAACGTGGGTGATGCATGCGATGTGCTGTTAGCAATGTACGAACTTTTCTATCCAGGGCATCCAGTTCAGTTTGAGTCCATTTAAGTATGCCAAAGGAATACATCAGTACCGGCATGACCCATCCATTGTATGCGCGAACCTTGTTTCCGCCAGACAAAAGACTTTTAAGGACTTTTGAGAGGCGCCCCAAGAAACGCTCACGCAACGACTGTTTCATGTCAGCATCGTTGATGCCTAATGCCTGTGACATACCTAAATATTTATAGGTTTCGTTAACGGAGAGAGATCTAAGATTAATAGAATCCGAGAGTTGTATACCCGTGGATTCCATTATCTGACCACGCTTTACATGCATGACTGCACACTTGTCCACACCAAATTCCATTTTAATGGCATTACTGAAAGCTTCAGTAACCTTCAGTAACGCTGTTAAATGAGAACTGCTATGGGCAAATAGTTTCAGGTCATCCATGTATAGCAGGTGTGATATTACTTGACCATTTCTCCGTAAACGGTAGCCTAATCCTGAACTCTCGAGAAGTGTACTCAGAGGGTTCAAGGCCAGACAGAACCACAATGGACTCAGACCGTCACCCTGGAAGATACCTCGCTCTATTTTTATAGGGTCGCCCTGACCTAGAACCCGTCGAGATCCTGGATAGAAAAGGACCGTTCTCCATTTTCGCATGCACGATATCAAGAAAGTGCGTAGAGTTGTATTTATTTTATACAACTCCAGCACCCTCATGAGCCACGAATGCGGCACGGAATCATAGGCCTTCTTATAATCTATCCAGGAAGTCGACAGGTTCTTTCGGTTTCGACGAACCTGTTGGTTAATAGCCATGTCAATGAGGAGTAGCTCCTTAGTACCACGGGCCCCATTCCTACATCCATTTTGAGAGGCGAACATAATAGAATTTTGATCAATGTGTTTATTAATTTTCGACCTCAAAATGGACGTAAGAATTTTATAAATTGTTGGTAGACAGGTGATAGGTCTATAGTTTTTGGGGTCCGCAGTACTACCAGATTTATGGAGCAGATGGGTTATGCCTGTTGTCATGAATTCTGGAAGCGATCGAGATAATAAAGCATTTTGAAATTGAGATGCTAAGCAAACGTGCGAGCTAGGTAACCATTTATACCAGAAATTGTGCAGTCCGTCCGGGCCTGGAGATTTCCAGTTGGGTAAGGAACGAACTGCACAAACTACGTCTTGGTAGTCAATGGTTACTTCATTCATATCAGGTATAAGCTCACACGAACGCTCAACATCCCCCATCCACGCGCCTTCAGAGTGAGTGACAGGCACGGACCAGATGTTGTGCCAGAAAGAAATCATGGCATCATCATCCGGCCGATGCATATCAGTATCACTCTGATCCGATTGCTCCCAGGATGCATAAACACGTCGTTGATCTCTCTCGAACATGCGGTTCTGAGTAAAGCGATCGACTCGCACCCTATACCTCCGAATACGATTAGCCCATGCACAAATTTTCTGCTTCAGGAAGTCGATGCGCTCTGTGACACATGAAATATAATTTTGAGTACTAATACCAGTCCCCAAGAATGCACGTTTCACAAAGCGCATGACCCTAGGGCGCATGTTGCCCTCCCTAAAGCAGCTGAGCTTACCGATGAGTACCCTAGCCTCACTGATACGACGTTCAATCCTACACTGCCAGGCTGGTACAGCCAGACGCGGGCGTGTTGCTGTGTCAGTATTTGGAAATTTGACATGAGCAACACGACAAGCCGTAATAGCCGCACAATACAAGATCGAATGAGTATCAGCCAGGTCTTCACTACTATCAAAGTAATTTGATAGTAGTGAATCTAAAGCACACATCAGCGCCCTATTTTTTTTGTGCATGGGAAAACGCGGAAGCCGAGGTCTAAGGTGAACAGGAGTCGATCGAAATTCCCGAACTACATCTTCAAGAGTACTCCTCAATATATCATTGTATTGGGGACTTACAGTAGTAACCATATCATCTCCACCATCACTATCAGCAACGCCAGCTTGCAATGTGGCCGCGGCAGAAGCTTGAGTTGCCGCCTGCGATGCAGTAGTAATGATACGGTTACGTTGCACCTCTGTTCGGAGCCGATCAAGTACAGAGTCATCCAACAAGTGACCCCGTTGAATGGCTCGCACCTGATCCGACAGTCGTTGAGCCGAAACGTTGATAGATGGTTCAAGAGCCTGAAACAGAGAAAGCATCCGAACACGATACGCAGTAAGATTAGTTCCTGCCTCTGTTGCCTCAAAATATGCGCGCATGACATTTTCATTGATGGAAATTGTCCATCGCATGCGCTGCACTCCACCGGGAGCGGGGGCCCTGACCGGAGCCGTTTGCCCCAGAAGCCCCAAACTCTTCGGTGGCCGGCCCCTCCTCCGGCGTACAGGTGGTGGCGACGTCGGCGGAGAGAAGTACTCGTCACTATCGCTCGACGCAACTGCAGATGTCAGCTGAACACACGGCACTAAGGCAGTTGCCGACAACTGCGAGGCGGAGCGAGGTGACGAGCCCGGAGGTGGTAGACGTGCTGCTCGGCTTCTCGTCAACATCTATTTGTTCATTATACCTATTCCATTCCCATTTAATGTGGTTTATATTGGTGATGACATTTTCAACTGTCATACGGGATCATTTTTAAATAGATTGTAAAATATGTATCTTCTTTGTTGTTGTTCTATGTATATTGTTGCAGGCTATTAGATAAGTATTAAATATTATTATGGTATTACAATGGCCTCTGAATTAAATATTTCTTAATAAAATCAATAAAATGATGGAAAATAATGACTTGTCACGTTGACGACTTTTTTTTTTTTTTTTTTTGTTTTTTTTTTATTTTTTTTTTTATTTATTATTATTATTTTTTCCACCTATAGTATAAACCTTCTTTATCCTATCTTGTTTTTGCACCCATTCCCCTTTTCTCCTAGCTATTTATTTCTTCTTTCACCCAAGGTTGCCTGGAAGAGATTGCCATTAGGCAATAAGGCCGCCTAATGTCTGTTTTCTATATTTTATTTTGTCTTCTTGTCATTGTATTTCTTTCGTTGTGTGCAATAAAGCTTTTTTTATTATTTTTATTATTTATTATTATTTAAGTACCTACTTATTCTTACCCGCAGCACACCTACGACACTCCATACTACGACCCCCGCATAATAACCTTCTACTACTACGTAACTGACATAACGTGTGTACACGCGTCAAATGTGTGCGTCAACGATGCAGGGATGACATCCGCCGTAGCACACTCCGGAGCTAGTGGTACAAAATATATCGACTAGATGGCGTGTGCCGCGTGCGTCACGAAATAACTTTGCAAGAGCGTCCCAATTTATTATTTACGTATGTTTATATTATGTCGGGTATGTTCGGAAGCAATCATTTTACAAGCTTTTTTCAGTACAATAGCGATTGTCAAAAGGCCGTGTGAATGGCACAATGTACTTTGTATTGAAATCTTCAGAAACGCACCTGTCGTACGGTACTAACTAATTTAATAAAAAATGAAATGAATCCAACAAATAAAATTGTCTTTAATTATCACTACATAGTATAAAACAAAGTCGCTCTTCGCTTCTGTCTGTCTGTTTCTAAGCTTTTTATTATTTGACACAAAACAAAAATGATAAATAGTTTCTTCGTAGTGTAAACTTCCAAACATATAGTTTTATTGCTTAAATAATGTGCATGTTAAGCCAAACGGCCTATACATCGTGCACAAAGTCCTTTGTCAGCCAACACACCACGTAAAAGGAAATTGTTAAATGACTTATAAACAGAGTGCAAAAGACGAAAAAATTTGGATACTCAGCAAGAATGTGCATCTCAAAAAGATACCAATATGTCCTCTCAATTACAAAAAAATATCAATTTTCAAACCCGTCTAAAACAAAACAGTCATGGCAATAGAAACACTAAAGATTTACAGTTATTTGCTTTAAATTTATATTGCCAGTCCATTAGCATAAAGAGTCTTAGCAAACGTTAAACATGCCAAGCGAAAGGACGTTGCGCCGAATGAATATCAACATTGATACAAAATTTTCACCTAACGTTTCACAATGTTTAGAGACCAAATTAAAATATTAAAAGACTCAGAAAAATACTGCATTATTTGCGCTGACGAAATTTCATTAAAACGGTACTTATATCATCAAATTAACGAGGATAAGATTATAGGTTTTCATGAGATTGACGGGACACAAACTGGAGAACCAGCAACGCAAGCTTTTGTAATCATTGCCAGAGTTATACATTAAAATTGGAAACAACCAATCGCATACTGTTTTTTGGCTCAAAGCAAAAATTACAAAGAACTTAGTGCGTGGTTAGATCATGTTATTTCACAAATTTTAAATATTGGAGTTCATGTAATGTAGCCTTTGTATCAGATCAAGGCTCAAATTTTTTAAACATGGCTAATGAAAGAAATGTGACTGTTGTCACAGTCACAGACTGTAGTAAGCCATACTTTTTATTGAAGGAAAAATAAATACTATATTTTTATAAATAAATAAATCATCATCATCATCAGCCATTTAATGTCCCCACTGCTGGGGCACTGGCCTTCCTTATGGATGGATAAGAAGAATGGGCCATGACCCACCACGCGGGCCCAGTGCGGATTGGTGGGTATTAACGACTGCAAGTGTAGCCGGGACCAACGGCTTAACGTGCCTTCCGAAGCACGGAGGAGCTCGAGATGAAAAGTTTTTTGGTCACCCATCCCGTGACCGACCATTGCGAAAGTTGCTTAACCTCAACGATCGCAGGCCAAGTGCGCTATCCACTGCGCCAAATATTATATAAATATATATTTAATGCAAACATTATTACTCTTGGTCATATTTGTTTCCCTGAGACTTTCGTTTTAAATACTTTTTGAGCATCAATATTTTTTTTGGCAGAGGTGACATATCAGCCTACTTGGGGTTTCCTATTACCGACGATTCCAATAATCTTCGTTTCTTAGCCTCTGATTTAAAGTCAAGCCGCAACTTCCTTTTCCGGGGTGAATTTTCACTTAAAATCTGTGTTTTCTGCACTGAGTGTGACATCTGTGAAGTACTTGTACTTGGAATTTCTGTTGATGTTTGAGATTTGCAAGTACTCTAAAAGGCTATTATCAGTTTGAGTAAATTTTGATGTAAATACGAGTACCAGATGAGTCTGCTGGCTGCAGTAATAATAGGGTAGGGGCTGCATTTTTCTTAGACACTCTTTTTGCGCGGTCAGAATTAGGGAAATGAAGTTCGCAAACAAAATAACTAGTATGAAGTGTCTCCACGCTTTTTTGGTTTAAGGCGATACTCGGAAAAATTGTGCTGAAGCGAGATAGCAATGAGAAAACGACGCGCGCGGGATCGAGACCGATTTTGCAGATTAGGCAAAAAAAACAAAAACACTTCGTATTAAAAAACTACAGCGATTTAAAAAAATGCTTCTATACGATCCTAAATATTATTGGTGTTTACTAATTAAACCAATTTCCAATAGCGTAAGTAACCCTATTTAAGAATAATCTACAATTTTCGTATTTTTAGAGGTCTTTTCGAAAAGAAAAAGTGTCGAGACAAAATCATAAAATCGTGTTTTTGAAACTATACGAATCTAGATAAAGGTATGAAGAAATATATATCTTATTACCAGATGTGTAACAACTGTAACCGTCCTATAGTTTTAAATCAAAAAGTCCATACTTTTTCCGAGTAGCGCCTTAAGTCCATTCGACCAATTTCTTTAATCCAATACTTGCACCTAATGAAAGTTAAATCAAATCAATAAAAGATCCTCTAATTTCATAGAATTTAATCGTATCATAACATTTATTATTTGGTCAAACAATTCGTATTGGAATATTTGTTTTCTGTTAATATTAAATTTGATATCAATCATCTACGATTCAACTGCATATACGAACGCCACTGCAAGGTTATATCGCACGATCCTCAAATCGAAGTTTGCTTACGAAATATAATGACATCGTTGACTTGGTTACATTCTTGTTGACTGATTGACTGACAAGACAACCGACAAACGTGTGACGTTTACTCCTCGGTTTACTATCTCAATGCGGGGGAAATGAATTGGCGGGGGGAGGTGAGTGTCGCTTCTTTACGTTAGTAATATTATAGTATTCTTTGCCCGCAGTTTCACCCGCTTGGTACCTACCCGTCTCGTGGGAATATCGGTATAAAAATATAGCCTATCTATGACACTCGGCAGTAGTAATGTAGCTTTCTACGTGAAAGATTTTTTAAATCGGTTTTTCAGTTTTGAGTTATTTCATTAACATGAATAAACATAAGTACTTACAAAAAAAGTTTTTAGTAAAAATTTCATTTTTATGACAAGCTTTTTTGCTGACAGTATTTTAATATTGTACTGTCATCTAAACCAAACCTGTATACAAAATTTCAGCTCCATCGGACACTAGGAAGTGGGTCAAATTCAGCTTGCAAGATTTGTCCCCCACTAACTAACAAAGTAACTAACATGGCAAATTAATAAAAAGCTTGTAAAATACTTCAAGCTCCATCAAAGAGTTGAACTTAATTCCCCACACGGTGAAAGCCATGACGTCACCACCATGAGACGATGACGTAATGGCGCTTCTGACCTTCGCCCAGCCAGGGTGCGCTGCGCACCCTAAGGCCCGGTTTCCATTAGGTCGGATCCGACTCTCGGTGGGAAGTCGGATGTCGGAAGTAGGTGTTCACATCTACTGACTGTCCGGCTGATAACAGTCGACGGCCCACCCACCCCGCAAAAATTGGATGAAAATGGCCGTTGCGGGGCGAGGTCATATTATTCTGTGGCGAGGTTGCAGGGGACTTCAACTAAATATGCCGGGAGTTTCGTTTCCACTAGGTATCCGATCGAGTGCCGGATCCGGCACTTTGATCGAAACTTCGCAGTGGCAAAACTTCCGATTAAAGAGCCGGATCCGGTTTTTTAATCGGATCGGACAGATGAAAACACTCGGCCCGGTTTACGAAATAAATAAATTCTTACTATTATAAATAATTTATGATTAAAATACAACCATCCGTTTCTTTCCGGACGGTAAAATTCAGTGTAGTCCACAAGCGCCCTTAGGGGGTTAAAATGTATTAGTATCATCGTAAGTACAAATTGAACATGTCATACAGTTATAAATATACCGCTATTCCTTCGGGAACGGGAACTACTTGAGTTGGGTATAATATGATAAAGAGGAGATATTTGATTAATCGTTTGTAATGAATAAACTTAAAAACTACTGTACCTACCTATTTTAAAGTCTTCCACTTCTTTCTGCGTGACATAGGCAAATTTTTATCCCGATACCCCGACACAGGAACGGGTACCAGTAGACGACCACCAAGCCTTTAGTCTTTAATATTCACACACAGACAATAGGGTATTTTTAACCGACTTCAAAAAAAGGAGGAGGTTCTCAGTTCGGTTGAATTTTTTACTGTTGTTGAAATGTAGATATTTAATGATGACGTTAAAAAATATTGCAATTAAGAATACCAAATGTGAAAATATAATTTGAATCTGTTTTATAATAAAAGAATTATAGTCTGTTTGATTTTGACTATAGCTGTCTCTTTCTAAAACGAAATCTTCTATGGCGTGACTATGACCAGGGGGGGCTCACTCCGCAATTCAATCGACTACGCGCTGTCACAGAATATATAATAGTATACAGAAGGCTCACTCTGCAAACTCATACAAATAAAAATAAATCATTCTGCATGAAAATAAAGTTCAATTCCGGTCGCTTTGTCATCGCTTGCCTACTGTTATAATTACCTAGAGTTCGTGCATGCAAGCAACACTGTACCCAATATCTACGCGCGATAGTTTCTATTTCTATGAAAGTCTCAAACAGTTCGCTCGCTGGTTAGGGTTGCGAGCGACTATACTCGTGATGGAATCGCCGCTCGGCGATCGATCGCGTCACGTGGCGAGTTTATAGTTTAGGAGCAGTGAAATGATTTGGTCATGTCATAACATAACATTAGCTTTAATTTAGATTCTTGTATTGACAAAAGAAAATCATGTCTGTTCATTAAATTGTTTTTATTAATCATTAAAGATTTTTATGGCTAAATAACTACAGACATATTATGCAACTATTACTAGGTGGAAATAAGAGAAGCACAGAAAACCACCACACCAGCCGCCGCCATAACAATTATTGTAGTCTAACCCTCGTATCTATAGTCAAGTCCTGTCTTGAATAAAACTCGTTATTTAGAATTCTCTTTTTAATACAATAAACAAAAATTTTAATGAAATAAGAACTTTCAACAGTAACTTGGCCAAGTATTCTTACTTTTGAAAGTTCTTATTTCGAGATTTTAACTTATTTTTATGCATTCACAATGCAATTTTGTAAGTAGGGCAGGCGTACCGGTTTTGGCCACTGTACCGGTTTTGGTCACTTTTCACTTTAAAGTTATATAAATAGAATTTAAATAATTATTGCTTATATTTATTAATGGCGAATAAAAGATTGGACTTTTAGTTAATAATTACAGCACTTAGCTTTTTTTATGTAGTACGATATTTTAGAAATAAACACGTGTTATGTTTCAAAGTTAACATTTTGTAAAATTCTTAAGCAAAATGTTAAGGGTAAAGGTTTTGTAAAATCATTTTTTTTCTACAATACAATTATTTTATGGTTATTTAATATTTTATATCATATTAGAATATGTTTCTTCTAGATGGATTAAGTGTTGTTTTTTCACTGTTCTTACAAAAAGTTGGGAAACAATAAGTGGCCAAAAGTGGGGCTAGAAATTTTAGCATTGTGCCACCTTTGGCTACTTTGGCATTAGTAGAAAGTTTCCAACCTATCATAAAGTTCATTTATTTTAAAAGACTCACAACTCACTTTTGTTAGCTAACGTACTAGAAAATTAGCGGATTGAGGCTAGTGTAAGCACTAGCCTACACTAGCCTCAATCCGCTAATTTTCTTTTAATCAAGTGATAAAGGTAAAATTGTAGTAAGGAGCTAGCTGTGATTGAAATACTATTTCATGTAGTGTTTTAGACCAGAACTCTAATAAGACATCAATTAAGCATAAAGTCAACTTATAAATATAGTAATTTTATGAAAGTGGCCAAAACCAATGCAAACGGTGTATTTGGCCCCCTCCACAGAATTTGTTCTAAATAAAAAAAACTATTGTTTTTTTTTACTTTGTAGATTGTACCCTTAAAGGTCGATAAATTATCTATAACTCTACATTATAAATTTTCTCTAAAATACCACCAAGCGGTTAAAAGTGAAAAAATCCTTAAAGTGGCCAAAACCGGTACGCCTGCCCTACTTATAGGAAAAATGTGTTAGTAAAAAACCACGAGCCCTAATGGTAGCTGAAAGCAAGCTCGTGGTTTTTTACTATCACATTTGTCCTTGAAAGGCTTGAAAGCCCTATAAGTAGCTGAAAGCTAGCTCGTGGTTTTTTACTATCACATTTATCATATAGTTCTTATTTCATTTAAATTCTTGTTTATTGTATAAAAACGATAATTTAAAATAACGACTTTTACTCAAGACATTACCTACTTGACTTCACTAGATACGAGTGTAAGAGCTGGCAGAATGATATTTTGGTATTTTACTTTATAGTAAGGAAAGGTAAGTAACTAGGTACCTAGGTACTTCGAATGAAATAAAAAACAGATATGTAAGGAAAAGAAATGCGTTTATTTTTATTACAAAATAATTTTACAATTGTTCAGGAGCAGTGAACTGATTTGGTCATAACATAACATAAGCTTTAATTTAGTTTTTTTGTATTTGCAAAAGAAAATCATGTCTGTTCATTAAATTGTTTTTGCAACAATAACAATTATTGTAGTCTAACCCTCGTATCTAAAGTCAAGTCAAGTAATATCTTAAGTAAAACTCGTTATTTAGAATTGTCGTTTTTATACAATAAACAGAAATTTAAATGAAATAAGAACTTTCAAAAGTAACTTGGCCAAGTATTCTTACTTTTGAAAGGTCTTATTTCATTTAAATTCTTGTTTATTGTATGAAAACGATAATTATAAATAAATACTTTTACTCAAGACATTACTTGACTTGACTATAGATACGAGTGTAAGAGCTGGCAGCAGGATATTAAGGTATTTTACTTTACCTAAAGTAGAGAAATGTAAGTAACTAGGTAGGTACTTCGAATGAAATAAAAAACAGATATGGGTGAATATCAACATTGCATTTTTTTTGTTTTGGTTGCAATTTGTTTTTTGTAAATTTTAAGAAGAAATATATATATACGAATAATACTAAATATCTATTCACAATATTACATATTTTCATATTTCGCCAAGAATTTTAACAATAATTAATGAAATATGAGCACCAAAATATTAGGTTGCCACCAAAACTGAAATTTGCCCACCAAAAACTTAAAACTTTATACTATCTGTATAAAAAATATAAATAATGAAGAAATGTTAATTCAAATAAAATATAAAGTGGTTCTTTACTCGGACATTGGCAGAATCGTCACGAAAAACGAGACGCAGCCATTCACCATAAAAGTTAAAGTGGAAAGTGGTTCTAAATAAGAATTACTATTTATTATCAGTCTGCAGTTTCGTAAATCGCACATCAAAATATAACATTCGTACAAATTAAAGAATCAAAAAAGAATGACAAAATGATCGTTCCAAACAAAACTTTAATTAACTTTAAAATATTAGAAAGATAATATAACGTATGCTTTTATATGTACTTTGTGTTGTGATTTTAAGTTTTGGTAGCATAATTAGTTTTTGTTGCGCAAGTTTCTCTACCAAAACCACCAAAACTGAGCCACCTAAACTGAAAACTTACGAAAAAAAATTGCTAAAATTTAATGTTTTTTTTAAGATTGTAATTATAGAATAGATTAAACTACAAACCAAAACACGATTTTCAATATCTTTCGGAATATTAAAAAATGACAAGATCGATTCAAAGTTCTTTCTCCTGTTTAGGCACCCGTAAACACAACAGTATCTTTTATATGGATTATAATAACGTTTGGAAGTCATTGTTCGGTTTGATGCACAAAAATCACAGAAATGATCGATCGTTTTACGCGCGAAACTGCGCGAAACGTGAAGCGTGCGAGCCGAGCGGCATCCTACTGCGTGCTACTGCCATCCATACGCATGTGGCCTGTCCGACAGGCTGGCCGGCCGAACATACCTAAACTGCGGAGTGACACCCCCCTGGCGCTGTCTACCGCGAGGTAGAGAATAGGCGGGT
Source organism: Crambus lathoniellus (assembly GCA_949710035.1). NCBI lineage: Eukaryota > Metazoa > Arthropoda > Insecta > Lepidoptera > Crambidae > Crambus > Crambus lathoniellus. The sequence continues at coordinate 5,525,065 of OX453324.1, read as the reverse complement.
GTCACGCGCGCTCACCGCTCAGTCGTGCATGCGACGCCACGCGAGAAAGAAGTTACTTATTTTACTTTCGCCACACTTTCGCGCCAAAACACACGTGTGTTACCTTATGGTTTTACCCATAGCAAAATCCGTAATATTAAATATTATTGTGCGGCCTTCGGTTGTCTTAACTTAACAACGACAGAAAGAAACCGGATTTAAAATTTCATAATCTTCCTAAAAAACCTGAAAGGTACCTAAGTTTTTTTGTGTGACTATACTTACTGTCTTATTCTAAGTATCTATAATACTTAATGATCCGAATATTTGATTTAAGGACCCCCGACCCACCTTAACATAGGTAATTACGACAAAAATAAAAATTGAAAAAGTGATTCTCGCTTTTATACCTACATAGCTAGGTTAGGTACCTACGAATAATTATTATTAGGGAAAAGGAAGCAATAGGAAGTAGCTGTAGCACTTTTAAAATAGGTACCTACCTACCAAATTACAAAATATCTACGTACTTTCTGTCTTAGAATAATATAATAACCGTGAATGCTCTAATAACCACTGAGCTACGGAGTCGTTACGGCCTGGCCACGAAAATGCGCGGCGGCCGGCGCGGCGGGCGGCGACGCGGCGACGAGCGAATTGCGCAATCATTGCGCGCTTACAACAGACGTCTAATCAAATAAGTCAATGAGACGCACCAACGGATGCGCAATGCACTCGTCGCCATCGCCGCCGCGCATATTCGTGGCCAGGCCGTTAGAGTATTCGCCCGGACAGTGAAAGGTCGTGAGTTTTAGTCCCATCGGAGCTAGTTGTGAGACGGGTCGACTTTTTAGCGACTCCGTAGCTGAGTGGTTAGAGCATTCGCCCGGACAGTGAAAGGTCGTGGGTTCGAGCCCCATCGGAGCTAGTTGTGATGTGAGAAGGGACGACTTTTTCTCATACCTACTGCATTCTCAATTTTTTCAGTAATAAAAATTGAATTGTGAATGCAAAGAAGTAAAAATAAAAAATCTAAACTGTCTGTATTTAAAAATCATTTGCGCTATTTGTTGTTCCTTTTACCACTTACCTGCTTACTGCGTCGTTTTATTGCAGTCGAGTCGACCGGCGACCCTACGCGGCAACCAAGACCACCCAAAACCAATTTGGCTTAAGCGTTTCCGAGTAATAGAAGCGTATTACGTACAGCTACGGTTCAATTTCGCTTGTAATGAACGGTAAATTAGTTAGGCAGGCGTGCGGGTGCAAATTATTTTAGACCTAATTGTCGCGTGGACAAGATTGATAATTTATTGTAACTGTTTCGGAAGTGAGCCTTCTGCTACAAATATTATTCTGTGCTATGACGCTACTAACGCACTGACGTCACAAAGATAGCGTCCTGTCCTTGTCTAATTATAAAGTTTGAAGTCGTATATCTTTGAAAATATTCAAGATAATTCAAAATAAAAACTTGTTTTGTGTAGCTAATATTTCGAAAAACGTTTTAAAGAAATAAAAAAAAAATCAGTAAAATACCGTATTAGGCTTATTTGTCTGTTTATAACCACTCTTTTACGGAATCTATCGCGCGTTACACATTTTATTTTAGTTTTTTCCGACGTTACGGCACCTTTCGAGGGGTCGTGGTCTCGTGGTCAGAAACTTAGTAGGTACTATCTTCTATCTTCTATCTATTTCTATTATTATTTTTATATATATAAAAGAAAGTCGTGTTTGACACTTATAACTCGAGAACGGCTGGACCGATTGCCATGGTTTTTGATTTGTTAGCTTTGACTCCGTCCTGATTAGCAGAATAACTAATAAAAACATTGGAAAGTTGACGAAAAAATAAAATAAAAGAGAAAACATTTTCCCATACAAATTGTTCCTGACTTTCGTACCTGTCAAACATTAGGGTAGGGGTAGGGTAGGGATAGGGGTAGGGGTAAGGTAGGGGTAGGGTAGGGTAGGGGTAGGGTAGGGTAGGGGTAGGGTAGGGATAGAGTAGTGATACGGTAGGGGTAGTGTGGAGTAGGGGGTAGGGCCACGCGAACGAAGTCGCGCCGGGTCAGCTAGTTATAATATAATTTCTGCACAGAATATAATATATTCTAATATATAGAAACTACGGAAGATAGTAGATAACAGATTCCGTAAAAGAGTGTTTTATTTAAATGAACAGTTCGGGGCAGAAATCTAAGATCTGCTTAGTGTTAATATTCCTCCTCTTGTTCTCATGCTACTGTCAATAGCGCATTGCGGTATTGCCCTGTCTCCCCTCTAAATAGGTCAAGGTAGCGTCCGGTAGCCGCTATGCATTTAACTACGTCGTTTCAGTTTAAAAGGGATGTTTTAAATGGCAAAGGACGGGAAATATGCTTGTGGAAATATGGTGTCGAAAAAGTTTACAAACTGGATACCTAATTATCAACATAAATATCATTATAATTAAAATTATACATTTTCTGCTAGTTGGTATGAACTCCATCCCTACGCGAGACGGGACGGATTTATCATGTGATGAATATTTTTCTATTTTTTTTTTCTTTTTTGCATTCACATTGCAATATTCATACAATGCAGACCATTCGCCTGGACAGTTAGTTCAGAATACATTGATTTCTTTGAGCTCCTTTTTAGCAAGTGATGCAATCAAAACAAGCAATGTATTCTGAATTAGGGCCCTAACTAGCCCTGAATACTGTGTAGTGTAGCCGCTAAAAGGCCGTGGGTTCGAGTCCCATCCAACTAGTTGGGAGACGGGTCGTTTTTTTTAATACTTACTTCATTTTCAATATTTTGAATATATTTTTATTTTACAAAAAGAATAACGAGTTGGTTCACCGAATTTGTCCCTGGTTGTACGTACAGTATTATTAGATTAGATACTCACTTTAATTTTATCTAAGTATTACATTTTTACTTTTACATCTTTTATCAGATTTTTCAACTTAACGTGAATCTGGCGTGCGTGCTAGCCAGTTCTCTTTTATCTGAATCACAATCAGTGAGTTGTTAGTTACCTACTTACTCAGAATGCAGAGCGGTGTAAACACAGAATTCCGCGAATTCACTAATTCTTTGGGGGGGATGGTTTTACCATCGGCATGGCGACACGGGGTCGCGTCGGCTAGACCGGTGACGTCACGGAAAGGCTATGGGGAGAGCAAGGGACATTATGTACTGATTCATCTCAAGTCACGGGTATAAAAATATCTATTACCTAAATAAAAAATGCTATGAATCACACAAACAAAATAATCCAGAAATAAACCAATGGATTTAAGTACGTACCTAAGTATACGATTTTCATTTATTTGTACACTAGCTTCCGCCCGCGACTTCGTCCGCGTGGATATTCGAGAAAATACTTAGGGGGCCAATAACCAGTATAAAAAGAATTCTATATTTTAATTTCATAAAAATCCGATCAGCCGTTTTTACGTGATTAGGCGGGTCCTCCCTCACCAAGCGAGCAGCCTCGCGTGAGGCAGAACGTTTGCAACGTGCGGCGGTCACGTAAAAACGGCTGATCGGATTTTTATAAAATTAAAAAAACAAAGAATACTTTTTATTCTGGTTATTGGTCCCCTAAGTATTTTCTCGAATGTCCACGCGGACGAAGTCGCGGGCGGAAGCTAGTAAATAATAAGTGTCTGTTTCACAATCAAAAAGTTAGTTCTGAGTAGCTTAGGTACCAAGAACTTTTAGGGTACTTAAGATGATTTAGGTTTCTATACTACTGGGTTTGATTTTCGGAAACCTACGAAATGGGTTGCCTATTTGTTTTAAGATTTGTTCATGTTCAGCGTGTTAAACATCAAAATAAATGTCATTTTTGCAATCGTCATCCCATAAAACCTCAATAACGACATCCATATCGATTTTTAGGCTTATTTATCCCATTTAACCTCTAAGGGGTTGATTTTCGAAAAAATACGAAATATGTGTTTGCTTATTTGTTTTACTTTCCGACCATAAGCCTAGATAATAAATTTTAATGAACGACTTTCCAGATACAACATTTCATCCCCCTCTTCACCCCTTCGGGGGTGGAATTGTCAAAAACGCTGACACAGGAAAATATTAATTTTCAATTGCCAGCCTAAATACAAAATTTGAAGATCCTAACTTCAAAACTGACGGACTTTCATACATATTCATCCCCTATTTTACCCCCTGGGTTTGATTTTGGGAAAATTACGAAATGGGTTGCCTTGTTTTAAGAAGTAAGCCTACAAAGTTTCAAGTTGAAATGTCTATTTTACCCCTGATTTTTCATTTCAAAATTTCACCCCTATTGCAACCTTTTAGGGGTTGAATCATGTTGAGCGTGTTAAACATCAAAATAAATGCCATTTTTACAATCGTCATCCCATAAAATCTCAATAACAACATCCATATCGATTTTTAGGTTTATTTATCCCATTTAACCTCTAAGCGGTTGATTTTCGAAAAAATACGAAACATGTTTTTGCTTATTTTTTTTGTCTTCCCGACCATAAGCCTAAATAATAAATTAAATGAAGGACTTTCCAGATACAACATTTCATCCCCCTTTTCACCCCTTCGGGGGTGGAATTGTCAAAAACGCTCGCACAGGTAAATATTAATTTTCAATTGCCAGCCTAAATACAATATTTGAAGATCCTAACTTCAAAACTGACGGACTTTCATACAAACATTCATCCTCTATTTCACCCCCTTAGGGGTGGAACGTATCTATGTGCAAAATTTGAAGTCTCTAGGTTCAGCGGTTTGGGCTGTGCGTTGATATCTCAGTCAGTCAGTCAGTCAGTCAGTCAGGACTTTGAATTTTATACACAAAAGTACAACATCGAGTCGACTGAAATGTATGGAACAGCTGATTTTTTTTCGCGATTCCATGGTTGGCCCCATAGTGAAAGTTGTTCATATTGATGGGCACTAACATCCCCTAAAATATTTATGCTAATTAAAATTTAGTGGTGTAATAGATAGGTACAGGTGATTTGTGACTGATGATGATATAGGTACACAAGGTAATTTTTTATCACCCCGGATAATTTTAGGGATTATTCTACTCATTAAAACAAACCACTTTTATTTGTTATGGGACCGACACTGAAATCGCGAAAAAAAAGTCAGCTGTTCCATACAAAAGTGCAGAAATATAATTAAATATTTCATTCGGTTCCAGTCAAATTCACCGAAAAAAAAACTCACCGAAAAAAACTCACCGAAAACTTTTCTCACCGAAAAAAAAACTCACCGAAATAAAACTCACCGAAAAAAGCTCACCGAAAACTTCTTGATTTACGACAATCTGAATCATATAAATCGACGTATCGGGTAGATTTCTGCTCATATTAATGTAAGTACTTAAATAAATAAATAAATAATCAAAAATTAGGAATTAGGTAATATAAAAAAGGTATTGAAAATGAAAATAACGACTCCGTAGCTCAGTGGTAGGAGCATTCGCCCGAACAATAAAAGGTCGTCGGTTCGAGTCACATCGAACGACTCCGCAGCTCAGTGGTTAGAGCATTCGCCTGGACAGTGAAAGGTCGTGGGTTCGAGTCCCATCGAATGACCCCGTAGCTCAGTGGTTAGAGCATATTATTTATTTATGTCACCGGGAAATTAATAAAAACCGTAAATTTATAAATTTCCTTTAAAAAAAAATAACCACGAAATATAAGGCAATCGCTTCGCTGCGCTTCGCGATCGCCTTAAATTTCTAACCTATCACGTGTTCTACAGGACTTCCGTAAAATTTATAAACTTGCGGTTCTTATTGTTATTTTCCGGTGACATTTACATTAATATGAGCAGAAATCTACCCGACCCGATACGTAGATGATTCAAATTGTTGTAAATCAAGAAGTTTTCGGTGAGCTTTGAGCTTTCGGTGAGCTTTGAGCTTTCGGTGAGTTTTATTTCGGTGAGTTTTTTTCGGTAAGAAAAGTTTTCGGTGAGTTTGATTTTCGGTGAGTTTTTTCGGTGAGATTTTTTCGGTGAGAAAAGTTTTCGGTGAGTTTGGTTTTCGGTGAGTTTTTTTCGGTGAGAAAACTTTTCGGTGAGTTTGGTTTTCGGTGAGTTATTTTCGGTGAGTATTTGTTCGGTGAGTTCGGCCGACACCATTTCATTCGAGCAGAATAATCCCTAGAATTATCCGGGGTGATAAAAAAATTACCGTGTATGTAAGCGATCTTATTGCTCACCAACAATTAAATATCTTTCAGGCAACCTTGGGTGATACAATAAATAGGGGAGTCAGTCAGTTCAGTGCGCTTTTGAAAGGACAAGACAAGACAATAATAGGTATAGGAAGTTTATTTTTTTCTTATGATTATAATCCTAATTTATTTACTCAGATAGATTCGAGTAAAATTTCGAAATCCTCCGAGATTCGTAAGATCAGATAATAATATAACCTGCACTGCACTGCAGTCGTTATCAGCCACCAATCCTATACAGAAACTCGACAGCTTTTTTAATAATATTAAGTTTTAACTTATTACATTCAAAACTTTTAGAATCTTAAGCCAATGACAGAGTTCCATATCATTTTTATTCGGTTTTGAACTAGATATGACGACCGATTTGGCCACTTATTCCTCGTACATTACCAAGTTTGATAACTGGCTTTCTACAAGGAAAAATAATTCTTCCTAGCTTACCCGGTTTTCAAATGGGAATTATTTTTCCTGGTAGAAAACCGTAATTTTATTTAGTTTTCTACGAAGAATTTTTTTTTCTTCTTAGCTTACCCAGTTATCAAAGGAGAATTTTTTTTTCCTCGTAGAAAGCTGTGAATTCAATTACAGCTTTGTACGTGTTGTTCTAAGAATAAGAATTTTTCCTACGTAGCCATTAGATCAGATAGACCGAATAATTACTTAGATTAAGTTTTACTTCAATAATTAGACCATCCAACCAACCGTTCCATCGGAGCTGGTTGTGAGAAGGGTCGATGTTTTTCTAAAATATGTACCTATTTCATTTTCAATTCTTCAATGATAAAAATTGCATTGTGAATGCAAAAAAGTAAAAATTTAAATAACCTCTTTCCTATTAAATCTATATCTATACAAATAAATAAAATTGAAGTGTCTGTTTGTAATATTAAAATAACTGCTTTTTACTACTTACATGCATATGATTAAGTATATTGTTATATACGGTACATATACCAAAATATAATTTTTTACAATTTTTGCCTGTCTGTTTGTTTGTTCCGGCTAATCTCTGAAACGGCTGGACCGATTTTGACGGGACTTTCACTGGCATGTAGCTGATGTAATAATGAATAACTTAGGCTATTTTTTATCCCGATATTCCTAGGGAAACGAGAACCACGTGGTTGAAACCGCGGGCGGCCGCTAGTAATTAAATAAAATAAAACTTTTGTTCCCTCTAAAATTAAAATTAATCTAAGTAAATAAAAAAATAAATAATTAATCGGTCTTTCTGATATTCTGATCTAATGGCTACGAAGGGAAAACTCTTCTTCGTAGAACGCACAACACGTAGAAAGCTGTGATTGAATTCACAGCTTTCTACGAGGAAAAAAAAATTCTCCTCTGATAACTGGGTAAGCTAAGAAGAAAAAAAAATTCTTCGTAGAAAACTAAATAAAATTACGGTTTTCTACCAGGAAAAATAATTCCCATTTGAAAACCGGGTAAGCTAGGAAGAATTATTTGTCCTTGTAGAAAGCCAGTTATCAAACTTGGTAATGTACGAGGAATAAGGGGATTTGGCGCAGGGGTAGGCTACCCACCTTCTGCGCCAGTGGTCTCGGGTTCGATTCCCGAACAAGACAAATATTTGTGTGCATGAACATGTCTATTTGTCTTGGTCTGGGTGTTTACTATGTATATTAAGTATGTATTTACAAACAAAAAGTATTTAAGTATATATTTATCCGTTATCAAGTTTCCATGATACAGTTTCGTAATGAAATTAAAATGGGGCTTAGATAATTGGTGTGAATGTAAGAAGTTATTTATTTATTTATTTTATTTATTTATTTAGATATAAGATGCCGAGCCGACGAACGATTCTCTAAAGTCATGCATTGCCCCCGCATAGTTTGTGCATGGCATGCATGGCATGCATGGCCCGTCTTATCTATATTCATTCATAATTACCAATCGTGATTCTCCTTTATCGGGAAATAGTAGAAATATCGGGATAAAATATAGCATGTGTCACTCAGGAATAATGATGCTGTGTATTGGTGAAGGAATTTTCTAAATCAGTAGAGATAAGGTAATTTCTACACACAAAACTTATTAGGTACAGTGTGGGGCAAACTTCTTGAATCATCGTGGTGGGGCGGCGACCAATTACAACTCGCTAAAACCCGTTTTACGAGTTGTGATTGGTTGCTTGCCCGCCATGATGGTTCAAGAAGTTTGCCTCGAGGTAGGTATAATATTTATTTTACAACATTAGTGCATACTCAATGCATTAGTGTTTGTATTGTGTGCATATAGGGACGACCTGAATCACAGCATCATCATCATCAACCATTTACTGTCCCCCACAGCTGGGGCACAGGCTTTCCTTATGGATGGATAAGGAGAATGGGCCATATGACGCGGGCCCAATGCGGTTGATGTGCCTGGGTATTAACGACTGCAAATGCAGCCGGGACCAACGGCTTAACGTGCCTTCCGAAGCACGGAGAAGCTCGAGATAATAAATTTTTGGCCACCCATCCCGTGACCGACCATCGCGAAAGTTGCTTAACTTCAACGATTGCAGGTCGAGCGCGGTAACTACTGCGCCACAGGCTCCTCACCACATCAATAATTCCTTCAAAATGTCTGACGATAAAGCATTAAATTTATTTTTGTTCCAAAAGTGAAAACGTTCGTATAAAAAAAGCAACTTACATAACAATATGAATATGACACACTGATAAGAAAATCGTCACAAGTCGAGAAATAACGTTATATTATTAAAAGTAGCTGTTTCTATAACTATCTTGGCATTGAGACGACAAATGTAATTGTATTACACACAAATTATACCGAGAAAGCTATAAAAAAGTTTCCTGTTTGTAAAAATACAAACGATTTCAATGTCAAACAAAATGATGAAGACCAAACACTAATAATGACATTAAGTAGGTATTTTATTTCAAGATGTTGTGTTGAGCATAAGGAATAATCCATATAATCACCTTCACGGTGTGTTAGAAAGCCTGATTTTGTGTCATGCCATTTTTATTACAGAAATCGATAGTATTTATCTCAAATTCCGGCATCGACACGACTTGTAGATGTTTCTTAAAAAAATCTCAAAGTTGCTGTATAAACGGGTCATGAAAATAATCAAAAAAATAATATAAAAAAACCAGCCTACATATTTATTTATATTTCCATTATATATAATATATTTATATATAATATATATAGAATATAATTACTAATCAAACTTATTATAATACCTAACTAGGTATCTAACAAGTTTTCGTGTCTGTATTGTAAATAGATCTCGCAGTATTAATATTTCTTTTTTTTACTTTTTATTTAATTACTTGGCAATAATGCGGTATTATTATAACATTTAATAAGATGGAAATATGTGACCAGCCGATTGTCTACATGTACCTACTTATGTCTATCGACAATATTCAATCGAAAAATTTTCGTCTTGCTCAACTATTGTGTTAGGTAGGTTAATAAAAATAAATTCGTTGATATTTTGCAGTTTCAACGTTTTTACAAGCGTATCTAATTTGCGAAAGCTCGGTCAATCAGCCGAAGATAAAAGTGGAGCTAAATGATTCAATTTAGGTCGCGTTAACTACTAATTTACCAAAGTACATAATATTGTAATACTTAAATACTATTTTATATAAGTACCTGCTCTTATTATGAAAATAAGATTTGAGTTTTTGTTTCTTTCTTTGTATGTTATGTTTGCTTGTAATAAATTGTGATAGAAACCACCAGCCCTGTAAAAAGCTTTCAGACGGGGCTTTTATATTATACTATCTTTGCAAGTGAGCTAAATTGAAAATAATTTTGTAAGGAATAATTTAATAAACAGTCGTTTACACGCCATCACATTTGGCAAAATATGTGAAATTGTATTTGGAACTTTAAGATCTCAATGTACGCATTAATAATATTTGTATGGATAGTTTACAGACAGATAGTGCACTGCACTGTTTAGGTATGTGTTTTGTAGGTTTTGTTTCCTTTAATGTTTAATTTATTATAAAAAATTATATTAAAAAAACCTTTTATTTAAAATCAAGCTTTTATTCAAATGTCCTAAAAAGAATAAAATAAACTTTGTATCAAGTCAAATCCAACAAATTTATTACATTAAACAATTTATTTGTTTTAAAAGCTTGTCGCTTTATTTAATTTCATATGTCAAATATAAGTTAAAGCATTTGTGTTTAGTGCAAGCCCAGTAACAATAAAATCTCGCGACAAGCTTTTAAAACAAATAAATTGTTTAATGTACCTAATAAATTTGTTGGATTTGACTTGATACAAAGTTTATTTTATTCTTTTTAGGACATTTGAATAAAAGCTTGATTTTAAATAAAAGGTTTTTTTAATATAATTTATTTTTGTATTTTTAGTTATTATTGGACGTGTTTCTAAGTTGCTTCATTTCATTTAATGCATAATTATTATTGCATGGTCGTTTGCCAGTTAATTTATTACAGTCTAGCTCTTCAACTGCATCAAGTCTGCAAACACACAAATATATTTTACCACCAAATAGAGATTGTAGATTCTTACTACAGACACACATATTCATTAAATACAAGGCATATTCACATAGGTATAAGAGAAGGAAGCACTGTATTACGAACAAGAATAGAAAACACAAATTAGACCCAATAAGACGAAAAGTTCAAAATAAAAATGTGTGTGTGCCGTGCCGCAGCAGTACTCAATGGTCGCAGCTCAGCGTCATATTACTTGTCTTGCAACGCAAGCAAACGCTGATTTTCAGTTGTAAATTTTAGTACGTATTTCAAAAATAAATACTAAAGCACAAGACACATTTAAGTTTCTATCAAAGTTGATAAACATAGTACATAAAGAAAAAAAGGTTTTTTCTTTTCTGTAGGTAGACTATGGTTGTATTAACTTGGAGCCATCTGTCGTTGACTTTAGTGAACTATTTATGTGCAAAGTGACACATAGGGTCTGTACCCCGAGTGTAAGTTTTTATGTCAAGCAAACGCAAACTATTTCGAGTACGTATTTATGTCAATTTGTATGAAAACTGCATAAGCGCGCTACTCGCCGCTAGAGGCGCTGATACAGTTTTCATACAAATTGACATAAATACGCACTCACGATAGTTTGCGTTTTTTGACATAAAAACTTACACTACGGGCACTGAATATAGCAACTTCGCGTTTTTTCCTTTTTTTATAGTTCGTTCGTTCTTATAGCCGCTACACACGTCCAGACCAGACCTAACCGCCGATTTGGTGTGGACGAACTTTGCTGTAAAGCAAATATAATCCGTGCTACACACGTTCGTACCAAATCAAAATTAAATCAAATCAAAAAATCAAAAAGCTACACCAAATCTGGTCTTGGCCAAGGCTTTGTATCACATCACTGAACAAGGCCTTGTATCACATCACTTTTTCTTATCAAATACCCACAGAAATCACCTGGATTTGCCAATGCAATGCAACGGGCTCGTAAAGAAAAAGACCTATTAACAAAAAAAGGTCTTGGATTTGAAAAAAATTGAACGGTACCTGTCATAAAAGAATGACGAAAAATTCTTCAAAACCATTTTGAGTAGCCTGTAACTGACAGGGAAACTTCATTTTTAATTAAATGTAATTTTTTTAAGTAATTGAGGAAAAGCCTAAGTCCAGGGACTTTAAATTAATGTTTTAATATAAATAATAATAATTTTCACTTCTCATGCTCTAAAAGTACGCAAATATAGCCCTACGAAGCGGGACTAAATAACCACTTTAGTCCCTAGGGAGTAAAATGTAATTACTTTTTTAATTTCCTTCATGTGACATTAGATAAACTCAAACAGCCAGTGAATATACTATTAATTGTGAAGTGTGGACCATCTTCATTGCGAAAATGTTAAGATGTTTTTTGTTTCATGGTTTTTCCGCAAGGAAGGTGGCGCCATGTGTTTTAAATTGTCAATTTATGACTGGTTTAGCGGAAAAAACTTACTGCGAGTTTTTGGCGCCATTTTGGCGGGTTAGGTTGAGTGGATATTTTAATTAATCGCAATTTGTTTCATAGTGGATTTTGTGACTCAAGATAGGTGTGGTTTTTGTGCCCCAAGTGTCTACGCAACTGAACGATATGTAGAATGATTAAAATAGGCGCTATCTCGGTAAAGTGATGCCGAGTGTTTTATTATAGTGGTGTGGTGACTAACCTCAGCAAGAATTATCGAGAAGGTTGGCTTGACACACTTGACGCCAAAAACTCCAAGGAGCACTGGAATGTAACACACCTACATTCTTATTAAAACATAAGAAACTATAATAATTAAATAATACTCAATAATTGGCAGTATGGCTAAATGTCTTGGCCTGTCCTACAAAAGGGCGAATATTTTTACTACTACTACTACTGACCGCGAAAATGTCAGAATTTGTTAAATGTTTTTGTACTAAATTGACTAGTTTTCTCGCACTCGAAGTGAAAAGTACAGTTTGCACCTCGAGACTAAACGCCAACTTAAGGCGATACTCGGAAAAAATGTGCTGAAGCGTGATAGCAATGAGAAAACGCCGCGCGCGGGAGCGAGACCGATTTTGCAGATTAGGCAAAAAAAAACACAAAATGACTTCGTATTAAAAAACTACAGCGATTTTTAAAAAAATGCTTCTATACGATCCTCAATATTATTGGTGTCCACTAATTAAACCAATTTCCAATAGTGTAAGTAACCCCATTTAAGAATAATCTTCACTTTTAGTATTTTTTAGAGGTCTTTTCGAAAAGAAAAAGTGTCGAGGCAAAATCATAAAATCGTGTTTTTGAAACTATACGATTCTAGATAAAGGTCTGAAGAAATATATATCTTATTACCAGATTTGTAACAACTGTAACCGTCCTATAGTTTTAAATCAAAAAGTCCATATTTTTCCGAGTAGCGCCTTAATATACCCTCGGTTTCATTGACTCCCTCGCACGCTCGGGAGCCAAACCACCTCTGGTATATAATGGCTTCGTTTAGTCCCTGGTTATAAAATATTCTATTGATAATCTCAAATTTATGTAAATAGTATATTATAGCATACTTTTCAAACAGACTGTTTTTTTGTCTCCATAGCAATTATGTGACATGGACTCATGTTCTTTCTCAAATAACCAATTCAAATCGGCTGTCGGGTTGGGACGTGTGTTCTATTACTAGTTGAATTTAGAGAGTGCGCCAGATAAGTCTGCGCGGGGTCAAAATCGAATACTAATATTTTCCATAAGCTTAGAACAAAATAATGTACTGTAACTAGCGCCATAAACGCCCCAGTCGCAGAGTTATCTGACACGCACTCTATGAAGATTGCGCTCGCTGAATGCTCGCTGATTATAACTTTATGGTACCTACCTACATTGACAAAGTGTCAAGTAACCATCACAACAAAACAAGAATATAGTACTTGAAAATTTGCAAGAATTCTGAATTGATAACTATACTGATTATATATTTAATTGCATTGTCATCGGAACTAAAGGTGAATTCCAAATTTCAGCTCAATCGGACATTGGTAAGTGGGTCAAATTTAGCTCGCAAGATTTGACGAACGGACATACATGCATACATACACTGCAAGTTAAATAAAAGCTTGTAAAAACGGGATTTTTCGTATGTTTAAATTTGTTTTCCGAGTTCCCGATACCCGATACTACTTCCGTGTTGTGATCAGTTACTCCGTGATCTTGGCATGTGCATTGTGCAACTACGTCGAAATATCGGAAACAAATTTAAACATGGTAAAAGTCCCGTTTTTTTATTATTATTTAAATGCATTTAAGTAAATGAACATTTTCGACGATACTGCCAGTGGGAATGGGTCTGCTCTTATCTGCTTGCCTTAAAATGTGTTTTCTTTTGTTTTTATTCATTTTATTAAGAATTACATTTGAAACATGTATGGCGCAGCTTGCAGTATATAGTAGAATTGTCTTTTGTTTAAACTAATATTAAAGCTTTAAGTAGAATTCCTAAGTAATTGAAAATTGTTCACCGCTATGATCATTAGTTCGCCTATACTTAACTGTATTTATCATAACCCATTGTGTAATAATTGTGATGGAAACTGACCTTAGTCATACCATGTTAAGGTCATTTTTCAATTTGACGACTCTGTATGAAATAAAACAGGGAGAAAAAAACAACCCTTGGAGTTTCTTGCCGGTTCTTCTCCAAGGCCTCCCGCTGTAGGGTTTGCGAACCGATAGCGTAGCTTCTATGACGTTCACAAGTATTGTAAATAACAATCTAAATTGAATAAACAAATTTGAATCTTGAATCTTGAATCTTGAATCTTGATACATTCAATTCACAAAATTATTATTCTTTTCAAAATACCTACACAGGTGGCGTATTCACCTGAAGTATTCATTTATTATTGTCAAAAAATATGCAGCTAGATGCCCCCGATTTATAGGTTATCGCTATTTTGTCACCATCGGCACAGCCCGGCTAGCTCAGTCGGTAGAGCATGAGACTCTTAATCTCAGGGTCGTGGGTTCGAGCCCCACGTTGGGCGCAAACAATTTTGTAGTTGTATTTCAAATAAATAACTTATAACTATTTTCCTTTTTGTTTCAGGTATAAGTTTGAAATAAACTGAATATTAATTATTTGGTAAAATATGTAAGTACCTATGACACTATTTAGTAATCTGTGGTATGACTCGTCATTGTATGATGGAAGAAACGCAGAATCAAACCGGTTTAAAAATAAATACTTCGTAATGACCGTTAATTGAATTGAATCACGTTCTTGAACTTGGTAAGTAAGTAAATATATTTTAAACATCCTTTCCTTACATAAACAAGGATACATGTTTCGAATGCATTGCACTAAAAAAGTCAAAATGTTGCCATACAACCATGCAATTTTCCCCGAAATTTTCTTTGCCTCGAAACTTGTTTCACACAACCGCAAAGTTTAAAATATAAAGTAACATTTTTATCTCAACCGAGTCACCGGCCATCTTGAGACGTTTAAAATTTTAAATTAAGAACGTGCGCTTCCCGCCAAGTTCATTGCCGCTTCCGTTAGCTGTCAATTATCGATGATGTCGCTGTGCCATGCCAGTGTCACATTTACCCTATGCCAGTGTTGTGTATTGATGACGGATTATTAATATTAAAAGGACAAGTGTATATTGACCGTTTTTGTACCTACATTGATTTTTATGTAGAATTTATAATGATGCTTGTTTTATTTTATTTTTACTGGTTTGATACACATATTACTTTCTTGTTTGATACTAAATTGTGTCAACCAATTGGGATTCGATTTGACCTTGTCCCTCGTCTCAACTAACTAACTCAGAAGCATAGATTACTAAATAGATGAGGTTAAGAAATCGTCAACATAAATATCTTTAAAACTGAAATCTAATTTAACTTAAGTATTTAGAGTTCGTAATAATTGTTACAAAATTCAAAACGTTTATTTATACATATTGTGGTAATAGTAATGTCTGCCTGTCCCACTTCCAGCATGTACCACTGACCGTCATACATACATAATGTTATTCGCGGGGCATTTGCATATTATCGAAGAGGGTAGCCAGTTTTTAGTTTTTACTTAGCTTTAAGCGCTACTACACAATGATTTCTTCTTGCCGCACTCAGATATGTCAATTAACTTTAATTGTCATTAAAATCTATATATGTCTCTTTTTTATGTCAAGTATTGAATAGAGTAGGAAAGATAATTTAATGTCAATTAAAGTTAATTGACGTCTCTGACTCTGAGTGGCGGCTGCTAGTGTTGTAAAAGTTGATTTAAGTTTTATGAAAAATGCAGTTTTTCATTTATTTAAATTTCACTTTTGTACTAAATTTCACTAGGCGGAGTTAACACTAAAAAAAGTAAAGTATTCGCTGCTAGTCAACCTTCGACAAAGCAGATAAAAGCGAATGCTGTAATGTAAGTTTGTGCAGCTTAGTTCTTAAGGCGCTACTCGGAAAAATATGGACTTTTTGATTTAAAACTATAGGACGGTTACAGTTGTTACAAATCTGGTAATTAGATATATATTTCTTCATACCTTTATCTAGAATCGTATAGTTTCAAAAACACGATTTTATGATTTTGCCTCGACACTTTTTATTTTCGAAAAGACCTCTAAAAAATACGAAAAGTGAAGATTATTTTTAAATGGGGTTGAAGCAAGATAGCAATGAGAAAATGACGCGCGCGGGAGCGAGACTGATTTTGCAGATTAGGCAAAAAAAACACAAAATCACTTCGCATTAAAAAACTACAGCGATTTAAAAAAAAATGCTTCTATACGATCCTCAATATTATTAGTGTCCACTAATCAAACCAATTTCCAATAGTGTAAGTAACCCCATTTAAGAATAATCTTCACTTTTCGTATTTTTTTGAGGTCTTTTCGAAAAGAAAAAGTGTCGAGGCAAAATCATAAAATCGTGTTTTTGAAACTATACGAATCTAGATAAAGGTATGAAGAAATATATATCTTATTACCAGATTTGTAACAACTGTAACCGTCCTATAGTTTTAAATCAAAAAGTCCATATTTTTCCGAGTAGCGCCTTAATACTTAAACATTATCTTCAATATGAAAATTAAAATTTTTCAAAGTCAAAATGACCAAAAGTGTACAAACTTACCTATGCAACCAAGAAAAAGTTTTAGCAATTGTTTCAATAAAATTTTGTATGATACGGCTTATTATTTTTCGCAGAAAACGCCTTTTCCCACAGGGGCAGGCAGAGATCACTTCTTTCTTTTGCACTTGGTACGATCTCCCTACATACCTATCTTGCTTCCTTTACTCATCGCATTCCACATACATACTGGTTTATAGCTATAATTTAATTTTAAATGTTCAGTAATTATGCAGTTTCAAAGGTGACACCAATACCTGCGATGGTCCAGTTAATCCAGTTTCTATTTTGGCCAGAAATATACGAACGAAATAGATTTCTTGTTCGCATACGGTTGATGTATGAGTTTGACCATAGAACAAAATGCATAGGTACTTCCATTGATTAATTTTATACTAGTGTCGCGCTACTTCATCTGCTTGGCAATCCCCGCCAAATATAACGTCACGCACGATCACATCAAACAAATTAATGGCGATGGCATAATGTCAAATGTCTGACATGACATGTAGCTGAGATACGGATACGGCCACACAATACCATACAATGGAGCAACATCGCTCCACTTAATTGCTCCAGATTGATCTACTACAGTTTCCAGGCAATTATTGGCAAAATTTTGTCCGTGTACGCGCGCCTTTAGGGGTATGCCTAACTTATGAGGTTATTACACCATTCTAAATATCGGATAGTTAGGATCCTAATTTAGCATACATTGCTTGTTTTGATTGCATCACTTGCTAAAACTAAGCTCAAAGAAAGCAATGTACCTATGCTTAATTAGGATCCAAACTATCCGATATTTAGGATGGTGTAATAAACCTGTAAAGTGTTAAAGAAAATAAAAGTAGCCGATGTCCTTCTGCAATCTGCAAGGTCCAATTGATTATGTGTGAAAATGTAACAGGCAGGCATAGCTTCTTTCGTATTTATGATATTAGATTAGTATGGACAATTGCTTTTATTTATAACAATTATATTAAACATCTGGTTTTTATTATCATCTTCTGCAATGAATAAGTATGTTTCAATCACTTTAAAAGTAGGTAGGTAAATTTCGTATTTTGTCACCACTTCGCCAAAATAACATCAATTGTTTTGTACTTCATGACGTTTAATCTATACCTTACCTACCTACTAATATTATAAAGAGGAAAGATTTGATTTTTTGTTTGTTTCTTTTTATCTTTGTAATGAATTAACTAAAAAAAATACTAATACCTACGGCCGATTTAAAAAATCTTTCATCATTAGAAAGCTACATTCTTTCAGAGTGCAATAGACGTTAGTACTATTATATATTCTGTGGCAATAGGCTTTATTTTATCCCGATATTCCTACGGGAACGGGTACCACGCGGGTAAAACAGCGGGTAACCAATAGTTCTGTATAAAGTACATAAAAAACAGCTAATTTTCATACATTTTTTGCCTCATAATAAATTGTGAATGACACTATTAACATTTTCAAATGAATAAAGGAGGGTTACAAGCCAAAAATGGCGTTGCTATTTAAAGCCGGCACTGAATAAAATACCTTATTTTCGTATGTTAAAGGTGCTCATTCCATTGTATTGTGTTCTGAAGTTCACCTCACCGCTATAGGCCAAAGATTGACCTGGCAGAAATGACAAGTATTTTTATTCAGCAATTCTTAAACTAAATTGAACTCACTTGCGAGTTGCATAAAACCTGTTTTGGAATGTTTTTGTTATTTATACCTATATAACTCAGGCAAGGCTATGGTCTTTACTTTATGGTGCAGTACAGTGTGTTAAAAATACCATAAGATTGACAGAACGGGTGTTATGTTTGTTTATGGTAACGGTCATGTTTTAACGTGAGAAAATAATGCATAAATGTTGAAGTCAGGTTGAAGTATTTTATGTTTAAGTACATACTAAAAATAACATTTAAAAATAAACCCGTTTGGAAATGTTTCACGTAACATTACACGTACCTACGCTGTTTATGTTATGGAATTTCTTCAGTGTAGCTATAAGTGAAAATACTGTTGCATTTTAGGCAGATTTCATTTTGTTTTTGTACCGCATTCGCTTGTCTCTTTTTTCCCAAAGGTTGGCTCGTAGTGAATGCTTTTTACTTTAAGAAAATGTACAATAAAGTTTAATAACATTAAAAATAAAAATAATTAAAAAGTGTACATACTAACTTAAAATCTCTTAACTTTTTAAACTTGCATGGTCATTAACACTGTAAATAAAACGGGTTTTTACCATGTTTTGTTTTGTTGTCGATATTTCGGCGTTAATTTTTTATTTATTTATTTAATAAACTTTATTTTACAGTTACATCAAGTAGAGTGCAAAAGGCGGGCTTAACGCTAAAAGCATTCTCTACCAGCCTAAATTAAATCCTGTTTTTCATAAGATTTACATTTAAAATTTCTATTATTTAACACAGTCTATTATTATTTGACATTTCTTCATAATTAAGGTTAAAAATCAATCTTTATGCGTTTCGTCAACCACAAACCACGAAACAGTGTCAAATCATGACCCGAACATGTTGGAAAACGAGTTTTTAGACCTGACACTAAAACGGAACCTACGATTAGGGTGACCAAGTAGAGAGGTTTTGATGAATAACACACTTAAACTACTGCGTAAGTGTTTATTATTGTGCATATTGTCAGGTTTATAAAAATCTATTGACTATTTGACAGAATTTATTATGTATGCGACGAACGAAACAAACTCATAATTATTATCTTCCAGTTCAGCTCGTTTAATCTCTACTGGTCTATTCAGTGGAGCAAAAGATTTTGTCTAAACAATCTTGACTTGTGACCTGTCGTTGAAAAATTGAAAATAAAGTTAGTATTTTAGAAAATTCGACCCGTATCACAACCAGCTCCGATGGGACTCGAACCCCCCCCCCCCCCCATTCTAAAATACTTCATTTTAAATTTTTTAATAATAAAAATTGCATTGTGAATGCAAAACAATTAAAATTTAAATAACTTGACCTGTCGTTTATATAAAACTAGCTTTCCGCCCGCGGCTTCGCCCGCGTGGACTACACGACGTTATCCCGCGGGAATGTTATATTTTTCCGGGATAAAAAGTAGCCTATATTCCTCTCCAGGCTACAAAGTATCTGTGTGCCAAATCCGTTCAGTCGTTGTGGCGTGATTGAGTAACAAACATACAAACTTCCAAACATCTGTACATCCAAACATCTAAACTTTCACATTTATAATATTAGTAGGATGTCATGCAACCGGCTACATCATCCAGCCGGCCCCACTAAGGTGTAAGTGTAAGCAAGACAACTTGCCGTACCGTAATAATCATATCGCGCGATAAAAGCCGCTCATGCTAGGCCGGCTGGATGATGTACCTTTTTTTTGTGAAAGTTTTCAAGAAATTATTACCCCAAATACGAACAAACTTTATCCTTTTATAATATTTGTGGTTATGCCACATATAATGAGGCCTATTTGTAGTTGCCAGATTGGCAGTGTGTATTGGTTAAAAAGCAGACGACTGGTTTGGTTCAAGAATTATTTATAATAATAATAAATAATAATAAATTCTTTATTTGAGTAAAAACACACAGTACAAGAAAAATGTGTACGGTAGGGACTGCAGAAGTTAAAACTGTGTCGCAGCCGCTAACGCCCACCTCCGAAATAGTAATAAAGAATAGGTACTAAAATTAAGCTTAACTAAACACTATTAAAAGTTACATATTATAGCAAGTTATGCCTCTCAAATGTCAATGAGGTTTTCAGTCTCTGAATATGTCAAACTTTGAAGCCATTTGGTAAATTTTGATTTACAATGTCTTAATGTCAAAGGATATATGTTAAGCACCTTATTTATCCTGTTATAAAGTGTGGGACTCATAAAATGATACTGACGTCGTGCCAACTCAATCCTGCATGGTACTGTATTGTAAACTTTGTCAAATCTACGCTTCCTCAAAGAAAGATCCGGGTCATATGGAGTTGAGGCATGCTTACGCAGAATAGCTTTCAGAAGGAAGAGCTGTCTGACAGTTAAAACATCGCACACAGAGTAATGCTCACTTATATGTAGGTATGCTTGTTTTTCATCATATTGCATTTAGTTTCAGTGCATTCGTCCAGTCTTATAAATGTCCCAAAAAATGGGGAGAATTTATTAGTTACCCCACCAACCCGATCAGTGTGATATTGGTTAGAAAGCAGACGACTGGTTCGAGACCTGCTCGTGGGTGACGGGACCGCTCGCTACCTCGCTAGTCTACTGCAGAGGAATTAAGTGTTTTAAATTCTATTAATCGATGTTTTGATTGCAAAAGAATTTGGCAGAAAATTTATAAAGTAGCGTCTGGCTCCGTTTAATTAAATAGCATTGCAGCCGGATCTGTCCATATGTTTTATTTTAATTTTAATAATAATAACAATCTAATATGTAAAATTCTCGTGTCACAGTGTTTGTAACGAAACTCCTCTGAAACGGCTGGACCGATTTTTATGATTTTTTTGTGTGTGTTCGGTAGGTCTGAAAACAGGTCTTAAACTATTTTTTATCCCAAAATTCCATAGAAGAGAAGCCGCTTGACGCAGCTAGTAATAATACGAAACTTTATTAAATTAAAATTAAAATTTATTGCACGTGACAATTTTTATGATATACTTAAGTCATACTTTAGCAAAAAAGTACCTAATTTTTTGCTATTAAAATGCTCTTTTAATTTAAAATTAAAATAAGATTGATAATTGAAATAAGTTTTGTCAATAGTTCACTTCGTTGCTATTTAATTACTGTACAAGTGTAAATCGTAAAGTGTAAAGTGTAATCAAGTTTCGACGACCGATTTGGCGTAGGGGTAGGCTACCCACCTTCTGCTCCAGTGGTCTCGGGTTCGATTCCCGAACAAGACAAATATTTGTGTGCATGAACATGTCTATTTGTCTTGGTCTGGGTGTTTACTATGTATATTAAGTATGTATTTACAAACAAAAAAGTAATTAAATATATATTTATCCGTTATCAAGTTTTCCATGATACAGTTTCTTAATGAAATTAAAATGGGCTCTGATAATTGGTGTGAATGTAAGAAGTTATTTATTTATTATTATTTATTTATTAAATGTCGCATTAACGACATCAAGCTGTTAAATTAAATTAACCATTAAACATGAAAATTTTTGTTTAGTCATAATAATTGTAGATTTCGTTACGCCACAAGTTTAAAATATAAGTATGTGTTTTGTTGTAAAGTATATTTGTTTATTACATAAGTAATCAAATATTACAAATTGCATGGCTGGATAAAACTCGATTCCTATGTATCAACATAGGAACATTTAGAAGTCGTAAATGTTACCAGCTGCCGTAAATTTTCTTTTCTAAACTGAATAGTTTGCAATAAAAAGCTATATTATAAAACTGGATCCATATGCGTACAAACATTTACATGCACAAACGAAAAATTTCCTTTCCTTATTTTTACCTTTTTTATCTAAATTGTTAACAAAATGTTTATCCCTACCTATGCATCAAAGTAAGTACAAGCATTTAAAAACATAAAATGTTACCAGCTCCCGAAAATTTTCCCCATAATCATAATTTAAACTAAAATACTTTAAAAGAAATGTATTTTTAAAACAAATATACCTATAGACAATTTGCGTTTGTAAACTGAACCCCTTTAGTGCGTGCTTACAATTTCCGTGCATTGTGCCGTGAGATCCACGAGAAATATGCGGCTACCGCGGACAACTTGGACCGTTCCAAAAATATTAACTCATCCTTAAACACAAGGCATAAGGTTGACTTTCCTGATTTTTTTGTTGATTCGACGGCAAATAGATGTTTCTTCTTGTTTACCATTTTATCGGCAGCACGTCACATTGTGAAAATATAGCTCATCCATAAGTGTAGAGGATAAGGTTGATAATCGTACATTTTTTGTTGATTCGACGGCAAAGTTATTTTTGTTCCAATTTACCATTTTATCGGCAGCACGTCACATTGTTTGCTAAGTCGATGGAAGAAGGTTTATTATAGCTTCAGCTGGTTTATTATTATCTTTGCCTTTGTCCTGTTAACGTTTATTGACTGTGCTTCAAGTGTACGCCGTTTTGCTTTTTAATACCTCGAAGTGACACGCACTTTTCACAGCGATGAATGGCAGAATCCATGCTTATATGCGTTTGGTTTAGGGTTGCCAGGCGTCCCAATAAAACCGGACACGGTTAGGTTTTTTGACGGTGTTCTGCCTATCCGGTTTTGGCCCGGGTTTTACCTCTTTGGCCAAATCGCGAACTCGCCTGCCGGTCGCGGCGCGCGTGGCGAGAGTAAGGCTGATTTACATTGATCCAGTAGCTAGATTAAGAAGATGCGAAACAATCATTTTCGATAATACGAGTTGATAACTCAACAATGTCAGTCAGTATGTCTACTGGACATATGTAAACGGCCTGATCCAGTACCCCATGCCGATCTAGCGCTTCAATCCAGTGGCGCTGGATCCACCTACTGGATCAATGTAAATCTGGCTTTACATGGATCCAGTCCCACTGCCAAGGGGTGCGCGGCGTGCGGGGGGCGGACACTGTATTGTAAAATAGGCACGGGCTCTATGCCGATCCAGCGTTGGATACTGGACGCTGTACTGGATTGAAACATGTTTACATTTATTCAGTACCAATCCAGTGACGGTGGACCCAGCTACTGTATCAATGTAAATCTAACCTATTATGTGTTAAATTTCTAACTCGTGTTCTACAGGACTTCCGAGGCAAACTCGCGCTCTGAAATGTCAACGCAGCCGTGCTCATTACTGTCGCTAGACGCTCGTCACTACCCGCGCTCTTTTTCGTTCTACAAATGACAGAAAAGAACAGTAGCAATGGAAAGTGCTGTTTTGTGCTGCCAGATGTAATCCACTGTCCAAGCCATAAGTTTTTTTATCAATGCGACAGTAACTGCCTGGGTGTCTATCTGTTATCTTTCACGATTAAACAACTAAACCAATTATGATGAATTTTGATATACTTGCTTATGAGATGTTGGAGAAGAACAAAGGCTTTTTGTAGCGATATTTTTAAGTGATCCCTAACGAGTGTGATATAATCCAAAACCCATGCGGACGAAGTAGCGTGCGCAAGCTAGGTCGATCGATGTACAACAATACAAACAGTCATGATTTTGAGCGTATTGGAATGACTGGCCGGTCAAGTCAAGTCATTGACTGAAGAAACATTGTAAAGAATTTCAAATGACGTACTAATGATGAGACAGCCATTTTAGACCAAATAAAAGGCGTGGTGCTTGAGGAAAATAAGATTTTGATTTTGTGATTCCCTCATTGCGCTAACACGAGAGTTGTTATGTGTAGTGTTATTATAGTTGTGTTTTCTTCTCATAATTAATAAAGGTTCCCTTATCTCAAGATTTGTCCTGTGATCTCAGGATTTTTGGATTCTTCTCAGGCCGGAACAAATTTCATGATTTATAAAAATTTTAATTAAATACAATACCTACATTTTATGATAAGTATATGCGTTACAAACACCCAGACCTAGCCAAATAGACATGTTCATGCACAAATATTTGTTCTGTTCGGTAATCGAACCCGCGACCGCGACCTCTGGCGCGGAAGGCAGGTGTCTGTACCCTTGCCAAATCGGTCGTCACGTCAGATGACTAAACATCCTTATTTACAAACCCGGCACTTACACGTTTCTCAACTATCTATCGATTATGTGAATTTTGTTACGAACCTAATTGGATTACCGACCGGTAAAACTTTTTTTTGTTTCTTTCCCCTTCCCTGTGCAATGTGCACCGTTTTTAGAGTTCCGTAGCCGAATGATAAAAAAACCGTTTAAGTGCGTGTCGGATTCGCGCACGAAAGGTTCCGTACCAAAGTGAATATAGTTCAAGCGTCTACCTGTTGCTGTTATTAATATCAAACAAAAAACGGCAAAAAAGTCACGTTGTTGTATCGGAGCCCCCTTAAATATTTCTTTTATTCTGTTTTTAGTAGGTATTTGCTGTTATAGCAGTAACAGAAATACATCATCCTGTGAAAATTTCAACTGTCTAGCTATCACGGTTCATGAGATACAGCCTGGTGACAGACAGACAGACCGACAGCGGAGTCTCAGTAACAGGGTCCCATTTTTACCCTTTGGGTACGGAACCCTAAAAATTTAACCCTTATAGATAGACATGTCCCCCGTTAAATTAAGGGCTTGAAAAAAATCAATAGAAGTTTTCAACGGAAATTGGTGCAAACGAGATTACCTAGTCAGCAATTTTTGAGATATATAACACATTTTCTAGAACCGCAAAATTTACTTTGTCACTCATACAAACAAACACTTAGATAAAAAAACCAAAGTTATTTTTGCTGGCGTGTTGCTATAGTGGAGTTTTGGTGTGTATATGTATTAATACAGGTAATCGGTACGTAAACTGGGGACGGAACGGAACCCTCCATGGCCGAGTCAGAATCGCACTTGGGCCGATTTTTTGTTGTTACTCCGAGTCACATCGCGGAACCGTTCGCCTCGGTTTGTTACCATGATTCTTATACTACGGTTTACAATTTTACATTACCTAGTAAACGTTGGTTCTTATCATTTAAGTGGCGACTGGTTCCATCCCAACCCAATCTAACTCGTCCTACAAAGATGATGCAAGCATTTCTGGTGAAAGATCTATCCTAACTAACAAAACTAGGTTTGGTTTTTGAGTAGAAAATCTAGGAGCGCTGGTCTTTGAGGGGACATGTGACATGTTTTTGGTTCTGCATGGTTTCATCATAAGCCGGCTCCATTGGTGTTGCGGCAATTTTTAGCAGTGAAAAAAGGTGGTCATCCGAATGCCACATTCTCTCTCTTAAACTCCACACTCTCCCAAAGGCATTACCATCTCACTTTAGAGTGGTAGAAGAGATCAGAGAACTCGCTTTCGGTGGATTTTAGAAATTCTTGAAATTGTCGATGCATCAAGCCCCGTGAATGTAAACGAACACATCGCCAATGAGAATGAAATTTCTAACAATACGAAAACTTCATAAGTACTTAATTTTTGTTTGATGGTCGCGGCTACAACTATTATTCTGTGGTCGCGGGCCGGGTTTTAACGCTTCGCGGGCCGGAGATGGCCCGCGGGTCGTAGTTTCCCCATCCCTGCTAGCTAGTCTAGGCAAGCGCGTTTCATCGTGGATCGCATCATCGCTTACGAACTACTACCACAGATTACTAAATAGTTACACTACTACTAGTGCTAATAAAAAAACCTGGGTTAAAGTAAGTAAAAAACGTTTTTAAATATATCCTACGCAATCAAGCCCTTATTTAAGTATTACCACTAAAACACGAATTTTAAAAATCTCACGCGAGATTAAAGCGAGCCAAATCTCACGAGCGACATCTCACCAGGGAGAGGAAGGGTCGAAAAACCGCCAAAATCGTAATTCATGGACGCCCCCGCTAGTAAGAGCTTAGTTAGAATAATTTAATAGTTGGAGCTAGATTATGCAAATTATTTATGTTTATGTCATTGCAATTTCTTCCATCTGTGAACATAAATTATTATAATGACTATGTTTTACGTTATAGGTACCTACTTACGCTTACTACGTACTTTGGTATATTTTTAACGATTTGTGTATTAGATATTATTTATTGACTCTTTATTACATGTATATGAATGAACATACAAAATGCGGACTTAATGCCCATCATTCTTATTATTAATTATTATAACCATTATTACATAAGTATGAAAACACAATGCGGACTTAGGCGGTTCCCACACTGCACCGCACACCGCTCCGGTTTGTGGTAGTGCGCTTCTTAACTATGGCTGTAGAATCTTGATGTGCATACAAAATCCGCAGTGTATGACAAATCACGCCGCATCTCCGTCCGGTAGTGCGGAAACCGGAGGCAGTGTGATGGAAGCCTTAATGCCCTTAGGCATTCTTATTATTAATTATTATAACCATAACAGTCGGTTACGTTAACCGCTGGCTAACCGTCGGTTAACCCATACGAACACCAATCACGTGCGTTAACCAACCTACTAACCAACGGTTAACGTAAGCGACTGTTTATAAACGCGGGCCTAATAGGGCTATAATATCTTCTGATTAAATGGAATAATAGATAGGTACTTTATTTAATCTCTATGTAACATCCTACCTAGAAGAAATAATGAAAGTGTAAATTGTAAGCAATTTGGAGATAACTAGACCGAATAAACGTATTATTATTAGGTAATCCTAATACACATGTAATGAGATAAGAATTACAAAATGTTACAACAAAGTGTATTCTGCAAATCGATGGAATGTAGAGCAATAATTATGAGTTGTCCGAATGTATTATTAACTTGTTACTAGAAGAACGAGATCAAGAAAGTGTAATGATTTCTATGATTGATTTCACTGATTTTTAGGGTTCCGTAAACGAATGGCAAAAACGGAACCCTTATAAATTCGTCATGTCTGTCTGTCTGTCTGTCCGTCCGTCCGTCTGTTGTCAAACATTTGTGAAAATGTTTCTTGCGGATGCGAGGAGGGTTTCCTCACATTGATGAAGCAACGCTAGCCTACAGCGTTAACAAAGTGATAGACAGCAAAATTCGACGAGTCGTGTAGGCCTTTCGGTAGCTTAGTTGGTCAGAGGGGCTACCGCCTAAGTCGTGGGCCACACTGGAGCGACCGCGGGGCGCGGAGGCGACCTGCGGATCCGCAGGACGCGCGAACACGTACTATTCCCTCCGCGCCGGCCGGTCGCGGCAACCGCCGGACGCGCCAGTGTGGCCCCTCCCGTCCGTCTTAATATATTTGTTTTTCCCGCTCAACGCGGACGCAAGACGCGCCGCTCCAGTGTGGCCCACGACTAAGCACCGTCGTCGGCTTGATTACGATTACGACGCATCGTGCCATCCTTGTCATGTCTTCACACATTTGGAATGGCATGACAAGGATGGCACGATGCGTCGTAATCGGCTTCAAGCCGACACGGTGCTTAGGCGGAAGGGGGGCAGAGCATCGGGCCGGTTTCCCGGGCCGGATTCCCGGAGGCGCGGGTTCTAATCCCGCCTGAAAGCTACTTGCAGGGCTCGTGGTTTTTACTACCACATTTTTTATACTTACAGAATTACAATGTGAATGCATAAAAATAATTTAAAATATCAACTAATGTTAGTAAAGTTAATAGGACAAGTAAAACATAATAAGCAGAATACGCATTTGTATTAAGTAAAGAAAAAAACATTATAACGAACTACAGGACATCTTGTCACTAATGAAAATCGTGGAACTAACTATGTCAGCATAGAAATCCTTGGGAAAGTAGAACGCCAGTTTCATCTCGGTATCGGTAGATGTAAGCTTCGGTAGATGTAAGCCTATATTTACTTCTCGTCATTTGCCGATGAGTGGGCAGAAATTGGATTTACGCATTGCGGTGGAGACTGAGCTTGTAAATGAAAATTATCGAGGGTAAATGGGGTGGGATAATTCAATAATGTTACAACTTGGGCGGACTCTAGTTAAACAAAAATCACAACTCTTCAATCAATAAGCTCGGAACATATAGTTCGTTCGGTTAGATAGTGTCGGTACACCCGCACGGCATTGTGGCTCTTGCTATAAAATGCAGATATAAAATAATACACTCAAGTTGGATACCAAAGTCAATTTTAATGAAAATTTGGATATTTTTATATAAAAGGAAGTTAAATAAGTGATTTACAAATAATAATAATTATTATTAATTTTTTAAATGATAATTATGATTACTCATCATCGCTCGAACTGTCACAAGTCACAACCGTCGTTACCACTTGTATTTATAATAAACATAGATTATTTAAGAAAATATAATTTAATAAAATGCCGAATCCCAAAATCCAATTCCATTTGCGAGTGTACGCCACACGCGGCTTCTTTTGTTTATGCGGCGGCATACTTTGAAAAGAAGCGGCACGTGCCAAGGCGGCGAGATAAAAGGGCGACACTATCTAAGCGAATGGAGTTTTTTTTTTACACAGATTTGTCAACGTAAACTATTTGATTTTCAGGAATTGGATGCATACTGGTTATAAAAAGTCATGAAACTTTTGTTTCTATACGTATACGAGTGTTAGTATACGACATAGGTACTTCAAGATATATTTTTATGATGACGAAAAGAAGTTTATGCCTTAATTGCTATCAATAGTCAGTTGAATGATTCGAGATACTATCAGATATAGTAACTTTGCAATTTGTTTGTGATGTTTGCCGGGTCTTCCCCGTTCTGCATCTTTACTCACTCATTCCTGAACAGTTTGAGTATTTTGGAGTTAAGGCGATACTCGGAAAAATTATGCTAAAGCGAGATAGCAATGAGAAAACGACGCGCGCGGGAGCGAGACCGATTTTGCCGATTACGCAAAAAAAACACAAAATCACTTCGTATTCAAAAACTATAGCGATTTTTAAAAAATGCTTCTATACGATCCTAAATATTATTGGTGTCGACTAATTAAACCAATTTTCAATAGTATATGTATCCCCATTTAAGAATAATCTTGATATATCTTATTTTTTAGAGGTATTTTCGAAAATAAAAAGTGTCGAGCCAAAAACATAAAATCGTGTTTCTGAAACTATACGATTCTAGATAAAGGTATGAAAAAATATATATCTTATTACCAGATTTATAATAACTCTAACCGTCCTATAGTTTTATATCAAAGAGTCCATACTTTTTCCGAGTAGCGCCTTAATTCTTTAATCAGCTCTCAAATACTTGATTGATGCCACAGCACTGGTTCGTTATACAACGCGCGCGGTAACCGGCGCACGCGCAACGGCGCAAGCGCGCATGTATTGGGCGTTTGTGCACTACACTGAATTTTACCGATCCGGAAAAAAACGGATGCTTGTATTTTAATAATTAATTATTATAAATAATAGGATATATTTATTTCGTGTAGTTTAGGGTTCGAAACATTGAAACTACACGAAAAAAATAAATTTTTACTAATATAAATGATTAATTATTAAAATACAAGCATCCGTTTTTTTCCGGATCGGTAAAATTCAGTGGTAGTGCACAAACGCCCTTCATTTATCGTTCTCGCGGACGGACCGCGCGTCCGGTTTCTGCTGGCCTACTATGATGCATCGGTTTTACTTCGAGAGTCGATGGGCAGTGTAGGGGGCAGGTGCAGGGGTTCGTTGATACGCCGGGTAGGAGAATTAATACTCAGGAAGACTTTTCCATTTTACTTTTATTTTAAAGTAATTACTGTACTACTGAACAAGTGATTTCATACAAATATGCGTTTCTTATATTCAATTTGCCTAGTGACAAATAGCGGCTATTGGCTTTATCAAAATACACAATTGACCAATCATTTTATATAAAGTGTGCACACGGCACCAATTTTTGCACACGGCACTATTCTTAACATTTCTCTTTCTAACGAACTATTGCTATCTCTATCCAAACAAACCAAAAGACTGAATCTGATTGGTTGACATTCTTATTTGATTTCTAACTGTTTTCTCAGTACAATATAACATAGTTAAGTTTACTTACATACGTAATTGCACAAAAATGGTAATCTAAACATATGATCGATAATAAAATACAATAATCGTTCTAATCTTAAACAAAACATAATGGAAACAATAGGTACACAATATAAACAATAGAAAAAGTGCTTAACTAATTAGTAAACAAAAGAAACAAAGGTATTCAACTAATTATCTTATTCTAAACTACTTAGCCTATTGTTCTGCCGTCAACATTCCACCCCCTGGTTGAGGGTTTAGCCCAACCATATCATGCCTCTGTAGGCAGAACTACTACTTTCACTGCAGGGCGGCGTAATGTTCCACGGCAAGTCCTAATATCTACATCCCTAACTTGGCCATCCGCTCCAGGGTAAACCTTCACCACTTCTCCTCGAGGCCAGACGTTCCTGGGTAGCGCGGGGTCGACGATCAACACTAAATCTCCAACTTTCAACGGAGTCACTTCCTGCGTCCACTTCGAGCGTTTCTGAAGTGTCGGTAGGTATTCCGATACCCAACGGCGCCAAAATATGTCGGCCAGAGCTTGGGCCGCTTTCCACTGTTTCCTGGTGGTCAGATCTTCCTTCGTGAAGTTTCCCAGTCTGGTGGTCGTCGAAGCAGTGCCCAAAAGCAGATGGTTCGGGGTCAATGTCACTGGGTCATTGGGATCCACAGAGACGTGAGTCAGAGGCCTACTATTGATAGTAGCTTCCACCTCAGCCAATAACGTGAGTAGCACTTCTTCTCTTGGTGCCCTCGCATTCAAGGTTACTTTCAGCGCGGTTTTTGTGGAGCGCACTAACCGCTCCCAACATCCTCCCATGTGCGGTGAAGCAGGTGATATGAAGTTCCACCTTATACCAAGTGTGGTGGCTGCTTCTTCCAGCTGATGGACTTCTAGGTTCTTCCACGCGTTCTTCATTTCCCTGTCGGCTCCTATAAAGTTTGTACCCTGGTCACTGTAGAGTACTTCGGGCTGACCGCGGCGCGCGATGAATCTTCGGAGAGCCATGATGGCTGAATCGGCGCTCAGCGACGAAGCGACTTCCAAATGGATTGCTCTGGACGTCAAGCAGGTCAGCACAATTCCCCATCGTTTCTCGTGTCGACGTCCTATGGTCACTTCCATTGGTCCAAAATAATCGATTCCGCAGTGTGTGAACGCACGGCGATGATGCGCTAGTCGGGCCGAAGGCAAGTCCCCCATCTTCGGTGGTGTCGGAAGTGTCTTTCGGATGACACACATGGGACAGCTTCTCGCGACCTTCTTCACTGCAGGCCTCATTCTCAAAATCCAAAACTTTTCTCTCAACATATTCACTACCGCTTCATTGTTGGCATGATGAGCCAATCGATGGTAATGTAAAATAATTAGCTCGGTCAGTCGATCCTTCGCGTCCAAAATGATAGGATGTCGTTCATCGAAGGGAACATCAGCTGACTGGATCCTTCCTCTCACTCTTAACAGCCCATCTTCCATTATCATTGGGTCGAGAGCTTTCAGCCGGCTTTGTTTCGGTAGTTCCTTTCCTATCTTCAGGCTTTCGATGTCTGTCCCGAACGCTGTTTCCTGGGACTGTTGGATCAGCACCTTTTCCGCCTCTCGTATCAGGTCTCCAGTAACCTGAAATTGCTCCTTCAGCCTTAGTCGCCTGATGAAGGCCAGCACACGCGCCATCGTTCTCACTGCACGGATCCATGATGAGAAGCGCTGAATTTCTAGTAGCGGTCGTGAGGCTTCTCTGATGGTATGGACTCGACTTGGTCGTAACTCGCTGGTTGCTTCGTCAGCGGCACTCGAACGGTCTTCTTCCGGCCATTCATCTTCATTCTTCTTCAGGAAGTCTGGACCGGAGAACCAGATTGACCTGTCTGGTGTCCATCCCTTTCTGGTTGCTTCATCAGCTGGGTTTTGAGCTGTCGGAACCCATCTCCATTCCTCACTTCTGGACTTCTCGTCAATCTCCGCCAAGCGATGAGCCACGAACGGTTTGTAATCCCTTGGGTCCGACCTGATCCAGTGCAGGACTGTCTTCGAATCTGTCCAGAATACTCTTCTTGTAACGACGAAGCTATGTTCTTTTTCCACCACGTTCGCCAGACGACAGGCCAGAACAGCTGCTTGTAATTCGAGCCGTGGCATTGAGACCATCTTCATCGGAGTCACCTTGGCTTTCCCTGAGACATGAGCTACTGCCTTATTCTTGTCCACGAAGTACGCGACGGTGGCATATGCTTGCTCGCTCGCATCTCCAAAGACGTGAAGCTCAACTTCTTCTTGCAATCCATAATGTCTTGGGATCTTCAGTGTATACAGCACATGGAGACTCCTGATCCACTCTTTCCATTCTTCATAACAGTCTTCTGTTAGCTTCTCATCCCATTTCACGCCAGTTTTCCATATCTTTTGCATTAAAATTCTGGAACTTATCGTCACCGGGCATATCAATCCTAATGGATCGAACAGGCTCATTATGAGTTTTAAAAACTCTCTTTTGGTTGGCACTTCTTCACCACTGGCAATCTCCTTCTTTATCTTCTTGAAAGACACGTCAAAGCTCAGCGTGTCATCACCAGTTTGCCATACCAATCCCAGTGTTCTTTCAGTTTCTCCACCGAGTTTTGATAAGTTCACACTTTGCGGCGCTACGTATGGTAGTTTCTCTCTCAGCTCAGGGTGATTTGTCGTCCACCCCCTGATGTTGAAGTTGCCCTGAGCGTGAATGTCACTCACTTCCTTTATCATCTTGACGGCGTCTTCAACATCCTGGACACTGTCGATGTAGTCATCCATATAATGCCTTTTCTTGATGGCATTGACTGCTTCAGGGAACTCTTCTTGGAACCTTTCAGCGTTCCTGTTCAGCACGAAGATTGCCGACGTCGGAGAAGATGCTGCCCCAAATATCATGGACTCCATCACGTAGGTCTCTGGATCCTCATCTCTTTTCGCACCTCTCCACAGGAACAGCTGTGCTCCTTGATCTTTCTTCCTTATTTTCACCCTCAGGAACATATCTTCAATGTCTGCGGTGATAGCGATCGGCTTCTGGCGAAACTTGAACAGGATCCCCAGCAAAGAGTTCAACAGGTCTGGACCACTCAACAGCTGATCGTTCAGCGACGTTCCTTTGCACGTTGCCGCTGCATCAAACACCAAACGTAACTTTCCCGGCTTGTTCACGTTCGTCACACCAAAGTGAGGGAGAAACCACGTATGTTCCGACGGTATTGGCTCTTCTACGCGTCTTGCGTATCCTTTCTCGACCAGTCTCTCTACTTGAGCACAATAAGCAGTCGCGAAGTCCGGGTTTTTATCCATCTTGCGTTCAATCCCTCTCAGGCGTTTTTTAGCTTCCTGGTAGTTGTCTGGTATCTGCACGTTGTCCCGTCTCCACAGCAATCCTACTTCCCAACCTTCATTGGTAAGTCGCGCTGTTTCGTCCAATATGGTTGCCGCCCTTTGTTCTTCGAAGTTTTCTCTCTTCTTGGCGATGATCCCCATATTTTCGATGTCGAACTGCTGCTTCACAAGCTCGTTCAGCTCTGCCATGCAGTTCACGGAGTCAGGCTCGTCGTTCTTCATCTCCACTGGGCCGTGAATCACCCACCCTAGCTTGGTTAGGGAGGCCACTGGTCGTCCAGATCTTCCTCGCTTTATGTCGCCGCCCACTATGATTTCCCAATTGTCCTGCCCTATGAGGACTAGTGGGACAGCATCACTCATTTCTTCAATTCCTAGTCCTTTCAGATGATCACTGCTCTCGATCACATTCCTTGGCACAGTCTGCGGCGGCAAATTCATCTTCTTGATGGTCCTCATCTTCAGAATGTGGGGTTCTTCATTTGGTCCCCATACTGTCACATTCACTATCCTCGACGAGTCATCTTCTATTGCGTGTCCGCCGGCACTCAGGATCTGGATCGGTGATCGCGGACCTCGTAGTTGCGTCGCAAGCGTATCGTCAATCAGCGATACCGTGGCGCCGTCGTCAAGTAGGGCGTAAGTGTCGACCAGACGATCCCCGTTCTTCACCTGTACAGGCACTACCTTCAGGAGTGACTTAACACAGCGTCTGTCCCCGAGGTTAGTGACACGCTCAGTCTGAGTGGTCTCACTAGGTTGGTTACCCGGTCTATCCACATGGAGGAGCGTGTGATGGCCATAGTTACACTTGGAACACTTTCTATATTTACACCTTAACCTACTATGACTACCGAAACACTTAAAACATAACTTATTGTCTTTAACAAAGTCCCAACGTTCGTTCACAGTTTTATTACGGAAATTGTCACACGAAGCTAACCGATGTTCACTATCACAAAGCACGCACTTTAGTTCACCGTTATGCACATTCACGTTAAAAGCACTTTTAGTACGGTTACTTGCAGCTGGCTTCTGCAGCGGTGCCGGTTTCTGCGTAGCCGCCGTCGCCGCTCTGCTCCCGATGATGTCGGCAGGCAGCACGAAGGCCGCGGTGTCGGCGAGCTCTTCCAGGAAGTCCACGAAGACGGTGAGCGTGGGTGACACACGAAGGTCGACTCCTCCGGCGATGGCTTGACTTCGAGCGAACTTCGAGTACTCGTGGCGCTGGGTCGGCGTTAATTTCTCCAGCAGTTCGCTCACTAGTTGCGGGTTGTTGATGAAGCCGTCCGCCTTGATATTCCTGAGGGTGGAGATACAAGAGCGAACGGTGGCGCTGAAGATGCGTAGGCCATCGCTGTCGTTGTCGGCGGTTCTGGGGAGTGCTCGAATCTTCGTGATGGTGCTCTTCAACAGGAGGTTCGGATCACCGTAGGTGCGTTCCAGGCATCGTATTATTTCGCCAGGGTCGGAGCTGGTGCGGAGGAGGTCTTCGACTAGTTGCTTCGCTTTGCCGTGTATCGCCGATTGTAGTCTTGCGATGTTTTCTGCCGGCCGGAACTCGTAGTGGAAGGTGGAGTCTTCATATTTCTTCCTGAAGGAAAGCCAATCCGCCGGGTCCCCGCTGAAGTTCGGTAGCTCGTAGAAGGCTCGCGGCATAGGGCGTGGTTTGGCCATATCTTTCAGGGCTTCGGCCAACTCTTCAATAGCCTTCCCGGACCGTCGACGCTCTCTTGATGACTCGCGACCGGCGTACGGCATCCTCTCGCGAATGGGTTCAAACGATGACCTTTGGATCCAATCGTTGACTAGGTCTTCCTTGGGCGGTTCGACTCTCTCCATGACCTCTTGTTCCTCTTCTTCTTCCGCTTCCAGTGCCGCCAGCTGCATTGCTCTCTTTTTCTCTGCGAGACGTTGTTGCGCGGCGCTCACTTCTATCTCTGCTTCGTACTCGATGCGTCGTCGTTGGGCTTCTCTCTGCGCGCGACTGGAACGAGACGTCGCTATACTTGGTGCTCTCTGTTGCGCTCGTACGGTGCTCATGCTTGGCGTAGGATCAGATTCCGGGTCTGCTGTTGTGAAGTCCACTAGTCTTGTTCCAGGGCCGGACAACGGTATGTGTTGGATGTTGCCTTCGCTGATCACTCCACGGTTGACGGTGGACGGCGATTGGGCTGGACGGACGAACGTGGCTACGCCCGAGTCTTCAGCTTCAGTGTTCCCGGGTTCGCTCTGGGCCGTCGTCATTCCGCTTCTGAGTTTGCTTCTGGTTGGTGGTGGAGCCATTGTTGATTCTTCAAAAAAAAAGTTCTGTGGCAATCTTCAAAATTTTCCAAGTTCTGTGGCGATTTTCAAAATTTTCCAAGTTCTGTGGCGATCTTCAAAATTTTCCAAGTCCGGAGAACCTTTTTATCCACGGAGAACCTTTTTATCCACGGAGAACCTTTTTATCCACGGAGAACCTTTTTATCCACGGAGAACCTTTTTATCCACGGAGAACCTTATCCACGGAGAACCTTCTTATTCACGGAGAACCTTCTCGGAGAACCTTCTGTGACTGTTCAGGCATATGTCGTGGTGGGTCTTCATATCCATCAGCGTCCAGGAGAACTCTTCACAACTTTCGTCCCGGACTGAATGCTTCGAAGTCCTGGGTCTTCATATTCTTCAATGTTGCGAGTTCTTCGTATCTTCCAAATCGTGGGCGCTTGAGGGTCTACTATGATCCCGGCGTATCCGGCTTCTTCGAAGGACCAGATTGTAGGGGGCAGGTGCAGGGGTTCGTTGATACGCCGGGTAGGAGAATAAATACTCAGGAAGACTTTTCCATTTTACTTTTATTTTAAAGTAATTACTGTACTACTGAACAAGTGATTTCATACAAATATGCGTTTCTTATATTCAATTTGCCTAGTGACAAATAGCGGCTATTGGCTTTATCAAAATACACAATTGACCAATCATTTTATATAAAGTGTGCACACGGCACCAATTTTTGCACACGGCACTATTCTTAACATTTCTCTTTCTAACGAACTATTGCTATCTCTATCCAAACAAACCAAAAGACTGAATCTGATTGGTTGACATTCTTATTTGATTTCTAACTGTTTTCTCAGTACAATATAACATAGTTAAGTTTACTTACATACGTAATTGCACAAAAATGGTAATCTAAACATATGATCGATAATAAAATACAATAATCGTTCTAATCTTAAACAAAACATAATGGAAACAATAGGTACACAATATAAACAATAGAAAAAGTGCTTAACTAATTAGTAAACAAAAGAAACAAAGGTATTCAACTAATTATCTTATTCTAAACTACTTAGCCTATTGTTCTGCCGTCAACAGGCAGTATATTAATGTAGTTTAGTTATGTGTTGGGTTAAGCGCTGGGAAACATTGAAAGGAAGTTATTATTTATGATAATGTAAAGGTAATTTAAGGAGCCCAGATCTGCGGCCGTTGGAGTTAAGCAACTTTTGCAATGGTCGGTCACGTGATGGGTGACCAAAAATGGATTACCTCGAGCTCCTCCGTGCTTCGGAAGGCACGTTAAGCCGTTTGGTCCCGGCTGCGTTTGCAGTCGTTGATATACCCACCAATACCACTTAAGGCACATCAACCCAAGTGAGTTTTGGCCTCCGACACAAGAGCACTTTTTTTTTTTTTATTTATTTAAGGAAACAAACAGTCTTATGATGTATATATATACAAAGGCAAGAATCCTATAAATAGACCTAGAGTTCCATTATATATAATAGAAAAGGAATGAAAACTTTGGAATAAGTATAGTTATAACTACTTGTACAATTTACAATTTAGCATAGAGAAAAATCACATTTAATACACTTAATAATTGTTTCTTAATAATGAGCACCTTGCTGACAAAGATAACTAATTAATGGGAAGGAGCAATTTCTTTAATTCACTTTTATATCTGCCAATAGATGAAGAAAAAATATCAATATTGGTGAATAATTTATATATTAGCATATATTAGCACAGAATAATAACAAGAGATCGCCCACCTCCTGACCTTTATTATTTTGTTGTTATTAAGTAAGTATTTAGTCTTTTTATCTATATAATTTCTTAAATACACATTTAAGTATATACCCAAAAACATATAAGCACTGGTGTAAAATGGATGTCATTGAGTGGCTGAAGGGTAAAGACTATGACGAAATAGAAAATATATTAAAATAAAATATCGTTAATGAGGACGCAAATACACATTCATACACATTCACACAGGCACGCACACACACGGGCACACACACACACACACACACACACACACACACACACACACGCACACACACACACACGCACACACACACACACACACGCACACACACACACACACACGCACACACACACACACACGCACACACACGCACACACACACACACCATATCGTAGTCGTTTGCTGTTACTAAAAAATTTTTTTTCTTTTCTTTTGTTTTATTTTTATAAAAGTATAATGGTATTTCTGTAACAAAAGTATTTGTAAGAACATTGAGGAAGAGTGAGATCTTCTAGTAGGTACAAGTATTTTTATACCTAAAAGAGGATCTCCATGCACTGTTAACTATACTTTATAGTTCTATTGTTACAGAATAAAACATTTTTTATTTTTGTTTTTTTGAGTAAGTATATTAAATTATAATAAAATAATTAAACTAAACTAATAACTACTAAACCAATCGGCGCGTTTATTTGGAATATCAATTTGCATAAGTACCTAACTCCAATTCTTTCTTAATAGGTAATCATCAATATGCCACGATACGTCTACTTACTTATTTTGTAACGGTAGTTATTTTATTTTCAGCTTTCTCTTCCTTTATGTATTTTTCCTATTCCACAAATACTTTAAAACTCATAATGACAGTTTTATTGGGGAGATTTGGTGTTGCCAAAATTTTTATAACGTTTGCTTATTGCATAAAATTAAATAATGTCAGAATTTTCCTGCCTAATGATTATTATTTGGTTATATTATTGTATTGCTTTTGCCGTATTTAATTAATACTTAGTTAAATTTTAAACACCTCAGTAATATTTTCATCACTTGAAACGCTCCTGGCTGGAGGAGCCGGAGAGCACGAGTCAGAAATAAAAGAGGGTATATGAAATTAAGTGTATTTTATTTTCCACAATTAGACCGTGGGTTCTGTCGCTCGGGGATCAGTGCAAAGAACAAGTTGGGAGGACTTAACTTAGGGACTTCCTAAAGAGGGGAGAAGTCGCTGTAGCCTAGAGGCAGCGGGGTCTGGTCCGGGGTAGGCCGGAGCAGAGCAGGGTCCTGGCGGTTAGGCGCGCAGGAGCAGGTGGAGAGCGGCACGAAGTAGGCAGGTACTGGTGCAGGTACAGCAGGTAGGTACCGGTGAGACTCGGGGAGATGTTGCCCGGAGATACGACCCTGAAATGTTACGATAACAGGTATGAACATGTGTTCACTAAATCCGACCGCTGTGTATGAGTGGGTATGACACTGGGCTACAATTGAGATAGGAATATTGTCATTTAAATTAGGTTACTATTAAAGAAAGAGGAGCACATTAACTTTCATGTCAGCGGCTATTGTTATACTAATTAAAAGTTACAGAACAAGAGGGACAATTTAAAGGTGTAAGTTAAAATGTATTTGAATAAAGACAACCCACTCTTCTAGGTACCGGTCACGACAAGGTTACAAGGAAATATTAGGCTGTAAATTGCTTTTGGATCCCGGAATATTTAGTATTCCGTTCACCGTGTGGCAATTGCAGTTTATATTAGTATAAATTCGATGACGAA
This sequence comes from Crambus lathoniellus, assembly GCA_949710035.1. Lineage (NCBI taxonomy): Eukaryota > Metazoa > Arthropoda > Insecta > Lepidoptera > Crambidae > Crambus > Crambus lathoniellus. The sequence goes on along the minus strand of OX453324.1, from coordinate 5,485,508 downwards.
ATAAACATCTCATCGAAAACAATATGTAAAAGAATAGAATTGATGAACGGCTGTTTGAGGTTATAGCACCGAGAATATAATTTATTTATCACGAAAATAAAACGCGCACAAAACACTCACCCAATTATGTTGGGGCGAGAAACCAGAAAAAGGAGAAATCTTTAGCGAATTCTCCTTTATATATTAAAAATCTTCCAGAACATTCTGGCTGTAAGTAGGGTTATAATTTTTTTTTGCATAGATAGATTCAACTTGTCATTGGATTTTAATCATACAGCCAAGGCACCGACTAATTACGTCGCGAAGATTTCAGAATTATCTGGAAGATTAATTTAGTAAAATCTATGGCGCGCGTAAGACAAAATTGCTTCCAATAGACTATTTATGTTGTTACGTTAAGAAATGCAATATAAATATGCACGAAACTACAATCAAAGTATTTCGCATACAGATCACAGTCTGCCACGGAACGCGCGGCGGTTTATAGCTATGTTACTTCGGAACATCGCAAACAAACAGACAGCTGAGTGGCATCTGACATTGACAGCTCCTATCACATAAATACAATAGAACTGAATAGACCACATTTGTTTATAGTTGTAATGATTTTTTCATAACATTAATAGTTTGTGCGATTATTATGGATAAAACAATGAAAGAAGTAAGTAAAAATGGCAGCCGTTACATATCCCCCTTTTTAGAGAAGGATTTTGCCTGGGAAAAATCCACTAAGAAACAAAACCACCGAAAACAATACTAAGGTTTAGAGTAGCAGTATACAATAAGATAAGCTAACTGTACGTTATCGACAGTAAAAGCAACACCATAAAATTGACGAGAGGTATCGACAACCAGTTCAAGACTAATCGAATAGAACGGTACAAGGACCAACAATCGCAAGACAGGAGAAGAATTCCAGTTATTTAGTGTAACTGAATCAACATTCCCGTTGAGAATGCTAATGTTAAAACAATGCGAAATTAAAAATAAAATAGTCGAGAGATAAACTTCATGCAGACACAATTCAAACGAACAGGTTCCCTAGCTATAAATGTATTTAATTAAAATTATATTTATGTATAATTTTATGCAATAAAAGCCCTAGCTAAAAATAATCAGATTAAAAAGTAAAAAACGATGACCAACAATTTATTCAATACATCTAAAACAAAATTTTGCTATAAAAAGGTAAAAATAACGACGAAGACTAATACTTTGTAGAATTTCTATTTAAAAAATTTATTTAATTTAGGAATAGTTATTTATTTTAAAATCTTTAATATGCCAGGAACCTAGATTTTTCCCATTCATATCTTCAAGTTCATAAACTAGAGGAGATAGTTTAGATTTAATGAGACATTTTATATATTTAGGAGCAAGTTTTTTAGAAAACTGCTTATCTTTATCACTTTGATAATAAGTTTTTCTCCAAACCGTATCACCAACGTTAAAGTTATAGTTTTTGCGACGAAGATTGTAATGTCCAGAGTTTCGGGAATGAGACTTGATAAGAGAACTTTGCACTTGGTCCATTATTTTTCTAAGTTTACCAGTGTTTTCAGCATACACATCCCTAGGCGCAAAAACAATTTCATCGGACAGATCAACATCAAGATAGTGAGAACCGCACGACACTAACTCTCTCCCGTAAACCAGAAATGACGGAGTATAACCTGTGACTTCACTGACGGCTGTATTAAGTGCGAATTGTATTTTGGGAATGTTGTTATCCCAGGACCTGTGGTCCTCTTCAATAAAAGTGGAAACAGCAGTCATGATGGTTTTATTATAACGCTCAACCGTGTTTACCTGTGGAGTATATTTAGGAGTAAAGCGTACGTTTGGTATTTTATATTGAGAAAACATGTGATTAAGCTTTTGACTGACAAACTGCTTACCGTTGTCCATCAAAACAGTACTAGGAATGCCATGAACAAGAAAGACTTTCTCTTCAATTAAACTAGTTATAATGTCGGCAGTAGCACGACGGATAGGAAACAAAAGCGAGTATTTCGAAAAACAACAAGTGACTACAAGTAGCATAGTATTCTGTTTTCTAGATATAGGTAAGGGACCAACCAAGTCCACACTAATCATTTGGAATGGTCTAGAACATTCCTTAGGTCGTCCCATAAATCCTAAGGTAGGATGATTTGCATGCTTGTGAGAGTTACAAGCATCGCACTCATTAACAAATTTTACGACATCTTTATGCATGCCAGGCCAGAAGTAATTTAAAGAAATTCTTTTAAAAGTTTTAAATATCCCTAAATGTCCAGAAGTAGGATTATCATGATAGTCTTTAAGTATATCAATTCTAGATTCTTTAGGAACAACTTCCTTCCATTCAAATTCTCTAGTTAAGGGATTTATAGTTTTTATGAAGCGATATAACTTATTATTATTTATTTTATAATTGGTAAAAGAGGTAGGGGAATTTTGACAACCGGCAAATAGCTCCAAATACCAGGGATCAAGTACAGGAGGTGAAGAAGATCGGTTGACGCTATCTATAGCCGCTACAGGCACCGCACGGGACAACGAATCTGGAACGACATTATCCTTGCCACGTCTATGTTTGATGTCGAAGTTGAACGCAGAAAGACGTACTCCCCATCTGGCAAGTCGACCTGTAGGGTTATTAATATTTAGAAACCATTTTAAAGACGAATGATCAGTAAAAACGGTAAATTTACGGCCATTATCCAAATAACAGCGCCAATGTTCTATAGACACAATTACTGCGAGCGCTTCCCGCTCCGTAGCGCTATAGTTTCGTTCTTGTGCCGACAAGGACTTGCTCATATAGGCTATAACTTTCTCTTCGCCATTTAAAATTTGAGTTAGTATAGCTCCAATCCCGTAATCACTAGCGTCGGTATGGACTTGAAACGGTTCAGAATAATCCGGACAAGATAAAATCGGAGGGGACGTTAAACACTCTTTGAGCTTCTTGAAGGCAGTTTCTGCTTCTGGTGACCAGGCAAAAGGAATTGCATTCTTACCCTGAGAGGTAAGTTTGTTCAATGGTGCAGCCAATGAACTAAAATTGGGAATAAAACGACGATACCAAGAAGCAGTACCTAAGAAACGACGAACTTCCTTCCTGTTAGTAGGAGTAGGATAATTCACAATGACCTCAATTTTCTCCGGATCGGCGTGTAGCCCATTCGAATCGACCATATAACCCAAATATTTTAATTTTTCTCTGAAAAATTGACATTTTTCGAAATTTATAGTTAAATTTGCGAACTTTAGTTTCTCCAAAACTCGTAAAAGTAAAGAAATGTGCTCCTGAAAGGAATTAGACACAATTACTACGTCATCAACAAATACATAGACCTTATTTTCGAATTCAGGACCATAAAACAGCAAATCTACCAATCTTTGCTGCGTGGCAGGTGCATTGGTCAACCCAAAAGGCATAGACTTAAATTGGAAGGTTCCTCTAGAGGGAATATAGAATGCAGTCTTACATCGGTCTTCAGGCTTAATTAATACCTGCCAGAACGATTTAGATAGGTCTATACTAGATAGATACTTAGCATCCCTAAGGTTATCTAGGATTTCAGTTATATAAGGTAAGCTGTAAGCATCTTTGCGAGTGACAGAGTTTAGTTTCCTACTGTCGAGACAGAATCTATACTCGCCATTCTTTTTGGGAGTAAGAAGCACGGGATTAGACCAAGGGCTCTCACATGGTTCGACAACATCTTCTTTCAACATCTCGTCCAGATGATCGGAGAGAATTTGTTGCTTCTGAGGGGACATTCTATAGTAACGTTGTCGAATGGGAACAGAGTCACCTGTATCTATAGCGTGAGTGATCAACGAAGTACGACCTAAACCACATTTTTCATAGGAAATGCTACGAAATTGAGAAATAATATTATCAGCGTTTTCCTTTTGTTCGTTGTTAAGTTGAGCGTACGAACAAATTTGTTTAGGATCGTCAAGAGCAATATTAGATATATTAAATTCGTTAGACTCATCCAGCAAAAGGCTATCGAGTTCACTCGGAAACAACTCGAACTTCCTCCAGAAATCCATACCAAGAATTAATTTGTTTTTAATTTCCGGCACAACAAATAATTTAATATGAATAGTTTTATTTTTAAAATTTAAAGGTAGAATAACATATTTAGAGGCAGTAAAAGTTTGACCGCCAGCTGCAGAAAGCTGTAACGGGTCACAAGAATAAAGTTTATTATTAGGATTTAATATATATTCCTGATAATTATTCCCAAGTAAGGATATGCCGGAACCGGTATCTAAAAGACCAACGACATGATTATCACCAATAACAACAGAAATATACGGTCGAGAAAAATTAATTTCAGATTCCGGGATTGGAGACTCAGAATGACTATGAGATAGATTAGATATAATAGATAACCATTCTTTCCATTCAGCTTCATCGCAACGACTAGAGAATCTCGAGCGAAGCTGCCTAGTTTCACAATCCCGATCAATTAGTTTTTTTGATTGGTGGGCTTATTGCAATCCGGACATTCGGGGGTGCGAACACCATCTTTGCCACACTTAAAACAAACTATTGTTCGTGGTTGAGTACAGTTTTTCAAATTATGCGTGTTAGAACGACATCTAGGACAATATATATTATCATTGTTCACAGCTGAAACAAATGACTTATTAGTTTTAGTAAAAGGTTTATTAACAACCGGAGTGCTAGTAGCACCGCGGTAAACGAACTCCGTAGCTAAGTTCGACATATTAGAAGCAGAAGGCTCAACAAAATTTGCCATTTGACACTGTATTTTTTCAACGTGTTGACAAATAGCTTTAAGATCGTCGATGGAGTTTATCACCGAAGACGGAGTAAGAGCATTAGCGTAGCAAGGCCTAATATTAGTAAGTAAAATTTCTAATTTATCTTCCTCTGATATTGGTTTAGTGAGGCGAGAAAACATAACCTCCATTACGGAAAGATATATAGCAATTGGTTCGTTAACACCCTGGGTACGAGCTCTAATATCCGATTTAAATTGAGAGTCATAGTTTTTCGGAAGAAAATCAGCCTTCAGCAAGGCTACTAACTCTCCCCAGGTATTTACTTTTGGCCTGGCACAACGAAACCAATACAAGGCGTCGTCGGTAAAAATTTCGTAACCAAACGACAAAACCCTACTATAATCTATGCCCCTAGCTGTGACAAACTCGTCAACCTTTTGAATAAAGGAAACAACACAAGTTTTCCCGTTGAATTTAAGTTTAGTGAAATCGGAAAGTGCCCGATCGACAGTAACATTAATAATAGACTCCGTCGCGTTGACTTGCTCTCGGCTGGAAGTAGAAGGACCGGGGAGCAAAGGGTCACCCGCATTCGCGCCTGAGACAGGCGTCTCCCTAGGCTTTAAAGTGGACAGTTCCCTGTCCTGGGCCCTCAAGCCGCGCTTGCATTCAGCAAGGGCACCCAATAATAACGCGTCCTCGGCTGCATCAACTCTACCGAGCCGATGAAAAACGTGGTTAAGAATAACCTCCGTTCTCAAATAAACACCTCTATCAAATTTAGATTTTAATAATTCAAGGTTTTTATTAGATTTGTTTAATGCGGCCGAGATGCCGTCTAAGTCGTCAGCAGAAGACAAATGCGAGGCTAAAATCTCCTCAGAAGGAAGTTCTTTAGAGATCTTTGTAATTTGCTTCCTTAAATCGGCCACGTTATCAGCCGGTGTTTCTCCGCGAAGTCCGACTTCGTATTCAAGTTCCGACTTTTGTAAGGAAAGAAAATTTATCTTACGCACAGCCATATTTAAGTACGTTAGGTGAGTCTTTTGCGCGACGAGCCTACTCAAGTGCAACCACTACTGAAGTAACAAAAGGGGTATGTGGGTAACTATAACAGTTGTAAGTTCAATTTAAAAAAATTACAATTTAAATGAAGAAAGTAAATAACCTCCTTGTTTGAAGTAGGTTAAATGAATATCAATGGCTTTAAGTTAAAAAGTAAAAAAAAAAAAAATATTTATTAAGGAAAGGTAAGTAACCTTTTTTTTTAAGTCGGTTAAAATAAAAATCACAGGCTTCCTGGTTTAGAACCAAGGAAAGGCTGATATTTAAAGAAAATATTACAGTTAAATCACCACGGTTAGCCGTTCGTTACACAACTCGGATAAAAAAAATAGGTACCCACATACGAAGCACAAAAATAAATAAATTAATAAAGCACTGATCACCAAGCGAGCCTGAATGAGCTGGGCGCCACTATTGGGCGCCACTGAAACGCTCCTGGCTGGAGGAGCCGGAGAGCAAGAGTTCAGAAATAAAAGATGTATATAAAATTAAATGTATAATTCGGTTAGACCGTTTTAAAAGGAAATTACAGGGGGGGTAACTGGCTCGGTGATCGGCGTTGGAAGTCTAAGGTCAACTTAGCTTTATAACTTCCTAAGGAGAGGTGAAGCCGCTAGGGTTTAGAGGCAGCGGGGTCTGGTCCGGGGTAGGCCGGAGCAGAGCAGGTTCCTGGCGGTTAGGCGCGCAGGAACAGGTGGAGAGCGGCACGAAGTAGGCAGGTACTGGTGCAGGTACAGCAGGTAGGTACCGGTGAGACTCGGGGAGATGTTGCCCGGAGATACGACCCCAATTATGTTGGGGCGAGAAACCAGAAAAAGAGAAATCTTTAGCGAATTCTCCTTTATATATTAAAAATCTTCCAGAACATTCTGGCTGTAAGTAGGGTTATAATTTTTTTTTGCATAGATAGATTCAACTTGTCATTGGATTTTAATCATACAGCCAAGGCACCGACTAATTACGTCGCGAAGATTTCAGAATTATCTGGAAGATTAATTTAGTAAAATCTATGGCGCGCGTAAGACAAAATTGCTTCCAATAGACTATTTATGTTGTTACGTTAAGAAATGCAATATAAATATGCACGAAACTACAATCAAAGTATTTCGCATACAGATCACAGTCTGCCACGGAACGCGCGGCGGTTTATAGCTATGTTACTTCGGAACATCGCAAACAAACAGACAGCTGAGTGGCATCTGACATTGACAGCTCCTATCACATAAATACAATAGAACTGAATAGACCACATTTGTTTATAGTTGTAATGATTTTTTCATAACATTAATAGTTTGTGCGATTATTATGGATAAAACAATGAAAGAAGTAAGTAAAAATGGCAGCCGTTACACACTCATTTTTAATACAAACATGTTCTCAAATTATTATGTATATGTCACTTGGCGAAGAAAAGTTAAGTTTTATGTTTAATTTAGTAAGTAATATAAATTCTCAGTAAAAAAAAACTGAAGATTTGTGATAAATCAGTGTCTCCCGCCCGACCAATCCACGTATCGAAGATAAACATCAGTGTCTTATTTCATAATTTCTTCTACCGTACCACCACCATTTCTACTATTATAGAAACGAGTGTAGCGTCGTTGCTCGTCATCGCTCATTTTTTATCTAGGTTACAATCGCTATAAGTTCTTACTATCACATACAGCTACTGAAAAATCACCGTTTAATTAATTAAATCACACAGTGTGATGAAACATCGTGAGAGCATCCATACTGCATACTAATATTATAAATGCCGACGCTGTCTGTCCGATACCTTTTTATACCTAAACTACTGAATCGACTTAAGTGAAATGTTTGTTGAGATTAAAGACTAAAAAAGGGTAAAGACTTTTAATCCCGAAAAAAATTAACTCGCATCCCTCACGAACGCGATGTTATTAGGAGGTATTCCAGTTACGGCACCACTTTGAACCGCACCATTTGAATGGCACCAAAATCGTTCCCATTACGGCACCATTTGGTGCCGTTCGAAAAATGAATTTAAAATATTATTAAAGCATTCCTGTTACGGCACCAGTGGTTAGAGGCGTAGTAGAGCTGTTACCTAACTAAAAAATATCGATAACTCCGTTTAGTTTTTTTTATTATTTTTAAAGACTTTATTTGAAGTAAGTACCTAGGTATTCTAGTAACGGTTTAAAATACAAGGACAATGTAGCTTTGTGAATTATCGTTTGAATTCTAAAGTACCAGGATAACATAGCTATCGAGGAGGTAGTTATAGTGTATAGGTTTTTTAAAACCCCTGACGCAGCGCAAAGAGGGGTGTTATAAGTTTGAGGCCTTGTCTGTCTGTCTGTCTGTCTGTACGTATATTCGTAGTGCCTAAACGGATCAGGCGATTTCGTTGCGGTTTTTTTTAATTGAAAGCTATATTAATCGAGGTGGTTTTTAGCCACGTTTGATGAAAATCCATTCGGCCATTTATGGAGATGGTCAACTGCATGCCGAAACGAAAAAAGATAGAGACGTGGTGCTTTGACTAAAATAATGTACACCCTGGGCAAATTTAGGTGGCAATAAAAAAAAACAAAATGGCGGCACAAAATGGCCGCCGAAAATTAAGTTGCTCCGATTTGTTTGGCTGAAATTAGCGATATCAATGCGATTTTTTTAATTTTATGTGTAATTTAAAAAGGATCAAATAAAAATAAAATATTAAAAACCCCCGACAAAAAAAACCTCGAAAAGAAAGTCAGAAAACAAGATTTTAACTTTTTATGTCTGCATTAATAAATAATATATTTTGAACATTTATCTTTAAGAGTTAATTATTGTGTTCATAAACCCAATCGCTGTGTGGTGAAATAAATCAAATCAAAAGTAGGTAACTATCAAACTGGTCGTATGTTTAGTAACTGTGTCTTAACTAGACTGCTAAAGACTGATTTCATAGATAGTAGAGCCAAACATATCCTATCAAAAACAAGATTTTAACTATTTATGTCTGCATAAATACCTAGTTAAAATCTTATTTTTTATTTTTAACCGAAAAGTTATATCCTAATTTAATCGAAAATTTAATCCTTGTATTTACTAAACTAACGAAGATTTTTCAATGTTTTTCTAAAATAATAATTTATTGTTACGACTGGTTATAAAAAAATCCAATGTACTATAACTACCTCCTCTATAGCTATGTTATCCTGGTACTTCAGAATCGAAACAATAATCTGGACAGATACATTGGACTTTTTAATAATGTATTATTCTGTTGTTACACTTGTTACTAGATTAACTAAGTACTTCAAATAATGTCTTCAAAAATAATAAAAAACTGAACTGATTTATCGATGTTTTAAGTGAACACCTCTACTTTAAACCATTGGTGCCGTAACGGGAATGCTTTAATAATATTTTAAATTCATTTTTCGAACGGCACCAAATGGTGCCGTAATGGGAATGCTTTTGGTGCCATTCAAATGGTGCGGTTCAAAGTGGTGCCGTAGCTGGAATACCTCGTTATTAGAGGACTACCAGGAGAGCGATATAACCAAATTTCAAGCAGACAAAGTCGCGAGCATTTACAAGTCGCTAAATAATTAATTGATCACATTGAACACAGCCTGATGAAACGTCGTGAGAGAATTAAAAAAATAATCTTGTGTTAATGTGCTCAGATCATGTCCAACTAGGTCGCAGTGTTTCCAAAAGTCCAGTACGTATTGTTTGATGACCTTGCCCATTGTCGCAATGGTCTGAAGACAACCTCACTAATGCAAGCATTGTCTTGCTTTGTGGTTTCTGTGGCGCTAATTAATATAATATAAATAATGTTTTACTCACCAATACGCATTGGTGGGTGGCGTGGTGAGTCATGTCATGGCCCATTCTCCTTATCCATCCATAAGGAAGGCCGGTGCCCCAGCAGTGGGAACAATAAAATGGTTCATGATAAATATTGTGAGACGGGTAGATTTTTTCTAAAATACTTAATTTTCCATTTTTCGATATTCTTCTTCTTGATTCCATGTAGGTATATTTCTTTGGATTTTTAAAAATAGAAATCCGCTTGTTTCTATATAAGTTTACACGTCAATTACAAGCATGTTTGCATAAAAAAACCGTTAGCGAAACATTGGCGGTATTTCTGTAAAAAAACGGAAACAGTAATGTAGTTTGAATGTTAATTTCACAGTTACAAATAAGTACAAGTACCTACTTATTGATTACTTATCGACGTCCTACTATGACATTTCAATTTCAAGAATCAATGTTATTTGTCTTCTAACTTTCTAAATCTTAAACATTAGTAAATATAATCTGTCATGTTATTTAAGTGTCATTATCTCGACCTAGCTTCAGTCACTTCAGATTTTGACGTAAGATAACATTCGCTATTACAACACTATTTTACAAAATGTCTTTGTCAACTTTTATCGGACCGGAAAAGGTGCTAGACACGATATTGTGTAATGTGTACTTTTATCTGTGTAAATCGAATCGATTTATCATGATGATAGATGTACAATCGTGAACCGGTATTTTTGAGCCACTTGCCGACATTCTTAATTTAACCGTGCAAATCGGACGTATTTTTCGGGCATATACCTACGATTGATACACGTTTGCATCACATGGCTAAAGAACTTTGGCAAGTGGCTAAACAATCGCAGTTCGCGATGGTACCTAGTAGGTACAACATTATTAGAAACGAAGAGAATCCATGTTTATACTAATATAATAAATGCGAAATTTACTTTCAACATTAAGTAACAGGCAGACAGACTGCCTGTTACTTATTTTTGATTAACCCACTAATCTAATGATTTTGTCATACATACAGCTAAGAGATAGATTAGACGTTTGAGAACGACAAATGTTTGTCCTGAAAAATTTACTAGTACTTTACTATTTATTATATCTACAGTTATCAAAATAATTGTTTTGTTATGTTACCGGTTTCAAAAATTTACTTTTATAATTCCAAAATATTATCTTAGCTTTACGGCCTTTACATTTTTCTGTCTGGATTTCTGATCAATAACAGAAATCACAAAGATCTAAGATCTTTGATTTGATGCCGATTATCATCTGTTCATATCTGCTTTTTTCAATACTAAAAGGATTATAGAAATATGATAGGAATTCATGTTTATTTCAAACGCTCGACTATCTTCAGACGTAAATTCTAAACTAAACCATGAACTAATTGTTTGTTAACTCCTTGCATAATGATTTACTATTGTAAACAAGCGTTTGTAAACAAATAAAGATCGTCAACTAGACCATCTGACTCAGTGATCGCTCTGTGCGATAGACAATGGTGATGTAACGATAGGCTTGTAGACGAAACAATGGTCGCAATTGTATTGTGTGGGGTATAGGGACTGTGTGGTGAAGCTTTAACTGTTTTGCTGGAGCGCTTTTCTTCGGTCCAATCCAACTCTTAGTTTATCTGATGCATTTATTATGGTAAATTCGTATTGTACAAGGTGTACCGAAAACAATTGGATATAACAATACTGCCCACCTTGAGTGGTTAACCTTATGAGGGGACTGAGGAGGAGGCTCTCTCCCTCCTGGTCTCCCTTTAAGCTTGTCGAAAGGCTGAGGCTCTCCCCAATCTCTATTAGGATTAGGACGACCCAAAACTCCGGTGTGAGTCACAGATTTCAAGCGAGGAGTGAGGACTAGGTGACCGAATCTGTTGGACTCGGTCCGGTCACCTAGTCCTCACTCCTCGCTTGAAATCTGCCTTTTGGTATGTGTCACGTCACGTGAAGCATTTGCCCTCAGTACATTAAAAAAAAAGAGATGAATATGATGCCCGAACAGCAGCGTCCTAATTTGTGATACACCTACGTCTACCGCCCAACATCTTGTCTGTTTCAGAAGATTACGATCTAACAACTGCTGAATCTCATCCATCTTTAATTTTTCTTTATATGATCGAAGTATATCGCTTAGTAAATCTTACAATTCATCACTGAGATCATTATATCTTCCAATACAATACACACATAAATCATACAACTCGTATCAATCAAGTGTCTATGTTAATTCTGTTAGGTAGGACAAATATGCGTTTCACGACGCGACAGGAAATTTAATTGATTTCCTTGTTTGTCGGCGTATATACGCGGTTAATGGGGTAATGCCATCAAATTAGGCTTGTATATGATTATTATATTCATGTTTATTATAGAACTTGTACATGCTTACGACTTTGTTCGTATGGAAGAAATTTCGCGCCCTTTACTTTTAATATTTGCGATCCTAAGTATCCGATGTCTGTCTCCAAGGTCCAATGTAAGTATGTCAAATTTTATCAAATTTGGTAACAGTCATAGATAGTCATAGTCTTTCTCATTTATATAATAACTTGTGGATGTCTGCGACTTCGTTTGCGGAATTCGGTTATATTGCACGCCTGTGGGGCTATGAATGCTATGATGCGCACCAAGAAATAATTTAATCGGGTCTCATTCACAACAGCGCGTGTTGCTGTGTTTCAGTGTTTCGCTTATTAGTAATGGGACAAAATCAACTTGACAACCAGAAAAGAGTCGACAAAATTTCTCGTGGTGGGCATGCTAGGCTGACTGATTACCTACATTGGATCATATTGGACTCTTTATAGGTCACTTACAATTTTCTGGTAGGTACTCACTTGAAAATATAAAGAGTAACATAAGTATATTCCTTTCCAAGTCTCAATCTACAATCTATTCTTCAATCAAGTAGTACAGTGGTTTAGGCGTAAAAAGATAGACAAACTATCGCATTTATAATATTAGTATGAATTAGTTAGTATGATTCATCGGGTTGTGTAATAATAACTGCTAGTAATTAATACGACTGTACAATGCTTGTTTTTATGTAAGTAGTTACACCAGTAGTCGTTGTGACTGCGAACGACATCATTATTTGTTTTGGATGTAACGCCGCTTGCGTGATTGGTTTCTGTTTGTGTATGTGGTTTATTTTCTTTTCTATGATTACGTTGGATTATTTAGAGAAATTGAGTAATGGAGTGGAGCTTGGCACTTGGTGCTGAATTGTTTGTTTTAACTCATTATACTGTGAAACAGTAAATATTTTTCGGTTATTGTTTTATTTAGACTTAAATAGTACCAATTATTGTCATCAAAAGAACTGCCCTGTGAGACAGATAGTTGACAAGAGACGATTTTTATACTGCAAAATCTGAAGACTGGACTGTACCAAACAGAGTATTCCGATTTACACCTTTTGAAATCATTACAGCCGTAGTCCGTACTGCTGGGGATATATAGGCATTCCTTATGGATGGATAAGGGTTTTTATTTTATGTACCTATAATATATTTAATCATATTTTCTACTTAAAATTTAAAAATAACCATGGAATCAAGAAATCTTTGACATAATCAGTAAAATTATTTAGATTTACTTAGCAGAGTTTTTCTCGGATACTTTTATAGTAATATGCCGTGGCTATCAGTAGTCACAGTCAGTAGCTATGTCATGTCAAGACTCAAGACCTCACACAAGTAAATTATTGCAATAAATATTCAATACTATTGTATGGTCCATGTGACAATGACGTCATACGACCTTATGCTCACCAGATGTGATGGTTTTTTGCTAGTCTTCTTCAGTGGACTGCGAACAATAATTTAATTAAGGCTTCGGCACATTTTGGTGCATGGGTGAATAATTACCCGATGCATTATCATCATTATTAGCTTGGGAAAGATAACTGACAAAAGATTTTTGTAAGCAGAACATAGTGAGAATTTATTTTATATACCTAAGTATCTGTTTTTTTTCAATTATTGCCATTACTTACATTTAATATTGTTTTATGCAAATCAGATTTATTTTCCCTATTTTGTACCATCTCTTATTTCAATATTTCTATATGAGAATAGTGGGGATTACACTATTTCGTAATTTAAATGTACCTACCATTTTCTAGTCTTTTAGCAATGTCAATGTAAAAGAAAGTTTCTTTCTACTGACCCTTGTCGCAGTATATTTAGTATCGACCACAAACAAGTCTGTGGTATTATCGACGCAGACAAGACTACTCCTGACTCCTACCTACTGCTATCTCTAAACCTTTAAACTAACGTCTAGGTACTTACGTGTATAGTCGAAACGGGTAACCGCGCGTTACCCGTTCCCATGGAAATATTGGACTAAAAAGTAGCCTATGTGTTATTTCTGCCTATAATCTATCTCTCTATACAAATCCGTTTAATAGTTTTTGCGTGAAAGAGTAACGAACTTACAATATACGTCCAATGTCCATCCTCAGTCCTCACCCACCACACACGCTTTTGCATTTTTATTTTACGCATTATTTTAGTAGGTAGGTAGGATACGAACAAACTTACCTAGTTTAGAATGTTACATATTATATTAAATATAATTAGTGATTATTCTAATCGATTTAGTGGCAAAATGCTATCGTAATAACAAATATTATGTTATGAAATAGTAACGAAGACAAATATGTGCATGCAACAATTTTATTAAAATCAAAACAATAATTCTAATCACCTTGAAAAATATTAATTACTTATTAATATTTTATACTAAAACTAGTAAACGATTTTTTCGAAATTTTGACTACGGAAAAATATTTTAATTAGTTTTTCCAGGGTTTACATTCGCGATTTATTTTTATTTACTGTGTGAAGTCCTAAATTTACGCGGACGAAGCTGCGGCCAGCCGCTAGTACTGTAAGTACAGTCAGGGACAAATTCGGTGAGCCTCTTCTTATGGTGCGTTTATATGTTGAGCGAGCCTAAGCGAGCCATCACGAGCGTCCAGCATGTAAACGGCTGTTTGTGATGACTCGCTCGCATTGTCTCTGCCTTTGTTTACCCATTGTTCTCGGCTCGTGGCTCGTGTAGGCTTGCCGAGCCAAGGCCAACATGTAAACGCAGCACCATTAGTTCTTTTCGTGTGGCTCGTGTCGTGCCTCGTCGCCATTCACGCGAAAACCTTTTTACTATTTTGTAATGTATTAAACTAGGGTAATACAATTGACAACATTTCATTTTTTGCAAGGCAGTAAAATTCGAAAACCATTTCGAGATTAGAACTAATTAAACATGAAAAACAATTTTTTTAATTTTTTGGTCGCCTATTTATAAAGATATTTAAAAAAATGTGTAAAATGACCAATGTCAGGAAGTTCTAGCGTGTATGCATTTGCCTGGAACTAATCTCCAAGAAGAAAAAAAATTACGAAGTAAACAAGCAAATGTCAAAGTTACTGTCATTATAATAGTGATGCCTGCTTGACTCAGTTATCGAATTATTATCGATTATTTTCAATTAAAAATGAGTAAGACACTGAAATGTTTTTGTTTTATTATTACACAAACAAAAATTTTTAAAAGTAAGTACTTACACAGTTACACCTTGTTTTAAAGTATTGAGCAAGTTGGTTAAATAAGGTTACAAGTCATGAAAAGTATAGCATTTTTAAAACTACAGTTGTATATCACATGTGAGACGAAATAATCAAGTGTAGTGTTATTTTATTGCATCTGACTAAATAAAAATAAATAATCCCTTTAAACTAAAATGTTATTATTATCGACACAATATACTAGCGTGCTAGGAACATCTCTACGTAAAACTTCATGTCATGGACAGTTTTTTTTAAATTTGAAAGTTAGGGAGAGGAAGGTTGAGGCTAAGGAATCGCTTACCATATTATTCCTGATATTGTACTTACGTCCTTTTAGAATATACCATTTTCATTTAATTATTATCTCAATAATTTATGAAAATAAAAAGAAAAGAAAAAATACGTGTTTCCTAAAAAACGATAACCTTTCATTATATCCATAAAAACAAGTACCTTAAAATTTTGAAATGTTGTCAATTCATAAGCAATTAAAGATAGGGACTGCAAGTAAACGGTGAGACGCCAGCTAGACGAAAAGAAGTAAGAGGTTGTTCACCGAATTTGTCCCTGGTTGTACTTAACTGGTACAGCCGATATTGTAAATACTATAAAACTCAAGACCGCGACTCGATGCCACGCATTGCTGGCATTGAATTATGTCACCGTGTTTGTTTTTTGTCCCGCCAATGCTTAGCTGTTTGTAAACATAATCAACGTAACGTTTATCTGTATGCCGTTAACAATGATAGTTTTTGTTGAGCACCGTATGATGTGTGTGACGATAACGATGGGCATTGATTTTACTGTAAAATTGACGTTTTACGCTTATAGTAATTGAAAAAAGTATAAATATTTTTTTCACAATAATGAAATATATGTAATTGCAATTTAGCTCTTAGACGAGCTAGAAAATGCAACGGCCAAATAAGTAAAAATAATTTGCGTTTAAAGGGCTTTCTAATTTTTGTGATTATCTATTTCTTCAAAAAATAAGTTTATTTCTGTAATAATTGTTATTCTAATAATCTCCCCACTATGGGGAAAATTCCCAAAGCGGCAACCCAGCGATCGACCGCCTTGCGGGGCGCGGGGCGCGGCGGGCGTCTGCTGTCAAAATCGAATTAACATTTTGAGTTACGATTCGCGATAATTTCACCCGAAAAAGCTTTTACTGAATTGATTTGGTGTATTTCTTTACATTTGCTAACGTCCAAACGCCGATAGAACACGATATCATCGAACTCTTCAGTGTAACACCAGTGCATTTTAGTGAGTGGCACGAAAGTAGTGGTTTTCAATTCTATTTTTGTTTTGTAGCCCAGTTTTAACGTAAATATTGTGTTTGCTGTCGCAATACGGTACTGTGTTCTTACTTTTCAGTATTCCTTCTTAACTGCAGCCAATAGACCGTGAAGATATTGCGTTTCGGTCGCTGAAATTCTGTTTCTATATTGCAATATTTGCAATCAATAGACATTCATACGTTTTCCTGCTTCTTCTTTACTCGATTAAAAAGCTGCATACTCTTTTGAAAATAGAACACAAGCAGTGTTAGTGCAGTGTCGAAGATTTTTAAACCAGTGACCAGCTAAATGGCAGATTTCCTAGTGAAATTGCCGTACTTTAGTGTGTCGGAAGTATGAGGAGAGTCTTCGGAGTGTGCACCGATGGCTGGATGCTGTGCGGGCACAATGTGAGCGGTAGCTGCAACTAGATGTTGTCTGTATGTCATTTGTTTTCTTTTCATTTCTCCTGATGTACATAACCATCCTGTATTAAGGTTCCCACAAACTATCAGTCTGCCTGTTGGCAAGGGCCTGTCCTGTCAGACACACTCGCAGTCTTTTAAGGTTTAGGACTGACAGCTAATAAAATTGATGCAATAGTGGAACGTGACTTTTTTATCAATGATAGACCAAATCAGCAATCTTTCCAGTCACATGTCGCACTTTTAAGTTTTTAGCAAGAAAAAAATAGAAAGAAAAATCTAAATCATAATTAATGACTCGGTAACCAGAGGTGATTTTCCAAAATGAAAAACTGGAAGATCCTTTATCAAACTGTATTAATCAAAAACATAATCTTAATCAGATATGCTTACAGAATTGATTTCATCTTTTTTCCAAGTCAAGGACACAAAATAGAAATTATTTTTTATAAAAGAAAGTTTTTGAAATAGATATGTTGGTGTTCTAGTCTTGCATTTCTTAATATATCTATGCAATAAACATGGTGTGTGTGACCTCAAAGCCAGTTTTTTACTATTGCAGACAGGCAATGATCAGTCTTGTGTGTGTGGCCAATGGAAGTCTCGAACAGCAGACAGCCTATCCGATCTAGGATTGCAAGCAGATTGATAGTCTGTGGGGCCCTTCACAAACTTTTTGCATGATTAATAAGGTTTCTCATTCCAAAAGATTTGGTTTTTGTTTGATTGTTCAATGGCATGTTTTCTGATGTTAGAATAGAGATTTTTTGGTGGTGGTAAAAACATGAAGATGTAAACTTAAGCATGTTTGGTAAGTTAACAGTGTGTTGAGTCTGCTAACGTTAAGTCATGATTGTGTTTCAATCATATTATTTCAATTGTAGTTCAATTTGTAAGTGCTTTTTCCACACTAGCTACAAGAATTATGAATTATGACAGTATGATGTGATGTTAATGTAATGTGTGGTGTGACCATCAGTAGTGTTGTGAAATAAGTACACATTTCTTGTAACTTGTGTGTAAAAGAGCACTACGATTGTTCTACTATTGAAACACAATTGAGATAAGATTATGACTTAACATTAGCAGACTCGACACCCAGTTGATTTGTTATGATCAAAATCTTAATAACATATCAAGTAAAAGCGGTAATCAACCAATTGACATCTTATTAGTTAAAAACATCATGATACTTGTTTTAGATACAACTGAACAGTTTGTCACTAAGAAGATGAAATCACCTTGGGTACAAGCTAGAATTTGTGTTATAGTGTATTTTACTGGAGTGTGTGTGTGCCGTCTACCCAGAGGCGTATTTACCAAAGGGCCAAGGGGGCCATGGCCCAGGGCGGCAGGCTGCTAGGGGCGGCGCAAGCCGCCCCGCTTAGCTTAGCGCGCCCACTTGTCTTCGGATGTCGGAAGAAAATCAAAAAGCTTAAGTACTAATAAATTATTGTCAACAACATCTTAAACTCAAAAATCCAGTAATAATCATTGTTATGATTTTTACCTATATTTTACTTCCTATTTGTCTGTATGATGCTTTGTCTCATGAAATTCAAAAAGTTTACCAGTGCGGCTCGGGCCGCCCCGCTCAGCTCTGCACGGCCACCTGTTTTGATCTTTACTTATTTCTCGTTAATTTCTCTAATGAAATTCAAAACGTTTACCAGGGCGGTTGGGTGCGCGCTTGCTATGATCTTTAATTATAACTTATTCCCAGTTGTCTAATTAAATTCAAAGAGTTTACTATGGTGGCTCGGGCCGCCCCGCTTAGCTTTGCGTGCCCACCTGTTAAAATCTTTACTTAAATTTTATTTCTCATTTGTCTGATGAAATTCAAAAAGTTTACCAAGGTGGCTCGGGCCGCCCCGCTCAGCTTTGGGTGCGTATTATGATTGGTATTATGATCTTTATTTTTATTTAATTTCTCATTTGTCGGACAAAATTCAAAAAGTTTATCAGGGCGCCTCAGGCCGCTCCGCTCAGCTTTGTGTGCTCGCCTGTTATGATCTTTACCTATATTTTATTTCTAATCTGTCTGATAAAATTCAAAAAGTTTACCAGGGCGGCTCATGCCGGCCACCCCGCTCAGCTTTTGTTGCCGATTGTTATGATTTTTACCTATATTTTATTTCTTATTTGTCTGATGAAATTCAAAAAGTTTACCAGTGCGGCTCGGGTCGCCCCGCTCAGCTTCTGGTGCCCGCTGTTATGATCTTTACCTTTATTTTATTTTTCATTTGTCTGATGAAATTAAAAAAGTTTTCCAGGGCAGGCGGCTCGGGCCGCCCCGCTCAGCTCCGGTTGCCCGCCTGTTATGATCTTTACCTTTATTTCATTTCTCATTTGACTGATGAAATTCAAAAAGTTTACCAGGGCGTCTCGGGCCGCCCCGCTCAGCTTCCGGTGACCGCCTATTATGATCTACACCTTTATTTTGTTTTTCATTTGTCTGATGAAATTAAATAAAAATTTCCTGGGCGGGCGGCTCGGGCCGCCCCATTCAGCTCTGGGTGCCCACCTGCTTATGATATTTCCCTTATTTTTTATTTCTCATTTGTCTGATGAAATTCAAAAGTTTACCAGGGAGGCTACCGAAGGCGTGGCTCACTCCGCAATTCAGTTGACTTATTCACCTACGCGCGGGCGCCTTCGAAGGATAGAATATCAGGCGGGTGTCACGCGCGCTCTCAGTTGTGCACCCGACGCGACGTAGTAGGTACACAACACAGCACAAAAAGAAATTAGTTTATTTTCTCGCCAAAACACACGTGTTTGGCCCATTGAAAATTGGTAATATTAAAACTTTATTGTGCGGCCTTCGGTTCTCTTAACAAAGACAGAAAGAGACCGGATTAAAAATTTCATAATTTTATATTTCTTTTAAAAATAGCATATTTTTAAACTAACTTATAATTAAAAATTTCATTAACTTATATTACGTTCGAGAAGCACTTTTAAAATACTAAATTACAAAATATCCACTTTATATATTCAAAAATCATATGCGCTGATCATCTAGCATTGTATAGTATTGACACGGTGGTTATTCTTTTTAGTTACTCAAATCATTAATTTAAACACAGAATTTCGACGTTATATTGCAGTCGAGTGACCCTAGTGAGGCAACAAAAAGTACCCAAAACCAATTTGGGATAAGCGTATCCGAGTAATAGAACTATTACGTATAGCTACGGTTCATTTTCGCTTGTAATGAACGGGTAGGCGTTTTAGACCTGATTTTCGCGTGGAAAAAGATTGATAATTTATAGTAACTGTTTCGGAAGTGAGCCTTCTGTACCTTTATATTATTCTGTGCTACCGGCTAAAAAATATAGATATGGACATGGGCGTCATTTGACACTTTTAAGCCCAGCGAATATGCATGCCGGAGCTTCCCAAACGCTGCCCATCCGAGCTTGATTCGACGAGAGATCTCTTTCTCGAAGTTGGACTTACCTAATTGGATTGTTTGTCTGTTATGATCTTTACCTATATTTTATTTTTACTTGTCTGATGAAATTTAAAAAGCTTACAAGGGTGGCTCTGGCCACCCCCTCAGCTTTGGGTTCCCGCCTGTTATGATCTTTACCTTTATTATATTTCTCATTTGTCTGATTAAATTCAAAAAGTTAACCAGTGCGGCTCGAGCCTCCCCACTCAGCATTAGGTGCCACTTGTTATGATCTATAACTCTATTTTATTTCTTATTTGTCTGAAGAAATTCAAAAAAGTTTACCAGGGCGGTTGGGTGCGCGCTTGTTATGATCTTTAAATATAACTTATTCCCAGTTGTCTAATTAAATTCAAAGAGTTTACTATGGTGGCTCAAGCCGCCCCGCTTAGCTTTGCGTGTTCACCTGTTATAATCTTTACTTTTTTATTTCCCATTTGTCTGATGAAATTCATGAAGTTTACCAGCGTGGCTCAGGTCGCCCCGCTCAGCTAAAGGTGCCCGCCTATTATGATCTTTATTTTTATTTTATTTCTCATTTGTCGGACAAAAATTCAAAAAGTTTACCAGGGCTGTTGGGTGCGCGCTTGCTATGATCTTTAATTATAACTTATTCCCAGTTGTCTAATTAAATTCAAAGAGTTTACTATGGTGGCTCGGGCCGCCCCGCTTAGCTTTGCGTGCCCACCTGTTAAAATCTTTACTTAAATTTTATTTCTCATTTGTCTGATGAAATTCAAAAAGTTTACCAGGGTGGCTCGGGCCGCCCCGCTCAGCTTTGGGTGCCCGCCTATTATGATCTTTATTTTTATTTAATTTCTCATTTGTCGGACAAAATTCAAAAAGTTTACCAGGGCGCCTCAGGCCGCTCCGCTCAGCTTTGTGTGCTCGCCTGTTATGATCTTTACCTATATTTTATTTCTCATTTGTCTGATTAAATTCAAAAAGTTTACCAGGGCGGCTCGGGCCGCCCCGCTCAGCTTTGTGTGCCCGCTTGTTATGTTTTTTACTTTAATTGTATTTCTCATTTATCTGAAGAAGTTCAAAAACCTACCTAATTGTCAACAACACCTAAAACTCATATTACAAGTAATTAAAAAAAAAACAACTAATATATAATAGATAAGTTGATTTTTTTATTTTTTGTTTCATCTTAGAGCGCGTGCGATGTTTATTCTATTGAGTGTTTTTTTTTAGTTATTAAAGTTTTTTTTCTTGAATGTATGGGGCGGCCCACGTAACTGGCCCAGGGCGCCAAATATCAAAATACGCCCCTGCGTCTACCAAGAATAATAGTTTAGTGATGTAAAAAGATTGTCACAAAGAAACAGTGAGTGCCAGGTTATACAATATTTATGTAAGTACTTACATACAAAATTTTACTAAGAAATGTAAATATTGAAAATGAAGTATTAGAATACATTTACCTGTTATTTTAATTTTTAGCTTTTTGCATTCACAATGCAATTTTTATTACGGAAAAATGGAAAATGAAGTATTTAGAATAAACATTTACCTGTCTCACAACTAGCTCCAATGGGACTCAAACCTTAGTCCTTTCACTATCCAGGCAAATGCTCTTAACTACTGAGATACTGAGTCGTTAGGAGAAGCGGAGTTAGCTAGTGTTATTTAAATTTTTTAAATGAAGTATTACTTAGTTAAGTAATACTTCATTTAAAAAATTTAAATAACCTGCAATTTAGCAATTATTTCATCTTTATCGATTGTCAAATATCTGGAAAGGTATTTCTTTTGAGTATGAGGGTAGTAATATCTTCACATTGATGAAATGAACACTAGCTAACTCCGCTTCTCCTAACGACTCAGTATCTCAGTAGTTAAGAGCATTTGCCTGGATAGTGAAAGGACTAAGGTTTGAGTCCCATACATACAGTCCCATACTAGTACTTCATTTTTAATAATAAAAAATTGCTTTGTTAAGGTTCGCGCACATTATGCCAGGGGCGCAGCGGGGCGGGTTGCAGCGCAAAAATCCATTCAAACCGCTCGAATGTATTTTATATGAACTATCGCACACTAAAATATAGGCGCAGCGGGCCGCATAATCCTCCGCGGATTTTGGTTGCTGCGATGCGGTCCGCCTCACCCCGCTGCGCCCCGACCCGACACAGTGTGCTATAGCAAGCGGATTTTTCTCTTACAACTCGGTCGAGTTAACATGTCACCTGCAAGTTATACCCGTCCCTCTCACTCTCCAAACATGACAGAATCGAGTGAAAGAGACGGGTATAACTTGCAGATGACTGTAGTACTCAAAATCCGTCAATGCGCTGCGGCCCGGCCCGTCACAATGTGCGATGTACGCATTTTGCGCTGCACTGCGGCCCGATCCGCTCCGCTGCGCCCCGAAATAATGTGCGCGAACCTTTAATGCAAAAAAGTAAAAATAATTTAATGAAGAAATATCAAAAGTTTTAAGCGCTTGCCCCCGGGCCTCTGACAGGTTTACTCCGCCACTGCTTTACTAAATCAATTACCTAGTGATATTTTCCGTTGATAAAGTAAAGCTTGTGCCTTGAACGGCCTCTGTGGTCAAGTGGTACACACCACTAGTATCAGATCAGAAGATCTCGGGTTTGATCCCCAGTGGGGTACAATAGTAGATTGTACAACAAGTGCATAAAACATACCATTTTACCCGAGACGTATATATCCACCCGAGCCGTAGGCGAGGATGGATTGTCAATTCGAGGGTAAAATGGGTTTTATGTACGAGTTATACACTCTGCTTTTCACTTCGAGTGTGAGGAAAATAAATTACAATATTGCAAAAAATAAAGACTTCGCCATATTGGCGGGAAAACTTTCCTTTTTTTATACGTGGAAGTGGCAGGCGGCAGCACAGTTACTTAGCATAGATCGTAGTCCATAATGCTCTTGAAATACTTATTTCCTACAAAACTCATTAATTTTGCCTAGTTTTATTTATTTAGTAATTTAACATGGATTTTATGTACAAAATTGAAGAAACAGAATGAAACAACAAGTTTATTTAACGAATTTTAATTGCGTGTGTGACTGTTTACCTGACGACCTTTGTCTTAGTCTGTGACATAGACGAAGATTTTACTTTATGCACTAGAGCATAAAAAGCGATTTTATGCAGCCTATACCCAACATAAACACGAACTTTACGAGCATGAGAAGTGAAAATATTAATTTTTGGTTTGGTTGTAGGACTTGTTTTAAGTTCGCCTGGCCAGCTACCGCCATCTTATCAAAGTCTCACGCCATGACAACGATGTTTTCAGCATTGTTGTGTTCCGCAATTAGAGATAAAAAAGCTATTTCCTCAGTGTTAAGAATTCTGCTCTAAGGCTACGAGGAGCACTAGTCCTAGTGCGCTTCCACCTTCAGCCTTATCTTAACTTAACATCAGGTGCCGCACTTAGCCTTCATCTCGTTTATGGATAAAATAATGTGGGGACGTTGAAAAATGGAAAAGGAAGAATTTAGAAACAATCAACCCGTCTCACAACCAGCTCCGATGGGACGATGGGATGGTTGTGAGACGGGTCGATTTTTTCTAAATACTTCATTTTCCATTTTTCAATAATAAAAATTGCATTGTGAATGCAAAAAACTAAAAATTAAAATAATGTGGGGACGTTAAAATGGCTTATGCTGATGATGATTTAGAACTAGACGCGCCTGCTACCTTTTAACTATTTAGTTGCCATATTGAAGTTCACTGAAGCGTCGGCGTCGTCTATTTGAACATATTGTCTGAGTACTACGAAGACTTATGATTCCCAGTGTATGAATTATGGACGCGGCAATATCAGGAGAACTGGGTTAACGTACGTCCTGAAATATTTATTGGCTATAAAAATGTCTTCCTAGTACAAACAACAAAACGTCAGACCTTACATTTTTAGTACTTACTTATAAAAATACTGCCACTATTCCGAGCGACGACATAAGGGTTAAAAATAAAATATCCTCCTATAGGTATTCCGGCATATATTCGCGTCCAAAATTCCTCAATGTCTCAAGACTAAGGTCTTTGACCAGTGTGTGTTGCCAGTTATGACTTATGGAAGCGAGACATGATCTTTTACTATGGGTCTCATAAGAAGGCTCAACGTCACCCAGCGAGCAATGGAGAGAGCGATGCTTGGTATTTCCCTGCTCGATCGAATCAGAAATGATGAGATCCGCAGGAGAACTGAAACGACCGACATCGCTCGAAGGATTGCTCAGTTGAAGTGGCTCTGGGCGGGATCATAGCACGGAAAACCGATAACCGTTGGGGCGGAAAGGTTCTCGAATGGCGACCGCGAACCGGAGGAGGTTCCGTAGGCAGGCCCCCTACAAGGTGGGCCGACGATCTGGTCAAGATCGCGGGAAGCCGCTGGATGCGGGCAGCGCAGGACCGATCGTTGTGGAGATCCTTGGGGGAGGCCTATGCCCAGCAGTGGGCGTCGTACGGCTGAAATACGGCTAAATTGAACTTGAACTTGAAATGAGGATGATGATGACTATAGGTACCTCGTAAAATGTAGCATGGGTCCTAATCCTCTGATAGCTAATTTTCGTGCAAAGTAAAATTTTGTTGCTTCTGCACAGGAATAGGGTCTAATTTTCTAGCATAAGCTGCATTAAAAAATGCCTAACGCTGTTTTTTAGGTTTAAGATATCGAAGAACTTGACTGAATAGAACTTGTAGCAAACTTAATCTGCTTTGATTTTGCACATAGTGAACATGTCGCGCTGGGACGCATTGTTTCTGAGATATAATCCAAAAACCATAAGATGAGACCTTCAAACCTCCCCTCCTCCCCGGCTTATGGGCTACGGGCGGGGGCTTTTGATGTGTTTACCTCCTAACTAGCCCAAACAAAGTTACAAAGTAAAAAATTGTGTTCCAAGCATTTCCCTCTAAGTATATCTCTTTGTTGACTGGGTTGATTAAAAACTTTTTGCTTTGCATGAATGAGCTGTCATAGGACCCATGCTGCACTTTACAAAGTATACTACCATCACACCTTACATTTTAGTACGAACAAAAACCTTCACCATTACGAGCCACACAAAGCGCTTTCCTTGAGGAGCCGGTAGTGCAGTGGTAACCGCGCTCTGCCGGCTCGGCGATCGTTGAAGTTAAGGCGATACTCGGAAAAAATGTGCTGAAGCGAGATAGCAATGAGAAAACGACGCGCGCGGGAGCGAGACCGATTTTGCAGATTAGGCAAAAAAAACACAAAATCACTTCGTATTAAAAAACTACAGCGATTTAAAAAAAAATGCTTCTATACGATCCTCAATATTATTGGTGTCCACTAATTAAACCAATTTTCAATAGTATATGTATCCCCATTTAAGAATAATCTTGAAATTTCTTATTTTTTAGAGGTATTTTCTAAAATAAAAGTGTCGAGCCAAAATTCTGGTACGTGGACCGTAGTACAATTTAAGTAGCCTAACCTTCGTAAGGTTAATCTGAAATTTCACATAGCAAATTCACCCATATTACAAAGGCGGCACGGCACACATTGCTTCCGAGAAAAAAAGACGCGCTACTTTTTTCTCAGATGTAATATGTGCATTACATTTTGGAGATAAGGTTGAATTTGCTATGTGAAAGAAATTCCAGATTGACGCTTCGACTCTACGCCAGCCAGTGTGAGTTGAGCCTAACTCTTAAACACTAAATACAAATAATCTTTTTAATTTTTAACAATGTTTTTCGATAGAGTAAACGCTAAATTCAAGGTCTTTATCTCAAGAAGCTTTGATGTAGCTAGCAATAATTTAAGTTTCGGCCTTGCCCATGTCTCGAGCTTTAAGCCTTAAGCAAATCGTGTTTCTGAAACTATACGATTCTAGATAAAGGTATGAAGAAATATATATCTTATTACCAGATTTATAACAACTCTAACCGTCCTATAGTTTTATATCTAAAAGTCCATATTTTTTCCGAGTAGCGCCTTAAAAAACTACAGCGATTTTAAAAAAAATGCTTCTATACGATCCTCAATATTATTGGTGTTCACTAATTAAACCAATTTCCAATAGTGTAAGTAACCCCATTTAAGAATAATCTTCACTTTTCGTATTTTTTAGAGATCTTTTCGAAAATAAAAAGTGTCGAGCCAAAATCATAAAATCGTGTTTCTGAAACTATACGATTCTAGATAAAGGTATGAAGAAATATATATCTTATTACCAGATTTATAACAACTCTAACCGTCCTATAGTTTTATATCTAAAAGTCCATATTTTTTCCGAGTAGCGCCTTAAAAAACTACAGCGATTTTTAAAAAAATGCTTCTATACGATCCTCAATATTATTGGTGTTCACTAATTAAACCAATTTCCAATAGTGTAAGTAACCCCATTTAAGAATAATCTTCACTTTTCGTATTTTTTATAGATCTTTTCGAAAATAAAAAGTGTCGGGGCAAAATCATAAAATCGTGTTTTTGAAACTATACGATTCTAGATAAAGGTATGAAGAAATATATATCTTATTACCAGATTTGTAACAACTGTAGGAATAGGAGTTTCGAGAAAGAAACTAGATAACTTACAACTAATGTACGATTGTTATCCTTCTGATGAAAATAAAAAAATGTTAAATACATACAAAAAGGGCTTTAGAAGGGTTTTAGTGGCAGCTAAAAGATTAACATTTGTGGAAAGAGTTAATAAATCTAATAACAAAGTCAAAGAATCATGGAAAATAGTAAATGAACAGACAAATAAAAAAAGAAATCAAAATGTTAAGTTTGAGGCTATCACTGATACTAGTGGCAATTTGGTAAAGAATGAGAAAGAGATTGCTAATGCTTTTAACTTATATTTTAAAACTATTGCTGAAAAACTAACGGAAAATATTGAAATAAATAAGGATGATTGTGTGAAATTCATTAGTAAATCAAGCAAACCTCGTGACAGCGTTATTTTTGAACCATTGACTTACAGAGAACTTAAAAAACATATTAAAGGTCTTAAAAACAAAGAGTCCTTAGATATATACGGAATGAATTGTAAAATTATAAAGCAGCTGATTTTGAGTAATAATCATTTAATTCGTCTCATCTTAATGGTTTTCAATGCCTGCATTGAACAAGGTAACTTTCCAGAGTGCTTAAAAGTCGGTAAAATTGTACCCCTCCATAAGAAGGGTGATACCAAAGTATTAGGAAATTTTAGACCAATATGTATACTACCAGTATTGTCAAAAATTTTAGAGACTGCTATTAAAGATAGAATGGTGAAATACTTAGAACCAAATGAACTTTTAACGGATACACAATATGGATTCCGTAAAGGTCGGTCTACGGAAATGGCAATTCTCAGAGTTGTTTACTTTATTTTAAGGGCAATGGATGAGAAGCAGAAATGTTTAAGCATTTTTTGTGACTTGTCCAAAGCGTTTGACAGTTTAAGGCATGATATTTTGTTACTTAAGTTGAATTACTATGGGTTTCAAGGCAAAGAGCTGGAAATTATAAGAACTTATTTATCAAAAAGGAAACAATTCACTAAAATAAACAATACTTATTCAAATGAACAAATTTGTAGCATAGGAGTTCCACAGGGATCGATCCTTGGACCTTTGTTATTTCTTATATATGTCAATGACATTGAAAACTGTTTACCAGAGGGAAGCCATGTCACTTTGTTTGCTGATGACACACATGTAGGAGTAAAAGATGCCACTGAAAGAGGTGTTAAAGAAAAGCAACACTCGGTATTAGATAGTCTAAAAAAGTGGTTTGTAATTAATGGAATATTGTTAAACACTGATAAAACTGAAATAATCAATTACAGAGTAAGAAATGAAAAAGATTTTAAAGAGACAATGAGCAATACTTTCTTAGGATACGACATTGATTATACTATCAGCCATGAAAATCATATTGACAAAATATGTAAAAAATTAGCAAGCGCTAATTATGTTCTATTTAAGTTAAAATCTTTACTCAGTAAAAAAGCTCTAATATCTGTTTATTATGCTTACTTTCATGCAATCCTTAGCTACGCAGTTACAGTATGGGGCAATGCATCACATATTGAACGAGTATTAATTTCACAAAAAAGATCGTTAAGAATTATAAATAGTCTCAAAAAAAAATCAATCAGTGAAGGAGTACTTTAAGCTAAATAAGATCATGACTGTGGTGTCGCTATTTATATATAAATCTCTTTTAGAAGTACATTCACAGAAATGCAATCTACCTAAAAAAATGGACATTCATCGTTACAATACGCGTAATAAAGAAAAATTACATGTAGCTGCGTCGAGATTACAAAAAACGTACAAACAAGGTTTAAACTTGAAAATTGACATGTTTAATCGACTACCTCTCAATGTTACCAAGTTGCCATTAATACAATTTAAATCAGTATTAAAACAATTCTTTGAATCAAATCCTTTTTATAAAATTAATGAGTTTATGACAACGACATGGCATCAAAATGATTTTAAATTATAAGTTCAAATGACATTATGTATTTTATTTATTATGTATGATTGGGTTTTATTTTTAGTATAAATTGACGACAATGTGTATTATTGAAATAAATTATTAATTTTAATTTATCGCTAAGTTTAAGTTTGACGAATTCATTGTAATTAATTGTAAATGTATTATTATTCTTATGTCTAAATTAATTTTGTATATTAATTCTTAGAAACTTGATATTTTTATAAACTGTTATGAATTAGTATTTAAAGATTTAATATTCTGATGACTGAATATAAAGCAGATGTTAATCGATGACTTACCAAATGTAACGTTATTGTTATAATATGGTCAATAAATAAACTAAACTAAACTAAACTAAACTAACCGTCCTATAGTTTTAAATCAAAAAGTCCATATTTTTCCGAGT
Source organism: Crambus lathoniellus (assembly GCA_949710035.1). Classification (NCBI taxonomy): domain Eukaryota; kingdom Metazoa; phylum Arthropoda; class Insecta; order Lepidoptera; family Crambidae; genus Crambus; species Crambus lathoniellus. The sequence continues at coordinate 5,456,282 of OX453324.1, read as the reverse complement.
AGCGCCTTAAGCAACTTTCGCAATGGTCGGATTGGTGACCAAAAACTTATTAAGAGGAGTGTGTAGCAAACGGTCGCCATACAAACTGCGATAACGTTTTCCACCCCCTAAACCTTAACATGTACAGCAATGAATTTTCGGTATGTTGTTGAAATGCGTAAAAACTATGGCTGTACGGTTGAAAAATGGAAAATGAAAATGAAATGAAATGAAATGAAAAAATTATTTATTTCCACCAAAATATACATAAGTATTATGTAGGTACATAGTTTTGATTTAATTCTAGTACAAAGCATACTTATATTATTTGGATGGACTGGAGCCTAAACTAGGACCTAGGACACTCCTGTATTTCAGGACTCCAGGTCTCCCACCCGCGCGCGGTAAGCACATCTTGAGATTTATTATTGTACTAGACTTACTTGTCTAAAAAACAGAAATTTGGTATGGAAACAGAGAAAATAATGAAAATAATTTAGTTAGATCTAAAAGATCTCTAAAAAATACGAAAAGTGAAGATATATAAATGGGGTTACTTACACTATTGGAAATTGGTTTAATTAATGAAGTATTAAGAAAAAATCAACCCATCTCACAACCAGCTCCGATGGGACGGGTCGATTTTTTCTTAATACCTACATCATTTTCCATTTTTCAACCATAAAAATTGCATTGTGTTTGCAAAAAAGTAAAAATTTAAATAACTATGGCTGTACGTTTTGTTTTTTTTTTATATATTTATCATAGATTTTGAAATATTTTCACTTTAGTCATTTCATACAAAACAAAAAAATGCTAATAATTTCAAATCTACATTGAATAATTATTTTATCTGTTATCTAGTTACCATAACACAGTTGAAAACTACTTATGAGCTAGATAATTTTATGTGGTTGTAAGAAATTGATTTACTAGTGGACCCGGTGAACTTCGTATCACCTACATCATAAAGATATTCATTCACCAAAAAAGTTTTAAACACTACAATCCATATAAGCATGTAAATTAACATCACAATAATGCTATTCGAAGCGGCCCCTTAGCGGTATATCTGCTCCCGCCCACGTCTCCGCTCGTCTTTGACCGTGACCCCACTTCGCCTGTTCCCTGTTCGTGTTAATTTAGCAGAGGTCAGAGTGTACCTGCGAAGATTTAAGGCGATTTTCTTGTTCATTTCTTGTGTTTGTTTACACAGTAGCGTGCTTAAAGCTCGAGACATGGGCAATGCCGAAGCTTTAATTATTGCTACCTACATCTAAACGTCTTGAGTTAAAGACCTTGAATTTAGCGTTTACTCTATCGAAAAACATTATTAAAAAAAGATTATTTGTATTTAGTGTTTAAGACTTAGGCTCAACTCACACTGGCTGGCGTAGAGTCGAAGCGTCAATCTGGAATTTCTTTCACATAGCAAATTCAACCTTATCTCCAAAACGAAATGCACATATTACATCTGAGAAAAAAGTAGCGCGTCTTTTTTTCTCGGAAGCAATGTGTGCCACTGTTAGGTAGAACCTATACTTACAGAGTCGGTCCAAACGTACGTGGACCTTCTTAAAAGTACCCAGACTAAGAGTTGGGTTGGACCACGTCCGGCTTCACGTTCCTCTGTTGCTGCTTCCCTTTTCTACCGCTCAGAACCTCTTATGCTAGAGCGAGAAAGAGAGCGAGTATGCCAGAAGGATAGCAGCATAGAAAAGTACGGTTCCGTGCTGCCAGATTTGATCCAAACCTAACTTTGCTCATACACATAAGTATTTGACATAGGTATTATTGTTTTTGTTTTTATCCCCGTCGTCGAACAGCTGGTCAGTTGCACCAATCCTAATTCTTTCAAAGCAGTTCAAGATAAGATTTAAACCCATATGTAAAGTGGGTGTGACTTCATTCCACTTCAAATCGGACATAATTTGTGACAAACAACAAAATCTCGAGTGGGATGATATTTTAGCGTCGCGCCGAAGATGATCTAATCACAACGAGACGTTATCTTGAGAGGCACTTGAAGAAATAACAAGGCTAAACAGTTGTGATTTTTAGAAACTGTTAAAATGTAAGAGACTATTTCTACAACACTGTTAAGAGCTAAACTTTGTATTTGTTGCGTATTTGGATATTCCGACTTCAAAATATATTTCTACTAGCGGATCCTCGCGGTTTTACCCGCGTGGTACCCGTTCCCGTGGGAATATTGTGATAAAATATAGCCTATGTCACTCGGGAAGACTGTAGCTTTCTAACGGTGAAAGAATTTTCGAAATAGGTCCAGTACTTTTTGAGTTCATTCGTTACATACAAAAATACAAATCTTTCCTCTTTATAATATTAGTATAGAAGTATAGACTAGCCTTCCGCTGAGGAACTGGCTATCATTTCTTACTGTCGGAACACAATGCTAAAAACATAGTTATTATGGCGACAGACTTAGATATAATGGCGGTAGCTAGGCAAAACCATTCCTTACCCAAAACGCGGACATTAAGCGGGCGTCTGCAAGTTACACAAATTCCTCTCCGAGAATGCGAGACAAACCATTTGTCGACAGCTTTATACATTGAATGCTTCATTCAACAAAATTTATCGGCATACATCGAAATTTAACCGAGAAATTCTTACGCTCCCACGCGATTCGCGTGATGTGAAGTAATATAGATTCGTGGCAATGCGATGCAATGCAAACTAAACTAATAGATATTTTAAACGCTAGAGTTTATCCGATCGTAGCGATTACAAGGATGTTATAAGAAAACTTCCGCCTTGATCTAGGAGAGAAAATCTAGCGCTTTTTTTCTATAAAGCAGTCGCAAACTTGAGCTCCCCAAGACAAGTAAAAGAAAATGTCCGCCATCTCTAAATGACAAATGCCTGAAAAAGTTGCAGTGACATTTAAGTGTCCTCATAAATTAAGGTTTGAGTATTCGAGCGATAGAGGCCCTCTGGCTATCAGTCCGCCGGCGCAGGCCGATTGCAGCCAACTGACAGGCGGGATTCTTTACAGCGTCGTCCTTAATGGCGTCCTTTACAGGGGGTACCCAGGGGGGGGGGGGGGGGGTCCAGGGGGTCTGGACCCCCCCCCCCCAAAGTGTCCATTAATCCGCGGGATGGGCGAGTGGCGGGGCGTCCTGACGGCTATCGCACGCACGTTTTTTAAAATATCTACTTATTAAATAATTGAATCGGTTGTCTCAGAAATCGCACATATAGGAGAATCGCACATATAAACCAAATTATACAGGAGAGACAAAAAACCGATTAGTGACATAAATTTGAATGCATGAGTATGTCATTTTGTTGTCCATCCATAATTTTGATAAAATGCTAGGTATATCTTTCCACGCCACAAATCTCCTCAAATATAGTTTCAATAACAGAATAATGATATTTCAAAATATTAGAAGGGTGCTAAAAAGGGGGATATTATTATGTGGTTTCTAAAAAAAATACTGGATATGTGTTGTTTATGTAAGACGCTATTATAAAAATAACATAATTTAATATCGCATAGACCTGGATGTGTCATTTCTGCAAAAAATATTTCCGCCTGCAGCTTCGCCCGCGTGAACTACACGACGACGTTATCCCGCGGGAATGTACTCGTAATATTTTTCTGAAATAAAAAGTAGCCTATGTTCTACTCCAGGCTACAAAGTATCTGTGTGCCAAATTTCAGCCACATCCGTTCATCCGGCATGAATGATTGAGCAACAAGCATCCAAACATCTAAACTACCATCCCCCCCCCCCCCCGACAAAAAATCCTGGGTACGTGCTTGGTCCTATACTAGGTACGCCATCGCCAGTGTACTAGCCTGAAGCTCACCATTTGTATTTTCATTATTCTTCAAGAAGGGTGATAAGCCTAGGTGTTATTGTTGATCGAAGGATCTCTTTTGAAGAACTACCGATCCATCTCGCTTCTGAGCCATATTTTATCTACAAGCTGATTTTCAGTCATTACGAAATTTACGAATCGCCTCGCTCGCAGGTTCGGCGACGTCCAACCTCCCGAATAAGCCGGGTTCCGAAAAGGCTATAATATTACCGTACCATAGACCACATTCATACCCTGCGGCATACATTACCTACCTAAAAAGGCGATTTGATGTTAATTTTCTTCCTTCATTGTCTCCAGGGTTCTCCCCACGGATCGGTGATGTCGTGCCAGTCGCTGGCGGCGCGCGCGTTCGCCGAGCCAGACAAGGACAACATGACGCACTGCTCCGGCTTCCATAGGTAAGGAAACTGATAATTAGAAAAAGTCAAAATAAGTTGAAAAGAACAACAAGCTGTCGTATGAAGGCTTCCATAAGTAAGAACTTTTAGTCATTTTAATCATCAGCTAACATGGATAACATGACGCACTGCTCTTGCTTCCATAGGTAAGGAAACTGATAAATTAGTCAAAGTCAGAAAAGGACAACATGATGTTCTATGAAGGCTTCCATAAGTAAGAACTTTTAGTCATTTTGATCATCAGCTAACATGGATAACATGACGCACTGCTCTTGCTTTCATAGGTAAGGAAACTGATAAATTAGTCAAAGTCAGAAAAGGACAACATGATGTTCTATGAAGGCTTCGATAAGTAAGAACTTTTAGTCATTTTGATCATTAGCTAACATGGATAACATGACGCACTGCTCTTGCTTCCATAGGAAAGGATACTGATAAATTAGTCACAGTCAGAAAAGGAAAACATGATGTTCTATGAAGGCTTCCTTAAGTAAGAACCACTAAAAAGTGCACATACATATAGGGTCAACTCACACTGGCGCAGAGTCGTACTATTCCCTCCGCCGGTCGCGGCAACCGCCGGCGCCGGACGCGCCAGTGTGGCTCCTCCCGTCGACTACGACTAACGGCCAGAATTAGTAACCTATCTACAGATAGGGATAGATGCGATCCAGATTAGTTGCTAGGCAACACCTAGCAACACCCTGGCAACTGTCGTTAATTCTATGTTAATATCAAGCGTTGCATAGCAACTAATCTGGATCGCACCTATCCCTATCTGTGGATAGGTTATTAATTCTGGCCGTAAGTCGTGGGCCACGGAGGGAATAGTACGTGTTCGCGCGTCCTGCGGATCCGCAGGTCGCCTCCGCGCCCCGCGGTCGCTCCAGTGTGGCCCACGACGAAGCGTCGCGTCGCGCCAGTTTCTTTTTTGCGAATATGGAGTCGCACGAATTCGACGCTGGTTGGTTTCCGCAAAACAAGTTTGTACCTTAATAATTAGAAAATAGAGATAAATATGCTAAGGCAAAAAACATGATGCGACGCTTCGACTCTGTACCAGTCTGAGTTGAGCCGTAATCTCTTTTTTCCCTAATGTCTCTTTATTAAATGCCAGAAGGAAGCGTTATCAGACCAGTTGTCTTTATTTTATTTGTGAATAATTGGCTTTCAGATCAGTCCGCTTCAGTTCCGAGTCTAGGAGCTCAACCAGGGCTTCCACCGACCAAGAATGCAAGCGGGAGACGCCGGGTAAGTTCACTATGCAAGTCATTTTACGACATCCGTGGTCGAGTGGCGTACGTCCAGGTTATCATGGTGTCGCTATCTCTGCCGGCCTAGCATTTTATCGCGCGATATGATATGGTACGGCAAGTTGTCTTGCTTACCCCACTAAGGTGTAAGCAAGACGGCATGCTGTACCATATCACATCGCGTGATAAAAGCCGCTCATGCTAGGCCAGCAGAGGTCTCGGGTAAATGAACGATATTTTATTTCTCGTGTCCTTTATAATAAAACAAGTTGAGTTACTTCCTCCACACCTGCGATCGTCGAGGTTAAGCAACTTTCGCAATGGTCGGTCACGGGATGGGTGACCAAAAACTTTTCATCTCGAGCTTCCTTCGTGCTTCGGAAGGCACGCTAAGCCGTTGCTCCTGGCTGCATTTGCAGTCGTTTTACGGCCAGAATTAATAATCTATCCACAGATAGGGATAGGCATGATCCAGATTAGTTGATAGGCAACACCTAGCAACACCCAACTGTCGTTAATGGGCGATTTTCTGAAAGCTCGTTGTAATTAGCTCACTAGATGGCGCTGTCCCACCTATTTTATTTTTATTTTTTATTTTTCTATGCAGTTAGAAGGAACGGAACGTTCTAAATTTTACTTTGACGCGACTTTTGTTTCATAAAACGGAACGTCAGACAGATGTTATTCATTTACCATAATCTTTAAATTTACCTATTTCGTTTCTGTTCCTCACAGTAGTACCTATCAGTACTTATTTAATTTGTTATTAGTTTCCTTTGGGTTTTTAAAAAGTAATTAATTTACTTAAATATGATTTATATATAACAAACAACATATATATATATATATATATATATTAAACATAGCACAACATATAAGAAGGATATCTTTAGATAGTTTATGTTCTAAGAAGCCAATAATAAAAAATAAAAAAAAAAAATTATTTGTTCATGTTAACATATTAGACTACTTAGATATAATTATAATACTTATGTCTTAAATAATAATTAGATGTTTGCCACAACAGATTGTAGTAATTTGTCGATTAATCTTATGTAATGGGTCCAGCTGAAAATCAGCGTTGTAGCTATAAGCCACAGCATGAGCTGAGCTGGTCAGCCCTTTCGGCTGTTTCATAGGTTTAGTCTAGCTTAAGAAAATGTGTATTGTAATGTATCATATACAGGGTAAATTTTTAATCAGTGCACAAATTTTTAAGATCGACTCAGAATCGGTAAGTGAACAACTTTCTCCTAGACACATAGGTCGAAATATGACAAAAATTTTTTGACTCTTCATACAAATCGGACTGATCACGTGATCGATTTAGTATGGGAAGTCCAAAAATTTTTGTCATATTTCGACCCATGTTTCTAGGAGAAAGTTGTTCACTTACCGATTCCGAGTTGATCCTAAAAATTTGTGCACTGGTCAAAAATTTTTCCTGTATAGTGGAACACCGAATAAATGATTACTTTACTTTACTTTACTTTACTTTACTTTATTTATACCAAAATATACGATAGACATGTACAATTGTACATACTTCGTTCAATGCCATCTAGTGAAGCTTTTGGAAGCTTTTTTTTTAAATGGCTTCTCAGAAAATCGCTCATTCCATGTTAATATCAAATGTTGCATAGCAACTAATCTGGATCATGCCTATCCCTATTACCTATCTGTGGATTGATTATTAATTCTTGCCGTTAATGGGTTTGCTCTTGATATCAATCTTCTCCAAGAAGTAAGATGATATCTATGGAGCGAGCTTACCCAAAAAACACTGTAATACTCACCGATCCTCGAAGGATTGCTCAGTTGAAGTGGCAGTGGGCGGGACACATAGCGCGGAGAACCGATGGCCGTTGGGGCGGAAAGGTTCTCGAATGGCGACTGCGAACCGGACGACGTTCCGTGGGCAGGCCCCCTACAAGGTGGACCGACGATCTGGTCAAGGTCGCGGGAAGCCGCTGGATGCGGGCCAAGCAGGACCGATCGTTGTGGAGATCCTTGGGGGAGGCCTATGCCCAGCAGTGGGCGTCGTACAGCTGAAATGATGATGATGATGATGACTCACCGATCCACACTGGGCCCGCGTGGTGGGTCATGGCCTATTCTCCTTATCCATCCATAAGGAAGGCCAGTGCCCCACCAGTTGGGACATTAAATGGCTGATGATGATGATAAAGTTACTTCATTTGGGATTGCAGCAATGTATGTCAAATAAGTTATGGCTAACCAACATTTTTATAAATTCGTGCGGTTTTTGTTTTTATCTACTACGGGGTACTTTGCCTTCATCACACCTGATGTTAAGTGGTGATAAGGCTGAAGGTGGAAGCGCACTACTCCCGGAATCCTCAATCACTGAGGAACTGGCTATCTTATCTATGACTGCCGGAACACAATAATGCGGAAAACATCATCCAGATTAGTTGTTATGGCATCATACTAAGATAAGATGGTGGTAGCTAGCCAGGCGGACTAAGAACAAGTCCTACCACCAACCAAACTTAATACAATATGTACCCCCACTGGGAATCGAACCCGGGACCTGAAATCGGTGGTGTATGTTTAAGACCATAGAGGCGCTCAAAATTTTGGTTGTGTGTCACTGTCCAATAACTAAAGGCTAACTTTTTATAATGTATATTCGTTTGGTAGTTTTTGAATGTTAAAACTCTTGTTTGTAGGATCGATATCTTTAACGGCTTTGAGCATGACGCCTGTGACGCAGTCGTCAGCTATGAGCCAGTCCGCGCCGCCCGCCGCCAACACCTTCGAGTTGGGAGAAACGGTGAGTTGGCGGAGAAAAAAAAGGGAGAATATGAGAGAGATAGAATGTTACGCACTGTTCTCTACTAACTGCCGCACTCAGAGACGTCAATTAAATTAATTTGCCATTAAATTATCATTCCTACTCTATTCAATAATGGACATAAAAAAGAGGCAGATATAGATTTAATGATCAGTTAAAGTTGATTGGCGTCTCTGAGTGCGACAGTATAACCCCTTTACAGAGAAATCGGGCACTTGTTTTATTTCAGAAGGTTACCCCTTCTGCAAATGCCAATAAATGCAAAATAACACATATAAAATAAGTAATAATTTTTATTGTGATTAAGGTTTACAATAAAACAAAAAAAAAACTGACTTCTGTAAGTACCTATCGAATACCTATAGTGTATAAATAACCTTGTTTTTTTAGGGTGGTATTCCACTTATCAAAGATCTTTATCCATTATACGTTTGATCAAAGAAATTGGACGTCGAATGTATGAAATTGGACGACAAAGTCAAGTGATCAAATGTATATTGGGCAAAGATCTTTGATTGGAATACCACGCTTAGTTTTATTCTTAGGGGTAATATAAATTACCAGCCTTCCTCTCGCGACTTCGCCCGCGTGGACTACACGACGTTGTCCCGCGGCAACGCAATATTTTCCGAAATAATATGTTTTTAGTAAAAATTTCATTATTATGACAAGCTTTTTTGCTGACAGTATTTTAATATTGTACTGTCATCTAAACCAAACCTGTACACAAAATTTCAGCTCCATCGGACACTGGGAAGTGGGTCAAATTAAGCTTGCAAGATTTGTCCCCCACTAACTAACATACTAACAAACTAACTAAATAACATGGCAAGTTAATAAAAAGCCTGTAAAAAGTAGCCTATATCACTCTCCGGCTCCCAAACTATGCCCATACTAAAAATCACGTCGACCCGTTGCCCCGTTTTGGACGTGAAAGACGGACAAACAAACACACAAACACTTTCACATTTATAATATGGAATATAATAAACCGACCGACTAAAAATTACTAAATTTACCGACTAAAATACTAGGTTTGGTTGCGGAAAAAATAGGTTGATGTTAGGTTAGATTTTCGACTAACGACCAGAATTAATAATCAATCCACAGATATGGATAGGCATGATCTAGATTAGTTGCTATGCAACGTTTGATATTAACATAGAGTAAGGGTGGTATTCCACCTATCAAATTGGAATTGGACGAGAATGAATTCATGAATGGTTTCATTGATAATTTCTTTGATCAAATGTATATTGGACAAAGATCTTTGATAAGTGGAATACCATCCTTAACGACAGTTGCCTGGGTGTTGCCTAGCAACTAATGCGGATCATGCCTATCCCTATCTGTGGATAGGTTATTAATTCTAGCCGTTAGTCGCTCAACTAGTATTTTTGTCGGTACTACCCTTACAATATTAGTATGGATTACAATTCCAACAATTTTTTCCAGCCCGACCCATCGGCGGCAACCTGCCGCTTCCCCAAGCTAGAAGAGTGCGCCCACTTCCACTACGAGCGGGTATCCTTGGGCGGACTCAGTATCGAGGCTCTGCCCTGCGAGGAGAAAGGGGCGGACCCAGACGAAGGTACTATACATCTTAAGAGCCATTTCGCAATTAGAGCCATTTGGCAGATGTCTCGCTCGCACAAGGCAACATTTTCATAGATTGTGGAAAGGAAAACACATTGTGTTTTTAGAAAAGTGTTTCATTATGTCCCTACAACGCAATGTTACGGATATTTTGTATAAGTTATTTTATTCATTCAATTGAGTATTGGTTAGAATTATAAAGAAAATTTTCGAAAACTTTAAGCTCGTAGATCTAGCAATATTGCAGTATTGACAATGTTGAAATATGTTTAATAATGTATAACTATATAAATAAAACAATAAATAAAACAAAAACTAAGATGTGTTAATGTATAACTAATTGAGTTGTAGGGTCATAATAAAACACCTTACTAAAAAACTTGTGACAATGTGTTTCCCCACAATCTTTGAAAGTGTTTATTGTGCGAGCGAGACAATTGCAAAGTGCGAAATGGCTCTTAGCAGTGGGTACAGCGCAGCAGACTTACCGGGGTCGGTTTGAGGGAACCAGTGATGGTCCCGCAAGACTCATTTAAGGCTGCATCCACGAGCCTCGCATGAGCGGATCGGCTCCAAACAGGACATGCGAAGCCTGCAGAGAAAGCTAGCGCCAAAACAGACATTGATGCTATGTAGTGTTGTATGTTAAAAACAAAATGTAGCCCTAATATTTTTTGATAGGTAGTTTGCATTTTAATTAAAAAATAGATTAAATTATCATTTTGTTGTAGGCTGGATCTGCCTGAAAGTCCGGTCGCACGTGAATGCATCATGCGACGATAGCATCGAAGTTAAGACGCTGAGCGGTAGTTGGACCGAGGCCAGCGACGTCAGGGAGTGGACTCTGTATAGGAGCAGACAGCATCTGTTACAGCTGGACGATATGTTACATAGGTGAGACTTAGCTCTAATAGCTTGAATAGCACTTAAGATTCTTTAATAGCTGGACCGAGGCCAGTGACGTCAGGGAGTGGACTCTGTATAGGCTGGACAGAAGTGGGCAATGTCAGGGAATAGACCGTGTATAGGAGCAGGCAGCATCGGTTATAACTGGACGATATGTTGCATAGGTGAGACTTAGCTCTACTAGCTTGCAAAGCAGGGGGGCTACCGCGAAATAGACTTAGCTCTAATAGCTTTAATAGCACGTAAGATTCTCTAATAGCTGGACAGAGGCCAGCGACGTCAGGGAGTGGACTCTGTATAGGAGCAGACAGCATCTGTTACAGCTGGACGATAAGTTACATAGGTGAGACTTAGCTCTAATAGCTTGCATAGCAGGTAAGATTATAGAATCTTCCTAATTATTTAATTCATCCTCTTGGTGAAAGGATGAATTAGAGGGTTTTTTTACTAAACAAAAAAACTGAAAAATGGAAAATGAAGTATTTAGAAAAAATCGACCCGTCTCACATTTTTTCTGTAATAAAAATTGCATTGTGAATGCAAAAAACTAAAAACTAAAATAAAAAAACAAAAAAACTGTTTAGACCGTTACATCTAAGCACTTGTGAACATCAAAGTAGGGTTTGTAAATCCTACGGCGAAAGACCTAATAACGAGAAGAAACGGTATGAAACTCGAAGTACTATTTTTAGGCAAAAGAGGCCTTTTGGCTTAGTTTTAGTGAGATAGTAAATAATCAATGCCATTTCATAAATATTTATACGAAGTTATACTAAACAAAAAGGCGTATTTATACGCCAACACGGTTTGGTATAATGTCTTTAATGATTGTTTTATTCCCTCGCAGATGCATCTACGACCGCAAAGTGTCCGGCCTGCCCAACTTGAAAGACTCTCCGTCTCCCACGGAAGCGACCAGCTGGTGGCGATTAGTGGCCGACTACGTGCATCACCTGTCCATGATCGCCGACGATGCGCTGACCTGCGGACCGGTGCTGAACTGGCTGCAGATGGATAATAAGGGTAAAGATAGATCATAAACATGACGACAATTCCTTGAAATCTTGTACTTAGTCTCTATCCTTCTCTCCCAATCTCTATCAACTCCCTACTTACCTTTATCTTTATTCCTATATCACACTCTTTCTATCTCCATCTCCATCTCACTCTCTTTCTGACTCATCTCACTCATTCACTAAGCCTATCTTCATCTCCCTGTTTCTATATATCTATCTCACTGACATTTCTTCTCTTTATTTCACTCTCATTATATTTCCATCTCACTCTATGTATCTCCTTCTCGCTCCATATCTTTACCATCACCATACTCACCCATCTAAAGTACACACGACCGCAATAGTCCGGCTTGCCCAACCTGACCGTCTCCCACTGCGGCGACCAGCTGGTGGCGGTTGGTGGCCGACTACGTGCATCACCTGTCCATGATCGCTGACGATGCGCTGACCTGCGGACCGGTGCTCAACTGGCTGCAGATGGATAACAAGGGTGACTATGATTCACAATAAACATGATGACAATTCCTTGAAACCATGTAGTAACACTTTATCCTTCTCTCCCAAGCTCTATCAAATCCCTACAATTATCTTTATATCTATAACACTATTTCTATATCACACTCTTTCTATCTCCATTTCATTCTAACCTTGTCTCCGTCTCACTTTTTTTTCTGTGTTTACTTCATCTCACTGACTCTCCTTCTCTTTATTTCACTCTCATTCTATTTCCATCTCACTCTATGTATCTCTTTCTCGCTCCATATCTCTTCCATCAGTTCCATCACCGTCCATACCCATCTAAAGTACACACCCGCAAGTGTCCGGCCTGCCTATCTTGAAAGACTCTCAGTCTCCCACGGAAGCGACCAGCTGTTGGCGATTAGTGGCTAGATAGATATCCATGATCGCCGACAGTGCCCTGACTATTGTTTAGATAGATAAATAGTTCATTTAAACTTAAGCCACAAGGGCTGAGGCTGTGCTAAACTCGTACTTCCAGTTGGGGGGCAGAACGCTGTTGAACTGGCTGCACCGATAACGAGGATGACTATGCATTAAACATAACGCATTAGCGTTATGTTTGTCCTTGAAACCCTGTAACACTCTATCCTTCTCTCCCAACCTCGGCTCAGACGCAGAATATCCACTTCTCATAATTTCCACTGCTCGCAAATGTCCCTTTCTCAGAGTCTCATTCGCAAAATGTCCCTTTCGCATAATGTCCCAATTCCAACTTACTTTAATCATAATATACAGTGTGTCCCTCGATAAAGTGCAACCTCGAAAGGGGGTGAAACAAGGCCATAAATAAACGACGAAAATAGCGCAGTGTCTCGATTTTATTGCGGGAAATTAGTAATAAAAGTAACGTACCCGCAATAATAGTTTTACTAATAAAAGTGGTGTTTATTCGACAGGGCACAAGCTGCTAGTGGCCAATGAAGACTCGAGCTCTATAAACACGCCAGCCGTCGCCGCAGCTTACTCTGTGAGGAAATATGTTTCACAGGTGAGGAATTGTACCGAAAAAAGAATTGGTGAAACCAATGACATGATAGCTTAAGTTAGTTATATGTAAGACTAGCTTTCTGCCCGCGGCTACGCCCGCGTGGACTACACGACGTTATCCCGCGGAAATGTGATATTTTTACGGGATAAAAAGTAGCCTAAGTTCCTCTCCAGGTCTAAAAGTATCTGTGTCCCAAATTTCAGGCAAATCCGTTCAGGCGTTTTGGCGACATTGAGTAACAAACATCCAAACATCTAAACTTTCACATTTATAATATTAGTAGGACTAGCTTTCCGCCCGCGGCTACGCCCGCTTGGCCTACACGACGTTATCCCGCGGGAATGGGATAATTTTCGAGATAAATGTAGCCCAAGTTCCTCTCCAGGCCTAAAAGTATGTGTCCCAAATTTTAGGCAAATCCCTTCAGCCGTTTTGGCGTGATTGAGTAACAAACATCCAAACATCTAAACTTTCACATTTATAATATTGGTAGAATTTATCTTAAACTGATTAAGCAACTTTCGCAATGGTCAGTCACGGGATGGGTGACCAAAAACTTTTCATCTATCTTCCGTAAAAAAGCGATCCGTCTCAGAACTAGTTCCAATGGGACTCGAATCCAAGGCCTTTCACTGTCCGGCCGAATGCTTTAACCACTATAACGACTCGGTAGCTCAGTGGTTAGAGTAAATAATAAAAATTGCATTGTGAATCCAAAAAAGTAAAAATATAATACTCTATTTGTAATTTTAGTAATTTCTGTTTTCAGTTTATCTGAGATGCATCAAGTGTCATGTTGAACTTAAACATTAAAGTTATCGTTATCTTGTCGGCAGGCTCGAGACGAAATCAGTCTCTATTTGTAATTTTAGTAATTTCTGTTTTCAGTTTATCTGAGTTGCATTAAGTGTCATGTGAAACTTAAACATTAAAGTTATCGTTATCTTGTCGGCAGGCTCGAGACGAAATCAGTCTCTATTTGTAATTTTAGTAATTTCTGTTTTCAGTTTATCTGAGTTGCATTAAGTGTCATGTGGAACTTAAACATTAAAGTTATCGTTATCTTGTCGGCAGGCTCGAGACGAAATCAGTCTCTATTTGTAATTTTAGTAATTTCTGTTTTCAGTTTATCTGAGTTGCATTAAGTGTCATGTGGAACTTAAACATTAAAGTTATCGTTATCTTGTCGGCAGGCTCGAGACGAAATCAGTCTCTATTTGTAATTTTAGTAATTTCTGTTTTCAGTTTATCTGAGTTGCATTAAGGGTCATGTGAAACTTAAACATTAAAGTTATCGTTAACTTGTCGGCAGGCTCGAGACGAAATCAGTTTTGAAGTGGGCGATATGATCTCGATCATTGATATGCCTGGTGAGTATGTATGGGAGTAATCATTTGATAAATCGGCGATTTGTGCCCGTTGTTTCAAGTATCAATTTTAATATAGGTCCGATTTCACGATATTTAAACGTTAAAATTAAAATGTGTTTAAGACATACACTTCCGGACAATCAAACTGGGCCACTGGACTTTTTTCATACAAACATGCTCACTTTAGCGTCTCGTAGATAGGGAGCTATTTGCATCTGTGCGATGATTTTTACGTCAATAAAGAGGCAAAACGCCCAAATAACGAATCACGGTCTTAAAAATTTACAAAAAGCGCTGAATTTTCACAAAAAATAAAAACAATAAGTCAAACTTTATCTCCCATATAACGTTATATGGAGCGATAAGTTCGGTTTATTCTTTTTTCTTTTTCGCAAAATTGAACACAGTTGTGTGCACAAGTGTGATACGACAATTAGGCGTTTTGTCTCTTCATTGACGTAAAAATCATAGCAATGATGCATATAGTTCCCTATCTACGAGACGCTAAAGTGAGAGCATGTTTGTATGAAAAAAGTTCAGTGGGCCAGTTTGATTGTCCGGAAGTGTATGTTTTAAACACGTTTTGCGTTAATCACGTTTAAATATCGTGAAATCGGACCTATATTTGTCATCTGTTTGAATGTGACAGAGACAGAAATACGTTTTAAACACGTTTAGCGTTAATCGCGTTTACACGCGATTAACTATCATTGGTGAAATCGGGGCTTAGTCTAAAGTTTGTAAATGACAGATAGATCAATGTTAAGAAAATAAGATGACCTAAATAAGAGAACCCGAACGCGTTTAATAGTCAAAATATCAAAATTCTTTTTATTCCAGCTCGAAATAAAAGATTTAACAGTGAAGCCATTATCAAGATCTTACATCACTATTTTGTACTTTGTTCAATGTAGCATTGGTCCTATGACAGCTCTTTAAGTTGCGAACTTCGCGAACTTTTTGTTTATTTAGGTATATCCTTAGAATAATAACGTATAGAAAGTAAGTCCACGCGCCCATTTTGAAGCACCTTGTTTGGTCCAAACGCCGAGTTTTCGATGTACATTGCGGAGTTACAAGTGTACGTGTGCGTGTCGCCGAGCGCAAACAAGTAATCGTCCCGAAAGTGTGAATCGGTTTAGTGGTTCACTTTTGACAGAGCGCTTTTATGAAGACTATCTTTCTATACGTAATTATTCTAAGGGTATATCCGTCAACAAAATGGAGTACTTACATTGTGCATTCGTTAGTTTCGTTTTTTTAACATATCTAAGCTCACATAGCTTGTTAATGTCAATTATAAACTACTTGTACGTACATAATAATTGTCTTTTTTTGTGTAAACACTTTGAAGGGCATTAGTCTAGCTTGAAACTGCTGTAATTTTTTGTTTTTTTTACCTACCTAATTAAATAAATAAAATAAAATAAAATTCGTACATTGAAACTATCTTGTTTCCAGGCCCCAACGAGTCGCTATGGTGGCGCGGCAAGCGCGGCTTCCGCGTTGGTTTCTTTCCCCACCACTGCGTCGCTGTTATAGGGGATAAGGTGCCCAGACATATGACGCAACCACCGCCTATAGTCGGGTGAGTGACCTGTGAAAAGATGTGTGATCATTTGATTGAATCAGCTGTCACCTGGCGGAAGTCCCCAACCATTGTGAAAAAAGAAATATATGTAGCTTACTTCCCCAAAAAAACACAACTTGCACCATCACTGATACTGGCACAAGAAGCTTTAATATCGCATGTATGTTTCTTGGGGAGCACTAAGAGCCCGCGCAGACAGAGAGCGGTCCAGAGTTCCGCGTTTCGAGTTCAGAGGTCTGCGTTCCAACGAATGTACTGAGTTTGGTACGATAACGCACACAGCAGGCAGTCAGACCGCGGCGGTCAAAGTGGAACTCCGTATTCTAAGAGTTCATTTGCAACCAAGACAGAGAACGCCGCGTTCACCGCGATGTCTGAAGTTAGAAATAAAGAAAAAACTTATTGAATTGGTCAAAAAGGAGATTATTGTATGATTTAAGTCATGTACGGCATGTAAAATACAGCCAGTCATTCTTTTGCTGAAATAGACTTCCTCCAGTTAGTGTTTTGCTTTTGGATATAACATTTTGTGATATCATATGATTCATTGAAGCTTAGACATGCTAAAATAAATATGATTATATATTTATTCAATTCAAACTCTTCGTCGCTTAGTGCCTACCTAATTCATGAAAAATACTACTGAATTCGCCTTGTACCTCTCGAGTTGTGTTAACTGGGTGCACCCAAACCAACCCAACTTTCTAGCGACATGTTGCAGGTACAAAGACACGGACGAAAATAGAACGCAAGAAAATGAACGCCACTTGTGTGCGTTATAACTCGAGCAGTCAAAACACAGAACTCTGAACACGGAACTCTGAACTCCGGACCGCTCTCTGTGTGCTTAGGTTCTAAGAGAGGGTTTTTTGAAAATTCCTCCTCTAAAGGGGTTAAAAGCGGGTCCACGCAGTCGCGAGAGGAGCGCTAGTCTATGCTAATATTGTAAAGAGGAAAGATTTGAATGTTTGTTTGATTGTTTGCATCGAATAGGCTCCGAAACTACTGGACCGATTTGGAAAATTCTTTAACCATTAGAAAGCTACATTCTTCCCGAGTGACATAGGCTATATTTTATCCCGATATTCCCACGGGAACAGGATCCGCTGTTAATAAATAAATGAATCTGTTCTCCCCAGGTCTGTAGCAGTAGCCCCGATCAAACCGGTTCTCCGCAAGCACGGCAAGCTGATCAGCCTGTTCCGAAGCTTCATATTGTCAAGACCTTCGCGCAGAAGCTTGAAACAGCAGGGAATCCTGAGAGAGAGAGTGTTTGGGTGTGATCTGGCTGAACATCTGCTGAATTGTGGACATGAAGGTAAGGGGCATTTATCATTAACATCAGCAATTTCAAATGTTTTTAAAGTTACACAATGAAGATAGAACTTCAAAGTCATCACCCATTCTTCAGGAAATTGTAAAAACTGCTGGAACATTAGTTGGATACGCTGTTTTAGGTTTCTTTATGTCGTTGTTTATTCGCTTTGTGCACGTGGGTGGTGGGAACCGTCAAAACGATCGCAGCGCGCGCCGTGGCGAAACAAGGAAACTTTGTAGGTCTCAGGTAAACTGTTACTGTGTTTGTGTGTATTTTGCATAGCTTTTTCTTGTAACGATATCTGTGGCGTTGTTAAAGTAAAAAATCATCATCTAAGATTTCCAGCTCCTTCCATAGAATCATAATATGATTCTGCTTGGCAGTGAAACTGAATGCCAAAGTGATGGTTCTGAAAACGGTATCCCCTTCACTCTTATGATGCAAACTGTATTTATAGCCGAAAAACCAGTTGTAAAACTACTAGCTGTTATCCGCGGCTTCCCCCGTGAGTACCTCAATAAACGAAAATGATCAGAATGATTTTTTATTATTTGTTTAAAATGTTTTTATTAATATCAGAAACACGACACAGTTATTTATTTTCAAATATTTTCCATATTTTCGGAGATATAGCTCATCACCATATAAAATTTCGTTTTCGACAGAGATAGCTAGAGACACAGTTTTTCACAATTCAGCAGCTCATTAGTTGCTTCTTAATCAACATTTTGAATATTTCTTTTTACTTTTGTTATTCTTCAATGTAATTTTTAGGTAGTGTTTCTAGGACATTGTATAAGTGATATCGATTTATGAATTCTAGATATTTCTTGCACAGAAATTTTGTTAAATATAGTTTCTAGAATATTAACGCAGGTCAAGCGCCAGATCTGTCTGCGCCACCCGTTCTGAAAGTATATATATTAGGTACGCGTTTTATAAGAAGACTTAGGCTCTGCTCAGAAAGCGCGAATTCGCCGCGATTTTAACAGCGATTTTCATTACATCACTGTCAATGTAGCATATAAGACGCGGAACGCCAATACTTAGCGGGCAATGTGTGTTAAAACGCGTCTAACTCGCGCGTAGTTCTGGACAGGGACTCGAGCATTGTTTTACTTTGTCCCTATCCAGTGCCGCAAGTCCTAGTCGCTTGTGCAGCGGCCATAGAAGCCCGCGGTGTCGTAGACGGTGTATACCGTCTGTCGGGCGGGTCGGGGCTGACGCAGCGCCTACGGGCCGCGTTGTTATTCAATACGCTAGATAGATATAGGTTGATAATGTTTGCTACATGAATTTAAAACTTCGGTAATGTTTCTGAGACTTGTAAAAGTGATATTTTTGAAGGCTAGGTATTTCCTGCAAAGACAGTTTTTACAAAATTATAGTTCTAGAATATTAAAGTAGGTCAAGAAGCGCCAGATCTGTTTGCGCCGCCCATTCTGAAAGTATATTAAGCTGTAGGTATGCGTTTTATATAAAGACTTATGGCCGTTTTCACCAAAACTTATGAATCGCTTAAGTCTTTGCTTAACTACTACCCGAACATGTTAACTCGGCATCTGTGTGCAAGTGAAGTTTTCGAGCCAGGTGCCAACTTAACTTGTTTTGGTGAAAAGCGCTATTAAGCATTGTTCTTTCCTTGTCCTTATCAGTGCCGCAAGTCCTAGTCGTTTGTGCGGCGGCCATAGAGGCCCGCGGTGTCGTAGACGGTGTGTACCGTCTGTCGGGCGGGTCGGGGCTGACGCAGCGCCTACGGGCCGCGTTGTTATTCAATACCCTAGCTACCTAGCTAGATAGGTTGATAATGTTTGCTACATGGATCTGAAACTTCGGTAGTGTTTCTAGGACATTGAGAATGGTTGCTATTGGGATTTGAAACTTTGGTAGTGTTTCTGGGTCATTGTATAAGTGATATTAATTTATGAAGTCTAGGTATTTCCTGCAAAGACATTTTTTTTTCATATAGTTTCTAGTCTAGAGTATTAAAGCAGGTCAAACGCTAGATCTGTCTGCGCCGCCTGTTCTGAATGTATAATTATGTATTAGGTACATGTTTAGGAAAAGGTGAACGCCCCAAAAAGGTTTTAAATTGTCTTTATTACAATATTAAGTACAACAGTTGGCGTTGCGCGTTGCGCTTGAGAATATAATGCAAAATGGCAGAGTGTCGAAAGATGACATGTAACGTGATAGGTATAGTCACGAATAGGTACGAAGTCATTTCTCTTTCAAGATATTAAACAAATCTAATCCTCAATATTCTCATTCTTCTGAACATCTCTTTATAGAAATCCTCCTTGGGCACCTCAAAGTTCTTCTAGGGGTTTTCTACAGTCCCCATCTTCAAATTGACTATTTCGCTAAGCTGGAGTCCCTTCTAGAGGAACTGGTTCCCACGGTTGACCACACAATCATCATGGGCGACTTCAACACCTGTTTGCTCAAGCAAGATTCCAGATCTTCCCGTTTATCCTCTCTTGTAAAATCCTTCAACCTCACTATTCTACCGTCTTCTTCAACTCATCACTTTCCTGGCTGTCAGCCGTCCTTGTTGGATCTTGTCATTGTATCCTCCACTGATCATGTCAGCTCCCACGGACAACTTCCTGCTGAGGCCTTCTCATATCACGACCTCATCTTCCTCTCTTATAAAATCCGTTCTCCTAAACCTAAGCCCCGAGTGGTCATGCAGCGTAACTTCAACAAAATTGACGGTGATCGCTTTATGTCGGATCTAATGGGCATAGACTGGATTGCAGTGCATGAAGCTCCAACCATTGATCTAAAACTGGAAATTTTCAACTCCCTACTTATCCAACTCTTCGACACCCATGCTCCTCTCCGTCCAATTCGACTTAAGCATCTTCCTGCTCCTTGGCTTACTGCGGACATTAAGGCTATGATGGTACGGCGTAACGCGGCTAAAGTCAAATTCCGTAATTGCCCTTCAGATGAAACCCGTCGCCGATATAAGGAGCTACGCAATCGTTGCAGTAGGTTGTGCAGGGATGCGCAGCGTCGTCACATTCATGCATCAGTAACCAATGGTAATCCCGCTAAAGTTTGGTCATTCCTTAACTCCCTTGGCATCGGTAAGTCTAATTCGAGTACTCCTCACAATCTGGCCCCTGATACTCTAAACCGCCATTTCACATCCCCTTCCTCTTTTCCCTCCCATACTAAACAATCCACTCTCCAATCTCTCTCCTCTGCTTCTCCACTTCACCATTCTACCTTCTCCTTTAAGCCGGTGTCTGAGCGTGAGGTTGAAAAACACATCTTGGCTATCAAGTCTAATGCAGAGGGAGTGGACGGAATTAGCCGGCGTATGATCCAACTAAGCATGGCTGGTATCATTCCCGTTCTTTGCCACATTTTCAACTTTTCGCTTAGCACCGGATTTTTCCCTAGCTGCTGGCGTCAGGCTGTAGTTATCCCTATTCCTAAAACCTCAAATCCTTCTGCCCCCTCTCATTTCCGCCCTATTTCCATTCTCCCTTTTCTTTCCAAAGTGCTCGAGCGCCTTGTCCTTCACCAGATCAGTGAGTTTGTTAACGCCAACAAACTGCTAAGTCCTTTTCAGTCTGGTTTTCGCCCTGGGCATAGCACGGTAACCGCCTTAACAAAAGTGGCTGATGATATCCGTGAGGGTATGGCAAATCAGCAGCTCACTACTCTGGTTCTTTTGGACTTTAGCAACGCATTTAACACTGTTGATTTTGACATACTCTTGGCGATGTTGAGAACTG
The DNA here is from genome assembly GCA_949710035.1 of Crambus lathoniellus. NCBI lineage: Eukaryota > Metazoa > Arthropoda > Insecta > Lepidoptera > Crambidae > Crambus > Crambus lathoniellus. The sequence continues at coordinate 5,434,920 of OX453324.1, read as the reverse complement.
TTTTTGGTTCAGACCTTGCTGTTGGATGGTTCCGTAGCTACCTCTTTGGCCGAAGGCAATGTGTCCGAGTTGATGACAAATTGTCTGATTCTTGCAACATTACTGCTGGCGTTCCACAGGGTGGTGTCCTTTCCCCTCTCCTTTTCTCCATCTTTATCAACTTCCTCACTCCTCTCCTTTCCTGCCAATATCACCTGTATGCTGACGACCTGCAAATCTATTCTCGCGCACCCATTGAAGATATAGACGACCTGATTTCTTCGCTAAATGTTGACCTTGCGATTATACATGAATGGAGTCGAACTCATGGCCTAACGGTCAATCCCAACAAGTCGCAAGCGATCATCATTGGTGGGTCAAAACAGATTGCCAAACTTAAGTCTATCCATGTGCCTTCTCTCCTATTTGACTCCGTTCCCCTTCCTTACAGTGATTCTGCCAAAAACCTTGGTGTCCTCTTTGACTCCACGCTTTCTTGGTCTCCTCATATTGCGGAGGTCAGTAGGAAGGTTTATGCTGCAGCTGGTGCTTTGCGAAGGTGGAAAAACCTGCTCCCTGTTAGTACCAAGATCGAACTTGCACAGTCGCTTCTCCTGCCCATTATGGACTATGCTGACGTTTGTACCATTGACCTCAATGAGGATCTTCTGGACAAGCTTCAGCGTCTGCAGAACCTCTGCATTCGTTTTATATTTGGCTTGCGCAAGTTCGATCATGTGTCAGAGTTCAGGGCTGAACTTGGGTGGCTGCCTGTAAGACAACGACGCGAGGGGCATGTCCTCACACTTTTGTCAAATATACTGTATGACCCTCGTACCCCTCCCTACCTTAAAGAACGTTTCCATTATCTTGGTTTGGACCATAGTCGTTCTCTTAGATCCCAGACTGATAACCTCCTGAAATCTCCCTTTACACGTTCTGGTTATTTCAAGGAGTCCTTCACGGTGAAGTCAACCAGCCTTTGGAACAACCTTCCGCATGAGATCCGTCATTCGAAGTCACTTGCCATTTTTAAGACGAAACTGCATTCGTATCTCTTAACTAAATCGTAGTTTGCAACTATTTTTATTTGTATGTAGTATATTATTATATTTGTAGTAATAATATATGTAATGTATATGTAGTATATTTTTATAATCATTTATTTAATTATTATGTTATTTAGCAAGTTGTTTATGTAGACTTATTTATATGTTATTATTATGTTATTTATTTATTTTTAATTTCAAATTAGTTAATTTTTTTATGTTGCTGTGCACTGCCACTCGCTCTTTGTTAATTTTTCCTATGCCTCAAAGGTTGTCTGGAAGAGATCGCTTTTAGCGATAAGACCGCCTTTGCCCACATAATTGTATGTTACTTGTTTCTGTTGTTAATGTACCTGTATCTTTGTGTGAGCAATAAAGTGTTTATCTATCTATCTATCTATAGTAGTACTACTACTGCGTTATCGACAAAGAGCTAGCGCCATCCATCCGAAACCAAAGGTACTATTGGTTTGACAGGAAAGGCAATGACTCATATTGTTGCCTTAGGTATCAGATAGATGGCGTTAACAGCACGCGTTTTATATCAAGACTTTAGCATTGTTCTTTCTTTGTCTATATGCAGTGCCGCAAGTCCTCGTGGCTTGTGCGGCGGCCATAGAGGCCCGCGGTGTCGTAGACGGTGTGTACCGTCTGTCGGGCGGGTCGGGGCTGACGCAGCGTTTACGCGCCGCGTTCGACGCGGGGCAGGCGCCCGACCTGGCGGCGCCGTGCGTCGCGCGCGACCCGCACGCCGTGCCTTCACTGCTCAAGATGTACTTCAGGTGAGACCCCTCCTACTGCACTATCTTTTACTTCTATTCTTCGTATGATATTATTTTTTTAATACAGTTGCTCAAAAAGTGGCGTATTGCAGGGACGTGTAGTGTAGCGTTCAGGATGTGTTCTATTACTCACTCGAGCTTTTTCTTTACCTTTCCCGAACTCGTGCGTTTTCTTTCCCAACTGTCAAAAAAACCAACCACGAAGTTTTTACAAAAAAAAATCATAAAAGTTTTTATGATTCATGCAAATAATTCTAAAAAGAAGCTACTGATTTGTTTATAACAGATTTATAAGTAATTTTAATTAAAATTTCAACATTAAATTAACTTAGCATCGGCCAAATTAAATTTATAAATATAAAAATTTGGCTGTATGACGTGCACTGCCATAATCTCTGCTTATAGAAGTTTGTTTGCGCGGGTAAGTGAAAAGAAAATGACGGACCTTATTTCTTAATTTTATAATTTTTTTTTTTTTGGTTTTTATTGTGGTACTTAGTCGGTATGGTGGAATTAGTGCAATAATGTGCCTTTGATGGAAAACGATGTAGTAAAAGTGAGAAATAAAAAGCGCTCCTGTTCCTACAGATCGGATCGCTTTTGTTAGGTTAGGTTTCATTTCATTTCAATCTCAAATTTCATTTTCATTTCATATCAATAAAAACATCCGACTGAAGACTTAGCTGTATGGGCATAGTTCCCTTTGCCTACCCAGAATGGGCGAAGAAAACAAAAAAAATATCTGCTTATATTCTTTTACGGTTAGCGCAATTTTCCAAATGATTAGTTAGTTGAGTTTATTGTGTTTTTATTATTTTATTAAATTGCTTAATTTTTTCGCAACTATATTAAAAATAGTTGTTCAGTACACGTGCGGAACCGTCATTGCAACTTGTTCCGACTGTCAACCCTCACCTTCGGCTGCGTCTGGGCTCGGGTAGACATTTGTCGGAACTCTTTGCAATGACAGGCTTTCCGCACTCGTAATGAAATATACTATTTTAATACAGTTGCTCAAAAAGTGGCGTATTGCAGGGACGTATAGCGTTCGGGATGTGGGCTATTACACACTCGAACTTTTTCTTTACCTTTCCCGAACTCGTGCGTTTTCTTTCCCAACTGTCAAAATATTGTCTATTAAAAAGAAAAACCAACCACGAAGTTTTTACTAAAAAAAATCATAGAAGTTTTTATGATTCATGCAAATATTTCTAAAAAGAAGCTACTAATTAGTTTCAATATCAGATTTAAAAGTACTTAATTTTAATTATACATTAAATTAATATTAGTATCAGCCAAATTAAATTTATGAATATAAAAAATACATAAAATTGGCTGTATGACCACAGATTACTAAATATGGTATGACGTGCACTATTTACCATAGTATCTGCTTATAAGAGTTTGCGCAAGTAAGTAAAAAGAAAATGAGGGACCTTATTTCTTAATTTTCTAAATTAGTTTTTTCTGGTTTTTATTGAGTTTTTATAGTTATTATTAAAGAGAGAAATAAGGAAAGGCGCTCCTGTAGGAGTCGGATTGCTTTTGTTAGGTTTCATTTCATTTCATCTCATTTATTTTTATTTTCATTTCATATCAATAAAAAAAATCTACTAAAGCCTTGGCTGTATGATCATAGTTTCCTTTGCCAACCCAGAATGGGTGAAGAAAACAAAAAAAAGTCTGCTATATTCTTTTACGATTAGTTAGTTGAGTTTATTGTGTTTTATTATTTTATTAAATTGCTTCATTTTTTCGCAACTGTATTAAAAATAGTTGTTCAGTACATGTGCGGAACCGTCATTGCAACTTGTTCCGACTGTCAACCCTCACCTTCGGCTGCGCCTCGGCTCGGGTAGACATTTGTCGGAACTCTTTGCAATGACAGGCTTTCCGCACTTGTAATGAACTATACTATTTTTCATGTGTTTTATAAAATACTAGCGGTCGCCCGCGGTTTCACCCGCGTGGTTCTTGTTCCCGCGGGAATATCGGGATAAAAAGTAGCCTAAGTTACTCCTTGTTACATCAGCTACCTGCCAGTGAAAGTCCCGTCAAAATCGGTCCAGCCGTTTCAGAGATTAGCCGGAACAAACAGACAGACAGACGGACAGACAGACAGACAGACAAAAATTGTAAAAAATGTTAATAGAAATAGAAATAGAAATAGAAATATTTATTTGCTAATACTGAGTAGGTACAAGGTGTTAGTTTACAAATATGGATAGTACGTAATGCACTACAGTATTTGCCTTAACAATGTCGGCGTGCAAATATTTGTTTTTTTAAGAGAAATGAGTATAAAATTAATCTTAAACAAGCGACAAAACATCATATTAGGACCTAAATTATGTTGTATCCATTAGATCGATTACATTCAAACATTAGCATACTATGAAAAATGTCAATTAAATCCAAACAAAATATAGAAATTAAAATAATTGTAATTTAAAATGTCATAGTATTTGAATTATAAAATTATTACTACAACTTAATATAAAGGTCACTGGATTTAGGCGTCAGTATAATATAATTACATTAAAAGGATAATCATAGACATGTCAGAAGTTTCATATTTTATAGTCAATGTACTCTTTGATTGAGTAAAACCCCTGTTCATCAAGCCAGGAATACAAGGATCTCTTAAATATATTTTTTTCGATTGGCAGATCTCTCAGATTTTGTGGTAATTTATTAAATATCTTTATCGCCATGCAATATACATTATTACTAAATAGTGTTAAATTGATTTTTGGTAAACATAATTTATTTTCCCTACATTTCCGTGCATTTGCGTTTCTTTGATAATGTGTAACAAAGTTTTCCGGATATCTCTTAACAAAAATGCACAGTTCCGCTATATACATACAGGGCAAAGTTAATATTTTATATTTCTTGAACCACGGCTGACAAGACTCCCAGCTTTGTATACCGGCGAGTGCTCTAATACAACGCTTTTGAGCTTTAAATGCTCTTTCAAGGTCTACACTATTTCCCCAGATTATTAAGCCATAGCGAAGTACTGATGAGACGTATCCATGATATGCTTGTAACGCACTTTCAATACTTTATTTTGGTATATGTACCGTATATATAATCATAAGCATGTAGTAAAAAGCGGTTATTTTAATATTACAAACAGACACTCCAATTTTATTTATTTGTATAGAGTATAGATGTATAGACTAGCGCTCCGCTCGCGACTTCGCGAAGATGAATGGGATCAAGTGCCACATTGGGAAAAAACAATCGGCTGTTCCATACTTTTGGCCCATTCGGTGTTGCACTTTTGTATGGAACAGCCAATACAATAGTAAAAGATGTTTGTATTGATGGGTACTTTCAACCTCTGAAGTATGCCCCATCTTCAAAGAACCACTCTGCATATAGATTATTTTGATATAGGTATTTAATTAATAATTTATTAAATTAAGGGCTGATTTTTCAATCCTCAGATAAAAGTTATCAGGCAGTTAAATTAATAACCAACCTAACCTAACAAAAATAAATGTCAATCTCAAAACAAGAGAGATATGAATGACAATTGCTTTTCAATTTGGAGGTATTAAACGATATCAGACAGATAATTTTTATCCAGGCATTGAAAAATCGGCCCTAACTTATTTAGTTTTAATTTTCATATCTTTGTTTTGTAATCAATATTGTGAATGATCCTTGGTTGATTGAAATAAATGTTCGTATCTTATATTTATCTTTCCTTCAACAGAGAACTCCCCAACCCACTCTGCACTTACCAGCTATACGAGAGCTTCGTGCAAGCTGTTCAGCAAGACGAAGCGAACAAGCTGAAGGCGGTTAGAGATACGGTCGTCAAGCTGCCTCCGCCGCATTACAGGTGAGGAATTAAATAAACACTGGTGAGGAAAATAAACACCGAACACAAAAAAAGAAGAGAATATAAGGAATTGAGATTTATACATTATTTTTATGCATTCGCAATGCAATTTTGTTTTTTTTTTCTCTATACAAAATGTCCCTAATGCTAAATTTGTATGAAAAGGATTTTTTTTTTAAATTTCCGACAAAAAATTCTTGCTGTACGTTGTTCAGCATGATGGTCTGAAGCCATGGTTAAAGTTATTGCAACGGCGCCCCTAACACCCTGTATAACATTTAAGAAGACCTAATGTGAAAAAAATATGAATCTGTTTTGAAAACAAGCGAAGCTGTTTAATTTTGACTATTACTCTCTGTAATGAAATCTTCTACGGCGAGAATATGACGCTACTAACTTGGTGACGTCACAAAGATAGTCGTTTTCTCTCTATCTAAGTAGAAAATTTGATTTCCTATAACTTTGAAAATATTCAAGACTCGCGGTTTCACCCGCGTGGTGCCCGTTCCCGTGGGAATATCGGGATAAAATATGGCCTATGTCCCTCGGAAAGAATGTAGCATTCTAATGGTTAAATTTTTTTTTAAATCGGACCAGTAGTTTCGGAGCCTATTCGATGCAAACAAACAAACAAACAATCAAATCTTTCCTCTTTATAATATTAGTATAGATAATTCAAAATACTTTTTTGTTGCGAATTATTTTGAATGACATTTTAAATAAATAAAAAATATCAATAAAATAGGAGCGTTTTACCTACCATTAAAACGCATATTGTGTCCGGAGCCTTATTCGAAGCCTAGGTAAACATATTTTGAGAAAGCCCTTTCCGTTTCCGTTCGACATCAATTTTCCTATTAGTCAATCTAACCAACGTGACGTCACTTCCGTAACGTCATCATAAGTCACGTGATACGAGTTCACCTTTTAGCAACGGCGGACGATTTGTGTCATTGTAGTCTCAAAATCTGAAACACTTGACAACCATTAAGGATAAAATCTACACCAGGCAGGTCTTAAAGCTAGGCTTCGAATAAGGCTCCGGACACAATATGCGTTTTAATGGTAGGTAAAACGCTCCTATTGTGTCCTTTCGCCGTTATTCGAAGCCTAGGTAAACATATTTTGAGACCTTGTTTGTTATCGCCTGGTGAACGAGGACGCCAATGTGACATGTATCAGCAATTATGACATTAATCTTATACCTTTTGACAAATTCGACAGGTACAAGGGGTAGGTACTCGAATTAATTGTTTAACTTTATAACTCAACATCACAAATTAATACTGATATGAGAAACATTATGCTATTACTATCAAACATTCATGTATGTCATACAATAGTACGTAAGTACCTATATAATGAAAATATGAGCACGGACTGAACATGATTGAAAAGAAAATAAAATGTATACTTATGCTCAATCTATCAAACCTTATTCATAAATATGTAAACTATGTTACATAAATCATTTACATATTCTTGAAATATTCAAAATCTGAAAAGAAACAAACATTACAATAACACAATTTGTGCTATCCCTTATATATTTTTGAAGCAAAAACATCTGAAAATCTTTTGGCTAAGTCTCTTCTGATATACAATCGATACGATATGATCTGAAAACACATAATAAAGCAAAATATAAGTACAATATAATAATTGTAAAAACTTTCGGCACAAGAAACCATAAGCACAAGACTCTTATCTTCCCTAACTGTAAAATCATGTTGCTTTAAATTATTATGTTATACCTACTAGTGACACGCTAAACTCCCGAGCACTAGCATTGTTACGAAGCTGACGACTGTTTCTCAGTATATCCTTTACCGCTATAGGGAAATTATTATTCATAGGAAATTTACTATAATAAATAATATGGGGAATTTTAATATACCACTGTGTATCCCCAATCTAAGCAAAGCTTGACCTATGGCCAAGATGCCCAAGTCGTAATTCTTATGGTTCTGTAGGGTGCGAAGCATTAAGTCCACCTATGTACTGTAATTAGTGCATGAAGAATTAAATAAATAAATAAACATGTATTTTGTAAATACATGGTTATGTTACATAAAACACTTCGATCAATTAAACATAATATTATACTTAAAATATCGAACCCACGACGTTATTTTTGGCAGTTAAGCTGTTGACTCACTACCTACACCAAATTCAAGAGAAAACACATTATTTAAAGCTCTGTGCTAGAGAAGAAGTCAACTATTGCTATGTTTGTGCAGTGCAAGATGCATTAAAGTTGGATTGCAAAAATTAACGTTAACATTATTCGAATAAATAGGATCGCAGATCGCAGGATGTTATATGTATAACATCCTAAACTACTTGTGCCGGCTTGTCTTACTGGTCTGACAAAAAGCGCGATCATGTATAAAAGTCAAGTAAATTTCTGAAAATAATGTAAGCACATGCCTTATTTTACAAGATCAAAACAAAAGTAGTTCGTATATTAACTTCTTTAAAGCATCTGCTATTTTGTAACAAATCTCATTTGCATACAAATCGAATTAATGTAACTCGAACAGATAAATTGCAAAAGATTTGCAATATTTTGTCATAACTTTATCTAGTACTTATATCTATCAATCAATCAAATATTTATTTATTCACAGAGACATATAATAAGCATGTAGGTACTTATGAATCGTCAATATTTTCCTACCACCCATTCAAGACTTTTTAACTGTAACTACAGGAAGTATTTAAAATCACTCTCCAAATTTGAATATGGTAATCTTTAGGCAAAATGATGAAATACGTATATTTTCTTTTAGTGTCGCCTAGTACAAAATTTTTAAGTTGAGTCATCACAAAGTTATCCCTAAAAGACCTACGTTTTTGGTCACTGCGCAACGCCCCACCCGCTTGCGCTAAGTAAACATACACCCGCAGTAAGTTCATTGATAGCCTGGTATATTCCCCGCGCCCCGCACGCACCCGACCGACCGACCCGCCGACGACGACGGCCGAGCGCGCTCGAGCGACAGACCGCATACCCTCCCCGCGCCCACCCCGCGCCCTGGTGGCCGAGACGGGTCATAAAAGGCTACAAGAGTTCGTGGACTTATAGATGGCGCTGCCGTCAAGTAAACATTAGCTCCGTACTTAAATTGGAATAAAAAATACAAAAGTGCTCAAATAACACTAAAAACTGTTTATTTCTACGTAAAAACCAAAAATACAATAACATTATTGTTATCAAACAAAAAGTCTTTATAATACCAAAAATATAAATAAAATTACAAAAGTGTTAAACAGTGACTTCAAACCAGTGACGAAACATTATTACGCGAGAAATTTATAACGACAGAGACAATTTAATAAACAAGTGAACATAAAAATACAAAATATTAAGTGCAGTGAAGTGAAATGAGTTAAAAAGTGCATAAAATTCCAAATGCATGACTCATCACAACGACTTTTATGAATTTTAAAAATTGTCGACAATTGTGACGCCTAAATTCGACGGTTTAGATAGATGCTCAGTAACCGGGACTGAAGTAGTAGTAACTCTGTCCCTGTATCCGACTCACGAATCGGCAGTTCAAATCTCATCCGATAACATTTTACTTTTTTGTTATCCTCATTTTTATAAACATTATGGATACCTTCAGTAATATTACTCAGAGGAAAAAGAGACTGTGTAAATCAACCGATTCTCTAAATATGTCATTTATTTCTTCAAACTCGGACTATTTAGCAAAAAGTTTACCAGACCTATCTTTAGCTCTAAATACTGACATAGAAGAAATGAAATGTGAATTAAATAATTTAAGATGTCAATTGGAAAGCGCTCACAAAGAAATTGAAAATTTAAACTTAGAAAAAAAATTAATGGAAAAGCAAATTGAAGAGCAAAGAAGAATAATTACGAAGCTTACAAATATTTGCAAAGATCCGCAAAGCATTAAGAAAAAAAATATTTACAAACACAATACACCAAAAACAGGAAAAAGGCTGGAATACACTCCGACACCTTCAAGTTCAATTTCAATCAATACACAAAACAATCTGCCAGGTACCTATGAGCAATGCCTGAACGAACCAAGCACATCGAGTAGACGCGATTCTCCCGTTTTTACACTAGATGGCGCACCAAGTACCAAAAATGACCTCGAGCAGACCATTACCAATAATAGAACTAGTGGGGATCAACTTCGGAGCCAACCACCAGATGTCGCTGCAGTATTGAACACCTCGATTCCGGAAGAAAAACCGAAGCTTTACATATTAGGTGGACAACAGTGCATAGGAATATCTTCATCTTTAGTTCAGTCAAGGGAAAATACTAGTTACGCTAAGTATGAAATATATGCTGTGACAAAGCCTTTTGCATCTACAAAGGATATCTTAAATTCATGTCAGGGTATTGAAGATTCGCCAAATAATTATTTAATTTTATCAATTGGTGAGAATGATAATAACCCCATGTATTTTAGTTTTTATATATCAACTGTTTTACATAAATTTCAAAATATAAATATTGTTATTCTGAGCATTACTAATAACCGTTTCCTGAATAAAAACAAATTGAACAATATGCTTAGACACTTTTGTCAATTGTATAATAATTGTAAATTTTTAGATATATTGGACATTCGTGAAAATAAAAATAAGTTGCACTTTATATGTAAGCGACTTAATTTCATACTAGATTGTAAAAATTACGAACAGACATTTTTAACAAACATAGGAAAATTTTTGTCGATACCAAGCAAGAACACTTTACCACCGTTGCCCAAAAAGGGTACAATCCCCTATTATTTCAAATATATTAAAAAACAAAACATAAAATCAGTTCCGGTGGAAAATTGTTCTCATTCAAATCAATGTAAGAGTCCGAAAGCCAATACCGCATCAGAGCTTTTTCGTTAACAACAATGAGAATGTTGTGTCTTTATTTCACCAAAATATAGCTGGTTTAATAAATAAACTTGGTGAGGTGGAAGTTTGTCTGAATGAATTTCTGGAATGTGGTTCTTCTATGGATTTTTTATGTTTTTCAGAAACTTTTGTACGTTCAGGAGACGAAAGTAATATCTATCTCAAACACTTTGAGGTGACTAGTTCCTTTTGTCGTAAGAAGGAAAAGCGCGGCGGCGTATGTATCATGACTCGAATAGGCCTAGAGAGTAAAGCTTTGGAGCTTTGCAAGGAACTTGCGATTGAAAAGATATTTGAATGCTGTGGCATTGAAATACCACAACTAAATTGCATTATTATATGCCTGTATCGAACCCCAAACTCAAATGTTACTTTATTTTTACAGAAATTTGAACAGCTTCTATTCAAATTGTCAAAAAAAAGGAATAAACGTGTGATCGTAGCAGGTGACATTAATATAGATACTTTGAAGGTTAATGGAATTTCAATTAGTTTACGGGACATTATCGATAATTATGGGCTTCAAATTCACATAAACGAACCTACAAGACAAAGGTCCTGTATTGATCATATATTTAGCAATATCAGGGAAGCTACTGGTAAAGTACATAATTTATGTCTATCAGACCATAATACAGGGCAGACGCTCACTTTCCCTGGCAAGTTAAGTGAAAGAGTAAAATATTGGTACGAGATAAAAAGAGACTACAGTAAAGAAAATATTGACAAATTTGTGGAATGTATTAATAGCTGGCCATGGGATGAAATCTACGAGAAAAAAGAATTAAATGAAGGTTTTGATGTCTTCCATGACACTTTTCTACTTTTGTATAAACTGTGCTTTCCTGAAATTAGGGTTAAAGTTAGTAGTAACTCTTATTCGCCAAAGTGGATTACAAAGGGTATTAGAAACTCAAGTACTACCAAAAGAAAACTTCGACACTTTTCTTATAAAAATAAGTCTGTCAGGTCCAGGCAAAAGTACCAGATTTACAATAAAATTCTAAAGAAATGTATATTGGCATCGAAAAGAAACCTGAACATAAAACACATAATAAAGTCGAAAAATAAATGTAGAGCTGCATGGGACATAATAAAAAATAAAGTTGACCATGCAAAATCTTGCGTTACAATTCAATCTTTGAAATTAAATCAAGACAGAAACATTTCGAACCCGGCTGAAATTGCATCCGCTTTCAACAACTACTTCACGTCATTCAAACAAAAGGCAAGCAGTAAGGTTACGTCAAAAAATTGGAAATCACCTGAAATTAAATCTATGAACTCTAGCATTTTTTTAAAACCTTACACAGCCGAGGAAGTCATTAAAATAATATTCTCCTTAAATAATAAGAAAGCTGTTGGATATGATGGAGTGGCTACAATTATTTTAAAAGCATGCGCTAAAGCTATTTGCCCTATTTTAGCACATTTAATTAATATTTCATTTGAAAGTGGGGTTTTCCCGGAAAAATTAAAGAAATCAGTTGTTAAGCCTCTGCACAAAAATAGCAGTACAAATGATATGACTAACTATAGGCCAATAACGTTGATCTCTATTTTTGCAAAAATTTTCGAAAAAGCCATGTATGCAAGATTAATTGAATTTATTAACAAATTTAGCATCATATCAGAAGAACAGAATGGTTTTCAGAAAAATAAATCAACTACCTTGGCAGCATTTTCATTAATTAAAGCAGTTACAAAAAATATCGATGAAAAGAATAGGGTAGCCGTAATCTTCATGGACATGTCGAAGGCTTTCGATTTGGTAAACCTAGGGCATCGAAACTCGGTTCAATTTTGAAAACCCGGGTTTTCGGGTCTAAGAGTAATCAAAACCCGGGTAGACCGGGTTTTTCGAGCTTTTCGATCTTTTTGTTATAATTTTATTAAATACAAGAAACTGTGTTATTATATCAATTTTTACCATGAGTACAAGATGTTAAGAATGTGGAAGGATTAAAATAAATGAAAAATAGTACTTTCCAAATTACAAAAAGAGTTATCTTATATAAAAAAGTTATTTTTTCAGACTGAAAAAATAAGTAATTGATTTATGATGATTACTAACTAAGCGCCTTCACAGACTTGCAGGACTGGCCATCATAAATTTCCGTATTGATAAGAAGAAGAAGAATGATCGGGGAATGCATTCGCAGGTAGCGCATTCCACTCTTTAGTAGCTCGCATAAAAAAGTACTTGCGAAGCGCTTAGTACGGACAGGTGGTATGTCTACGATGTATGGATGGTAAGCTGACCTGCATCTGGTAACCCCATGGTGGAAAGGGGCTGGAGGAACAAGATTGTGCAGTTCCTGTGCGCACTTTCAAAAGTGAATCCGGTAAAACACCGGCAGACCAGCAACAGCAACTCTACGGCGATGACTGAGACTTTGAAGTTTAGCATTTTCTAAAGTTGTGTCTCCAATGAACTTCTTTGCGCGGTTTTCAAACGCATCTAAAACTGCCAGTTGGTACTTCAAAAATCTAATCAAAATTGTTTATTTGCTTGAAAACACGGGTAGTGCAATAAGATACATGTGAAACTACTACTAAAACTGTAGCGGAGCCATCTCAAAGATGACAGCAGTACTCCATGCATGGATGAATTTGTACTTTGTAAAGAACTTTGAGAGGACGCCCAGTTTTTTGACAGCAGTTTTACCAATTGAGCCAATTTACTCACCGAAGTTCAGCTCCAATTATAGAGTAACGCCAAGTTGCAGATTCTCGGTTACTGGTAAGGATACGCCCAGGCAAGTCGGAGCTAGTTGAAAGGGACTCCGTTTATCTGAGAAAAGACACGCCTGCGTGGCGCGGCGTTGAAACGGAAATGCCTGAAGTGCCAGGTTCGTTTGCTCAACTAGTGACTCTCGACAAGACTGAACTTCATCACTAGTAGCCCTTGCATCTGAAAGATGTTTGCTAGACACACTGGTGTCATCGTCATAACCAAATGTACCAGGCACCAACAAGTCGTTAATGTGGAGAAGAAAAAGTGTTGCAGATAATACCGAAACTTGGGGAACTCCAGCGTTGATGTTCTTCAAGTCAGATGTCTGACCATCCACAAAGACTCGAATTGAACGGTTCCTAAGGAAGTTGATGATTCAGATGCAGAGGCCGTCAGAGATTCCATATGAGGGAAGCTTGCCAATTCGGCTATCATGTCAGACCCTATCAAATCCCTATGCTTTGGAAATATCAAGCGAGACAGCAAGTGCTTCGCCATGTCTATCGAACGCTTGATTCCAAAGGTGGGTGGCGTACACGAGAAGATCTCCAGTCGACCGTTCGCGGCAAAAACCATACTGGAAGTCACTAGGGAGCTCGTTAGTTTCAAGTTACGCCAATAGATGTTTATTCAGTACATGCTCCGTAGTCTTGCAGAGTATGAACGTGACTGAAATGATTTCAGTCACGTTCATATAAAATCAGTTAGAGGGGTTGGCATGGCTACCTTTTTTAGGTATGGGCTGCACATTGGCATGCTTCCACGACTGAGGAACAAGACAAGTCCTGTCTCAAGTGAGAGGCGGCTCAAGATAGGAGATAACTAGGGTCCACAGTTACGCAGGACTATTTCCGGGATTCCATTAGGACCACTAACCTTATTTCCTAGACCACGGAGAGCTTTGAGAACCTCTTTGTGGCGAATGTGAATATTACCCATGGAAGAGCTAGCACGAGGTATGTTCGGTGGAGTTTGGCGTGTAACATCTAGACGTGCATTCTTTGCAAAGAGAGACGCAAACAGACCGAAAATATGCTATATTTTCGGGGTCGTCTTCATGAGCAATATATGACAAACTAGTCGAAAAGATCGGAGAACTAGTTCTAGTTCCATGTGGTTTCATGGGGTGAAATGTCGAGTCCACATTTTACCCTCTCCATGTCCTAAGACGGACGCACATTCCATCCATCCATTCATCCATTTAACTTTGCTTTGCTTGTTTTCTTGGTACGAACGCAGCAACAAAGCATCTTTTATTGTAATAATTTATCAAAGTGTGTTTTTATTAGTATTTATTATTGCATTCGAAGTGGCTTGCACTTAATAAATAACAAAAATAAAAGTATTAAAAATATTTGATTAAATCATGCGTCACTTGGCGGAAGTCCCTAACCATTGTGAAAAACGAACTATATGTAGCTTACTTCCGCAAAAAAACACAATATGCAAGATGCACCGCCCGCCCGCCCGCAAAAAATCGCACATGCACACCACTAAAATACCAGTGCACAATACCTGCATTTAGCAGGACAGCAAAACACTTTACACCTTCACCGATTAGACTACTCTACACGTGTTTCGCCCCAACCCGGGGTATCCTCAGGAGATAGTTCGTGCAAAAACCAACACCAAATTTTGGTGTTGGTTTGTTGGTTGTTGTTTTGAGGAAGTAAGCTACATTTCAGCTATATTTCGTTTTTCACAAAGTATTAAAAATACCCCGGGTTTTTGTATTCCTTAAAACCCGGGTAAACCCGGGTTTTTCCGGACCGGGTAAACCCGGGTTCGATGCCCTAGGTAAACCATGATAAATTACTACAGAAGTGTTATCAATACGGCATTCGAGGTCCAGCCTATGATTGGATTCATTCGTATTTGCACAATAGAGTACAATGTGTAGAAATAACACGTTTTGACAATAGCTCTGATATAACTCTACGTGCCTATAAATCAGATTATAAAACAAATGACTCTGGTGTCCCACAGGGTAGTATCCTGGGCCCTTTATTATTTTTATTATATATAAATGACATGCCAAATGTGATAAACCAAAAGTGTGTTCTTTTTGCTGACGATATTTCAATTATTATACCGGACATTAAAAATGATAAATTTCCTGACATTTCTTATGAAACAATTGTAAATGACACCTTAGACAAAGTGATAACATGGCTTAATACCAATGATCTTGACATAAATATCTCGAAAACAAAATATGTTCAATTCTGTAATTATAAGTCTACAAATAAGTTACTTGACATTAAATACAATGATACTCATCTTTCGGAAGTTGACAATATTAAGTTCTTGGGTTTAATGTTAGATAGAAATTGCAATTGGAAAAGTCATGTTAACTACGTATGTGGTAGACTAAACAGGTTCGTTCATGCTCTGAGACAAACTCGTAAAACAACCAATGTTCAGGCAGCACTTACTGCCTATCACGGCTATGTCGCTTCAGTGCTCAGGTATGGCCTCCTACTGTGGGGGAACTCTACAGACATTCAGAAAGCTTTTCTTGTTCAAAAAAAGTGTATCCGAGCCATTTGTGGTGTCGGACCACTGACATCGTGTCGACCTTTATTCAAAGAGTTGGGAGTCCTTACCTTAACTTGCTTATATATTTTAGAAGCTGGAGTTTTCGTGAGAAGTCATCCTCATTTATTTGAAAAGGTCTCTGAAAATAGTAGATTTCAACGCCGAGATGTAACAAAAATAAGATATCCCTCATGTAAAAGCGCACTTTACCAAAAAAACTGCTCCGTTAATGCGATAAGAATTTATAACCATATTCCAGGGACCATTCGGGAACTGCCCATGCAACATTTTAAGAAGAATTTAAAAACCTGGCTCCTTGACAAGTCCTTCTATACGTTGAACGAATTTCTCTCTCAATGAGGTGGTTTTTGGTCTTGACATTGTTTAATCGATTTCATTATGTAGGTACTCTTAATGACATTTTATAAATATTATTCTACTTTGACATTTTATAAATATTATTCTACTTTGACATTTTATAATTATTAACATTTTACTTTGACATTTTCTAATTTAATCTAATAATGTATGATTCTTTATTTTTATTAAAATGTGCTATATTACCACTGACATAATGAAATAGAAAATGTAATAATTAAAAATTTTACTTGTAATAAAATTTGCATACTCTTCTGAGAGTGGGACATAATGTACTTTTATAAATTGTAAAGATCTTATCATACTATGTTCTCTGCGAATAAATAATTTCATTTCATTTCATTTCATTTCATTTCATTTCGCTTTAACCACCTCTGTGGTGTAGTGGTGGTACACACCACCGGCATCAGACCCAGAGGTCTCGGGTTCACTTCCTAGTGGTGGTACATTGTATTCGATTTGGTTGGTGGTAGGGCTTGTTCAAAGTCCGCGTGGCTAGCTAGTTAGCTACCACCATCTAAGTCTGATGCACTAACAATGATGTTTTTAGCATTATTGTGTTCATGCAGTTGGAGATAAGATAGCCAGTTCCTCAGTGATTGAAGATTTCGGGAGTATTGCTTCCACCTTCACTTCAGCCTTATCACCACTTAACATCAGGTGTGATGTGATGATGATGAAGGCTAAGTGCTACGCCGATGCCCTCGGATACAAAGTCCGTGTCAGATAACATTGGGGTGATTTTGGCGCCAGTTACAGTACATTTCTTGTTCTAAGGATTAGGTAAAAGATACGGAGTCGTTACTCAGTTGCTCAGTGGTAAGAGCATTCGCCCGGATAGTGAAAGGTCGTAGGTTCGAGTCACATCGGAGCTAGTTGTGATTGTGAGATGGATCGTTTTTTTTTCTAATAGTTCATTTTAAAATTTTAAATAATAAAAATTGCATTGTGAATGTGAAAAGTAAACGTAATAAGAAAACTTCGATTTTAAAAATTGATTAAAAGGATATGTAATTGTTTTGTATTGATCACCTAGTAAAAAATAATACGAAGTAACTAGGTATGTAGCGATTACATAAATTAAAGAAACGAAATCGTTAAAAAAAAACGCATTCCTAATTTAATCCATTAGGATCTAATGTTAGTACCACAATACAATATCTTGAATTACTCGTAAATTTAACGGTGCCTATAAACTGAGCGGTGGTTGACTGGAACAGCTGATCATGTGTACCTACTTGTGCTGCGCTCGCTGCCGCGCGAATGTACCTACGGGTTTGTGAACATTTGAAGTTCATTGCGGCTGGTCAATTTCATTATGAATTTTTCGTTAGGAATTTTAAGAAAAATCATTTATCAAACAGCGTAATTTACCACCTAACCTTTAACACCTGCTTACTACGAATAGCTTTAAGAATTGTTCAAAGTGCATACCGTTTCTCGCCAAGCAGACTGGCACGTTTTTTTACATTTTCCTTTAACTTTTCGCGCACTACAGTAAGTAGGTACCTACAGTGTCACTTTTCACTTTTTCAAAT
Source organism: Crambus lathoniellus (assembly GCA_949710035.1). Taxonomy (NCBI): domain Eukaryota; kingdom Metazoa; phylum Arthropoda; class Insecta; order Lepidoptera; family Crambidae; genus Crambus; species Crambus lathoniellus. The sequence goes on along the minus strand of OX453324.1, from coordinate 5,417,161 downwards.
GCTGCTAGGTTTTCTGCTTCCTCGACATAAACAGGACTTTTATTTCACTCCACATGTAAATTATAACAACAACGCACCATTTCATACTACCTTTTCACTCACGACGACCGAACCGAATTGAATACATCGCGAAACATAGGTACCTACATAGCGGGTGGCACTACGGCCGGCTGCTGGGGCGGCGGCAGCGCAACACGGAAGTAAACACGGAAATGTATGTAACGCAAAGGAGTTGCGCGGCCAACTGATGTTGCCTGCCGGTTGCCGGGGTCACCCGGGAGGCGCGCGGCCGCGGGCGGGTAGGGGGGTGGCGGGGTGGGCCACTGGCGCGGCGCGGGCGCGGCGCGGGCGCGGGCGCGGTTCCGCACGTCCCCCCTGCACTGCTCCCGCGCCTTACCGGCTGTTTCATTCATTGTATTGCGCGCGGGAGGCGTTTGACCTAACGTGACTAGGTGACTATGCGATCGTGGTAATTATTTAATCGTTATCATTTTAATGTGCAAATTTTACCTACCTATTTTTTTTCATAAATGTGATCTATTAATGATACCTAAAGCCTGGAAAAAATTTGGAGAGTGGTTAAAAATGCACCCTGTATACATATAAATATAATAATGACAACGAAAATGACTGGTAATGGCCGATAATGACAGTTTCACTTCATATATTTTACCGACACGGTCCCAAGTTGCATTGCAGGACACAATTTTTTATACTGCCATTCTAAAGACGCGTTTCTCTTATTATTAATTACTATCGAACCAATGAAAAAACTCCGTTAATTACAGCCAATTTAGCTACACGGAACATCTTAAATAGTTATATCCAATCTAGCAAAGAAACATAAATATACAAAATTAAAAAATTTCATTGAGTTATGGCTCATTATATCCATCCATTTAGTAAAAAAAAAGGGTTAACCGGGCACATTATATAACTTCGTAATGAATACAAACAATTCTAACATAATGAACTATATATATATATATATATATATATATATATATATATATATATATATATATATATAGATATCCCATTGGGCACTTTGTGGCTCAAGCGTGCCATATAGGTAGTATTTTGTTGATCCATTTTCACTTGTTGATCCGGGCAGTATTTCTTGATCCAATGCCACATCACCGTCATCAGGGACCGGAAAACCCCTGTTTTTGATTAAGCTTATTATTAGGGAAACCTTGTTAAAGGGTAACCGTATTATAGGGTTACCCTATCGATAGTGTAAGACTCAAGAAAGGGTAACCCTTTCGAATTAACTTAACTTCTTTCCAATGGGCTTACCGTATCGAAAGGGTTTTGAATTAAGCACTTACCACATAATTGGGTTACCCTATTGTCTCCTGCATCGCATCAATGGTCTCCTGTCTCTTTTCCGCGCATTCTGCATACCGTATCTCGGGGTGGTGGGCGTCCGTCTCGGTTATAATTATGTTGTGTTGTGTGTTGTGGATACTAATAATTTTTAAAGCGCATTTGGTTTTTTTTTTTGTGGTATATCTATCTATACTAATATTATTAGGAGGAAAGATTTGTATTTTTGTATGTAACAAATAAACTCAAAAAGTACTGGACCGATTTAGAAAATTCTTTCACTGTTAGAAAGCTACAGTCTTCCCGAGTGACATAGGCTATATTTTATCCACGGGAACGGGTACTACGCGGGTGAAACCGCGGGCGGCCGCTAGTTATGTATAAAGTAGAGTCCCGTGGACTAAAATAGGTAAGTACCATATTAGAAAAGCTCAAATTAGGGATGTGATTTTTTTTTGATGTGATAAATCAAAAGATCATAATATAAGTTTTCTAATAAACTATTTTTTTTTTTTGCAATAATTCAAAAGTTATATCAAAATAAAAATTTGTATTTGAATCGAACCGAAGACACACCAAAACAGCTCCCGAACGAACACACTTGAGCACGTGTGACGTCATAATGTTAACTTTCACTCATTGCAGTACCTGTGAAGCATCGGCGGGGGTCTCCAGGCACCCGACATGCCAACTAAATGCTGCCTTATTTCTATAGAAATAAGGTCTCTATTTTCCACTGCCAATCGGCAACCGCTATATTTCAGAGGCTCGGACAACTGACAAACACACAGACAAAAACTTCAAGTTTTACCTTACTTCGCCATCACCACGTGGACGTAGCTTTTATGATTTTTTATTTTGGGGGCCGATTTTGATGAAACACGGTTTTTAGTATTATTGTGACTAGAAAACAACAACGCACTTTTAAAAATAAAAAAAAACCAAGATGGCGGCCAACTTTTTGTTTGTGGGCTGATTTCGATGAAACTCGGTTTTTGGTACTATTTCGTCAAGAAAAGAATAACGCAATGTTAAAAAAAAAAACAAGATGGCAGCAAATTTTTTTGTTTGTGGGCCGATTTTGATGAAACTCGAAGTCTAGTACTATTTTGACAAGAAAACAGCAACGCAATGTTAAAAATATTAAAAAATCCAAGATGGCGGCCAACTTTTTTGTTTTTGGGCGGATTTCAATGAAACTCGATTTCTAGTACTATTTTGACAAGAAAACAGCAACGCAATGTTAAAAATATAAAAAATCCAAGATGGCGGCCAACTTCTTTGTTTGTGGGCCGATTTTGATGAAACTCGATTACTAGTACAATTTTGACAAGAAAACAACAACGCACTGTTAAAAATAAAAAAATCCAAGATGGCGGCCAACTTTTTTGTTTGTGGGCCGATTTTGATGAAACTCGATTACTAGTACAATTTTGACAAGAAAACAACAACGCACTGTTAAAAATAAAAAAAATCCAAGATGGCAGCCAACTTTTTTGTTTGTAGGCTGATTTCGATGAAACTGGGTTTTTCGTACTATTTCGTCAAGAAAAGAGTAACGCAATGTTAAAAAAAAAACAAGATGGCAGCAATTTTTTTTGTTTGTGGGCCGATTTTGATGAAACTCGAAGTCTAGTACTATTTTGACAAGAAAACAGCAACGCAATGTTAAAAATATTAAAAAATCCAAGATGGCGGCCAACTTTTTGTTTTTGGGCGGATTTCAATGAAACTCGATTTCTAGTACTATTTTGACAAGAAAACAGCAACGCAATGTTAAAAATATAAAAAAATCCAAGATGGCGGCCAACTTTTTTGTTTGTGGGCCGATTTTGATAAAACTCGATTTCTAGTACAATTTTGACAAGAAAACAACAACGCACTGTGAAAAATAAAAAAATCCAAGATGGCGGCCAACTTTTTTGTTTGTAGGCTGATTTCGATGAAACTCGGTTTTTGGTACTATTTCGTCAAGAAAAGAGTAATGCAAAGTTAAAAAAAAATAAAATTTAAGATGGCAGCAAATTTTTTTGTTTGTGGGCCAATTTTAATGAAACTCGAAGTCTAGTACTATTTTGACAAGAAAACAGCAACGCAATGTTAAAAATATTAAAAAATCCAAGATGGCGGCCAACTTTTTTGTTTGTGGGCCGATTTTGATGAAACTCGATTTCTAGTACTATTTTGACAAGAAAACAACAACGCACTTTTAAAAATAAAAAAAGTCCAAGATAGCGGCCAACTTTTTTGTTTGTGGGTCGATTTTTATGAAACTTGGTTTTTATGAAGAAAACAGCAACGCAATGTTAAAAAATAATTTATATTTTTAACAGTGCGTTGTTGTTTTCTTGTCAAAATAGTATCCAAAACCAAGTTTCATAAAAATCGACCCACAAACAAAAAAGTTGGCCGCCATCTTGGACTTTTTTATTTTTAAAAGTGCGTTGTTGTTTTCTTGTCAAAATAGTACTAGACTTCGAGTTTCATCAAAATTGGGCCACAAACAAAAAAATATGCTGCCAACTTGATTTTTTTTTTTTAACATTACGTTACTCTTTTCTTGACGAAATAGTACCAAAAACCGAGTTTCATCGAAATCAGCCCAGCCCACAAACAAAAAAGTTTGCCGCCAACTTGGATTTTTTATATTTTTAACAGTGCGTTGTTGTTTTCTTGTCAAAAGAGTACTAGAAATCGAGTTTCATCAAAATCAGCTGACAAGAAAAAAAGGTGGCTGCCATCTTAAATTTTGATTTTTTTTTACATTGCGTTACTCTTTTCTTGACGAAATAGTACCAAAAACCGAGTTTCATCGAAATCAGCCCAGCCCACAAACAAAAAAGTTGGCCGCCAACTTGGATTCTTTATATTTTTAACAGTGCGTTGTTGTTTTCTTGTCAAAAGAGTACTAGAAATCGAGTTTCATCAAAATCGGCCGACAAGAAAAAAAGGTGGCCGCCATCTTGGATTTCAATTTTTTTTAACATTGCGTTACTCTTTTCTTGACGAAATAGTACCAAAAACCGAGTTTCATCGAAATCAGCCCACAAACAAAAAAGTTGGGCGCCATCTTGGATTTTTTATATTTTTAACAGTGCGTTGTTGTTTTCTTGTCAAAATAGTACTAGAAATTAAGTTTCATCAAAATCGGCCCACAAACAAAAAAGTTGGCCACCATCTTGGATTTTGATTTTTTTTAACATTGCGTTACTCTTTTCTTGACGAAATAGTACCAAAAACCGAGTTTCATCGAAATCAGCCCACAAACAAAAAAGTTGGCCGCCATCTTGGATTTTTTAATATTTTTAACAGTGCGTTGTTGTTTTCTAGTCAAAATAGTACTAGAAATCAAGTTTCATCAAAATCGGCCCACAAACAAAAAAAGTTGGCCGCCATCTTGGATTTTTTATTTTTTTAACATTGCGTTACTCTTTTCTTGACGAAATAGTACCAAAAACCGAGTTTCATCGAAATCAGCCCACAAACAAAAAAGTTGACCGCCATCTTGGTTTATGTTTTTTTTTAACATTGTGTTAAGCCCCCAGTACACGATGGCCGACCATTGTCGGCGACCATGACCAATACATCGATAGATAAGATAAGATAAGAAATTTATTTGCCTTAATTGTGGTTAACAAGGATATCATAGAAAAAAATCAGACCTCACAATTAGCCGTTTCCAGCATGCAAAATTTACAGAATTCATAACATTACCTATATAACATAACAACATAACATTAAATTATAGCTAAATCCATTTACAAAAACAAACAAGTCAAAATCCTTCATCTCAAAATTCAATCAGATAATAGTCAAAGAGTTATAATGGTACTTACATGTCAAAAGAGTTATATTATAATCAATATTCTACTAAAACAAGTTATAAGTGTTGGCATGTCAGATATTATCAAGATTTATTTTAATGTTAATGTCAAATTATTGTTATTTAAATTGAAAATATTCGGTCAAATTATAAAAACATTTATCAATTAGCCAGCTATATAAAGCACGTTTAAATAAATTTATAGGCAATTCTTTAATGGTTTCAGGTAGGTGATTATAAATTTTAACACACATTGTATAAGAATTTTTTGAGCAGATAGCTGATTTGGAGTTTGGCATCAGCAGCTTGTTTGGATACCGGGCATTGAATAAGCATTTATCTCGTCGTTGCACAAATAAATGCATATTGAGTTTTACAAAAGTAGAAGTCTCATAGATGTATATACAGGGAAGGCTTAATAGGCGTAATTCTTTAAAAAGAGGTCTACAACTAGTTAGTGGTGGAACGTTACAAATTGCTCTTATGCATTGTTTTTGTACCACGAAGAGTCTATTTAGTTCTACTGAGTTGCCCCATAGCAGAACTCCATACCTCAAATTCGATGCCACATAGCCGTGGTACGCTTTTAATACAGTTTTTAAGTTACTGATCCTACTAAGACGCCATAAAGCATATACAAAACGATTTAATTTTGAACATAATTTGTTTATATGTGGCTTCCATGTACAACAATTGTCCAAGGTTATGCCCAAAAAAGTAGTATCATTAGTTTCCTCAATAGTTGTGTTATCAAATGTCAATTTAAGCTCCTGTTTCTTGCCACCTTGGTTATGAAACTGTATATATTTTGTTTTTTGGATATTTACCTTTAAATTATTGTATTGTAGCCATTCTATTATGCCAGCAATAGCAGATGTCACTTCATCATTATAAATCAATTTATCTTTACATGGAATAATTAAAGCTATGTCGTCTGCAAAGAGGGAGCACTGATGTTTTGTGTTCTCGGGTAAGTCATTTATATAGAGCAAGAAGAGTAGGGGCCCAAGAATGCTTGGGCCCCTCGTACATTGACACTTTTGAAAGAACCTTTTTAAACTTGTTCGTTCAAAAGTGTCAATGTACGATGTATTGGTCATGGTCGCCGACCATGGTCGGCCATCCTGTACTGGGGGCTTTTCAGTTTTCTTGTAAAAATAGTACTAAAAATCGAGTTTCATCAAAATCTGCCCACAAACAAAAAAGTTGGCCGCCATCTTGGATTTTTTTTTTTTTTTACTTTGACGACATTTGACGACTTCCGTGGCCGAGTGGTGTACACAACGGTTTTCAAGGTGCCGCTATCTCTAGAGGTCCCGGGTTCGATCCTCGGTCGGCTAAATATTGAAAACGAACTTTTCAAATAATCAAATTTCTAGCGCGTACCTTTTTAATAACAAATAAGTTTCGATTTACCGGTGTTAAAAAATGCCCATTTTCAAAAATTTATTACTCGGTAACCAAGTGGAATTGAAACACGGGAGTTCTACTCTTGCATTTGTAAAGCTTAACTCTTTCCAATTATTGAAAAAAGGGGGATGTCCGATTTTAAGGGTTTTGGAAACACCGTGCATGCGGTGCATGGCCACCAAAGTCCACCAAAATCGCTGTATCGAACTGTTTTTTTTTCATGACAGATAATGAATTTCCTAACAATTTTTATAGGAAAAAACTGACAAATGCGCAGTTATTGAGAAAAAAACTAGTTTTTTGTATGAAAAAATATTAGTTTGCGTCGAGATTGCATCACATGTTAAAGAAGGCTAAATACTATTAGTACCTACGTAGATTAACAAAAATAGGCGAATCCAAAAAATTAAGTGATTTTTTATTTCTTTTTGATAATTTTTGTTTCAAATGACGTTGCAGGCCTCAGAAGCCATAGCCAGTTAAAATATGAAAAACGTTTATACAAAGTAGCATTATATCGAATATTACTTTTTTTTTTTTTAGCTATTTTATAAAGCTTACTATTTCTCACGCTAGAGTTTTTGTACAATATTTAAATTGATAAGTTTTTATAGGTACCTACTTCGAGTCTTGTATTGTAACTATACATTATTAACTTAAAATGTAGCCATATTGTTGAGTTTACAATAACTTATTATAATTTGTTAAAATTTTGTAATTTACTAGACCTAAGCAAATTGTAAACTTGTTCATGGTTCTGTAATAAATAAAAAAAAATAGCTACTAGCTGCTCGATCGGCAAAATTTGTACCGCCTTATCGACAGCACGCCACCTACCGGGTCCAATTGTAAATCTAAATCATTCTGGAATCCGCCTGAAGACACAAAAAAATTCATTGAAATCGAAACTGTTTAGTAGGACTTCAGTTACATACACACGCACAGAAGATTTATTTATATATAAAGAATTCACTGCTTACAAATAATTAAAAACGATCGTCAGTAACAACAACAAACAAACACGTGTAATGTAGCGGTCATACTAAACAAGTTCCTTCCTTCCGTTTTTAAATGCCGGCACCACGGCCACTCGGATAAACAATAGCGAGCGGCGGCGACCGACGGATCACGCGAAAATGAACTTTAGCGTGAACGACGCATGATTCGTTATTATCTGACGTAGCGAAGATTTTGTCGATGCCGCGATCACGCTTGAAATTGTTATACAATAATAAGTCTAATGTAGTGCGCGCAGAAGTTTAAATTGCTTTGACGCTTCAAAACCCTGTCGCAGGGTAAGACTTAAAAGGGTTTTTCGTTTATGGTAAGCGCTTACCCGAATTAACTTGATTCATTTGGTTACCCTGTCAATACGGTAAGTCGATGATATGCTTATCAATTTGAAAGGGTTTGTAGAAACAAGTCTTTAAAATACCCTATAAAAACCCGGGTTAGGGTAAGCGGTTCCGGTCCCTGCCGTCAATGTGTGGATCCGATCGGAGCCACAAGTGTCACCACCAAAAATAATAATAATTACCTGTTTTTTATACAAATCCACCTTTTTCGCGTTGGAGCACTTATGGATCCGATTCAAATGGGCCAATCACAGCACATCATGCGTTGTGATTGGCGCTCAGGCCTGAGAGACAGAGAAAGCAGACTTCGGGAAGAGTGAATGCGTACTAAGTTAATATTTTGGAAGATAACTACAATGATTGAATCGTTTTATCCTATTCTATTTTTTTACGTTTTTATTAGGTTGCTTTCTTGTTTGTACACAAATTTTGATGCTAGAGACTTAAAACTTTGAACATAGGTCAAAACTGAATGACAATGCAATATTACGATGTCATTGAGCTGATCTGATGATGGAGCCGGAAGAACGCCACAGGAACTCCATGATGAAACCGTGCTACCCAATCGTATTTGGGCTCGTTAGAATTGTCTTGACACGTACTCTGACGGGAGACGAGGTTCAGGGTCTGATGATGAAGCCGGAAGGCCATGCCTTAGGATCTCAATATTAAAACCATGCAACCCCATCGAGTTTGGGCTCGTTTGAATCGTCTTGACGAGTGCTCTATTGGAAATTATTTCTAGTTAGTTTTAACAAAGTGGTTAAAAAAAATCTAAAACTGAGATTATTATTCTAATCTATATTTATACAACTACTTATTACTAAATCTATACTATAATATTATAAAGAGGAAAGATTTGATTGTTTGTTTGCATCAAATAAGCTCCGAAACTACTGGACCGATTTAGAAAATTCTTTCACCGTTAGAAATCGACATTCTTCCCTAGTGTCATAGGCTATATTTTATCCCGATATTTCCACGGGAACAGGTACCACGCGGCTGATACCGCGAGTATCCGTTTGTACAATATAAAAAAGAGGAAATATTAATTTGTTTGTAATGTAGAGATAGGTAGGGCCTTGACTTGAAGAAGGACATACGCTACTTATAGTATGATAAACGTTTAAAAAAAAACCGCCTTAAAAGTCTGCAACAAAAACTAACAAACATTAAAAACTAGAAAATAAATATAATTTTAATTCAAAGGACGAAAATGCGTAAGTTTTTCTAACTTATCTTGGTACAGTCAGCGTCAAAATGATCTAAGCGTACAAACAAACCTACCAAAAGTATCTGAAGATTTGACAAAAATCACTCTTAGCACAAATACTTTAAGGTGTACTATCATTTGTTGTCATTTGTTCTCAAACAACAATTGAAAATGCATCTTTACGTTTTGAGATAGGGTTGGCTGCCCACGAAATGTCGTTCGGTACGCGGTCGCCATACGAGAACCTTTCCGTCCCAACGGCCATCGGTTCTCCGCGCTATGTGTCCCGCCCACTGTCACTTCAGCGATCCAATCCTTCGAGCGATGTTGGTTGTTTTAGTTCTCCTGTGGATCTCAATACTTCTGATTCGATTGGGCAGGGAAATACTTAACCTCGCTCTCTTGACTTTGAGCCTTTTAAGGAGACCCATATTAAAATACCACGTCTCACTTCCATAAACTTCGCTCTCTCCATCGCTCGCTGGGTGACTTTGAGCCTTTTTAAGAGACCCATAGTAAAAGACCACGTCTCACTTCCATAGATCATTACTGGCAACACACACTGGTCAAAGATCTTCGTCTTGATACATTGAGGTGTTTCGGACGCGAATATATGCCGCCGGAGCTCCCGAACGCCGCCCAAGCGAGCTGGATTCGACAAGAGATCTCTTTCTCGAAGTTGGACTTACGTACGTAACTGGAACTTCTGTCCCAGGTATACATATTAGTAACAACAACTTCAAGTGTAATGTTCCCAACATTAACTGGAGCAGGTGTAACATGGGGCGTTGGACATGATTTTCGTCTTCTCCGTGTTTATCTTAAGACCCACTTTTTGAGAAGCATTACTGAGATCTTCGAGCATTGTGTTCAGGTCTTCCAAGGTCTCAGCCATGAGAACTACATCATCCGCAAACCGCATGTGTGTTAGGTACCTACTCGCCATTGGTGTTGATACCGCATCCTTTTTAGTCCAGGAGCTTAAAAATATCCTCCAACGCAGCTGTGAACAGTTTCGGAGAGATAACGTATCCCTGTCTCACACCTGAACACCTCGCTGTAGTTGGATAGGATTAGATCTCTGGTTCTGTAATCGGACTGATTGATATAGAGGCGTTTGGTATAAGTACCTCAGCAACTCGATGTATTTGTAGTCTATTTAGCAACGGAGAGACGACAGCACCGCCCGCCGTCTCAATCGAATTAAAGGTTTTCATAGTCCACGAACGCCAAGCAAAGTGGCAAGTTGTACTCTTCGGTCTTCTGTATAACTTGCCACAGCGTATTAATGTGGTCTATGGTACTATAGCTTTTTCGGAACACGGCTTGTTCGTGGGGTTGGAAGTTGTCAAACCTGCGACGAGACGATTCGTAATGAATCTCGAAAATAACTTATAGATATGGCTCAGAAGCTAGATAGTTCTTCAAGAGAGTCTTATCACCCTTCTTGAAAAACAGCATCACATCGCTTCTGCCCCATGCCTTTGGCGTTTTGTCCTCAAGGATGACTGAGTTGAAAAGCTTCTGAATGGCTTCTTTAATATGCTCGGTATTAAATTGGCGAAGGTCGCTCGTCAAAGACTTAGATATTTGTCTATTGAGCTGCCGGTGCCGATAACAACGGGTATCCGCTGAGTTCTGCAACTTCATTTGCTGTCTCTGATCCATGAGTAGAAGAGTCTGGGTTATTATTTATTATTTTATTTTATTATTTAGAAGGGGGGCGCCAGCGAAGCCGGATGGGTGATCAGTCACCTTGATAGGAACCATTTCACCCAGTTCCCCAAGTCCCCTGCTGATGACTGCGCAAAGCTGAGAGCTGGGGGAGGCGGGTTATCGTTTACCCCACCGGCGTCGTACTCTCGAACCTACCTGTACGCTTACAGTACCTGCTGAGTTGACTTATCGTTTACTGCTTTATATCTTCTTCCTTAAGCTTGTCCGCTCCAAAGAGCTCCCAGCGCAGTGATGCGTACATCGGGCATTCTGCCATGAAGTGGTAGCTTGTTTCTTCTCTTTCTTTACATTGCGGACAGATTGGGTTCTCTGGTTTCTCCTGCTTCGTTTCAACAACTCTCTAGTTCGCTTCTTGTCAACTGATTTGATGAAGAACTTAGACTGTCTACAGTCCTTTCTTTTCTTCCATCTTTGGTTGGTTTCTTTGATTGTTCTAATCTCGATAATGTTCTTAGTAATTCTATGTGTGATTGGCAGTCTTCGTTCAGGGCCAATGAATGGTTCATCAGCTCCTCCCCTGGCTAATTCATCGGATTCCTCATTGTCTTTGTTACCTTCGTATCCAAGTACCCAGGCAATTTCTACCTCGACAAAGTGTGCAAGTTCCTGAATGCTTTGTTTGCATTCCTTCACCAAGGCTGAGGTAGTCTCCCGTTTTGTCAAGGGCTTTGATGGCAGCACGCCTGTCGCTATATTATGTTCCCTACGTTATAGTTGCTTATCTCACTTTTTATCATGTTCGTACACTCTAGTATCACGAATACTTCCGCCTGGAATACGCTGGTAGTTACATTTGCCCAGATTGAAAGTAGTTCTTATAGTGTTGGGCTTGGCTATGTATACCCCAGCTCCCGATAGCTTGGTTGATTCTTTTCTTGACCCATCTGTGTAGCATACTGCGGTGCTATCCAGATCGTCTTGTTCTAGGTTCCAGTCTTCTCTAGATCTGATGCTTATTCTGTACTTTTTGTTGACGATTTTTTCCTTTTTCATTAGGCCATTATTAACTAGTGAGTATCATAATCATAGATAGTATTTCTTTGTACTTTTTCCTTATTTCAGCGTGACCTTTATTATTGTGCCTTCCTATCCATAGTCTATGGGTGACCAAATACTTTTCATCTCGAGGTCCTCCGTGCTTCGGAAGGCACGTTAAGCCGTTGGTCCCGGCTGCACTTGCAGTCGTTAATACCCACCAATCCGCACTGAGCCCGCGTGGTGGGTCATGGCTCATTCTCCTTATTCATCCATAAGGAAAGCCAGTGCCCCAGCAGTGGGGACATTAAATGGCTGATGATGATGATGATCCATAGTCTAGTGCTTTTCAGCTTAAGCCATTGTTCTGTAGCTTTCTTTTAAATTTCAAGATCTATTGGACTAAGGCCCAGTATCATTTCTAAGGCGCCCGTTGGAGCTGTTCTCATGGCTCCTGATACCATGATGCTAGCTAGTAGCTAGTCTTTGTACCTTAGTGGGTTCTTTTCTGTTATATTCTAGTTGTGCCTTATGCCACCATACTAGTGCTCCGTGGAGGATTCTCGGTAGTTCACCACTTCAGGTTTCATACCCCAATTCCTGCCAACGGCTCTTCTGCACTGCATGAGAGCTGTCATTGCCCTTTTGCTAGTTTCTTTTAAAAGAGCCTGGGTGGAGAGTTTCTTCAATTTGGCACGGTGGGTTTTACAGTACTTAGATCCTACCGTGCGGACAGTATCCACCACCATGTTGTATAGATCGTCCACATCTATGCTGTTCTGAAAGGCTTCGCAGCTAATAATAATAAATATTTTCTTACAATCACACCAATTATCTAAGCCCGTAGTTGATTTCCTAAGAAACTGTGTCTACGAGAACTTGATAAAGGATAAATATATACTTAAATACTTTTTGTTTGTAAATACATACTTAATATACATAGAAAACACCCAGACCAAGACAAATAGACATGTTCATGCACACAAATATTTGTCTTGTTCGGGAATCGAACCCAAGACCTCTGGCGCAGAAGGCAGGTAGTTGACCCTTGCGCCAAATCGGTCGTCAGTTGTTTTGGAGCTCGAGCTGAAAGCACTCAGGGTTTTGAAATTGAGAATTTGTATTGGTCAGAGCGTGGATTTTATCAGTTGCGGTCTTTCACGCTTGACGTCGATAATCAATGTGCCTCTGACCATGCGGTGATCGCTTTCTGATCCGTTCCTGTCTTAACAGCGTTGATCACACTGACATGATTGAATAATATTATGTGAATGATAAAATCGATCTCGTTTTTTTAGTTACCGTCTGGACTGATCCAGGTCCATTTGCGGCTTACGGGTTTCCTAGAGAAGGATTTTATCATGTAGAAGTTCTCCCTCTCAATCGGAATAAAAGAGGCCAGCATCTGGCCTCTTTCATCCCGTTGCCCAAATCCAAAATTGCCCCACTCTCAACTCATCACCGCAACGTTGCTCCAACTCTGCATTGAAATCCCCCATCACAAACGTGTAGTGGGTTCTATACCTATGAATGGATTTAGAAATCTCATACATAGCCTCTATTTCGAGGTCAGAGCGTACCTGGATGACATTCAACGAATATCGTTTCGATATTCTGAGTATCAGGTACGCTATCCTGCTCAAGACACTTCCGATGTTGATCACGTTGTTGACAAGGGACTTGTGGACGATGAACAGAACACCACCTAGGGACTGTTGTTCGCCTTCCCGGTGGTATAGTCATCATCATCATCATCATATCAGCCAAACGACGTCCACTGCTGGGCATAGGCCTCCCCCAAGGATCTCCACAACGATCGGTCCTGCGCTGCCCGCATCCAGCGGCTTCCCGCGATCTTGACCAGATCGTCGGTCCACCTTGTAGGGGGCCTGCCCACGGAACGTCGTCCGGTACGCGGTCGCCATTCGAGAACCTTTCCGCCCCAACGGCCATCGGTTCTCCGCGCTATGTGTCCCGCCCACTGCCACTTCAATGATGCAATCCTTCGAGCTATGTCGGTTGTTTTAGTTCTCCTGCGGATCTCATCATTTCTGATTCGATCGAGCAGGGAAATACCAAGCATCGCTCTCTCCATTGCTCGCTGGGTGACTTTGAGCCTTCTTATGAGACCCATAGTAAAAGACCACGTCTCACTTCCATAGGTCATTACTGGCAACACACACTGGTCAAAGACTTTCGTCTTGAGACATTGAGGTATTTCGGACGCGAATATATGTCGGAGCTTCCCAAACGCTGCCCATCCGAGCTGGATTCGACGAGAGATCTCTTTCTCAAAGTTGGACTTACCTAACTGGACCGTCTGTCCTAGGTAAACATAGTGGTCAACAACTTCGAGTGTAATGTTCCCAACATTAACTGGAGCGGGTGCAACATGGGCATTGAACATGATTTTCGTCTTGTCCATGTTCATCTTAAGACCCACTCTTTGCGAAGCATTACCGAGATCTTCGAGCATTGTGTTCAGGTCTTCCAAGGTCTCAGCCATAAGAACTACATCATCGGCAAACCGTAGATGTGTTAGGTACTCGCCATTGATGTAGAAGCCGTATCCTTTCCAGTCCAGCAGCTTAAAAATATCCTCCAACGCAGCTGTGAACAGTTTGGGAGAGATGACATCTCCCTGTCTCACACCTCGCTGTAGTTGGATAGGATTAGAGCTCTGGTTCTGTAATCGGACCGACATGGTGGCGTTTTGGTATAAGTACCTCAGCACCTCGATGTACCTGTGGTCTATTTGGCACCTCTGGAGAGACTGCAGCACCGCCCAAGTCTCAATCGAATCAAAGGCTTTCTCATAGTCCACGAACGCCAAGCAAAGTGGCAAGTTATACTCTTCGGTCTTCTGTATAACTTGCCGCAGCGTATGAATGTGGTCTATGGTACTGTAGCCTTTCCGGAACCCGGCTTGTTCGGGAGGTTGGAAGTCGTCGAACTTGCGAACGAGACGATTCGTAATGACTCTCGAAAACAACTTGTAGATATGGCTCAGAAGCGAGATGGGTCGGTAATTCTTCAGGAGAGTTTTATCACCCTTCTTGAAGAACAGCATCACATCGCTTCTGCCCCATGCCTTTGGCGTTTTGCCCTCAAGGATGACTGAATTGAAAAGCTTCTGGAGGACTTTAAGTATCGGCTTACCGCCCGCTCTCAGAAGCTCTGTTGTGATTCCGTCATCGCCCGCCGCCTTGTTATTTTTAAGCTGCTTGAGAGCCATTCTAATCTCGTACAGGCTGACGTCCGGGATATCTTCGGTATGGTGTCGGGTAAGCTTGGCTCTAGGGTCTGTAGCCTTGCTTTCAACAGGTGTTTGTGTGGAATATAGCTGTCCATAGAAACTCTCAATCTCCCTCAGGATTTCAGGTGTTGACGAAATGATGCTACTACTATTACTACTACTATGCTATGCTGGTATAGTAAGTGACTGGATTTCAGGATAATCGAGCCCTCCTCCTGTCTTCGGATCGGACTTCTGATAACCCAATGATACCCCAATGTAACTTACTAATTGCCTCTTCCAACTCCACGAGCTTCAAAAAAAAAAAAAAATCAAAAACAATTTATTTCGACCAACATAGATCATATCAGCATCATTAAATCATGTCATAAAATTAATAAATAACAATTGAATAAATAATAAACCTAATATTTAACTAAAATAAAATTACAATTAAAATTCCATTACATTAAAATTAAATACGGAAAATACATTTGATTAATAAAATTAACTAAGTAGGTACATTGAATTATATTGTTTTTTTTTTTAATTTATAAAAATAATATAATATATAATAATAATATAATATAATATATCCTACTAATATTATAAATGTGAAAGTTTAGATGTTTGGATGTTTGGATGTTTGGATGTTTGGATGTTTGTTACTCAATCACGCCAAAACGGCTGAACGGATTTGGCTGAAATTTGGGACACAAATACTTTGAAGCCTGGAGAGGAACATAGGCTACTTTTTATCCCGGAAAAATGACACATTTCCGCGGGATAACGTCGTGTAGTCCACGCGGGCGAAGCCGCGGGCGGAAAGCTAGTATAATATATATATTTAATAGCTTCGCGTCCATCTTCAATGTGCGCGTGTTGTAGGTTGCCAGGTCGACTTGTCGGTGTTGGTAGCCGGATCTTACCCGGGGATTCTTAGCACCCCGGCCCCGCCGTTACTATAGCCAGCCGCTATCGTAGCTAGGAATAGCAGGGACGCCGGGGACTGGCGGCCGATGTATTTGTGGTGTATTCATTTTGGGGGGGTTAGCCATTGCCGTGCTTGGCAGGCGGATTGGTGATCGCAGTATGGCCTGCTGTTAAAGGGAGACGGTGCTGTTTATCTTCTGAAGTTCTGATGGCAGTTTTCCCTCTGTCGCCTCTTACGACACCTACGGAGACGACACGGGGGTGGTGCTATTCTTTTTATGTGCTGGCAGTACACGGGAAAAAGGCTTGCCTATATTTGAGAATTTCTCTCGATTTTCCTGTGATTTCATCTTCTGATCCTGACTTGTTGAACAAGATAAGATCAAGTTAGAGGTATAAACTTTATAAGAAATAATTTTGAAAATGGTCTCCGTTTTAATAATGAATATTGTTCCCCAATTGACTAAGAAATCGTCTAAATACGCAAAACTAAAGCCTAAATACGCATTATTCAGGAGAACTGCAAAGATTCTCGCCAGTTCTTGAT
The DNA here is from genome assembly GCA_949710035.1 of Crambus lathoniellus. Taxonomy (NCBI): domain Eukaryota; kingdom Metazoa; phylum Arthropoda; class Insecta; order Lepidoptera; family Crambidae; genus Crambus; species Crambus lathoniellus. Next base: position 5,400,604 of record OX453324.1, on the reverse strand, counting down.
CAAATTTGAATGGGACCACGCGACGTGGTGACGTTTAAAAGGGGACGAGAAGCGTAACCTTTCAAATAAAAAAGAGTTAAGTACCTTTTCAAATTGGTTCATTAACTAAAAATCTGAGGTGACACACATAAAAAAAAAACATACGGACGAATTGAGAACCTCCTCCCTATTTTGAAATCGGTTGTTAATAAATAAACAAATCCAGGCGTTCGGTTCACATGGTTGTTTACTCAACGTGGATTTAACAATGCATTGTATGGATAATTGCAAATATTATATATTCGGAGTCAACAAATACTGAAAGGCATACGAATATAAGTATTATGAAACGAAGCAAACAATATTGTTTAGGCATTTCATAATTTTGGCCGCTACGGTGTCGATTAAGTTCAAAATTGCAATGAAAAAATATCTAGTATATCACTTTCTCGTGGATTTAGCAATGTATTGAGAACTGCAAATATTATATATTCGGAGCCAACAATACTGAAGTGTATACAAAAATATGTATATATAACGGAGTCAACAAGTGTGTTAGCATTTCAGAATTTCGACCGTTACGGAGTTCGACATTGCAATGAAAAAAATGTCCAGTATATCACTGTCTCCATGAATACGTTTGGCAACGTCGGCTAGTTAAGGGCGACGTTGCCACTCCGTGCGAAATATATGCTATAGGAGTCGACTAATAAGGCGAAAAAGGTGGAGTCAACAATACACGGCAGTCGGGCTGGATCAACCAAGTGCCCAGGTTGGTGTTTATATATATATATATATATATATATATATATATATATATATATATATATATATATATTAAAACTCACCAAAGACATTGTTTATCAGAAACATAAGAGACTTCTTTTCCTCATCAGGAAAACGAGCAACTTCTGTTAGTTGCCCTAATGCTTGCCCGAAGGGCATAATTTTGCTATTGTACAAGACAGTGTTCTTGTGGAGCGACTGTCAATCTGAAAACTCGTAAATTATTATCAATGATCTGATCTACTAATTTTACATTTGTATGGGTCCGTGTCCTTGCGAAATCAATCTCAGAAACCCATTTTTACTTATTCTTTCCAAAAAATTCATAATTTATCCAATTTATTCATTTTATGATAATGATTCATTAAAAGTTCATAAAAAGATGTCTTTGTAGACCCTGTCAATCTCCAAACTGCATTCATTCTAGCCTGGAAAGGCGTAATTTTTCTATTGTTTAAGACAGTCAAAATCATTTACGTACAAGTACTTTTGACTGAATACATGAATAGTTTATATCATGATAACAAAAGGTTTACATTTTCAACATCATTACATACACAATTACATGAGTTACATGAGCACAGGAAAAATAATATCGGTAACGGTGACTGCTATTGCCCGTTGTAGGTTGATCTGTATTACAGGCAACAAAATATGGTATATATCCCTACCTAGTTTTGCCATTTTAAAAGACCGTGATCGTCAGAATTCGTCTCACAATATAAATCTACGGTGCCATAGATCAGCCTGGCATATTTATACATGACGATGAGTAAGCATAAACAATGCCTGTATCAGATGACTTCACTCTTCTAGACTGCTAAAATAACTATTGCCTATAAATTTTCTAAAACATTCTACTGATGAAATAAAGTAAAGTAATAATTTATTCGGTTTTCTACATTAACAATAGGTACACATTTACTTAATCTAAACTAAATTTAGGTATGAAACAGTCGAAAGGGCAGACCCTATCGGCTCGTGCTGTTGCTTACAGCTATGTCAGACTGTCAGGCTCTTTCAGATACGCAAAACGCCAGACACGCATTATCAGAAATCGCAAAATGTCAGATTACACGAAAAGTCAGAATCGCTGCATAGCTTCTAGTCAGTAGGTACCTATTAATCGTTAAAATACTAATTATTGCCATCACTGGTGCCCATAGGGAGCCACCGCAGTATTTCAATCAATATATGAACTATTAGTGCCAAGCACAGCTTCCAGCGTGCCTAATACTAGCGGGGCTTGTTCGCATATAAACATGAAAGGTATGTGTAGTCGATATACCTATACCCCCCCCCCCCCCCCCACCCCTTTTTACTAATATTTATTTGAATATACAGTTTCTACTTTCAATCATAATTATTGACGGCACTAATAATATCACGTAATCCAAAAAAAAAATAAAAAGATTATAATGCTTATTGGCAAAAACATTGCACCCTGATACTTGCGTAAGCAGGAAATGCCGCCCGTTACTTGCGTAAGCAGGCTATGTTTTTTTTTTTTTTTTTTTTTTTCATATTAATATTTTTTTTTCTTTTTTTTTAAAAAATGTAACCACAGCTTAAAATCTGCATTGAATATCATATTAAAAATGTCAGGGATAATGAATCCAATTACGTATCCATTAATAAAACATTATCGAACCAATGGTAGGGGGGTTCGGGGGGGCTGAGCACCCCGTCACAACAAAACCTCATAAAGTGACCACCAATGTGGTGGGTCACGTTAGATTAGAACTGTGACAAAAACAAGTCATCACTACGTTAAGTACGTACTTATATAAAACAGTATTAAAAAAATTCAATACCGCAGTACGCACAAAAAATAAAAAAATAAAAAAAATAATATCAAATCATTTGCTCCATGTTACATTACACGACCCACATAAACACTCCCTAAAAGGGGCAAGGGTCAACTGTAGAAAGTATTTAGAATAAACTTTTGCAACAGTATGTACTTTTAAAATCAATAAATGAAATACACTATTCCCTTTAAAATATTATTTGCCTTGCACTACTTGGTTAGTTAATACATATATAGCGACGCTTGTTCCCATTTATAATGCAGGTAGCACTCACATACAGACATGGGAGTAATAAAAGTATAACAGTAATCACACACTATGCGCCGGTATAGATACATGATCAAAAACAAAACGTTGAAACAAAAGCAACTAAACAAAATTAGTGCTATACCACTCGACTATACTGACATATTATTTTCGAACTGCAATAATACTTTTCCAATAGACATGATAACCATTAAAGAAAATGTCGGTACTTCAAAATGCTTTCGTAACAATAAATCGCCACAAGAAGTCGGTACAAATTGTAAAATAGGATTTATAAACTAAACAAGAGAAAAGTGTGTCAAGGTCAAGCACGGGCGACAACGGGAGCCGAGGCCCACTGTATACTTCCCGATCCTTTCAAAATCCCTAAATCACATTGTATCACTATTAAAGGAAATCTATTTGACATAAATGATTAAGATTATGGTATAATCTCTCAGCGCAGATCGCAAAATCTCTCTACTAACTATCACATGAACAGATTTTTCATGGTGAGAAAATATAAAATTTCTTACTTGCTTGTGGGTAAGAAAATAAAAAATCAAAACTTTCACTGACCTGGCGAGGTGTTAAATTACCTCAATTCCTATGTGCCAATAAACCTGATACTCCATCTCGTCGTTCTAAATGCGTTGGATTTCCACGATAGGTACTTTGAAATCAACAGGTGGACCTCGAGCCCGACCCGCCATGTTTTCGCGCGCTCACTCACAGGCACGCTCTTTTAAAATTCGAACAATTTTCATAAATAATAATATTACTTTATCCGAGAAAGTAAAATAAAAGAACCACTCGTACAAATTTTTAAATTTTAAATTTCGAACGCTAACAGCGTTTATGACTAGATGTGAACGGTTGCGAAAAATGGACGCCAATGATGGTGGTTGCTAACCATAGTATGTAATATTTTCTTTTACAAGTTCTAAGTAAGATCTCATTCTTCGGTAGAGAAAGGCGCTTGCAAAATGCAGTATTTTGCGAAAGGGACCATTATTGGTGACTTCCCCTGTGCTGCCTGATTCTACGAAATACTAATGATCATCTCCTTCCAGAACCCTATCCTACCTCATGCGTCACCTCCGGCGGGTTTCGTTGCTGGGCCCACAGACGGGCATGACGGCGCGCAACATGGCCATCGTGTGGGCGCCCAACCTGCTGAGGAGTCCACACCACCATCACGCACTGCACGGCGTCGCTGTACAGGTAGGTGGTTACTAATGGCGGCTGGCAGCCATCTTGGATATGGTATTTTGATAAAATATACATATTGGGCGGTCAAAAAAGGAGATTTTAGGGGGCTAACCTGGTTCGACGTGGCTCCCGCGTGCTGGTTGTAGAGGATGCGCGTCTCTCTTCTTCTTTGACTTTCCACACCAAAAGTTCGTGATCACAATAGTCAATCCAGTTAAACTCGCGGCGATCACTTTGAAGATGTTGCTACTTGACCGATATGATGAGGAGCTGGAGAGCTCGACTCAAACGCTCTGTCGCGGAGGCAGGCTGGATCGGAAGTGGCGAATATGGCCGACACGACACGGCGAGATGTTGGTTTACCTCCATAAGATCAAAGGATAAAAATGATGCGAGGGTAGAAGTTGGGTTAGGGATGTAGCATCGGTACAAGTCTAACTCGATTGGTAGTGAAGTGAAAATTATTGAATATGACGTGATGAGTCTAAATCTACCATACAGCCCCCCAAAGAGCGGCGTAGCTCTTTAAATTGAAACAGACAAATTGATACTAAGTTAACTGAAAGCTGATTGAAAAAGTGTAAATGTTATCTTACTCTAGTTACTTACATGCTAAATTAATTGAAAAATGATAGAATAAGCCGTCTAGTCTTCCGGAATTAAGCGACATAACTTGGCTACAGGACGCTTGAAAACTCCTTTGGTTGTTTTAATATCTACGACCCGGACAATACCGTCATTTCCCGGATAGAGTTTGGTAATCCTAGCCTTTTTCCAAAGTAACGGAGGTGTATTGGGCTCCATCAGCAACACTAAGTCACCCGTCTGTAAGTTACGTTCAGGCTTAAGCCAACGGTCACGTTGCTGCAGCGTGTGTAAATATTCGCTGTGCCAGCGTTTCCAGAAATGTTGGGTGATTTGCTGCAACAATTGCCAACGATTCAGACGATGAGTGGCAATTTGATCTAGATCATGCTCCGGTTAGGCAAGAAGCGGTTGTCCAATCAAAAAATGACCCGGTGTCAGAGTTTCCAGATCGCTTGGATCGCTACTAATAGGACAGATAGGTCGTGAATTTAATATTGATTCGATTTTGCAGAACACTGTACTAAGTTCTTCAAACGTTAGTACACGTTCGCCTATGATACGCTTGAGTAATGTTTTAGAAGACTTCACTGCATTTTCCCAAAGGCCACCAAGATGTGGTCCCGAGGGAACGTTAAGATGCCAATGAATTTCATGAGATGCTAGATGAGATTGAATTTTATCGGAGTCTCTATCGATTTGAGTTTTAAGCAGATAAATATCTTTGAGATAGTTGCGTGCGCCTAAAAAGTTAGTGCCACAGTCGGAATATATATCAGAAGGTAACCCTCTTCTCGAAACAAATCGATCTAAACAGGCCAAGAACGCTTCAGTAGACAAGGTGGATACTACTTCCAAATGCATCGCTTTGGTCGCAAAGCATATGAAAACACATAGGTAAGCCTTAAAGATTTTAGGTTTGCGAGCGTTGGAATCCTTGACGCTAAATGGACCGGCGAAATCTAATCCAACCCTTTGGAATGGCCTAGCTTGAGTGACTCTATCGGCAGGTAAGTTGCCCATGAATGGATTCATAGGTTTCGCCTTTAGTCTGTAGCAGCGTTGACATTGAAAAATCCTATGCCGCACTACACGTCGAGCTGACATAACGTAATACCTACGCAATAAGATAGCCATTAAAGTAGCAGGACCTGGATGACCATAGAGCTGATGATAGTGATCGATGAGAAGATTTGTGAAAGGATGCGACCGAGGTAACAAAAATGGATGTTTACTATCGAAGGGTAAGTTGGCGTTGACCAGTCGCCCACCAACTCGAAGAAAGCCTTGATCATCGAGAAAGGGATGGAGACGACGCAAACTGCCCTTGATAGGCTTACGTTGACGCAACAATTTTATGGTTTCAGCAAACGCTGAAGATTGAACCGATTTGATGCAAGTTGACAAAGCTGATTTAAATTCGGATATCGTTAAATTACCTGCTCTTTTATCCTTTGGTGAGCGAACATTATGCATATAACGAAGCCACCAACCGAGTATTCGTGTAACTTTGGATAGAGAGCTGTACTCTACAATGACGTGTTGGACAACTTCGTCCGAGGAAGTTGCAACAGCCAATGTAGAGTGCTTATCAGGTCCCGTCTCGACTGTTTGCACTACGTGTGCAGGAACAGGAGGGGTAGAGATAAATGTAGAGTACTTATCAGGTCCCGTCTCGACTGTTTGCAACTCGCGTGCAGCAACAGGAGGGGTAGAGATGAATGTAGAGTCCGAGTGGTGTTTGGTGTCGACAGTTTGCACAACATGTGCAGCAACTGGACCCACTTTCACGCCTGGCAAATCCACAGGATCCAACAGTTGACATGTAGAAGGCCATGAACTGTAATCAGATTTGAGCCAAGAAGGACTCCACCAAAGTGAATGAGCTACTAAGTCGCGAGGAAGCAAGCCTCGACTCGCGCAATCCGCGGGATTGAGATGTGAAGGAATGTGCCGCCAGGTAGCGTTTGGGATGATGCCTTGAACCTGGGAAACTCGGTTTCCTTCAAAAGTTTGAAGCTTGTGCGGCGAAGTTCGCAACCAAGTTAGCACTATGCTAGAGTCACACCATGCAATTATTGGTATGTATTCTAATTTGGAGTGCAAGACCTTGCACACATGATCCATTAGGCGAGCCAACAGGACTGCTCCACAGAGCTCGAGCTTAGGGATCGTTTGCTTTTGTCTGACTGAAGCGACTCTAGATTTAGCGATTAACAAATGAACTTGTACGCTGTCATCGCTTTCACAGCGTATATAGACGCATGCGGCATATCCGCGCTCCGATGCGTCGCTGAAACCGTGAAGTTGATATTGAGAATCAGGATCACCCATAACGTGGCGTGGAATCCGTATTTGATGTAAAGATTTAAAGTCGTCAACAAACTTGAGCCAAGTTTGCTGGACATCGAAAGGGAGAGCATCGTCCCAACCTAGCTCTAAAAGCCACAAACGCTGCATAAAAGATTTAGCGAAAAATGTTACCGGTGTGATAAAGCCACAAGGATCATAGAGACGAGCGATGTTCGATAGAACACCTCGTTTGGTTAGAGTCTTACTCATGTTAGAGACGTGATAGAGAAAGTTATCGGATGAGGGGTTCCATTCAATACCTAAGATTTTGAAAATATTGTCACCGGAATCCTCGAATCGATAAGGTGTTTCATAATGATCTGCAGGTAAACCCTTGAGTAGCTCGTCAGAGTTGCTAGACCATTTCCTAAGAAAGAAACGACCTTGAGCCAACACGTCAGTAACTTGGTGCTGTAGCGTCTTAGCACTCTCTAGCGTATCGCATCCACTTACGATGTCGTCTACGAAAGTGTCCTCCCGTAGGACACGTGCAGCCTCAGGATATGTAGAGTCGTTAAGATTCGCCAACTCATGAATCACCCTGATAGCCTGGTATGCAGAACTAGTGACGCCGTAGGTGACGGTTGTTAACTCGAACTCTTGCAACGGTTGATCTTGAGATTCGCGCCAGAAGATAGTTTGAAACCGCTGATCATCATCATGTACCTTGACCATCCGATACATTTGTTTGATGTCACAAGTGAAGACCACTAAATAAGTTCTAAACCTTAAAATTATATCCTGTATATTCTGTTGTAATTTAGGGCCTGACAATAAAATTTGATTGAGGGAAACACCGGTAGAGCTTGTTAGAGATGCGTCGAAAACTGCTCTCAGCTTGGTAGTGCTACTGCTCTCTTTGAGCACGCCGTGATGAGGAATGTAATATCTGTCAACCGCACTATGAGAAGGTACTAACTTCATATGTCCGGACTCTACATAATCTTTCATAAATTGAACGTAGAGTTCACGAATTGTAGGCTCTTTTATAAGTTTGCGCTCCAAATTGTGAAACCGTTTTAAAGCAACTAACGGAGTATCACCGAGCTGAGAGGACTCTACCTTGAACGGCAGCCTAACTACAAAACTCCCATCGGGATCTCTACTATGTGTGTTGACAAAGTGCTTTTCACATATGATGTCATCAGGATCTGGAATCGGCGGCAAAGGAGACTCTTCTGATTCCCAGAATTTAGATATAGTAAGTTGTAACCTAGTTGTACTCATTGGTGAGTAGGCTAATATTTTGATATTGAGTTGTAGTCACTGGGGTCGAACCCATAATGACCCAACCAAAGATAGTTGAATGAGCTGTAGGTAAACCATTACCTAATTTTAACTTTGGACCATTAAAAATGTCACTGAAAAGATTAACACCCAAAAGTAGATCGATTTTACCCGGAATGTTGAAAGTCTTATCAGCGAGCTGAAGGTCGCTACATTTCTCTGGCACAATCGGATTGACCATTGCTGCAGGTTGATATCCAGTGATGCGCTTTAGTATGATGGCTTCAGTGGACAAACCAGGAATGGAATCGTCTGTGAGAGACACAATTGAACAATCTACCCTTCCATGGGTAGCTTGCCGGTGTTCACCGACACCAAACAGATCGCAGGACTTACGACGTCGCAGTCGAAGTTGCTGTGCTAAAGATTCAGTTATAAGAGATGATTGAGCACCAGGATCCACTAACGCACGAACGACATGTACCTAACCATCAACATCCTGGACTCCAACAAGAGCAGTACCTAAGAGGCCGGTAGACAATGGTTCTATGTTTAGTAACACCTGTCTCGAAGAGGAGGGTTCGGGCTTCACAAAGGAATCCGCTGTTTGAAACTCATTATGTAATTTTGTATGATGATGTTTCTTGCATACCTGACAACAACGCTTAGATAAACATTGTGAAATATTATGTGGCCTTAAACAATTGTAACAAAGTCTTTTTTCATTCAAAAATGATTTTTTATCTTTCAGTTTCTCAAACTCTAAACATTGATAGATTGCATGATCACCACTACAATAATAACAAGTTAAATTAGTTACATGCAAGGTGGATGTATGAGGTACTAAAGTGAATGAAATGAGAAATTAGTTACTTCTAAAACCTTTAAATTGTGATCTAAAAATGTCAACAAGTTATTAAACTTTGGTATCTCATTTTGTTGTAAAGTAAATTCAAATTTAATTCTTAAGTCCAACGGTAACTTCTTAGATATTATATGATATAAAAGAAAACTCCAAGAATTGACATCAAATCCAAGAGTATTTAATGCTTGTGTCTTTTCCTTTAAGGTGTTGATAAAACGTTTTAAATTCTTTAAGTTGGAACATGAAACTGAAAGTAACAAATCTAAATGTTTATCGGCTATCAAGCGCTTATTTTCATAACGTTCTTGTAAAAGATTGTAGGCCACACCATAGTTTTCACTAGTAATGCTTAAATGTTTTATTAAGTTAAGAGGTTCTTGTTCTAAAACACTCAATAAATAATGGAACTTTTGTATTGAAGATATTTCATTGTTTTGATGAATTAAACTGTCAAAGATTGATTTAAAATTGGGTCATTCAGTGTGAATGCCTTTGAAATGTGTTAATGTAATTTTAGGTAAATGAAAACGACTTGACTCATAGCCAGACTTGGAAACTACCTCTTGTGTCACAGGAGCATTAGTTGTTTTGGAATCCAATACACCTATGTCAGAACAAATACTCTGAATTGAGTAATATTTCTCATAAAACTTAGTAAAGTGAGATTCTATACTTTCTCTTTGTTCTTCGGGCAGTGAAGCAGCAATTAATAATGTGAAATTGGTGTCGAACTGTTCACGCATCTGACTAAGATCAACATATCTAACACGAAATCTACTCAAATCTTGTGGTGTTGTAGTTTGCGCAAGCCCTGTAGCCAGGTCATAAAGCTCGCATACAAAATCATAAGCCCTGTTGAACTTAACAGCGGCTATTTTCAATTCATTCGACATATTGAGTTATTTTTAATGTACCTATTTCACAAATAAAGTTAAACAAACGAAGAGGTTATGTTGATACAATTTGACACGTACCTAGATAATGCTTACTCTATGGATTTGACAATTATATTGACAGACGACTGACAGCTTATTGACGTAGGATTGAACGAATATGGTTTGCAGTGTTGCCAATGTGCGAAATTGAAATCACTAGAATGATTTTATTAAAAATATTGAAGGTATGCAAAAAAATATTTTCCTAAAATAGATTTTTAAGCAATTGATGAAAATACATATAATAATGTTCCGATGCTTACGGGAATGAAAGGAATAAAGGGAATCGGGACGAAGGACCAAATATGGGCGGTCAAAAAAGGAGATTTTAGGGGGCTAACCTGGTTCGACGTTGCTCCCGCGTGCTGGTTGTAGAGGACGCGCGTCTCTCTTCTTCTTTGACTTTCCACACCAAAAGTTCGTGATCACAATAGTCAATCCAGTTAAACTCGCGGCGATCACTTTGAAGATGTTGCTACTTGACCGATATGATGAGGAGCTGGAGAGCTCGACTCAAACGCTCTGTCGCGGAGGCAGGCTGGATCGGAAGTGGCGAATATGGCCGACACGACACGGCGAGATGTTGGTTTACCTCCATAGGATCAAAGGATAAAAATGATGCGAGGGTAGAAGTTGGGTTAGGGATGTAGCATCGGTACAAGTCTAACTCGATTGGTAGTGAAGTGAAAATTATTGAATATGACGTGATGAGTCTAAATCTACCACATTATGGTTGTCTTTGATATCTATTGAAGCAGGTGTTTCTAAAGTAATTTGAAAGAAATATAGTAACAATGGCGCGATGCAAACCGATTACTAAAAGATGGATCTTTTCTTGAAAACGCTTACCGTTGTCCACCATATTGAAAACTCGTTATTTCTTTGAAATATCAACGGGGATGTTGTCTGTTAACATAGATAGATGTTATTTTGTTTAAATAAAAAATAATTATAGTAGCAATGGCGCGATGTAAATGGGTTAAAATTAAAATCGTCTTAGCGACAACTTGCTGAGCAGCCATCACTAACAGGTTAGTATATCTTTTCACCTTCATCCGGTCTCGCAACATGGCCATCGTGTGGGCGCCCAACCTGCTGAGGAGTCCGCACCACCATCACGCGTTGCACGGCGTCGCTGTATAGGTAAGTAGTTACTAATGGCGGCTGGCAGACATCTTGGAATTGGTAATTTGATAAAATATACATATGTTCGTCTTCTATAGTTATTGAAGCAGGTGCTTCTAAAGTAATTCGAAAGAAATATAGTAGCAATGGTGCGATGCAAACGGATTACTAAAAGGTGGTTCTATTTCTTCAAAATGCTTATCGTCGTCCACCATCTTAGAAGTCGTTATTTCTTTGAAATATCAACGGGGATGTTGTCTGTTAACATAGATAGATGCTATTTTGTTTAAATAAAAAAGAATTATAGTAGCAATGGCGCGATGTAAATGGATTAAAATTAAAATCGTCTTAGCGACAACTTGCTGAGCAGCCATCGCCAACAGGTTAGTTTAGTATACCTTTTCCGCCTCATAATGTATCACCTTCGTCCGGTCTCGCAACATGGCCCTCGTGTGGGCGCCCATCCTGCTGAGAAGTCCGCACCACCATCACGCGTTGCACGGCGTCGCTGTACAGGTAGGTAGTTTTTACTAATGGCGGCTTGCAGCCATCTTGGATATGGTATTTTAATGAAATATACATACGGTTGTCTTCTAGACTTATTGAAGCAGATGCTTCTTAAATAATTTGAAAGAAATAAAGTAGCAATGGCGCGATGCAAATGGATTACTAAAAGGTGGTTCTTTTTCTTCAAAAATGCTTGTCGTCATCTACCATTTTGGAAGTCATTATTTCTTTGAAATATCTACGGGGATGTATTCATTGATCGTAGATAGATGTTCTTTTGTTTAAATAAAAAAGAATTATAGTAGCAATGGCGCGATCTAGATGGAATAAATATAAAATTTTAGCAGCCACCACTAGGTACTAGTATAACCTCTCCTACCTCATATGGCGCCACGAAAGTGTTGGCAATGGTGCGATGCAAACGGATAACTAAAGGATGCACATACTTCTTGAACACTCTTTCCGCCGTCCACTGTCTTGGAATATCATAATAATTGCTTTTAATTTCTTTGTACAGGCGGTGGTGACAGAGTTCCTGATATGTTACGCGGAGGATTTATTCGCCCAAGAGCAGGGCGCGGATTCCGGAGATAGTTCGGGGCCGAATTCTATCGAACTGGTAATTGTTAGTGTATTTCTTATAACTATCTTCATTGAATTCCTGTTATGAATTAATGTTTTTCAATCAGAACACTTGATTTGTCATCATTGTAATCATCAATAAATTTTGGATGTTTCCTCTGCTGTGGTGTGCTTGGGATTACCTTCAGTATGGGTTTTTCATGATCATCAGGCCTTCCTTATGGCCCACCACGCGTGCCCGCTGCCGATTGGTGGTTGTTAACGACTGCAAATACAGACTTAACTCGAAGCTTTACTCGAACTCGAAATCCAACAGTTATGCATACTAATTGTGCACAGACTCTTAGCAAAGACTATTGATGTAATATAGTCAAAAAAGCAACTACAAAGATTGTATTATTGCGCGCTTACACGGGCAACTCAAATTGCGCACTTCCTGTCAATCCCCGCAATAAAAGGCGATGATAAGATGTCAAAATGTAGCAACGTGTTGTGTTGCTAATAGATAAACAATAAGACAAACAATACCACGAAATATGGAGCAGCATCGCTCCACTTAATTGCTCCAGATTGATCAATTACAGTTGCTAGGCAATTTTGACAAAAAAATCGTGTACGCTCGACTTTTATAGGCCACCCACTTAAAGTTAATTTAATTTTTTTGTAGGAGAGACGGTCGCCGCCGCGTGCTGATCTAGACTGCAGTCGTAGGCCTAAAAGTCTACCTCTAGGACCGCCTACTAAGTTGCTCAGGTAAAAATAACAATAAGAAAATAATAATATATATTTCGGATAATAAATTATCCATAATTTGTTAGTAAACATTTCTTACATCCTAATGTTAATGACATATTATTATTTTGAGACTAGTTTCGTGCCCCTAATACAAGTTTGCACACAGTGAACTAAGAAAGGAGAATCAATGCGACTTCCTTTAGAGCTATAATCACTACATAGTATAAAACAAAGTCGCTTTCTCTGTCCCTATGTCCCTTTGTATGCTTAAATCTTTGAAACTACGCAACGGATTTTGATGCGTTTTTTTTAATAGATAGAGTGATTCAAGAGGAAGGTTTATATGTACTTTTTATCCCGATATTCCCACGGGAACGGGAACCACGCGGGTGAAACCGCGGGCGGCCGCTAGTATAATATAAATATAATAATAACCCGTATCAGAGGGGTCTCATCGCGAACAAAAAAAATAAGTTCAAAATTGTCTCAATAGATGGCGATACGTGTTTCGCTTACGGTTTTATCATATCAAATAAAACGAAAAACCACAATAAAAGCCACTGGAAAGTGTCATAAATTTACTGTCATGTTTAAAAAAGAATCGATTTACAAAATGTTCGTATTTACAATACTATTTGGAGCATTTTAGAAATTCAATAATATCAATACCTTTCTTGCCCGCAAGCATGCCCGAAAGCACTTAGCTTATGCTTTACGCTCGCTTAGTTGTGTGATACCTGCTATTCAACACTAGATGGCTCTCGTGGCGCTCGTATAAAGTTTAAAGGTCGTAATAAACCCTGGGAATTGTAATTCGTAAAGAAGCTTTTGAAAAATATTTTTTTAACTATCGCAGATAGGATAGGATATTAAATAATCCACAGATTACGATAGAATGTTATCATATTATTTTATTTGCCTTAAAGCGCTACTCGCCGCTAGAAGGCGTTTTTGTGATGGCGAAGTATTAAGGCCGGTACACACGTTCAAGCAATGTCTGCTTCACCAAATCTAGTCGGCGCTACACGCGTTCCGATTTGGTCAGGCCCCAGGCAGCACCAAGCTGTAGTTGCATGACGTGTTGCCAGCCACTGCTAATCTCCCAAAATTAATATTATTTTTGAATACTTAAAACATAGATTTGCCTCCAATAAATAGATTACAAACAAAAATATGTCCGGTTTTTTATTGTTTAAATTATTATAATAATTCTATTTCATTATTTTTTAATTTTCTGTTATTTTCATTAAGATACTAAAACTTGCTAAATATTTATTTACTTAAACCAGCACTTATTATAAATAAATAAATAAATAACTTCTTACATTCACACCAATTATCTAAGCCCATTTTAATTTCATTAAGAAACTGTATCATGGAAAACTTGATAACGGATAAATATATACTTAAATACTTTTTGTTTGTAAATACATACTTAATATACATTGTAAACACCCAGACCAAGACAAATAGACATGTTCATGCACACAAACATTTGTCTTGTTTGGGAATCGAACCCGAGACCGCTGGCGCAGAAGGTGGGTAGCCTACACCTGCGCCAAATCGGTCGTCAAATCCGATGGATCCGATCCGAACTTATTGATGTGGTGTTATGCCTTTTTATATTAATTAAGTTTTACGACAAAATGCGACTTATTCAATAAAATAAACAGAAAAATAGATATAATAATATTTGCATAAATGGACATATTAAAACCTTTTGTTCGTTCAGTCCTACGCAAAAGTAATGAAAGAGCAATTAAATTGAATCCTCTGAAAATCCCTTAAACCTCGGACGACTACGCTACACTCGTCCAGGAGGGCTATCGGCTAAGAAATATTATGGATATGGGCATGGGCTTCAACTGTAATTTGAATTCCCTCTTTTGGTAGATTTTTGCTGCTTTGTTCTATTGAACGTTGCTAGCTAGCAATTATTATACCCGACCCGACGTCACTAAAGAGGGAACAGATAGCGGCATTTTTTTTTATAAAATTGACCTAAAGTTCGGAAAAACTTATGAATTTCATATCCATAAAGTGGCGCGGGGCGGTCGGATCGGAATGTGTGTACTGGCCTTTAGGCGGCGGCGTTGCCAGCCCAGCATCTCTGTCTCCGCGCGGTTTGTTCGAGTGTGGGCGCATGCCGACAACGCGTGCGACGCGAATTGGCAACGTCGCGGTCGGTCGTCGTCGTCGTTGTCGCACAAGCACAGCACAACACAATTTCGTAATCTAGCGGGATTTAGTTCAAAATATTGTCCCAAAGATCTATTAATTTATTGGTGTGCATTTATTAGCCCCCGAAGCAAAAACGGGGTGTTATACTAGAAGTTTTTAACCCCCGCCGACGCATAAGGAGGGGTGTTATAAGTTTGACGTGTGTTTGTATCTGTCTGTCTGTCTGTCTGGGGCAACGTAGCTCCTAAACGACTGGACCGATTGTGATGCGGTTTTTTTAAATTGAAAGCTAAATTAATCAAGATGGTTCTTAGCCACGTTTGATGGAAATCTATCTGACCATTTATGGAGATGGTCAACTGCCTGCCGAAACGGTAAAAGGTACTCGGTTGGTTTAATTCTAATAAATTAAACAAAGTGTTGATTCTACTGAATCTAGTTTTTCGTTGTTAATTAGAATTTTCACAGGTAGGTACCTACCTACCTAAGTAGTCTGTCTGTAGATACATTCGGCTATGAAAAAAGAATGCACTTTGTTTTCTTTGCATTAAGCTGCGAATTATTAGAATTAAACTAACCGAGTAGGTACCTACTTGTGACAGTGCTTTGTTTACAATGTCGAAATTGGTGTTGTTTCTGTCTATGTTAAATATTATAGAAGTAGGTATCATCTGCAAAGAACACAATATCAAAGAAGCTTTTTGCGAAACTGTGAGAATATTTTTACCTGTTAAATTACCTACCAATAGTGGCAAGATATTTCTTTTTTCTAAACAGATACTGGTGGCAGACTAGACACTTCCATAAAATAATGTACCTACCTCTTCGATTTATATTAATCGAAGATGTACCTACACCCTGGGCAAATTTAGGTGCAATAAAAAAATGGTACTTACCTACCTAGCAAAAAAATTCTGTCTGTCTGTCTGTATGTATCTAGGTACCTACCTATACATGTACTAAACTTTCATTATTCGTAGTGCCTAAACGGATCAAGCGATTTTAATGCAGTTTTTAGGGTTCCGTAGCCCAATGGCAAAAAACGGAACCCTTATAGATTCGTCATGTCTGTCTGTCTGTCTGTCTGTCTGTCTGTCTGTCTGTCTGTCTGTCCGTCCGTCCGTATGTCACAGCCACTTTATTCCAAAACTATAAAAACTACACAGTTGATACTTGTTAGATAGATGTATTCCGTGAACCGCTTTACGATTTTAATACAATAGGTAATAAAAAATAAAAACAAATTAAGGGGGGCTCCCCATACATAGAACTGAAACTGAAAAATATTTTTTTAATCAAATATATTCGTGTAGGTCTATAGATAGGTCTTTGAAAATAACATGGAGGTTTCTTAAATCATTTTTTCTCAAACTCAATATTTTGAAAGATAGAGCCTTCCAAAGTGGTAAAATGTGTCCCCCCCCCCCCTCTAACTTTTGAAATAAAAGAATGAAAAATCTAGAAAAAATATATGCTGTAGATTTTAATAAAAACTTTCAACGAAAATTGGTTTGATCGATATATAGTCAGTACTTTTTGAGATATAACACATTTTCAAAAACCGCAAATGTAACTTTGTCATTCATACAAACACTATGAAAAACAAAGTTATATTTTGCTGACAAAAAATTATGTTGGAATTTTGGCAAGGTGTAGGCAATCGGTACGTTAAGTGTGTACGGAACCCTTCATGGGCGAGTCCAACTCGCACTTGGCCGATTTTAGGTTTTTTATTTTGTATGTAGGTAATTTAAAAAGGAAGATACATATAAAAATAAAATTTAAGAAATAAGATTTTAAATTGTTTTTATGCATTCACAGTGCAATTTTTTTAAGTATAGGAAAAATGTGATAGTAAAAAACCACGAGCCCTATAAGTTGCTTTCAGGCGGAATTCGAACCCGCGCCTCCGGGAATCCGGCCCGATGCTCTGACCAACTAAGCTACCGAAAGGCTTACACGACTCGTCGAATTTTGCTATTACTTGTTACGCTGTAGGCCAACGTTGTTTCATCAATGTGAGGAAACCCTCGCATCCGAAAGAAACATTTTTACAAATGTTTAACAGTCGATTAAAAAAGATAAAATTTCTCTCTTTGTCGGGGGACCCTCAACGTATAATTATAGGTACCCTTTTAGTACCTACCTAGGTACTTCTATGTTGTGGTCGGTCCCCCGATTGAGAGAATTTTTTTTTTACTTTTTTAAGTTTGTTTTATGTCGGGGGTTTTTAAATGTTTTTCTTTATGAACTACTTAATACGACGGCATATTTTTTCTGTTTTCACGACGGCATCTTAAAAAAAAATGCAAATGTTTATATAAGAAGCAAAAAGTCACTCTCATTGTGCTTTTTGCAGCGTTAGTTTATGTGAGTTACGATTACAAAGTGATTATAAAATCATTAGCACTAATTAGTGTGAAAAATGGAAAATGAAGTAAGTATTTAGAAAAAATCGACCGATATTTTGGCATCTATTGAAGGACGTAACTGGACCTAATTGACGTAATTTATTTGTATTTCTCTTCAATGAGCCCGAAGGCATTTAAATAGATCGTATTAAATAAAATAGTAGTTTTGACCAGTACTTATACTGTTTCCGCCTTGACCACGTAGAGGTAGGTACTCGTAATTTATGTTATTTACGAATTTGCATTTTCATTTCAATTTATAATCAAGATTTTTAAAAGAATTGATTAAAGTAGGTGTAGGTACTTACATGGATATTTAAATAAATTCTAAAGAAAATATTTTTTTTTAATTCTCAAGATATTCAGTACCTATAAAAAGTTTGTAAAAAGTATGATATCACGCTTTGTGGTGTGGTTAAGAATGGTTCTAATTCAATTTATCTTTCTCAATATCTGGAATACTTAAACAAATAGTGCTCATTCGCTGAACAACCTTCCTTAGGCCGCTATATTCGTATATCTTAAACTTTATCTGGGCTTTTGAGAGACATCAGATGTACCAGACTTTAGAAAATACTAAGTCTCTAGTACTCTAGTCCACCGATCAACAAGCAGGCATCGTCGCGGAACTCACACCTAGCAAACCAAGCCACTGGCGCTACGCTACCTAGCGGTGGTTTCTAGCGTAAAAACCCAAAAATGCAGTAAATAACAGTTATACTGTAAATAACGCTTGGTTATTTTCGTTACTAACCGGCTTCGCATCTCCCGCACTTGTGTTGCCCACCGATATCGGCACGACAATCTCAACAATTACACTAGTGTAACAAAACAGTGTAACCACGGGTCCGAAGTGAATCTGTCGACGACGATATCGTTGACTGTAACGACACAGTGTGAAAGCATTTAGTAGTGATTGTATCAAACTGCCATTCCGACGATATCGTGCCGATATCCTGTCGGTACTGTTAAGGTACGCGCACATTATGTCGGGCCGCAGCGGGCCGGGCCGCAGCGCATCGCATTGACGGATTTGAGTATAGCACATAGTGACGGGCCGGGCCGCAGCGCATTGACGGATTTTCAGTACAACCAAATTCAAACATCCAATTTCTTCTACTACTGCCGGTTATACCCGTCCCTCTCACTCTCCGGGCATGACAGAATCGAATGAAAGAGACGGGTATAATTAGTAGGTGTCATGTTATCTGACCGAGTAGTACAAGAAAAATCCGCTTGCTATAGCACACTGTGTCGGGGCGTAGCGGGGCGGGGCGGGCCGCATCGCATTGCAAGCACGCAACAAAATCCGCGGCGGATTATGCGGCCCGCTGCGCCCCGGCATAGTGTGCGATAGTTCATATAAAATACATACGAGCGATTTGGACGGATTTTTGCGCTGCGGCCCGGCCCGCTGCGCCCCGACATAATGTGCGCGAACCTTTATCGTTCAATGTGAAAACGCCCGATATCGGAACGATATATCGGTAGGTATGTGACACGATAACCAGCAGCTTGCTATGCGGTTAGTCGAATTGCGATAGCAAAAGTAGCAAAAGTAGGTTGACTGGTAGAGAATGCCTGAGGCATTAAGTCCGCCTATGTACATTGTGCATGAAGAATTAATAAAATAAAAAATAAAAAAAAAGTAAGCGCGCGATTCCAAAAGTTTAACAGAATATACGAGGTAATAATGGTAATATTTTTAAGTGCACCATGCAGGCAATTTTCGTGTAGTCTGCTGGTAAATAGGTACTTACCTAAACAGGATAGGATGTACATACACATAAACCGCATCAATAAAAACACTCGTCTGATGAAAACCATATCAAAATCGGTTCAGCCAAACGTGAGATAATTACGCACAATAACATAGGGACATGAATGTACACACGGCTGCACATCAGACTATACATGTTGACCTTGAGACCGCCTTATTGCCCTACGTAATAAAAGCTGTTATCGCAGTTCAACTGTATAACTTGATGTGCTGTCGTGTGTACATTCATGTCCCTATGTTATTGTGCGTAATTATCTCACGTTTGGCTGAACCGATTTTGCGGGTCAAACTGAGAACCTCCTTTTTTGAAGTCGGTTAAAATACTAAAATCTTCTCGTAAATGTATTAAATACTTAGGTAGTTTTCTGAAAACCGCATCTCACGGACAAACATTCATACATGCTGGTCAAACTGAGAACCTCCTTTTTTGAAGTCAGTTAAAATACCAAAACCTTCTCTTATATGTAACAAATACTTTTCTGAAACCGCATCTCGCAGACAAACATTAGATAAGTACATGCGGGTCAAACTGAGAACCTCCTCTTTTGAAGTCGGTTAAAATACCAAAACCTTCTAAATGTAACAAATAGGTACTTTTCTGAAAACCGCATCTCGCGTACAAACATACATATACATACATACAGGTCAAACTGAAAACCTCCTTTTTTGAAGTCGGTTAAAATACTAAAACCTCGTAAATGTAACAAATACTTTCCTGAAAACCGCATCAAAATCGGTTCAGCCAAACGCGAGATAATCGCGGACAAAATACCTACCTACCTACTTTATTTACTATACCTTGAAATTAAAGTACCTACTTACTTAGGTAGGTAGGTACCTACTAAAATCGACTCGTCTCTCAACTATCTCCGATGAGACTCGAATCCACGACCTTTCACTGTCCGGGCGAATGCTCTAACCACTGAGCTACGGAGTCATTGTTTCTTCTGATCTTACTTCATTTTCAATGTTTAATAAAATAGGTATTATTTTCTACTTATGTACGGTCGAACCAATTGAATCGCAACCCATTTTGCTAATTAAATGTCAATCTCAATTAGTTTGAGTTTCAATAATTATCTGTTTTAGAAAATGAACTTTCGGTGGGTAAACTACCTAATCGATTAGTTCGACTGTAACTTACTGTACTTTAATTAAAAAACTATAAAAGGCTTGTTCGGGCAAAGGTATATTGGGTAGGTAGGGTACAACAGTCAAACTACTTAAATCTTGAATCGTGATTCGTTCGTGGCGTGACCTACCATAAGTTCTCCGTGCGGCCCGCGCGGTCGCTCGCAACCGCCCGCACACGGGAGCCCGGAACCACAGATAATATAATACTATCCGGAACGGAGAAACGGGAGGCGCTAGAACATCGTTTCACATCACAGCAACGCGGGTCGGTCCGTACGGCCCGACTATTGGTACCTATTCTACCGAATCCGGTGTGTGAAAGAGCTGTGTAACCAGCCTAACAGATTTTAAAATTCTGTAAGGTTGCGATTTAAATTTGTTGACATTGACACTGACTTTTATAGTATTGACGCTTGCAAACAAATCATTAGCAAAATGGGTCATGCCATGATTCAATTGGTTCGACTGTACCTACCTTATCAACTAATATCACATCATCGGCATCGGTAAGTTGCATTGCAATGCAACGCGTGCGTGTTCATGTTCATGTACGCTACGCAACTCAGTAAAGTAGCACTCAATAAAAAATAAGTCTTACGTATACTATTTTTAAAGTTTGAATTCGCATATATACGCGGTTACTAGCGCCACCTTTTGTCCAGGGGCTTAAAACAGTTCGTTACATGACTAACGCTATCTGTTGACGGGAAGCGAAAAACGGGCTCGGTTTACAAAGCACAGCTCCCTTCAATAGCGACCTCTAGCGAAATAAAAGAGGAAACTAAACTGCCCGCAAGTTTTTGCCCGCTAGGGACGGTCACATTTCTTGTATGGGATGAGGCATCTGTACTAGTATAGTATTATATTATCTGTGCCCGTATACATATTTTGTTTTGTATTTACAAGGTTACAATTACTGCATTATTGTTAGCGGAAATAAAAAACTTCTATACACCTCTAAATTTTAATTAGTACAAAGATTTTAAGAGATGATAGTGTCCATCAATACGAACGATTTTTACTACGTGGCCAACCACAGAATAACGAAAAGAAATCAGCTGTTCCATACATTTCAATCATAATTAAAATTTAGAGGTGTATATGCTATGGGGTTGTTTAGTAAACTTTATTTTACACCATTGCTATTTCCACAGTCTAGAAGAAGCCCGCCGCCGAGGCCGGCCTTCGGGCAGTTGTAGCCCCCAGTTGCCTCCACCTTCCGGCGCCATCGCTCTAGCCGCCACCACGCAACTACGGCCGTCCTCCCACCTGCGACCGAAGTACATAGAGGTAAGTTCAAAGTTATAAACTATATTTGCAGGTTAAAAGTAGCATTTCAGCCGTAGGACGTATGATGGTACTTAGGTTACGTTTGACTTTAAAATTAAAACAAAGAAAGATGCTAGTGGATTATATGTAGAATGGTCCTGCTTCTTGAAAACGCTTTTTGCCGTCAGCCATCTTGGTAAGTAATATTATGTTTAAATATAAACGAGGTTGTATAGTAGTATTAAAGTTAAATGTGATTTTAAAATAAAAACAAAGAAATATACATACAATGTCGCGATGGAAATGGATTATATATGGATGGTTCGCCGCGGCCACCCTTCGGGCAGTTGTAGCCCCCAGTTGCCTCCACCTTCCGGCGCCATCGCTCTAGCCGCCACCACGCAACTACGGCCTTCATCCCACCTGCGACCCAACATAGAGGTAAGTTCAAAGTTATAAACTATATCTGCAGGTTAAACGTAGGATTTCAGCCGTTTCCATCTTGAAATATCAACGAAGACGTATGATTGTGCTTTAGTTACGTGTGACTTTAAACTTAAAACAAAGAAAGATGCTAGTGGATTATATGTAGAATGGTCCTACTTCTTAAAAACGCTTTTTGCCGTCAGCCATCTTGGTAAGTAATATTATGTTGAAATATAAACGAGGTTGTATAGTAGTATTAAAGTTAAATGTGATTTTAAAATAAAAACAAAGAAATATACATACAATTTCGCGATGGAAATGGATTATATATGGATGGTTCGCCGCGGCCACCCTTCGGGCAGTTGTAGCCCCCAGTTGCCTCCACCTTCCGGCGCCATCGCTCTAGCCGCCACCACGCAACTACGGCCTTCATCCCACCTGCGACCCAACATAGAGGTAAGTTCAAAGTTATAAACTATATCTGCAGGTTAAACGTAGGATTTCAGCCGTTTCCATCTTGAAATATCAACGAAGACGTATGATTGTGCTTTAGTTACGTGTGACTTTAAACTTAAAACAAAGAAAGATGCTAGTGGATTATATGTAGAATGGTCCTGCTTCTTAAAAACGCTTTTTGCCGTCAGCCATCTTGGTAAGTAATATTATGTTGAAATATAAACGAGGTTGTATAGTAGTATTAAAGTTAAATGTGATTTTAAAATAAAAACAAAGAAATGTAGAAACAATGTCGCGATTCAAATGGACTATAATATAAGAATGGACCTGCGACCCAAATACATAGAGGTAACTATAAGGCTCTCCTACTCTAGCGTAGGACGGCTTTGGGCGGCAAACAAAGACAGTAGCAGCTCCAAGTTACTCCTACCATACGCCACTGAAGTATACAGAATAAACTATAGTTTATGAAAGGTACTTATGAAATATCGACAGAGTTGTATTCTTGCATTATATATAAATGTGATTTCCAAATAATAGAAAAATATATACAAGCAATGCAAATGGATGTAGCATGGACCTACTTCTTGAAACGCTTACCTTATTATCTCTTTATTTATCTAAATTATTGATATCCTGAAAATTAGTTGTTTTTTTTATTCTTAATAATTGTTTTTGCCCACAGGTGGGATCAGGACCAAACAATCTACCTCAGTACCACACCGTTCTCGACTTACCTGTACCCGGTAAGTGTTTAAATTCTTAGCACTTGTATTGTAATGTACTCAATGCAACATTTTCTGTATTCAGTACACTCCCGTCAACGCTCTAAAGAACGCTGTAGATTCCGTCTCATCATCATTCATCATTCATCATAATTCCCTTGATAGTTTCGCTTCAGTCACCTACAACATTCGAAATTGAACTCTATTATTATGAACTTAAGGAATCTATACTTTAGTTCCAATTATGTCAAAGCGAAAGTCATAAACTTATTCAAATCACTACATAGTATAAAACAAAGTCGCTTTGTCTGTCCCTATGTCCCTTTGTATGTTTAAATCTTTGAAACTACGCAACGGATTTTGATGCTTTTTTTTTTTAATAGATAGAGTGATTCAAGAGGAAGGTTTATATGTACTTTTTATCCCGATATTCCCACGGGAACGGGAACCACGCGGGTGAAACCGCGGGCGGCCACTAGTAGATTTACAAAATGAAATAGGTACTTTTGATTTTGAATCAACAGAAAGATTATCCATACTAGTCCTGTCGTTAAAAAAAATCCTGTCTGTGAAATGGCTAAAACGAGCAGCTAATTTTTAGGGGTAGGGGGCGGGCTCACAGACAAAAGATGATAGGCATGATGCCACTATGAACTAATCACATTTTATATAAATATACATATACATGTTCAAAGTATTCTAAAAACAGCATCATTTTAATAATAACATTCATATGAATTTTATTTTCAATAAATAAAAACATAAAATTCTGCAATCGGCCGTGTTAGCTGAAACGCCAATCAGAGCGCATGACGTCACACCTCAGTTAACAAATAATTTGCTAGGGGTGTTTATTGATGTATTTTCACACATTGGGACTGCACATCACTTTTAAGATTTCGAAAAAACGATAAGTTCGAGTAAAATAAAAATATTTCTTCGTTTAACTTTGACACAGTGCAATGATTACTGAGGAATGACGTCACGATGGGACGCCACGCCATGACACTTCGGAGCGTTTTAGCGCTAATTTAAATTATTTTGCAAAAAATGCAATATTTAGCTACTGAAATCATAATAAAATACTGAATTAATACTATTTTCGGAAATAGTGGGCGCCTGTGTACATTATAGAGGTTTTAAAATTTGTCATCATGCCATGCCTATTGTATGTAAGTAAGTAAGTAAGTAAGTAAGTAATTTATTGGCACATATTAAAAAAAAGGATATTACAATTTTATGACACAAAAAAAATAAAATACAATTATGTATGTGTGTGATGTATGTTCTTAGGTAAACGTGGCGTGAAACGTTCTCCATCTGGTTGGCGAGGACTGTTCTCTCGGAGCAAGCACCGCGCCGCGCCGCCGCCGCCGCCGCCACAGGTAAATAAACCAC
This sequence comes from Crambus lathoniellus, assembly GCA_949710035.1. Lineage (NCBI taxonomy): Eukaryota > Metazoa > Arthropoda > Insecta > Lepidoptera > Crambidae > Crambus > Crambus lathoniellus. Next base: position 5,375,877 of record OX453324.1, on the reverse strand, counting down.
ACATTACCAGGGGGCTGTCACTCCGCAGTTTAGGCACAGAATAAATAATAGTACTAAGGCACAGAAGACTCACTCTGCAAGCTCATTCAAATAAAAATAAATCTTTCTGCGTGGAAATAAAGTCAATTCCGGTTGCTTTGTCATCGCTTGCCTACTGTTATAATAACCTAGAGTTCGCGCATGCAAGCAAAACTGTACCCAATAGCTACGCGCGAGCGTTTCTATTTCTATGAATGTCTCAAACAGCTCGCTCGCTGGTTAGGGTTGCAAGCGACTTGCGAGTTCGGTTTTGTTGTTTATTTTGTTCTTTCTTTTATTTATACACCCGTAAACACAACAGTATCTTATATACGGATTATAAGAACGTTTAGTAGTCATTGTTCGGTGCTCAAAAATCAGGCGCGCCGGCCGAACGTACCTAAACTGCGGAGTGACACCCCCCTGGTTTAGGTACGTTCGACCGGCGCGCCTGCCGGGCAGGCGTATGGCAGAAGGATGCCGCTCGGCTCGTACGCTCCATGTTCGCGCGTAGAACGATCGATCATTTCTGTGATTTTTGAGCACCGAACAATGACTACTAAACGTTCTTTTAATCCGTATATAAGATACTGTTGTGTTTACGGGTGTATAAATAAAAGAAAGAACAAAATAAACAACAAAACCGAACTCGCAAGTCGCTCGCAACCCTAACCAACGAGCGAGCTGTTTGAGACATTCATAGAAATAGAAACGCTCGCGCGTAGCTATTGGGTACAGTTTTGCTTGCATGCGCGAACTCTAGGTTATTATAACAATAGGCAAGCGATGACAAAGCAACCGGAATTGGACTTTATTTCCACGCAGAAAGATTTATTTTTATTTGAATGAGCATGCAGAGTGAGTCTTCTGTGCCTTAGCACTATTATTTATTCTGTGACATTACTTGCAAATTAATGATGTCGAAGTGTTTGTTTGTAATGTAACGGATTTTTAGTAAATTATTATGGAAGAAGATACAACACTTAAAAGTAATATTTTGAATATTTTTTCTGTCTGTATGCCTTGCCTAATCTTATAATCATACGAAATTTTGAACCTATTTTGACGAAATTTTCACTGGCGAATAGTTTTGTTACAAAAAGTAACTTAAAAGCTACTTCGTATCAGTTGTTTTTTAATTGAATATCAATAACATCTGCTTTACAAAAATGAATATTTTCTGCGTTCGAAAATTCGGCATTAGTTTCAAAACTAATTGGAAAACTTTGATAGTTCATTGCACGGAACATAATAAAAACGTTAGAAATAGTAAATTGGCGAGGCGCTCGTAGTAAAGCCATTTGCTCAAAACGACGAACCCTATAAGTTGTCATTATCAGTAAAAATTAAAGACCTTTAAAAATAAAGATCCTTTCTTTAAAAAAGATCTTTATAGGCCTTTTAGGGCCCTATCCGTCTGCTGAAAATGGCCTGTGTAGTAAAATTAATCCAGATTTCGATTTAGAGATGAAAGTCTGTTTTTTGTTGACTGTACCTACATTTTTATATTTAACTGTACTTGTACTGCAATCACAATCATTGGTTGGATGTTAGTAAAATTAGTCCAGATTTCGATTTTGAGATTAATGTCTGACTTTTGTTGACTGTACTTAATTTTTTTATGTTTAATTTAACTGTACTTGTAATTAATATGTCAGAAATAAAGTTTTTTTTACAAGCTTTTTATTAACTTGCCATGTTAGTTAATTAGTTAGTGGGGACAAATCTTGCAAGCTTAATTTGACCCACTTCCCAGTGTCCGATGGAGCTAAAATTTTGTATACAGGTTTGGTTTAGATGACAATACAATATTTAAGTACAGTCAGCAAAAAAGGCATGTCATGAAAATGAAATTTGTACTAAAAACTTATTTATTAATTTAACTGTACTTGTAATTAAGGTTTTTTTTTATTTATTTATCATTAATTTATCATGACTTGTTCAGCAATTCCAAGAGCCATGCGCTACATCGTCGCCCGCCATAATAGGCCCGCTCCGCCCCGTCAAGTCGTGCGAGTCGCTCACCTCCGACACTGACACTCTAGCGCCGCTGTTTGTGCGGCCCACTGTACCGCACAAACACCATACCAGGTGGGTCCATTGTTTGATGTAACTGTACTTAAGATTTTAAATTATTTTTATGAACTCACAATGCAATTCTGTAAGTATAGGAAAAATGTGATAGTAAAAAACCACGAGCCCTATTTTCCTATACTTACAGAATTGCATTGTGAATGCATAAAAATAATTTAAAATCTCAATTTAATGGCTGTTTCATCATAATCGATTGTTAAACATTTGTAAAAATGTTTCTTTCGGATGCGAGGGTTTCCTCACATTGATGAAGCAACGCTGGCCTACAGCGGAACAAGTGATAGCAAAATTCGACGAGTCGTGTAAGCCTTTCGGTAGCTTAGTTGGTCAGAGCATCGGGCCGGATTCCCGGAGGCGCGGGTTCGAATCCCATCTGAAAGCTACTTATAGGGCTCGTGGTATTTTACTATCACATTTTTCCTGTTACTGTACTTGTTCAGCAATTGTCATCGTCCCGTCAAGTGCCGAGTCACTCACCTCCGACACTGACACTCTAGCGCCGCTGTTTGTGCGGCCCACTGTACCGCACAAACACCATACCAGGTGGGTCCATTGTTTGATGTAACCAGTCCTGACCCGTCCACCCACTAAGCTAGTCGAATTTATAAATTAGTCGATTACTAGACGTACTTAATTCGGTTTACACTAGCGTAGTGGGTGGAGGGGAAATCGTGAATTACCCGTCCACCCACCAGTGGGAATGTCCAGTGGGTGGACGGGTCGGGGCTGGATGTAACTGTACTTGTTCAGCAATCATCGTCGCCCCGTCAAGTGCGAGTCACTCACTCCGACACTGACACTCTAGCGCCGCTGTTTGTGCGGCCCACTGTACCGCACAAACACCATACCAGGGGGCCAATTCTGCTAACGTTAAGTAATAATCGTGTCTCAATCGTGTTTCAATTGTAGTGCTTTTTTACACACTAGTTACAAGAAATGTTTACTTTTTTCACCATACTACTGATGGTCCACACCACACACTACATTTACATCACATCATATTGTCATAATTCTTGTAACTGTGTGTAAAAAAGCACCACAATTGAACTACAACTGATACACGATTGAGACACGATTATGACTTAACGTTAGCAGGCTTGGCCCCCAGGTGGGTCCAGCATGCAGATTCACTAACCGTCGGAAACGCTCTCGACAACGGAATGAATGCACTGTCTCTGTCACTCCCTGTAGAAGAGACAGAATTCGAATCGGATTCCGTTACCGACGGTTTGTGAATCAGGGGGCTGATATCGTTTCTAATAATTATTCTACCAAACCAGCAAATAATTCTACTATTCTACCAAATGATTAATTGAAGATTTTTCACACAAAAATGTGACTAAAAGTATTTTTTTCATATACCTAGTCAAAACTGGGTGGCCCACCGGTAAGCCACGTTTTTTAAACTATTTTATGAATATTATTTTTTCCCGAAGAAAGTTGTATGGAAGATTTGATATTGTATATTGTATCTGCCATTTTCTACAAATGTTTTTCTAATTCATTTCAAAAATAAATGAATTGTAAAAAATATATTTGTATGGTGGCGTTCAAAGTGTTAACTGACAGCATATTTTTGACTGGCAACTGGTGTGTATTACTCTGTATAAGTTACCTATTTCTTTAGACATGTCTCGTTAGTGGTGGACATTTGGACCAAGCCCCATACGTTTTTGTCGTTCTCCCTCATGTTTGTTTATCACAAACCTGTCACCCGCAGGTCGTCATCATGCGACTCGTACTTCGAGCCGTGGCAAGCGGAGTTAGCCGACATGAGACTGCGACTGTCGCCACAGGAGAGAGATCTGCACATGTTCAGCGAGGAGGACGACCGCCATCTAGCGCAGGTACACTCAACTTTGGAACTGTTTTAGTTAATTTTATAGTTGAGATTTTATATTATTTTTATGCATTCACAATGCAATTTTGTAAGTATAGGAATGGTTTTTTACTATCACATTTTTCCTATACTTACAAAATTGCATTGTGAATGCATAAAAATAATATAAAATCTCAATATGGCTGTTTCATCTTAATCGATTGTTAAACATTTGTAAAAATGTTTCTTTCGGATGCGAGGGTTTCCTCACATTGATGAAGCAACGCTGGCCTACAGCGTAACAAGTGATAGCAAAATTCGACGAGTCGTGTAAGCCTTTCGGTAGCTTAGTTGGTCAGAGCATCGGGCCGGATTCCCGGAGGCGCGGGTTCGAATCCCGCCTGAAAGCTACTTATAGGGCTCGTGGTTTTTTACTATCACATTTTTCCTATAATTTTATAGTTGGTTAAGTTGTGTATATGTTATGGACCAAGTGATAAATTGGGCAGTATACATAGTGCCCGGTCATTATGAAAAATGCGCAATATGAGTATTTTTTTCTTTTTTCCTTCTTCTTTGTGGTGCAAAAAAATATAACCACGAATTCTAACCTATCACGTGTTCTACAGGACTTTCAAGGCAAACTCGCTTTTGCCCTCTCATATTGCGCATTTTTCGTAATGACCGGGCACTATGTATACTGCCCAATTTATCACTTGGTCCATAACATATATGTTACAGTCAAAACCCTTAACCAGACAAGAACCTTATTGACCGGTAAAATTAGTCAATAAGGTTAAGGGTGTCGGTCAAAACCCTTATGGACTGATTTTATCTGACAAAATCAGTCAATAAGTGTTTTGTTAGGTGTAAACAATAGGTGTAAACTTAAAGCCTGCGTGTACTTGTGATTTTTAGTCGACTGATAGTTTAGTCGGAATCGTAAGACGTTCGTGATTAAACTGTCGGCCGATAGTTTGGTAGTGAGAGCCTGCGCGCACTTGTGAATTGCAGTCTTCCGATAGTTGGGCGATAGTTTAGTTGAATGCAGTGCGCGCGCTCACATAGTCCTTCATGCATATTACCGGCCGATAGTTGTGCGATAGTTTGATCGTACAACTATCGATAGTTCGATCGGTCGATAGTTTAATCGTCAATGCGCGCATCTTAAAACAGTGCTCGTAACTAATATTATGTATTATGCTTGTGTTTTTTTAACCGTATTAATGTAACTGTTGCTGTTCGTCTTTAAATAAATAAAATTAAATACTAAATCCGAGAACGATTAAACTATTGCCCGATTAAGGCGATACTCGGAAAAATTATGCTAAAGTGAGATAGCAATGAGAAATCGACGCGCGCGGGAGCGAGACCGATTTTGCCGATTACGCAAAAAAAACACAAAATCACTTCGTATTCAAAAACTATAGCGATTTTAAAAAATGCTTCTATACGATCCTAAATATTATTGGTGTCCACTAATTAAACCAATTTTCAATAGTATATGTATCCCCATTTACGATTCTAGATAAAGGTATGAAGAAATATATATCTTATTACCAGTTTTATAACAACTCTAACTATCCTATAGTTTTATATCAAAGAGTCCATACTTTTTCCGAGTAGCGCCTTAAGAATCACAAAGGCGCGCTGGCTCTTACTCTTCTTTTATTATTAAGGGGGATAACGTTGAACCCCTATAACTAAAGCACAATGCGGACATCTGCATATTAAATTTTAATTAAGTACGTTCTATTAATTAGACGGTTCCGATGATGTCTGATATTAATAATTTATTTCCACAGCACGGGTCGTCGTCATCGACGGTCGCGGGTTCGATATCCAGCGCGGAGAACAGCCCGCGACGGCCGAGGCTAGACGTTGATGCTGAAGCGATAGCTGACAGGTATTTAGCTTTAAAAATTAAGTATTAGAAAAGGTAATTCGTTCAGTAGTTTTTGCGTAAAAGAGTAATAAATATCTGTCGCAGGGATTTTGTTAGTCGTGATATTATACTTCCACTAGTGAAATTATAATATCGCGTGATATTATAATTCCACTAGTTAAATTATGAATAGACAATGAAACAATCCATAAGTTGTATTGATACAAAAAAATAACCACGAAATTTAAGGCGATCGCTTCGCTGCGCTTCGCGATCGACTTATATTTCTAACCTATCACGTGTTCTATATGACTTCCGAGGCTCGAAGTCGTGTGCATACTGTCTCGTAATGTCTTTTCATAATATCACGCGAAATTATAATTTCACTAGTGGAATTATAATATCACGACTTTGATAAAATCCCTGCGACATATCCATACATCCATCCATACTCACAATCTTTCGCATTTATAGTAGGAAGTGAGGAAGTAAGGATGTAACCTAATTTTAAACCTCGAATATATCCCACAGTTACACTGTACCAGAATTGTAAGGTGCTCACTGTTCGTCAAACATATATTATGACCAATATAATGAGGCAACATTCGCTTGTGCCATTCACTAACAAACATCATCTTGCAAACACAAGGAGACATTATATGACATGTAAATTGACTTCAGGTAAATCAAATATATTCAGGAGATCCTTCTGCTACCAGGGTTGTCGCCAGTATAACTTTATTAACAAACATCTGAACATTTATAGCAAAACAAAAGCTAATTGTAAAACTATTATTAATGAGTGGTTACAAACTAAAAACTATGATGAAACGGAAAAGATGATTGCTAAATAAACATAGAAACACACTTACTTCTTCTAATTCTCAAAGGCACTCACACACAACACACTCAGATACTCTCCCACACACACATACACTGACACACACACGCATAAACACAAATACTTACTTTAGATTAATGCTTAGTTATTACTGTTTTAATTTAGTTTTTTTTTCTGAAGTTAATGTGCTAAATAGATGTGGCTAAAATGTTTATGTGCCAATGTGGCAGGGTTGAGACCTGGTACTCAAGATACAGGGTTTACCTAGTTTGAGCACCAGTCTCCCTTTCTATAGTGTATTTTTTATTTTATTTTAACATAAGATAATGTTCTTGTCTATGTCAAAAGGGAGAAAATAAACAAATTTTTATTTTTATTTTTTTATTAACTATTAAATACTAGCCTTCCGCCCGCGGCTTCGCCCGCGTGTACTACACGACGTTATATTAAGGTGATATTTTCAGGAATAAAAAGTAGCTTATGTCCTTTCTCAGGCTCTAGACTATCTCTGTACCAAAATTCATTCAAATCGGTTTAGTAGTTTAGGTGTGATTGTGTAACACACAGACAGACAGAGACGCATTTATAATATAAGTAAGGATTTATATATGAACTAGCTGACCCGGCAAACGTTGTTTTGCCATTTAATAGTGGACCCGGTCACCAACATCTTGTGTGTGTGTTTATACACCAAAAGTTGCCTACACCAGACAACAGATAGCGCTAGTTACACACTACCAATAAAGGGGCCCAAGCTTGATCTGTGAAGTAGAGTGAGTGTCAGATAACTCTGCGCGCATGCGCGACTGGGGCATTTTTGGCGGTAGTAACAGTACATTTTTTATTCTATCTATCTTATGGAAAAGATTAGTATTCGATTTTGACCGCTCTTTGGAAACGGCAATGGAAGAAATGACAGTTTTGTATCGAAGGTACGATAGTTAAACGATTTTTCATAGAAAATTACAATTTTTACTCAATTTTCCGGAATAATAAGTAGCCGATGTTACTCTCCAGCTCCGAAACTATCCCCATACCAAATATTACGTCGATCCGTTGCTCCGTTTTGACGTGAAAGAAGGACAAACAAACAAATAAACAAACAAACACACTTTCACATTTATAATATTAGTATGGATACCAGTCTGGTCCCCTATTGGGATAAGGAGAGGACGATGATGGTGATGTTTATTGAACAGACAGCGGTGGGTGGAGGAGCTATCCCGCATGGGCTACATCGACGGCGAGTCGCCGCGGGCCGCCGCCGAGAAGCGGCCGCCCGCGCCGCCGCCGCCCGCGCCCCAAGACGCCGCCAAACGGTGACTGACACTGCTTTATGTTGTTCACCTCTCACCTTCCAGGGTCCTTTTTTAATGGCCCATTTTTTATGTTAACAAAGCACTTGAGTGCGCGGCTATCGCTATCCCGAGCATCTGGTTATACTTAGGCCGTCCTTGGGTACATTTATGATAAGCTGAATAACAAAGGTAATAAACTAAAACTGTTTGACAGTTTTACGATATATAAATAAAACATTTTCACGGATTTTTTCACGCAATTTATTCAACAACTTGGTTAAATTTTAGTTGTTTTTTGAGATTTTTGGTTAATCCGACGTTTCGGCACCTTTCTAGGGGCCGTGGTCACGGAAAACTGATATTTATATGGACAGTTCGCGCAGAAATCTAAGATGTAGTTTTACGATATGTTTTGTTTTTATAATAATAGTTCGAACTCGACCTTTGAGTAAACAAAGAGAAATAGTGTGGTCCATACGATATTTTTTTTTTCACATAGTTATCGATAAAATAACATATAGGAAGTATATATATTTAGAATCTACATGATATTTTTTTAAATTTTCAAAAAACGTTAATTCCGGTTTAAAAAAAAAACGAAATTCAATTTTTTTTGTTTTTTTTTTCTTCAGGATCACATATTATAGTGTACTAGCTTTCCGCCCGCGGCTTCGCCCGCGTGGACTACGCGACGTTATCCCGCGGGAGTGTGATACTTTTCCGGGATAAAAAGTAGCCTATGTTCCTCTCCAGGCTTCAAAGTATCTATGTCCCAAATTTCAGCCAAATCCGTTCAGCCGTTTTGGCGTGATTGAGTAACAAACATCCAAACATCTAAACTTTCACATTTATAATAATAGTAGGATTTTGCAGTACGACGAGTTTATCTCTCTATTGAACATCGAAAACCGCATTCAAAAAATAAAAAATTGCATTAATTACAAAAAAATAATAATGGGGGTAGTCGTAAGAGCATCTTAAGATGCTAGCGGTCATAGAAGGGTAATGAACAGACAGCGTGGGTGGAAAGGCTATCCCGCATGGGCTACATCGACGGCGAGTCGCCGCCGCTAAACGGTTGACTGCTTATGTTATTAACCTACTTCACAGAAAGGAAGTTACCGGTTAAACCTGAATGTACAGTCATGAGCTATTGAAAAAACACAAATAAAAAAAAGTTAATAGTTATGTTATTAACCGATTCCAAAAAAAAGGTGATTACCGGTTAAACCTTAATGTACAGTCACGAGCTATTGAAAAAACAAATAAAAAAAGAAACATCAAAAAACTATAAAACAACAAATTTATAAATTAACCAATAGCATAGGAACGAAAATGGTTTCAGCCCTCTGTGCCTTCCTGGTTTCACCAAAAATATTGCTTAGCAATATTACTCCTTACGTTTGACGTTTCAAAGTGTCACTGTTCTGTTGAGAATAAAAAATAAAAAAAAATAACTTTATATTTGATAAGCTAAGCCACAGCCGTCTCTATCGTCTTCTACAAGCCATGCTATGATACGGAACGGCAACATTGCTGTGACCCGGTTTACTCCTCTGAGTACTCAATCCTATGGAGGTGGCATACCTACGAAAAAGTGAGGTGTAAGTCACAATGTAAGAAAATCTTGGAATTCAATTTTAAACTTCTTCTAATTGTCGTATTAATCGGTCCAGCCGTTTCAGAGATTAGCCGGAACAAACAGACAGACAGACAAAAATTGTAAAACATGTCATTTACATGTTTGTCACGTTGGTATATGTACCGTATATTTAATCATATGCACGTAGTAAAAAGCGGTTATTTAATGTTACAAACAGACACTCCAATTTTATTTATTTGTATAGATGTATAGAAGATATGCCATCTCCATAGGATTCAGTACTCGAGGTTTACTCGCTGTTTACCTGTCAAACGATGCAAACGATGTCAAATCGGTTCACTTAAAACTACGTTGCCAACTTTATGCGCATGGCTAGTGATGTGCCGCTGGGAATATTCCCATTTCCAAGTAATTTACTCTTTGTAAATTTACGGGAATATTCCCAATGTTCCCAGACTAATTTAATTTCAAGTATGGCAAAATTTTCTGTCATATTTATATTTCCTTTTACTCCCATGGTTGCGCAACTACTTACTAGTTTTTGCCTGCGATTATACTTCTCTTAATCTCTATTAAAACACAGAACAAATCTACTGAATGTTAAAATACATAGTTTAATTTGTTAACTGAGCAAAGTAAAGGTCTTAAGCCAACATACTTTGCAGCATTGATTATTATAGATCCTCATAGCCAAGGAAATCAAGGAACAGATATCACATCGAAGAAAATATTAACGGATGCCAAGTGACTAAAAATGTTAATCGAGACTTTTTAACTTCTTAAAGATTTATCAAACTACAAGACGTGCAGACGTGGAATTTGGAGTCGTCCTGTCTTACAACTAGCTCCGATGGGACTGGAACCTATGTACGGGCGAATCGAATTTATTTAATACTTCTTATAAGCTGTTGGCCAGCGTTTATTTCATCAATGTGAAGATATTACAACCCTCGATATTTAATAATAGAATATTTGATAAGATCTTTTTTTATATGGAACTGGGCAGGCATTTGACCACCATCTTGTTTAATCATAGGATGTGGTTTAAGATGCTGGATGTTTGCCCAGGATGCCTGTTCACTCTGGCCTTGAAATGTTCCAGCTTGTAGTTATCGGGGATCACATAAACAGGCAGCGCATTCCATTCTTTAGCGGTTCGCATAAGAAACGAAACTGCGAAGCGCTTGGTGCGGACAAGTAGAGTGTCAACAATATAATAATGATAAGATAGCCAGCGTCAGGTTCCCCGATGGTGGAAAGGGGCTGAAAGAAAAAGGTTCTCTCGCACACTCCCAAAAGCGTATTCCAAAAAATACCGATAGACACGCAACTTTGGGTTGGTGACTGACATTCTGGAGTTCCGCCGGCGCCGTAGCCAACGCTGAGTTTCCAATGAACCTCCTAACACGGTTTTCAATCAATTCCAGAAGTTCTAGCTGATGCTTAGCAGAACCATTCCATAAGTGACAACAGTACTCCATGCACGGACGAATCTGCAATTTGTATATCAAAAGCAGTTGGTCCGTCCGGCGTGAAGTACCGTTTAGAGCCCTAGAGAAGACGCCCAGTTTCTTAGCAGCACACTTTGCAATGGAATCGATGTACTCGCCAAAATTCAGGTTGGATGTTGAGTTCAGGCCAAGAAGTTGCAGATGTTCAGTTATCGGCAAGAATACACCCTGGAAAGTTAGAGTCAGTTGGAAAGGATTCCGTTTTGCAGTGAATAAAATAACCAGTGTTTGAGTAGCATTGAAAGTAGCAGATTAATTTGCTCAACAAGGGATTCTTGACAATAGCAATAAATTATTTATGATTTATGACAAGACTGGATTTCATCATTCGTAGCCTTTACAGTTGAGTGAGATATATCTGATGGTAGTTTAATCTGTATACCCGATAGTATTCCTCAATGTCTCAAGACTAAGGTCTTTGACCAGTGTGTGTTGCCAGTTATGACTTATGGAAGCGAGACGTGGTCTTTTACTATGGGTCTCATAAGAAGGCTCAAGGTCACCAAGCGAGCAATGGAGAGAGCGATGCTTGGTATTTCCCTGCTCGATCGAATCAGAAATGATGAGATCCGCAGGAGAACTAAAACGTCCGACATCGCTTGAAGGATTGCTCAGTTGAAGTGGCAGTGAGGGGGCACATAGCGCGGAGAACCGATGGCCGTTGGGGCGGAAAGGTTCTCGAATGGTGATCGCAAACCGGACGACGTTCCGTGGGCAGGCACCCTACAAGATGGTCCGACGATCTGGTCAAGGTCGCGGGAAGCCGCTGGATGCGGGCAACGCAGGACCGATAAAGATAAAGGTCTTGAGACTTTTTGCCGTGTGAATATGCCATAATAATAAGTCTGCGGTTGTGACTGATTATTATCTTGTTCTTTTTTAAACTAATAATGAAATGTAGTAAATGAAGAGAAAATAAAATAAATAAATATGACTATGAATATGACGACCGATTTGGCGCAGGGGTAAACTACCTGCCTTCTGCGCCAGTGGTCTCGGGTTCGATTCCCGAACAAGACAAATATTTGTGTGCATGAACATGACTATTTGTCTTGGTCTGGGTGTTTTCTATGTATAATAAGTATGTATTTACAAACAAAAAAGTATTTAAGTATATATTTATCCGTTATCAAGTTTACATAGACACAGTTTCTTAAGAAATTTACTATGGGCTTAGATAATTGGTGTGATTGTAAGAAAATATTTATTTATTATTTATTTATTTATTTAAATACACATGTGGGGAATATACGTTAATCAAGCTGTAAATTTTTATAAAAGTTTAATATTATATTACGACATCATGATACGACACTATTGTGATTCAAGTTATTTTAATAAATGACTAGCGGATCCTCGCGGTTTTTTTTTTATTTTTTTTTATTGGTTGATAGGCAAGCGCTTGTCCGCTATCACGCCTGATGTTAAGCGTTGATGCGATCTACGATGAATCGCGCTTGCCTAGAAGGTACCGGTTCACTCGCGACTTGAAGACCCCCAGATTGTACCTATCGGGAAATACAGACTCAGGCAAGGAGTTCCATTCCTTAGCGGTACGGATAATAAAATTAGAAGCAAAACGCTTAGTCCGTGTCCCAGGAATATCCACTATAAAACGGTGGCGCTGATTCGTACGTCTGGTTGTCCGTTGGAAGAAGGGAGATGGTGGAATTAGGTTGTGCAATTCCACTGCACACTCGCCGAAATGTATCCGATAAAAAACCGATTTTACCCGCGTAGTACCCGTTTCCGTGGGAATATCGGGATAAAATATAGCCTATGTCAGTCGAGAAAAATGTAGCTTATTCCTAGCCTATTCGATGCAAACAAACAAACAAACAATCAAATCTTTCCTCTTTATAGTGTCATGATTTTAGAAGGTTTTTCTTATTTTTTAATAGCAACACTGGTAATGCCGTCTCTTGCCGCCATTTTGTTAAATTTAATAGGCTAATCTGTGGTAAAATCGGTGGGGGTAGCTAGGCTTGAGCTCGATTAACGAGCAAAGAGAGGTCATTCTTCAAACTAGCCTCGAGGGGATAAGTTCACTAAGACGTCGACTGTATCTATATGGTTATACCTGTACGTACTATGCCTGTACCTGTAAGTTGGATCAATAATTATATGAGTGTTATCTGGAGTCTGCGTTTTCTTCATATTTCAGAAGCGGTAAAGTACCCACGTAAGTTTATTTCTAAACCTGATAATAAGAATTATTTGCTTATTCTGTGCTATAGTAATGCCAAACGAGTTATTTTATTCTCTTCACGCAGAGAAAGGATAAATATTCCAGATTCCATGTTAATGCGTATTTTTTTATCTAAATGACATTTTAAATACCTTTGCGGTGGATTGTGTTTCGTACATGGTCGGGGCTACTCTCCGACGGAACGGACATAAACTAAATCGCATTTGTGTTTTAATTGATTGTGTTCGTATACGGTCGGGGCTACCCTCCGACTATACTAACATAATTTAAAAAGTCTATATGCGTAGCTTAGTACTAAGATTTTACTAATTCGTGTTCGGGGCTACTCCGATCGTGTTAGTTAAATCTAAAGCGTTAAAATTGGAATATTTGTGTGGCGGATTGTGTTCCGTACATGGTCGGGGCTACTCTCCGACGGAACGGACATAAACTAGATCACACTTTTATTTGAATTGATTAATTGTGTTCGTGTACGGTCGGGGCTACCCTCCGATTATACTTACATAATTTTAAACGCGGGTATGTAGTAGATATTTTCGTATGGCACGATCATAGCGTACCATGAATCTGGCATAATATCTTGATTGTTGTTGTTTAATTTACATGATGTATTAAATGTGGATTGTACAGAATTAATGGAGATGATTGGCATTATTATATTATTAGAGTACTTGCTGTTTATGTTGTTTATAATCTTACACATGGAGCTAGGACTGGCAGTTTTGGCTGTGTACCTACATGTAATGTTTTAAGTAATTAGTGCTAAGTTTTGATAGCCTTTACTGTTGCACAGAGTAAAATCACTTATGGCTACTAAATTTTGCATACAATCCATGTTTTAACGTGGTATCTACTACTAACAGTGAATAAAAGAAAACTATAAGTTATGAAGCTAGTAAGAAGCAGTAAAGAGTAAGAATAATTAATGATTGGTTGCTTACATTTCATTTATCTTAATATTATTAAAATTAATTATTACAAATTTTCCTTTGTTTTTTAATGTATTGAGCGAACGTGTTGTTCTCTGGGTTGAGTGAGTCATGTATGCTTACTGGTTACCTACGTTACCTGGTAAGATTGGTTTAATAGGTACGTATTACTTGCTTACAATTGAATTCTGGCTTTCTATTTATTGATATATTAATTAATAGGTACAAATTTTGTGGATTAAATTAATATGAACCCCGTGAATAGCAATATAAATTGCTTGAACTATGAATATGAGTTTAAATACGAATATTTTAATATGGTATCTTTAAATATTTAAATATGAAAGTCTTTATGTGAATTTGGATATCTCTAATGTGAATATTTTTAATTTTTAATGATGAGCGAACAAATATAAGGTGTTCACTGGGTTGAGTGAGCAAGCTATGCATGCTCACTGGTTACAAGAGATACATTGAATTAGTTTGTTGAAATGCATTAAATTGAATTTGATATTAGGGGGCGATGTATGTATGTTGCATACACTCGTCGGATATTAGAGGGCGATGTATGTATGTTGCATACACTCGTCGGATATTAGGGGACGATGTATGTTTGTGGCATGCACTCGTCGGAATTAAGGGGGCGGTATATGTTTGTGGCATACACTCGCCGGATTTTAGAGTACGAACGATGTATGTTGGTGGCATACATTCGTCTGAATATGTTCAAATGTTAAGTGAGTACGTTTCTCACAGGCTGGTTAAATGAGTACCTACTTATATTTCATACTGGTTTACTACCCGTATGGCCACTTTTAAGATTATTAGATTTAAATGAAACTACAACAGAACAAAGATAATTTCAAACGTTTTATTCTTGTTTTTACAATACTCATTTTACATTTTTGCACTAAGATAAGTAGCTCTTAATAAAAGAAATGGTTTTTGTAAATAATAAAGGATGTAGGTAGCTACTGTAGCTAGTGAACAGTATAAATCATGAATTTTCCTGAAGGGCATATTGTGTTGATAACCTAATGATTTTATTATAGAATGACACGGAACGATCTTTTGCCGATGAATAATGCATACATTCCAAGGTAAATAGCATCTGAGGACGAATACGGCCCGCGCCACCTGGTGCGCCGCTTGGTAGGCCTCCAGGGTGACGTGGCCGACCCAGGGGAGTCTTGAGCAAAGGAGGAATACCCTTCTTCGTAGCTGAATCTGGTCAAAGAGGATTTGAGATGATGCAGAGCATTTTGTTTATGGGAAAGTATTGAAGTTGTTTTGATTAAAATGTTTCATGTTTATTTATTTGCATATCGAATAAAGCTATTTAAGATTTAATTTTCATCTCGCATAACCGACTAAATTTATTGTAACACCCCCTGAAATAAAGTTTGTAAAGGTCTAAAACTAACTAAAACAAAACAAAACTATAAAAACTTATCTTTTCATAGAATCATTTAGATGTTATCAAAATACCCTTAGGGAAGAATGAAAAGCCTTTTAAATCTACAGTTGCCTACGTGCTTGACATTGAGTATCTAGTAGGTACCACAGCTGTAGCAGTAGATACCTTTAAAGTATAATTGTCAATATGCGCTCTAATTATCGCAACATAGTACCTACTTACTTATAAGGATATTTATACACTAAATTATGTTTGCATCATTTCTTTTTCGTTGCATAATAAGTATCCACATGCTCCACAATTTGAGTAGGGGTTATTGTCTTACCTAGTTAAGATTTTTATAATTACCTTAGTTTCCATTTATACGAAATCCATACCATATCTTGATTCCCATGAGTGGTCAATATCCATGAGCTAGGTTTGTTTTTCTATGCCTAGGTCTATGCCCAGGTGACCTTTACGCAGGACTGGATGTATTTCTGATCTTGATAAGATTAGACATGATGACGATTCACTTTTGAATAAGAGCACACTATTAAAGTCGCGAATTTAGTATTCCAAGATTGCGATTGGGTAATACTTTTATAAACTGTGATCTGTGTCACTTAGATTGTTATAGACCTTTTAACTATGGAAACAATATTAGTTTCTGGTATAAGCTTAACAACCTCCATAGCAGTGTTGTAGATACGGTATACGTACGCATAGGTTTTCGGGGTGCCGCTGTCTCTGAGGTACCTACCGGGTTCGATTCCCTGTCGGGTGTATGTTTAAAGCGGACTTTTCAACATTCTGCCCGATTGTATGGGGTAATCCCCGTCGTTGTTCCCAAATGCCATAACACAAGTGCTTGAGTTACTTAGTTCGGGATGGAAGCAATGTAGGTATGCAAAGATATCCCAAATTTACTATTTCCTATTACTTATTTTATTTTTTGTAGCTTTGTTCAAGTGGACATTTCGTCTATTATTTTTGTTACATGTAGCTTAATTTAAAAGAATTCACTATGCTTGACTTTTTAAATTTGAGTTTAGTGGCAAACTTAAATCTCAAATTTAATTTAAATTCAAACTAAATTGTGGATGAGTGCTAGAGAAAGTTTATCAGGAACATACTTTTCTGAGTCTTCTACATAATTAGACAATAAAGCCATAAGACTGAGTAGAAATCGTCATTCTTTACATTTTTCCGGGTACGTCGAAGATTCTTTATCTAAGTACCTAGTTTGATAGATACATAGATTAATTCTTTATTTGTACACAATATTACGAACAGAACAATCACACACGAAATAATAATAATAATACAAAGATAACAAATTGTAAACCAAATGGTGGCCTTATCGTCTTACTGCGGTTTCTTCCGGGCAACTCAGTTTTGGTTTAGACAGATGGAAAATCTTACAGCCAAAATCACTAGAAGCTATTTTGCTATTTGTGCGTACTGCGTAGTGTTCTAGATCTCTCTTAATGATTTAGATGCAAGTCAAAAGCAGAGATACTTAGTTGCTTAGACAGCACTGCAAGAAGCATTCACTGATATCTATTCTAGTTGTTTTCATTAACATAGTGATGAAATGATGTTTCTAATGCAAAAACATGTAAACAGTCCATAGTGCATTTAAGTAGATCGTGTTTATTACACTGTCAAGTTGTAACTGATGTTTTCCTAATTAAGCAAAATAAAGTAAAACGATTATTGCTCAATCACACCTCTCAATTTATTAAAATGTTCTATACATCTTCATGCAAACATTTTAATTCATGTTTTAAACTTGTTCTAACAAATAAAGCCACAAGTAACCACTGCTGTAGCATACCAAGTTGGTTTTGCCGTGTTTTTGTTGTTATTGGCGGTATGATTTAAAATTAGTTTTTGAGGATTTTAATACTACCGTCCTAGTGTACTTACGTATTGACAAAATATGATTTCAAATTATGTGAATCTAATTTATTGTTATCTTAATGAGCATTAATATCTTTATTAAACCAAAAATCAAGTAGATCTGTCAAATTTACCGTCTCATTTGGTAGGCTCGTGATACTAAAATTCTTAGCAGTTTACCATCCTCACGGACCTTTGAAGTTCCTTCGCATATTCGCGTAATCATTTCCATATTTTTTAGATCTGGTCAGTTGAACATTTGTTTCTACTATGGTTGAAGGTACTAAGTACCTTACCTACTAATGTTTATAAAAGAATATGAGAATTCATATAGTTACATTTATTTCTATTGATTCATTATCAGATACATCTATTTCTTTTGAATGATTAATAAAATTGATTTGGTTACTATGTGTGTTGTGAGTTTACTGCTTTCAGATGACAATTGTAGCATCCAGTAGGTATCACAGGGTGATCGTTGTTGTGATGATGGTGATCATCGTGGGCTGTGGTTGTAAGTCGGATATTGAGACGAGTGGATCGCTGATACTGAAGTTGAATTATATTGAAGTATATATTATCATGTCATGTATCTTATCTCATTTTACTAATATTATGATTGCAAAAGCTTGTATGTTTGTTCCCCAATCACGGCTATCGGCGGGACGGATCTTTGAAATCTTTTGTCTGTGGAATAACATATCGGCTTCTTTTGACCCCGGGAGGATATTTTATTCCCACGGGAAATCATCGTGTTGTTAATTCATTTGGGCGAAAAGCTGTTCATGATTTTACTTGTCCTATTTCTATCCATGGTAATATACTTCGACATATCCCAATTATAATTATTAAATCTATTTACACTAATATTATTCATAGTAATATGAATATTTGTTGATAAGAATGCGGGTCATGCTCGTATGAGGATACCTTGTAGACATTTTTAAGTTTTGATATTATATAAATATAAATTGCAAACTTGTTTAAAATCATTAACTTATTCATTAGAAATGATAATAATATGATCTTTTGATTTTCATGTACGGAGTGGAACCATGTATTGTACTATTCTAACAGAGGCAGAGAATAGATGCATTTAAGATTTGGTGCTGGAGAAGAATGCTCTGGAAACCTTGGACAACTGGTTGACAAGTTGGAAAAGCAAATTGTTGCTGTGACGGTTCAAATTGTATCTGCGCCATCTTCATTATTAGTGTAACTTCCTTGTAAGAATATTTAAATTAATCGGTAATAATGCCTATTACGAACATGCCTTTAAATAATTCCTTTAGTTGTCCTAATTCATATCTTGATTTAATACAAATTGTGCACTATGGTAAATACGTATCTATAACTTGGTTTGTTAATCATATCTGGGTAAAAATTGGTAACTGTGCAGAGGCCTACAGTTGTTTTTGTAAGGACTAAACTAGGTCAAACTTAGCGATAGTTAAATTCATCTAATATTAGGTCTTTAATCCTTTCATGACTCGTAGTTGCTTTTTCCACTATTTGAGTGAAGTGATAAGGGTGTCTAGTTATCAGGTTAAAGTTAAATTCTGTTCCTACCTATTCCTAATGTAACATTCTTAGGGATTTTGCTTCTGACACCATCTAATATTCTTGAATGTAGCTCCTGACAATGCATTGATGTAAACTAGTACCAAGCTAATCCATTTTTCTTTTATGACCCATAACTAATGCTTATAGATTATAACCAGACTTTACTTTAATCATTCCATATACTTACTTACACATGATTATAAAACAAGTATAGTTTCAAAATAAGTTTTCTAAGTAATAATAGTCGCTTGTTAACGAATGTCATGATTATGTTAATTGATACATTGATTCAAATAGTTTTAGATTAGTTTGTTATTGATAATTTATTTTATTTGATTATGTATTACTTAACGATTTACTAAAACAATATTTTCACGATAATATCTATATTCTAAACAAGTCATCGGCTTCCTTAAAAGTTTATTGTTGAGCATTGTGTAATATAATGTATTTGTTTCAATTATGTTTTAAGTTTTAACTTAAGGTTTTTATCACTATAAGATTAACCTAAATAGGTACATAGTTGTAAGACTTAACTATTGAGAATAGTTGTGTATCAGTATATTAGCTGTATACTTACCTAATTGATTCTAAATAATTTTTATATGTGCGTCGGGAGACAGCACGTTATCAGATGGCCGAATGTCATGATTTTAGAAGGTTTTTCTTATTTTTTAATAGCAACACTGGTAATGCCGTCTCTTGCCGCCATTTTGTTAAATTTAATAGGCTAATCTGTGGTAAAATCGGTGGGGGTAGCTAGGCTTGAGCTCGATTAACGAGCAAAGAGAGGTCATTCTTCAAACTAGCCTCGAGGGGATAAGTTCACTAAGACGTCGACTGTATCTATATGGTTATACCTGTACGTACTATGCCTGTACCTGTAAGTTGGATCAATAATTATATGAGTGTTATCTGGAGTCTGCGTTTTCTTCATAATAGTATTAGTATGGATTATTATTAAAAATCTTACAAAAAAATCTGTTTTACTAAGTAGGCATTGGGAATATTCCCGGAAACATTGGAAATTTACTGGGAATATTCCCGGGAAAATTGGAAACTTTCGCCATAGTAGTGATATTAAGTTTCGCATATTCATTTTGCTGTGTAATTTTGGCCAATGGAACGGTTAGCACAAAACAAAAAAAGATTGAATTACATTATAAGCAATTTTCCCCAATATTTCCACTTTTGGGAATATTGCCGGGAACGCTTCTGGGAATATTCCCAATGTTTCCAATATTTCCGGGAACGGCACATCACTACGCATGGCTTGTAGAAGACGATAGAGATGGCTGTGGCTAAGCTAATCCATTGTTACAGAATATGCAAAGAGAGCCCCAACGCTTCTGTGGACGTGCCCACGCCGCTCACCTCCGTCAAAATGAGGTGAGAATACATACAATCAGTTTGTTATTGTACACTTACATTAATATCATTGACCTCTATTATTATATTACACACTGGCAGGCCTATTTCACTCGTGTCGGCTCGAAAACGCGGCGGCAACGCCGGCGGTGTAAATCCATAGAAATTAGGTCCGCAAAAGAGCTAGAATATATGCGATAGAAAGAGATGCAACGAGTGGCCGTTCGTAATTTGCGCCGTACAAGCTGAATTCTACTTTATTGCGTTATAGTTAGAGTTGCTATTTATTTAAATGACTTAGCGGAGTGAACTATCTGTTACATAGTAACTATTTAGTAGTGATTGTGACACTGGACAGGCTGTCTCCATACAAATGTCAGCTAATTTTGTGTGGCAATTTAAAGCGCCACTACGAGCGTCCTGAGTACTAATTTTGACATAATCATTACCACAGTCGACATAAGAAAATCACTACTTTTTGTTACATGGACACTCGTATCTGCCTACGGCTTGGCCTACAGCGCCAAAATGGCGATACTCAAATAGGCACAAAAATATTTTATGACAGCCAGTCCAGTGTGTAAATAATAGAGGTCAGTGCCTACTTATTAATCAATGTTGGGGTTACTTTAATTAAAATATAAAGTAGGGTAAACTAGCCTATTGTTGGTACCCATCCAATTAATTACACCCCTGAGTTAACTCATATGGCAAAACTAAGTGCCAATTTTGCATAATATAATAATTCTACTGTATTATTATAAAAATATAATATGCAAAATACATAAGCAAGACGCCCAGTATCGAAGGAATGCAGGATCAGCGAAAAGAACGAATGTAAACACCAACGCGCAAGCCTGACGTCACAAACTACGTCAAGATAAAACTGAAAAATTGTATGGAAGGAAACATGAATCGCGCTTAAGGCTGCTACTAACTAACTATACTAATGTAGATTTTATATTATTTTTATGCATTTACAATGCAATTTTGTAAGTTTTGTATTGTAAATGCATAAAAATAATATAAAATCTCAATATGGCTGTTTCATCTTAATCGATTGTTAAACATTTGTAAAAATGTTTCTTTCGGATGCGAGGGTTTCCTCACATTGATGAAGCAACGCTGGCCTACAGCGTAACAAGTGATAGCAAAATTCGACGAGTCGTGTAAGCCTTTCGGTAGCTTAGTTGGTCAGAGCATCGGGCCGGATTCCCGGAGGCGCGGGTTCGAATCCCGCCTGAAAGCTACTTATAGGGCTCGTGGTTTTTTACTATCACATTTTTCCTATACTAATGTAGTATTAATTTAGTACTCTACCGCTCTACTCTACCGTTTACTCTACCCGTGTACAGCAAGTCTTACAGTTTCTCAGATGCGTTGAATAAATACGAATTCCAACTACTAACAGTTGGAACCACCTAGCTCGGAGGAAGTACTTCCCTTTTCGCTGAATATCTGGCAAAACATCCTGCCTCTACAACTACTTTATATTTAACTAGCGGCCGCCCGCAGTTTCACCTATGTGGTTCGCGTTCCCGTGGGAATATCGGGACAAAAAGTATTCTATGTCTTATTTCAGCCTATGATCTATCTCTGTTACAAGTTTCATCCAGATCAGTTCAGTAGTTTTTGCGTGAAAGAGTAACAAACGTACATCCATACTCACTAACATTCGCCTTTTATAATACTAGCTTTCCGCCCGCGGCTTCGCCCGCGTGGACTGCACGACGTTATCCCGCGGGAATTTGATACTTTTCCGGGATAAAAAGTAGCCTATGTTCCTCTCCCAGCTACAAAGTATCTATGTGCCAAATTTCAGCCAAAACCGTTCAGCCGTTTTGGCGTGATTGAGTAACAAACATCCAAACATCTAAACATCCAAACATCTAAACTTTCACATTTATAATATTAAAGTAGGATTAGTAGGAAGTAGGATGCATGCAGAACTTGAGTTATCAATTTTTTCTGGTCTTTCAAGCTATAACTAGGGTGCCAATAATAATACGAGTGCCGCCAATAGAGCAGTTTACCCTAAATGCTGCAAATTATAGACAATGATGAAAACAGTCAGAGAAGCATATTAAGGTAATTCAGTACCTTTAAATATGTATCTTTATCATAAAACTTGTAAAAAATGTATGAGAGGCAGTACAGTTTGAGAAACAATTATATAAATTGAAATTAGACTTTTTTTTAACGTATCCCCAACAATGAATTTAACCACCATTACATTGTAGACCCATAACAAATTGAATCACATAGTTACCTTTTGACCGCCATGTCTTCTATAGAAGACAAACGTTTTTGTGTCCTCTACGCTAAGACTTTAATATGAAGATGATAACTAATAATTTTTTTTTTCTTTTATTTTGTCTTCTATAGGAGACATTGGCGGTCAAAAGGTTAAAGCAGTTTCTTATTTACTAAATGATTCTTTTAAGGATCTATGTGGTTTAAGATTTCATTATTATTACATTAATAGCTAATAACTATTCTCAAGTATTCATAATATGACATGTAGCTGAAATAACGCAATACCTGATATGTAATTATTAATTCCAAATATAATCAAAAATACTTTTTAATCATATTATCCACCACATTGGAGGTAAAGTGATGATAAAGCTGAAGGTGGAAGCGCACAAATACCGGAATCCTCAACCACTGAGGAATTGGTTATCTTATCTCTAACCGGAACCGGAACTCAACAATGTTAAAAGCATCGTTGTGGTGCCAGACTAATATTAAGATGGTGGTAGCTAGCCAGGCGGACTAAGAAAAAATCCTGCTTAATACAATATGTACCCACCCTGGGAATCGAACTCGGGACCTCTAGGGCTAATACCGGTAGTGTGTGTACTACTAGACCACAGAGGCGGTTAAAACTCAACTGTGTTCTCAACTTCGGTCATATTATATTGAACAAAATTGGCACTTAGTTTTGCCATTTGAGTCCAACTCCAGGGTGCCATTATTGGTGCAGTTTACCCTTTATAATAACCAATTTATTTTTAGTGTGATACAGACTTGTTTTTGAAGTTGTCCCAGGTTTTGCGCTATTTATGTTACACATTGAATACTCATATTAAATTAATGTGTTGTTATTTTATAATCGGAGAAAGAGAACATCAATTAATTTATACAATGTGGGAAGACGAAGCAATGCGACAATAAATTAAATGTTTACGAAATTAAATTTATTGTCGCATTGTTGTCTGGTAATGATAACGGTCCTAGTATGCAAAAGATCAATTAAAAATATCAAATAGTTTAATATTTTTTGATTTGTAACTTTTTCAACACGATGTATATTGTAAGTTATTGCCGCCAAAAGCTGATGTCATCGCTGTCGTCTCGCGTCTCGTTGACATCTGACGTTGTATGGTATAACAAATGGTGTTGTATTTTATATTAGTTTTGTTAATTATTTAGTTTATTTGAAAGAACAGTTTTTCTTAAATTTCGAACCTAGAAATTTTTTGATAGCTTCAAAATGATTGTATTAAATAGTGCCAATGATTTCATTTATTGTCGCATTGTCGTCCCCACATTGTATGTTTTATTAGTAATGTTTTATTGTTAATGTATTTTCAACACATATAGTTTAAGATGAAATAAATAAATAATAAATATCGCAGGTTGTTCATTCTTATATTATGCGTGTTTTGCTGATGCGATGTACCTAACATAGTTTTGAAGAGTGTAGATTTTTGTATAATAGCCGAATGTTGGTATTTTAGCTTCAGTATCATTTAATATAGTGGGAAATTAGAAACATTTACTAATTTAGTCATTCTCTCGAATTTAACTCTTTTTTTCTATTTTCTTACTAGAAAAGCATTTATATAGTACGCAGTTGGAAGTTCAATTTTAGTAGGTAAAATTAAAATCTAAACTATTTTAAACTTCAAATCTCGAAGACAACTTAAATTATGAAATGAAGTTGTTAAAACAAATATTAACGACTAATCAATAAAATAAAACCAGAGTTCACCAATAGATGTTAAACAGAATTGTTTAAACAGTGAATCCTAAAACCCTGTTTAAACACTAATATGTGCTGTAATCGACTGTTTCACATAACCGAAGTTATCGAGGTAGTTTAAACTTAATTGCTAGAAGAAGACCAAAGAACAAGACAACTATACTATCACTGAGTACAATAAACTCATATGTAGAAAAAAAACCAATAAAGAACCTCCTTTTTTGAAGTCGGTTAATAAATACCAAAACTAAACTATCATGCAAAAATCTTCACTCCTAACTTCACCCAACGTTTTCAGGGAACGTAATTCACCGAGAAAGACTAAAAACTCCGCTCGGTACAGCGGTTTACATCATCCTTTAAACCTTGAAGAGAAAAATCAAGCACGCTTATCATGGCATGGCAAAGACCATTCAACTCTAATTAAAATAGACTGGCCTATAGAAAACTCTTCCGTTAGCAATCTTACCACAAGCACTTTAAACTCCAGTCCTTTAACTCCTATAACACCTGTATATGATATCCTTGACAGTGATTCTGAAGTCAGCGAAGCAAATAAGCGCACGATAAAAGTTAATAATTGCTCTAATTGTGACGAAGAAAAGTGCTTGAAATGCGAATTGAAAGCTGCTGACATTGAAGTTAGTATGGACCTTAAAGATAGCTTAGATCCAAGCCCAATACATTCTACTGACGTTAGCTATCAGAACTTGAACAGGCTTTCTGCAGTATCAACCTCTTCGAATTCAGAGTCTGATAGAAAGAGACAGGAGACTGAAAACATGAAAGTGATGACGTCATCTCACGAAAGCACTTCCAGTTATTCAAATGCGAGTTTGACGAAACAAAGCGATGATTACGAAACGTTTAATTTTAACCGCCCCAATTATATTAATTTACAGTCCTCTTCCACTTCTAAAAGTTCCCCCGGTAGCCCTTTAAAAAGTCCTCTAAAATCTACTATAAGTATTACATTCCGATCGCCTACTAAGACTAAAACTCCTGACTACGAACCAATAGACAATATAGACACGCCCACCAATGAAAGAGATTCAGTCTACGAAGATATAGATTTAGAGAAAAACTTGTCTATAGTTGAAGAAGCTAGCGTTCCCGAAACTGACGCGTGTTTACCGACGCAGCAGGCTTGCCAACCTGAAGATTTCAAAGATTTAATTATTCTAGAAACCCCAACTGACCAAGGAGTAGATGTGTATAGCCAAGTGAAATTCTTCAAAAAAAGCATAGAGGAAGTAAACGCTATGATTTTGGAAACACCTGAAAAGGAAATGCATTATGAGAATGTCGGTTTTGAACATAAAGAATATGAAAATATTAACGTGGAAATGCTAAAGATCTGTGATAAAGATTTGAGTCTCAACATTGATAATAAAGAACCTATAGAAAAAGACAATGGTAATATTATCAAAGTCTCCAATCTAAACGTTAGGGAGTTGGCTACTAGATTTGAAAGTCCAACAGAGCAAAAAGGCCCTTTCACTTTCGAAAAATTCAAGGCTGAAATCAAATACCCGAGTCTTGAAAGAAAAGAGGAAGATAAAAAGATAAATAACGAACCCAGAAAAAAGGATTTAACAATTAAACTCCCGCCTCCCGTCTCCCCAAAAACGTATAAGCTCTCTAAAAATTCTTGCAACGCGCGTTCTTTAGACGAAAACGCTTTCACTAAAGAGTTCGGCAATGAAAAAACTTACGTTGACCGAAGAAAAAGTTTAGAAGTCAAAGGCAAGAACAAGGTGTTGCCAGATCTAAATTTGAATATCGAAGAAACTACTAAAACTGGTAGCATTACTCCTACGACTGAGAATAAGATTTCTTTGGTGCAGAGATTTGAAAAGCGTCCTACGGAGTTAAAAGCTTTATTGAATTTCGATACGGAGAAGAAGTTGAGTAGAGAAAGGATAGAGAAGTATAAGGAAGAGAGAAGGAATTTTCTAAGAGAAAAGTATAGTTCACAGTCTTTTAGAAGTAACCCTGAACAGTTGACTAGGATTAAAATTAAGAAAGAGCAGGATAAGATTGAGACTTGCGAGAGGTTAAAAGAAGACTTGCCCAAGTTCGAAAGGCGGAATACAGTAGATTTAGGACAGAGAATGCGGTTCTCTCTAGCGAAGAGTGTCAACAATTTGGACACTATCCCATCCCCTTCTAGTCCAGAGAAGAAAGAAAGAGACGGGGAGAGTAGTAATGGCGCTGGCCGCAAAGAGTTTGATAGGTAAGTGTTTTTATATAGTTTAGTAGGATTTTGGACTTGATTCTGGCAACATTCGTTATTTTTCTGTATGTCTGGGCAAAGGTTCAAACTTGATACTTTACCAAGAGAGTGGAGAATATTATTTAGCTCATGACATTTAAATGCCTGCTATTTATAATGTTCAGCAACGGGCAAACACTGATGACTCTAGAATGTTTCAAAATACTTATTAGCATTATCTGCATAATCCAGTGCATTTTGACATATTTGCCACATTATTTTGGTAATACATAGTTATCTCTTGTAACTGTAGAATGCCAGAATCAAGTCTGTCATATACATTGATAAACATGATTTCTTTTCACAGCAGATACGTTTTGAATTTGTGATAAAATAAATTATTGTCTTTAAAATTTCCAAATGAACACATACGATAAAGAACAAATAGTTTTTGAATGATCCAAATATTTTTTGTAATATCTTATGCTACAAATGGCTACAAAAATAACCAGCACTGTAAGAGTAGATTTGCTTATGGAGGAATTCTCGATATTTCTTGAGATATTTTTATATTATAGAACTAATAAATTATAGCTAGAGTAGTTTCCTTCCATTGTAGTATATTTCATTCAGTTCCTTTCATCTTTTTGTGTGTGAAATTGTCTTAACATTTTGCGCTGATTAACTACAAACAACACATTAATAAAAGTGCTAAAATTTTGTTTTGTGATTAGAAAAAGTTTCAATATCTTATTTAAAATAAATAAAATTTTGTAAAATTTCTTTACTTTTGTATTCTATGCACATGTTTTGCTAGCTTACAAAAGACTATAATCAATTTATGAGTACTAAGATATCCTATTTTTGCATCCGCAAAGGTACCGAAACGCTAGTAAATAAACCTAACAAAGTAACAGAAAAATCTAATAAAACAAATAAATTTAAAGGTTTTCTTACAAAAATCGAAATAAAATTTAACCGTTCAAGTTTATTTTTTTGGATGAAATTGAAGAAATTATATGCCTAAAATATCAAACATGTATTTATATGACCATTCTATCTAATATTTTAGTACATATAACCGTTCAAGGTTATTTTATTTAAATTTAGGATGAAATTGAAGTTTTATATCTAAAATATCAAAGATGCTTTTAAATGACCATTCTATCTATTATATTTATCTGTAATTATTTAATTAACAATTTTTTTTTACAGTCGGAATGAGAAAATGTCTCCCTCATACCACATCAAAGATATGGCCGCGCTTTTCGAACAAAAATCGCAAAGTAATGGTTGACGAAGCGCACGCGGCGCCGCGCGACACAACTAGGTTAGTAGGACACGGTTACTATTGTAGACCACCAGGCGTGTGAAATCTCAATGCAAGAGTTATAAGGTAAACTGCCATGATTGGGTTGTCAGTTAATGGGTTTTGTAAAAACTACCATTTTAGTAGTTTTTATTGCGTTAAGTTTTAAAGAGATTTCAGTATTACTTAGAATGATTTAAGTCTTGAAGAAAGTACGCTACTCCATACAGTTTTGTACAAAATTGGTTATTGTATAAACTTGTTGTTACAAGAAGTATGGTAATTTGAAATAATATGGTGACTAGAAGATTGAACTCATAAGGCCATTTCACAAATATATTGAAGTTCCGATTGGAGTCAATATTGACCCTTTGTTAGAAGCAATAAGGATGAAAATGCATTGAACAAACACGCCTGGTGTTGAGTACAGTCACCGACATTTTTATGTGTATTTGCTGCACTGCAATGTATTTTTTACAAAAATCTTTTCGCATATTGTCTTTCTTTCGCAGATTTAGTCTGTATTTAATACTTACAGAAAAAAATGTTTTAATGACAATGCGAAAATAATTTTGCAAAAAATTTAAAATGCGTCAAATCCTTAAAACGAGGTTATCATGTTCTTTTAATAATTAAATTGACAGATAAATATTCTTATTATTTTGGATCGATACAATATATTTTGCAAATCACGGTCTTGTATGTATAGTATAATATAATTTTTGTTCCAATACGTCTTATGTTGGTACGTTTTGTTTATAAGAATGAAGATATTTCATAACAACTAAAATACATAATGAATTAAGAAATGTATAAGAATAATGTTAATGACGGTGACTGTATGTCAGTTTAGAACTTATGTTGTTTTTATGACAACGGAAAATTTAATAATATTTGATCATTTAATACATACCTAATACATTTTTTGTAAATTCCGTTAGCATAAAAAACGCATAAAAAGTAGTGAGTGAAAAATTTTACTATAAAATTATTATGAAATTTATAAAATTAAGTGCTTCTTGGTGCAAATTCTTTGTTAAAAAAATGTGTAATCTTTTTCATATAAAAAAGCAAATTTATGATAGGTAATAAAATATACATGTTATTTAACCTGTATTCGCGCGGCGTCTCTTGTAAAATTGTTATTATTATTTTTAAGTAGTTAA
This sequence comes from Crambus lathoniellus, assembly GCA_949710035.1. Lineage (NCBI taxonomy): Eukaryota > Metazoa > Arthropoda > Insecta > Lepidoptera > Crambidae > Crambus > Crambus lathoniellus. Next base: position 5,346,760 of record OX453324.1, on the reverse strand, counting down.
CTGTACCCCAAGCATGAAAAACTATCGTTATGGTACCTAAACTATACCGTGCTACCAAAGCTGTCAAAGTGCTGCCTATTGACTTTTAGTTCCGTAAACAACCGAAGTCGGCGCTGCTCTGGTTTTCATACAAAATACGATAATGAGTGAGTTTTTCGTGCTTGAGGTACTGATTTGGATGTAATTTGTACAGTATGCTAAAGTGGAATCTCATAACTTTTCTTTTTCTAACACTTGTGTATAATGATTGTACATGTAAGTGACTTGTTGACTTATTTATTATTTTTCATACTCATTATTATGACTATTATTATTAATTATTACTATTTTTTAATAATAACCATCACACATTAATTTCTAGTATTATTTTTCCATTTTTTTGTTTTGTACATACACGCACGTAAGTTTTTTGTTGTTTATCGTTATTATATTATTACCTAACTTTATTGTTTGTTTAGCAATGAAAAATGGCTATCTACAATCACCCTTTAAGTTTGTTTACATTTGCCATTATTATTATAGCATTATTTTTAGTTTACAACAGTATTAAGCACAATTTTATTTTACACCTTATATAAAAAAGAGATACTTTACTTTATGTTATGATATTTACTGTATATTGCAGAATATGACAAAAAAATTTAAAGAAATGCTCTTCATTTCCTGTTTTTCAAAGCTTATTTCTGTTTGTAAACTATGACAATTTTAAGACCACACACCCACCTTTAACATTATTTTATTTTTATTTTTATTTTATTTGTAAATTTACAAACAGAATTGAACAATATTTTGCAGACTCATAAAAACACCGCAAAACTGCATTTTCGACCATATCCGACTTAAAATTGAGTTCATAACTACAAAAGTATATTTGATTTGCGATTTTATTTATTACAGAAGGAATTTTAATGATTTGATTTCATTCGTCTCTCTATTATTACTATGTGTTGCCATACTGTAGGGAACTAATAAAAGATTGTGCATTTATTAATAATATATTTTTGTAAGCAGTATTCAAGTGTTTAGCGGAATAGACTTAGATAATATATTAGTGATGTCAGTGATACTATTTTAGGTGAAATAATAATTATAATACTCGCATAAAAAACAAAATATTTCGAAACTTGGCTAAGAAACCATAGAAAATGCTTTCGTAATGTAGTGGACTTAGGATTGCGTCGCCTACGTATGGTCGCCGTAATGCAGCGGTGAACTATGTCACTAGTGGCGATATCTTCATATACAAAACTCTTGAGGTCAGGTCAGGTTGTCTGACTGACGACAACGCACAGCCGAAACTACTGGGTGCAAGAAGCTGAAAATTGGCATGTATGTTCCTAGGGGAGTGTAGGGGAGCACTCATCATCATCATCATCATCATTTCAGCCGTACGACGCCCACTGCTGGGCATAGGCCTCCCCCAAGGATCTCCACAACGATCGGTCCTGCTTGGCCCGCATCCAGCGGCGCACCGCGACCGCGCACCAGATCGTCGGTCCACCTTGTAGGGGGCCTGCCCACTGAACGTCGTCCGGTTCGCGGTCGCCATTCGAGAACCTTTCCGCCCCAACGGCCATCGGTTCTCCGCGCTATGTGTCCCGCCCACTGCCACTTCAACTGAGCAATAGGGGAGCACTAGGAGAGGATTTTTGGAAATTTCCCTTCTAAGGGGGTAAAAAGGGGTCCACGCGGAGACGAGGTCGCGAGCAGAGCGCTAGTATGCGTTACCGGCCAAACCCGATTTTAGGACAAACTAGTTTTTCCAAGGACAAATCAGTTCATCATCCTTTAGTCAGGCGATAGAATAAACCGGGATTGTTTCACAAAAAAAAATAACCACGAAATTAAAGGCGATCGCTTCGCAGGACTTCTGAGGCAAACTCGCTCTCCGAAATGTCAACGCGATGAACTGTGGCGTAGGAAAAACTAGTTTCTCCTAAAAGCGGGTTTGGCCGGTAACATATACAATACAAACTAGATGTGAGTTCACATTTGACAAGTAAAACTAATCTATCATCTCTCTCATGGTCTAGTCACGTGTTACTTTCTACAAAGTACGGTCGCGGAGCACGAAGAATCTCGTACAATGACCTGTTATTACCTAACCCTGTCGCTCCCGCGTGGCAGTTGTCCCACCGCCGGCGATGAACGAGAAGCGAGTAGAGCTAGAACTAGAAACGAGTCAGCGAGCAGCGGAAAGCGATTGTGTAGTTCCAATAGTTATGTATCTGGGCTATTGTGCGAGTGCGACGGGCGATTACTCGGCGTGAGTACTGACTGCCAAGCGAGCATCGCTGAGAGAGTATAGCTGAGCGAGTATTATCTTTGGTAGCTTGAGACTAAACTAGTGGAGCGAGTCCTCACTGGCAGTGTGAACAGTCAGCGATCAACTTTTATTATATGCCTCTCTTTTGTTTACACGGAATGTATATCTATTGTACGTTTCTTGAGCGAGAAAATAGCTGATAGTTAGTCGCTCCCTCGCTGGTGGTGGTGGAACTGCCTAAATATGGTTGCATCAAGCTCGCAGATGCGAATTGCGATGACCGCCGGCTTAAAGGATCTGTGCTTTAGATCAGTAGGCATTGGCAAGTTCTCGCGGCGCGCTTGCTGGGCTTTCAAAAGAAACTCTGCCGCCTGAACGGAGTAACGTAGGTGAGTATCAGTCATACTTACGCCGTTACTATCATGACGTTAGACGCTGACAATAGAACTCTTATTCATCTGAGGAGAGTTCCTTCACAACCATTTTTTTCATAAAGGACTTGAGGTATGTAAGATTAAAATCCTTTTTAAAAAATATAGAGGGTTATTTGCAAAACTCCAACAACCTTGCAGGAAAAATTAATAATAACATCACAAACAACAAAGTTCGTTCTACGAAGAAGACCAGAAAAATTCGACGTTTCTTACAAAACACGACTCGTTTGTATTCTACTCTACTCTCTTTGTTCCATGTAGCATAGGTCCTATGACAGCTCATTTTCGTGCAAGGAAAAATGATGTTCTATACAAGGGGATAGGGTATAATTTTCTAGCATTAGCTGCATTTAAAAAATCTAGCTCCCTTTTTTGAGTTTTATTCCCATAGCATAAGGAAATGTTTGCTTTGCACGAATGAGCTGTCATAGGACCCATGCTACATTGTAAAAAGTATAATCCTCTGTGTAAATATAAGCCTCTGTGGTCTAGTGGTTCATACCACGGATTTTAGACCCAGAGGTCCCGGGTTCGATTCGCAGTGGGGGTACATATTATTGTATTCGGTTTGGTTGGTGGTAGGACTTGTTCTTAGTCCACCTGGCTAGCTACCACCATCTTATCTAAGTCTGACGCCATAAAAATGATGTTTTCAGCATTATTGTGTTCCGGCAGTTAAAGATAAGATATCCAGTTCCTCAGTGAAAGAGGATTCCGGGAGTAGAGCGCTTCCACCTTCAGCCTTATCACCACTTAACATCAGGTGTGATGAAGGCTCCGGCCCACTACGAGTGGGTAGCCTTGTGGGGAGCTGGGGAGGAGGCTCCCTCCCTCTGTTCGGACCCCTCTCAAGCTTTCGAGCTTGCTAGGGGGCGGGGCAGGGGTTAGAACCGCCCAGCCCTGACGCGAAGCCTATTAGGCTTGGCGGGAGGGCTGGGTGCGGCGAGGGACATGCCCTGGGTGTGACCGAGTCCAACATGCCGTTTGGTATGCCTAAAGACCGCATTCTCCTCTTGTTACAAAAAAAAAAAGGTGTGATGAAGGCTAAGTGCTAACCCGTTGTGGATAAAAAAAAAATAGTAAACTACTCCTGCGAGGTTGTTGGTGTTTTACAAATAAACCTGTACAATAATAGATGATATAATAATGGTAGATGATATAATAGGTATATCACGCGGATGACTGGCCGGAGGTGGCGCAGGACAGACCCAGATGGAAGCTCTTATTATCGGAGGCCAAGACTCACTTTGGGTCGCTGCGCCACCCTAATAAGTAATAGGTATAAAAGTAAAACTGGCCATATTTTTAAAACTTTGTTTTTAAGGATAGCTATCTCTAAACTTTTTAGATTCCGATTATGGAAGTAATAAAAGCCTATATTATATTAAGACATTTGCGTTATTAGTATTTACCGAAATCATGTTTTTTCATTTTAATGAAATCATGTTTAAGGAGGTTATTTCAATAAAATAGTGTCACTGGCACACGAACGAGCACCTAATATTGTAAATAACAATAAAAGTATGAGAACAAGCACCTTTTGTAAAAATCGTCTCTAATCATAATAACTAAGTACTTACATAACACTAACGATTTAAATTCTTGCCGACAATAAATATTTATAAAATAGTCTTGGAATCTCTTCGTAATATAACAATACGGGAAGCGATGGAACATTACAAATCTAAAATAAAATAAAATAAAGTTAACTAATAAAAACAATAGGTATTTGGTGTGTATCAGAATGGCGGCTGTAAGTCGACAAATGGTTTTGCTATATGCAAGAGAGCTATGTACTACCAATGTCAAATTTCAAGCAATGTACTATGTTAGAACAAAAGTTTTTGTAAAAAAGAAACATAATATGTGAGCCGCTAGCCCGATACCAGAATGGTGGGTGTATTCTTAGATTGATCGAATTGCTAAGTATCTGTACCCCTAGTATGAGTTTTGATAGTTTTCGAACAGTTTGATGGTATCGTTTTGTTTTCATACATTTCACACTAGCGCCTCTAGCGGAAACTATTACGAACTAAAAATGGCAGTATGAGTTGAATCGAGTAAAAGTTTTCGAAAACTTTGTAAGTTTTCGAGTAGTTTTTGATAATTTGGTAGTATGAGTTACTGGTTTGACATCTAACCTATAGTAAACGGAAACGAAAACCAAAACTTTTATAGTTTTCTTCGTCACTGAAAATTACTTAGTGAGTTCATAGAAATAATTGTTTTTAATGTGAATTTATGTGAAAATATTGAAAATGAAGTATTACAAAAAGTGGATCCGTCTCACAACTAGCTCCGATGGGACTCGAACCTACGACCTTTCGCTGTCCGGGCGAATACTATAACCACAGAGCTACGGAGTCGCTAAGTAGCGGAGCAACTCATTTTCAATAATAAAAATTGCATTGCGATGGCAAAAAATAAAAATAAGAATAATCCCTACTAATATTATAAACTAGCTTTCCACCCGCGGCTTCGCCCGCGTGGACTATACGACGCGACGTTATCCCGCGGGAATGTGATATTCTTCCAGGATAAAAAGTAGCCTATGTTCCTCTCCAGGCTAAAAAGTATCCATGTCCCAAATTTCAGCCAAATCCGTCCAGCCGTTTTGGCGTGATTGAGTAACAAACATCCAAACATCTAAACTTTCACATTTATAATATTAGTCCTATCCTACTAATATTATAAATGTGAAAGTTTAGATGTTTGGATGTTTGGATGTTTGGATGTTTGTTACTCAATCACGCCAAAACGGCTGAACGGATTTGGCTGAAATTTGGAACACAGATACTTTGTAGCCTGGAGAGGAACATAGGCTACTTTTTATCCCGGAAAAATGTCACATTCCCGCGGGATAACGTCGTGTAGTCCACGCGGGCGAAGCCGCGGGCGGAAAGCTAGTAGGATAATAAATAGTAGGTTAAGTAGGATGCAATGCAAAGATTGTGTATATTTTTTGTTTGTTTGTCTGTATGTTCCGTTTTCATGTCAAAACGACTGAACAGATTTTGATAAAATTTGAAACGAGATAGTTTCGAGACCTTTGGAAGGACATATGCTACTTTTTTCCGCGGGAATAAGGCTCATTCACATGGGAAAATCGGTAGATACTAATATTATAAATGTAAAGTCCGTCTTTCACAACACAACGGAGCAACTGATCGACGTGATTTTTGGTATGAGGATAGTTTGGGAGCTAGAGTCAAAGGCTACTTTTTATCCCGGAAAATATCACTATCCCATGGGATAACGTCCACGCGGCCAAAGCCGCGGGCGGAAGGCTAGTGTGAATATAATGTGTTAAAATGCCCGATGGTATTTCGCCTTTACATTTCTATGTAGCACATTAAGGACTTACAGCGGCTTTCAAAGATCACAAAGAGAGAACTAAGGTATGTTTATTTCTCATCTATGTTGATTGACTTTCTTTTGACCAATATAGGTACCTATACATAAGTATAACAATAATTAGAATTTTGCTTTTTCGGTGCTGTCTGCGTTATTGTTCTATGAGAACGGAGACTGCCAATGCCAACGGGTGGTTGGGCTGGCTAACCACTTTTTGCAAGAAGCTATGAGTGGATTTATCAGCAAGGTTACTACAGCCCTTACCCACCCTCAAGTCATCACTTAAGACAAGCAAGGAGGCAAATCAAACAAAGGAAAATGAAAAAACTTATATATTGTATAAATTTATGTTTATATACAAGACTACAAACTTAGTTCCTAATCTTCTTTATTTCAGATGTCTTATTCATGGTATTTCTTGCTTCGTAGGTTGTGTGGATGCCTGCAAAAGCCTGCATGCAGGGCCACCACCTGTTCCACTGATAGAGCGTTGGATTTTGGCTGCCTTCCATTTGTATTGCCACATCTTTACATGCAAACAGAAAAACCAATAATTATTAAACAAACTTGTCAACATGCAATGATGTTTTTATTGACATGAAAAACCATACATTAGCTACATACCTTTGTCCACTTTTCAGCCGGCTTAGAACTGCCGGTTGTGTCCAAATTAGGGACACTTGTAGGTTATAACCCCTTGTTGTGGGCCGTTACTCATCCATGGGAGTCCTCACCAAATTGATTTAAGTCACCATTTCTGAAAAATTAAGCAATATTGTAAACCGCTTTTATATAGACAAATGTTTCAAGATATTTCATACCTATTTAAACAATATTGGATTAATTTTCTCGGTCGAGATTACGTGTTAGAGGTATTTCATATCTTCTAGTGTAAATATCTTGTTAAATAAACCAGTAAATAGCATTTAAAATGCAAAAAATATGTGTAACATGAGTTCGTACAAAATTTGTTAATTACCTTTCCATGATCACAACATGACCTCAAATTGCGAAGGAATTGTTCGCGACATATGAAGAACAAACTTCGGACACTGAGAATATGTTAAATTATGTAATAAGTAATGTATTTTCATTTATTTAGTCTGAAAACCACAAAACAAACAACACTGACTGACGTTTTGATTGAACTTAAAACTATAAGGAAAACGTCAAAGTATTTGAGTGTTGTGTCTTTATCTATTTTGTAGTGTAGAAGTGAGAAAAAGTATATAGATTCACTCTATATCGTTCGTTCATTCTATCGTATAGTCGATGGTCGATATAGTTTAAACTACAGTCACTCATACCTCATACTACCAATGATGTAGTAAACTGAAAGTTTGGCGTTTAAACGAAAACTATCGTAGTTTAGGTTTTAGTAAAACTCGTACTAGGCCTACTGTACCCCTAGTATGAGTTTTGATAGTTTTCGAACAGTTTGATCGTATCGTTTTGTTTCCATACATTTCACACTAGCGCCTCTAGCGGAAACTACTATGAACTAAAAATGGCAGTATGAGTTGAATCGAGTAAAAGTTTTCGAAAACTTTGTAAGTTTTCGAGTAGTTTTTGATAATTTGGTAGTATGAGTTACTGGTTTGACATCTTACCTATAGTAAACGGAAACGAAACCCAAAACTTTTATAGTTTTCTTCGTCACCGAAAATTACTTAGTGAGTTCATAGAAAGAATTGTTTTAAAAGTGAATTTATGTGAAAATATTGAAAATGAAGTATTACAAAAAGTGGACCTGTCTCACAACTAGCTCCAATGGGACTCAAACCCACGACCTTTCGCTGTCCGGTCGAATGCTCTAACCACAGAGCTACGGAGTCGCTAAGTAGCGGAGCGACTCAGTGGAGTTCATTTACAATAATAAAAATTGGATTGCGAAGGCAAAAAGTAAAATAAAAATAATCCCTACTAATATTTTTAACTAGCTTTCCGCCCGCGGCTTCGCCCGCGTGGACTACACGACGCGACGTTATCCCGCGGGAAGATGATATTCTTCCGGGATAAAAAGTAGCCTATGTTCCACTCCAGCCTAAAAAGTATCTATGTTCCAAATTTCAGCTAAATCCGTCCAGTCGTTTTGGCGTGATTGAGTAACAAACATCCAAACATCTAAACTTTCACCTTTTATAAGCCATTTCGCAATTACAGCCATTTGGCAGTTTTTAGAAGTGTTTCATTATGTCCCTACAATGCAATGTTACGGATATTTTGTATAAGTTATTTTATTTATTGAATTGAGTATTGGTTAGAAATAGGAAGTCAATTTTCGAAAACTTTAAGCTCGTAAGATCTAGTATTATTGCAGTATTGACAATGTTTAAATATGTTTAATAATGTATAACTAATTGCGTTGTAGGGACATAATAAAACACTTTTCTAAAAACACAATGTGTTTTAAACAATCTTTAAAAATGTTTATTGTGCGAGCGAGACAATTGCAAAGTGCGAAATGGCTCTTAAGGACTTACAGCGGCCTTTGAAGATCACAAAGCTCTCTTTGAGAGAACTAAGGTATGTTTATTTCTCATCTATGTTGATCGACTTTCTTTTGACCAATATAGGTACATACATAAGTATAACAATAATTAGAATTTTGCTTTTTAGGTGTTGTCTGCGTTATTGTTCTATGAGAACGGAGACTGCCAATGCCAACGGGTGGTTGGGCTGGCTAACCACTTTTCGCAAGAAGCTATGAGTGGATTTATCAGCAAGGTTACTACAGCCTTTACCTACCCTCAAGTCATTCATTTAAGACAAGCAAGGGGACAAATTAAACAAAGGAAAATTAAAAAATTATATATTGTTAAATTTATGTTTATATACTTATAGACTACAAACTTAGTTCCTAATCTTCTTTATTTCAGATGTCTTATTCATGGTATTTCTTGCTTCGTAGGTTGTGTGGATGCCTGCACAAGCCTGCATGCAGGGCCACCACCTGTTCCACTGATAGAGCGGTGGATTTTGGCTGCCTTCCATTTTGTATTGCCACATCTTTACATGCAAACAGAAAAACCAATAATTATTAAACAAACTTGTCAACATGCAATGATGTTTTTATTGACATGAAAAACCATACATAGCTACATACCTTTGTCCACTTTTCAGCCGGCTTGGAACTGCCGGTTGTGTCCAAATTAGGGACACTTGTGAGTTATACCCCCTTGTTTTGGGCCGTTACTCATCCATGGTCCTCACCAAATTGATTTAAGTCACCATTTCTGAAAAATTAAGCAATATTGTAAACCGCTTTCACAAACAAATGTTTCAAGATATTTCATACCTATTTAAACAATATTGGATTAATTTTGTCGGTCGAGATTACGTGTTAGAGGTATTTGATATCTTCTAGTGTAAATATCTTGTTAAATAAATCAGTAAATAGCATTTGAAATGCAAAAAAATATGTGTAACATTAGTTCGTACAAAATTTGTTCATTACCTTTCCATGATCACAACATGACCTCAAATTGCGAAGGAATTGTTCGCGACATATTAAGAACAAACTTCAGACACTGAGAATTTGTTAAATTAAGTAATAAGTGATGTATTTTCATTTATTTAGTCTGAAAACCACAAAACAAACAACACTGACTGACGTTTTGAACTTAAAACTATAAGGAAAACGTCAAAGTATTTGAGTCTTGCGTCTTTATCTATTTTGTAGTGTAGAAGTGAGAAAAAGTATATAGATTCACTCTATATCGTTCGTTCGTTCTATCGTATAGTCGATGGTCGATATAGTTTAAACTACAGTCACTCATACTACCAATGATGTAGTAAACTGAAAGTTTAGCGTTTAAACGAAAACTATCGTAGTTTAGGTTTTTGTAAAACTCGTACTAGGCCTACTGGTTGTGAAATTACTACCGTAGCAACGTACAAGCAATGTCCCACAAACATGTGGTGATAACAAAAACTCCCTTGTTGGTAGAGGCGTCTCTATCTGTACGAAATTATCGAAATGCTTAATAAAGTTCTCTAGTTCCAAATTTGACCACCAGATAAGTTACTCTTGAATAAAATTGCATGTGAATTAATTTGAGTTAATGTCGAAATTAAGGACTTCATTGCTGTGATAAAGTTCACCGATTTAATGTTCGACAATAACTCAATAATTGAATATTGAAATTTAGTTTCAAGAAAGAAAGGGTGCAGATATGTTACTGGCACGGGGCGGCATAAAGATATTATATGATATTGAGACAGTTAAGTACTGTTGCCAGTGATATTAAAAACCCTAGTGTATTTTCCATATGATAAATTACTAATTTTCCATCGCTTTACGTGAAGATAAAATCCTACTATTAAATACTAGCTTCCTCTAAAAGGTTTTGTAAATTTCAATCTACTAAGAATTTACCTAAATACATAATATGTCTGAAGTTTTCTAATTTCTTACATTCAAGACTTGGTGCCGCAGAACACAAGAAAGAGATTAGAAGGAGTACCTATGTCACGCATATTTTGTACTAAATGAAACTTGGAATCGAAAACAAGTGTTAGCTGTCCATCAATCACGTTTTTACCAACTTTTTAGCCCCCCCTCCTCCCGGTGATACGTGGTGAGGTTTTGTACAATCCCTCCCCCCACCAAAGATCACGTGTATTTTTTGTACGTACATACTTTATGTTGCGCGATGGCGGGAAAGTTGAAACGACACTGCGAATCTACAACCGATAAGAATCCTCGTACGTATTCACTGACTAAAATTACTTGATTGTAAAAAAATTAAGGTGTTTGTTTAGCGTTATCAGTTTTACGCAATTTCGCAACATGATATTATTATGTAGAAACAAAATTGTGTTTCGGTATCGAAAATTAATACACGTGATATCTGAATGAACCCCCCTCCCCCTTGTGATATTTGGTGGTTTTTTCCCGAACCCCCGCACCACCTACCCCCTTTGGGCCATACGTGACTAATGGACATCCCCTTACCATGACAACTTGAAGAAATTCAAAATCGTGTAAAAGTAAAATGTATGCTGATTTAAGCAAAGGGATTCCCACGCACGCCCCGCCTACTTACTTGAACGTCTCTTGTGTTCTGAGGCTCTAAAGCCCGAATACCTACTCGTTAGCGACTTAACTTTGGGAGCGTCTCAGTCATCATGCCGTCTCTTTCATACCTTCGACGTTCGATGCAACAGGGCGATGTTTGAAACTCTCCCGAAGTTGAGTAGCGTTCGTGTATTAAGAGCGTTAAACCCAAATGCGTCGCGTCGAGTTTAGGTAAATGAATAACTTTCACTCGCATCAGACGTGCGCTCAAGGTCAAACGTGCGGTGTCCTGCTATAGTCAAACTAATCACATTGATCCTTTTAACTCAAGTTTAAATATTATTTAGTGTTAGTTTTATATTATATCCTTACTTACCCTTACATAATCATAATAAGTGTATGCTGTAATCTAATGGGTTTACTACATAGACAATATTTTATTGTTTATATGAAGTAGATTTTTTAAAAGTTTACCAACTAATACTAATAAAGTAATCCTTCCCAAATATGTATGTAAGTACTTGCTTACTCATCTTATGTTATTCATGTATGACCGACTATTCGATACGTAATCCTATCCTACTTCCTACTAATATTATAAATGTGAAAGATTAGATGTTTGTATGTTTGTATGTTTGTTACTCAATCACGCCAAAACGGCTGAACGGATTTGGCTGAAATTTAGGACACAGATACTTTGTAGCCTGGAGAGGAATATAAGCTACTTTTATCCCGGAAAAATATTACATTCCCGCGGGATAACGTCGTGTAGTCCACGCGGGCGAAGCCGCGGGCGGAAAGCTAGTTTAGAAATAAAATACCGATTTCAGAATACCATTTTTATCACAATCTGATGTAGACCTATACCACAGGAAAAAAATACTACTACGTATTACAGAGAAACGACTTCATAGAACGGTGGGAAATGATTACACTACTACAAGCATGCTGGGCATGTGTGCGTGTCCACTGGCTGCTTGTCACTGGCGTGTCCGTACACGGCGTGTCTGTAAAAACCGGTTTACGACAGCTCAGCCAGTGGACAAGCTCAGGGTCAACGCGAAGCACGTATCAGCAGTTTTCAGGCTACGCCTTTTCAATAACTCTCGAAAGAGAAATATATTTTGAATTTAACCAATCTTTATTAAAAATCCAAGATGGCGGCCAACTTTTTTGATTGTAGGGCGATTTTGATGAAATGATGAAACTCGGTTTGTGGTAATATTTTGGCAAGAAAATAGCAACGCAATGTCAAAAACTTAAAAAAATCCAAGATGGCACCCAAATTTTTGGTTTGTTGGCCGATTTCGATGGAACTCGATTTCTAGTAATATTTTGGCAAGAAAATAGCAACGCAATGTCAAAAACTTAAAAAAATCCAAGATGGCACCCAAATTTTTGGTTTGTTGGCCGATTTCGATGAAACTCGATTTCTAGTACTATTTTGACAAGAAAATAGCAACGCCATGTCAAAAATGTAAAAAAATCCAAGATGGCGCCCAAATTTTTGGTTTGTTGGCCGATTTCGATGAAACTCGATTTCTATTACTATTTTGACAAGAAAATAGAACTGCAATGTAAAAAATATAAAAAACCAAGATGGCGCCGAAATTTTTTTTTGTTGGCCGATTTTGATGAAACTCGATTTCTAGTACTATTTTGACAAGAAAATAGCAACGCAATGTCAAAAATGTAAAAAAATCTAAGATGGCGCCCAATTTTTTGTTTGTTGGTCGATTTCGATGAAACTCGATTTCTAGTACTATTTTGACAAGAAAACAGCAACGCAATGTTAAAAATATTCAACAATCCTAAATGGCGGCCTACTTTTTTGTTTGTGGGGCGATTTCGATAAAACTTGGTTTTTAATCTTGGATTATTTAATGTTTTTAACATTGCGTTGCTAATTCCTTGTCAGAATAGTACCAAAAACCAAGCTTCATCAAAATCAGCCGACAGACTAAAAAGTTGGCCGCCATCTTGGATTTTTTTATATTTTTTACATAGCGTTGCTGTTTTCTTGTCAAAATAGTACTAGAAATCGAGGTTCATCGAAATCGGCCAACAAACAAAAAAATTGGGCGCCATCTTGGATTTTTTTACATTTTTGACATTGCGTTGCTATTTTCATGTCAAAATAGTACTAGAAATCGAGTTTCATCAAAATCGGCCAACAAACAAAAAATTTCGGCGCCATCTTGGTTTTTTTAATATTTTTTACATTGCAGTTCCGTTTTCTTGTCAAAATAGTACTAGAAAGCGAGTTTCATCGAAATCGGCCAACAAACCAAAAATTTGGGCGCCATCTTGGATTTTTTCAAGTTTTTGACATTGCGTTGCTATTTTCTTGTCAAAATAGTACTAGAAATCGAGTTTCATCGAAATCGGCCAACAAACCAAAAATTTGGGCGCCATCTTAGATTTTTTTAAGTTTTTGACATTGCGTTGCTATTTTCTTGCCAAAATAGTACCAAAAACCGAGTTTCATCGAAATCGGCCCACAATCAAAAAAGTTAGCCGCCATCTTGGATTTTTTAATATTTTTTACATTGCGTTGCTGTTTTCTTGTCAAAATAGTTCTAGAAATCGAGTTTCATCGAAATCAGCCAACAAACAAAAAATTTGGGCGCCATCTTGAATTTTTTTACATTATTGATATTGCATTGCTATTTTCTTGTCTAAATAGTACCAAAAACTAAGTTACATCGAAATCGGCCAATAAACAAAAAAGTTGGCCGCCATCTTGAATTTATTAGTATTTTTAACACTGCTTTGCTGTTTTCTTGTCAAAATAGTACTAGAAATCGAGTTTCATCGAAACCGGCCAACAAACAAAAAAATTGGGCGCCATCTTAGATTTTTTACATTTTTGACATTGCGTTGCTATTTTTTTGTCAAAATAGTACCAAAAACCGAGTTTCATCGAAATCGGCCCACAATCAAAAAAGTTGGCCGCCATCTTGGGTTTTTTTATATTTTTTACATTGCGTTACTGTTTTCTTGTCAAAATAGTACTAGAAATCGAGTTTCATCGAAATCGGCCAACAGACAAAAAAGTTGGCCGCTATCTTGGATTTTTTTTATATTTTTGATATTGCGTCGCTGTTTTCTATTAAAATAGTACCAAAAAAATATAATTATAAAAATAAAATGTATAAAGAGAAACATTAGAGTAAGTAATTTGTAAATAAATATTTCATAATAGGTACCTAATAGAAAGCTAACAATTTTAACTTCTTGTAACAACCCTACCAAAATTTTGCACGCTCTATGAAGTCAACACTCTGATAGTACTCATGTGCTTATACACCGTTTTGAAGGTCAACATCCCATTTGGATAATTCAGTCATTTACGCCATGGGTTCGCAAACCCTAGAACAGGAGACCTTGAAGAAGTACCGGCAAGAAACTCTTCAAGGTTAATTTTTTTCCTCCTGATTTACTTCATACAGAGTCGTCAAATTAAAAAATGACCTTACAAATTACTATTTGTTAGATCATTTTCAGGGTCAGTTTCTATTACAAATACGTATTCAATTATGATAAATGCAATTAGGTGTGTGAGTGAACTAATGATCATAGAAGTAAACAATTTTCAATTACCTATCTAATGAGTGTACTAAGACGAAAGTACTAAGACGTGTCGGTTGCACTATAAACTATACCACACCACGCAGCACACTGCAAAGGTCAGCGAACGGCAGACGGCAGAGCACCGAGCGATACGTCCTCCCTCTGAAGAGCCTAGCGGCGGACTAATTTGAAATGTTTTGCGCAGAGTGTTTTATAGCACTTTAAAAAAAAATATATAAAATAAATTATGCATCATTATATAGGTTTTTTGTATTCAAACTTTAGATAATATGTTCTTATTTTACGTTAGACTATAAGTTTTTGTAAAATAAAGTAATTTATTGATAAATGTTGCATGTTTACCACCAGTGATTTCTTTATACTTTCACTTTGTTTGGATTTTAATTTCGTATGAAAATAATCACAAATTAAACTAATTTCCTTACTAACTATTTGCGTAATGATATGTAAATATACATAGAAATTTTTGTTTCCTATTTTGTTCAATGGTATTAAAAAATTAGAGCTTCAAAATTGATGTTAAAAGTGAAGTTTATAAAACACTGTTCGGGAAAATTGACAGTATTCACAAATACTCTATAAAAAGAAAAATGTTTTTTACTAACTTTTTAGACAAAGATACTGTTTACAATAATTTGAAATTAACATGTTTCTAAGATTACGTTTTCATAGAAAATATCTCGTTCAAAACTGCCTATTTTGAGGCAAAACGGCGTTCGACCGCGTCAATGCTCTTAAAGAAAAAATAGAAAAATATTACAAATATATGAAGTTCACATACTATTCCCGAACAGACTGCAAATGCCAAATGCTTTCAATTTTGTACTCTACTGTTCTATGATAAGGATAAGTTTTGAACGAATTCTTTAATGGTGAATGATATGGCTGGTTGATGATCCATGGTAACGGATTGGAGATGAACACACGAATTTAGCTCTTAATTATGATATAATAAGGTGCTAAGCTGGAGTTATCAAACTAGGCTTTATTTATACAACCGATTATGGCCTTTCATTATTGTATTACCATGTCCTATATTATGTTAAAAAACCCATTTGCAGAAAAACGGGCACTTATCTTATTTTCATACATAACATTATACTATAGGTACATGCTTACTTTATTTCTACAATAATTTCTGTGTTTGACTGTGAAGT
Organism: Crambus lathoniellus; assembly: GCA_949710035.1. Taxonomy (NCBI): domain Eukaryota; kingdom Metazoa; phylum Arthropoda; class Insecta; order Lepidoptera; family Crambidae; genus Crambus; species Crambus lathoniellus. The sequence goes on along the minus strand of OX453324.1, from coordinate 5,330,935 downwards.
GAGCATGTTTGTATGAAATAAAGCATGCCCTTTTTTTTTGAAAATTAGTGTATTATTATATATAGAGTGTATGCCCAGAATCACATTTATTTATATGTATATAAAAAAGTGAATCGTCAGCTATCTCCATTGGGAGATGCAAAATGGCAGCAGAATTGTAACAAGATTGTTGCTGTACAGTGCAACAAACATATTATTATCTGACTCGGTGGCATATTGGAACTAAAAATCTTTTCGTTCAGCTAAAGGAAATTTTGGGAATATTGAATTGCTAGTGGCGCCTCCACCACCAGGTCAGATACGTTTGTGGAACTGTTTATGTTAAAAGTAGGTATCTCCGATCATAGAGGTGTAATAATATAGTAGGGATGACATACGGATACGGCTGTCTGTATGTGGAAACGTCCGACGGTTAGGAGAGAGAAGATCGTGGTACTGAAACTGTCAGAGTAACTGTTTGTCTCTGTCTGACATGCGCGAATAGAGAGAGAGATAGAAGGGGCATCGCGATCTTCTCGCTCTTTTTAATCGAAGGTTATTGGTTCAAATGGTCTCTATAATACATTTATCTCTCCGATTCGTTACCGCAAGTCATCTATTTCGGATTGTAAGATAGTTCCAATTTGATGACATAATTGGGGGATTAGGGTGACCCTTGCTGACGTGTTGCGCGGGACCTGTGCTTAGTGTAGCTACGGCGATTAAATAAATAAATCTTATGAACAAATTACTGGCTCGTTTTATTTCAATTTGGTTTCTAAAGGGCCCCACAGACTATCAGCCCGGCAGTTGGCCACAATCGGCCACACACTCCTGGCCGTTTTCACCAAAACTTATGAATCGCCTCAGTCTGCTCAACTAGTTAAGGTTTATCGATGAGCACAGTGGCGCCGCCAATGGAAATAAATCAATTGCATTAATGTTTCGGTTATTTCGCGCAGGTGAAAGAGTGGAATGCATTTTATAAATATACTTTTGAGAACTCAAACTTACGCAATAAGTCGTGAATCTCAATAGTGCCAAAAGTGGCCACATTTGGCAATATCGAGATCCATAACTTGGTGCTCATATTTGAGGCCATGAAAAAACAATGAAAAATTGCATTTTGCTCTTCTATTTGCGCGAAATAACCGAAACTTTTAATCCAAGCCTTTAATAAAGTGCAATTGATTTATTTCCATTGGCGGCGCCACTGAGCTCATCGATACACCTTAACTCGGCACCCGAGTATAAGCGACATTTTCGAGCCAGGTGCCAAGTTCAATTGTTACGTCCGTATGGATTGAGGAGCCACGTCAGATTTTTAAGGATAGCTATCACCCTTATTTAGTAGCCATGCAGATAGCGAGCCTGCCGCAAGCTAAAGTCCGTCTACAGAGCATGCCGTTAAGTCTATATTTGACTGCTCATACATTGGCCGTTGGCTGCTGACTGACTGATAGTCTGTGGCTGTGGGCCTTTTTATAAACTGTCATTTACAGACACATAGATACTGGATCGCCGAATCCGTTGGCCAAGCATGTGACTATGCCACTATTCGACTGGCTGGCTGGTTGACAATCCATTGTCAAAGTATTCGCTAATACTTAGTTACACGGGTAAATTCTGCATTAAATAATAAAGAAATGCCGTGAGGAAAGCACCTTTTATTTTTTATTGGGCTTTTCATTAGCTTCATTATGAAATAACTTGATGCCTTTATTATTTCATAGCGGACCCTCGCAGTTTTACCCGCGTGGTACCCGTTCTCGTGGGAATATCGGGATAAAATATAGCCTTTGTCACTCGGGAAGAATGTAGCTTTCTAATGGTCAAAGAATTTTCTAAATCGGTCCAGTATTTTCAGAGCCTATTCGATGCAAACAAGCAAACAATCAAATTTTTCCTCTTTTTAATATTAGTATAGATTATAGATTACATACACATAAAACGTTCTTCAATTGTGCAGGCTAAGACCAATTTCTTTGGTCTGAGTGTGCAGACATTTCTAGTGTGGGTGTGGATACAGATGGGTAAATATAAATAAAACAGTTAATTTATAAAAAGCAGTATATTTACATCATAGAGACTAAATCACTCCTTCAAACAATCGCAAACATGAACAATCAACATTTTTACAATAGATTTATTATTGAGAAATGCAAGCTGTGTGCTATTTTAAACTCTATATTGTGGTCACTAATTAGTGATATAGTTAGTTATTCAATTAGTGTGTAATATTTCAGTTATGTAACAAAAACTGTAAAACTATTCATGTACAATAATTATTTAATAATCATAATCATCTTTAATAAAAGGGAATAAAACTTAAAAAGTAACTTATAAACTCGGTTCCGACTCATTTTCTAAATCTATCATAATCTGAAAAGATCAGGAACTTTTTATAAGGGATACAGGCGCCATCAGAAGATATTTGGAAGCGGGCGAGGTACAGTCAGCGTCAAATTGCTATAAGCGTCTAGAGTAGTCAAAAAGATCTGTAAAACAAACGCAATTTGATCTAAGCAGTTCGAAACGTCATAATTATTGTTGTAAGCACGCAAGGTGTTCAAAATATCTTGGCAGTCATTGTTTAATATATTTATATGAGCAGTCAGTGTTCAAAATTATCTAAGCAAACAAAGCTCTCAAAGTTATCTGTGCATGATGTTGTTCCACATACAATTGCTTTTATGTTTTTCAGATCATTTTGACTACTCTAGACGCTTATATCAATTTGACGCTGACTGTACAGTCACGAGCAATAATATGTATACAACATTGTCACATAGAAGCGTTCCGAAAGAAAAATATCAGTGTCACAGAACTCAGAAGTCATTCAATATTGTAATTATGACACAGTCCTTTGTTGTTGACATAATTATGATTGCTAGTGACTGTGTCCGTTACGCTGGCAGGAAAGTAGCTTCTAGAGGGAAGCGAGTTTGATGAATAGATAGTGCGCAATTTGCTGTAAATGTGCGCCAAATATAAAATTTGTGGGCCTAATACTTTTGGAATAAAACGGGAAAAACGAATTCTGCTGGAGTAACGGTGCTCCAGCAGGAAGATTCTAAACTAATGATCCGAGAGAAATAAAAAATATGTGGGCGGGTAGCTTAGATTCTAGCAGGAATGTGCGCCAAATATGAAATTTGTGGGCCTTACAGTTTTGGAGATATTTGATTTTCTGCTGGCGTAACGTTTTGCCGAGTCCCAGATCTCGGGAACTACTGGATGTGCTATCTTACAGTAAAGGCATATTAGTAGCGCCTCATTTGTGCTGTATGCACATACAGAAAACATTTCAAAAATATTCACCGATTTGATGTAATCAGACATTTTCAGAAATGAATAAAAAAAATCTAGCTCCTAAACTACCACACAAATATAGAAACCAAAAACGGTGTTCTATTCTTCTTGCTATTTCTAATTACCATAAAAAGTTTGCGAATCCCACAGTTACGCGTTTATGAATAATACCCACATGAAGGTGAGACAGACAATGTCATGACTTTGACGGTCAGCAGGATAAAGATATCAGAGATTATTTAGATCCTAGCCCAATAAATAATTAGTGCTGTTACTAAAGTACATGTTCTGAAAATTTCAGCATCAAATTTTTCGTAATAAAGTAAATATTCATAAAAATCCAAAACAACTGTCAGTATTCTGATTAACCGACCAAATTCGATAGACCACAAAAAAGCGACGCGCTCATACATATTGATGACCTTCTTTAATGTGTCGTATTATGCCGAAAAATTTAATGTACAGTTGCGTTCATAATTTTTTTTGGCAAATGTAGGTGAATAGTGCTTTAACATTTAAATGGATAGTTTGAGCCTTTATTCAAACCAGCACAGTATAAGAAGGAACCATTTTTCCATACAGTAGTCCGACGGAGACGTCTAGAGAGACAATTCAATTGTGCGGGGCGTGAGGGGTGAGACGGGGGAGGGACGAGACGAGCCCCAGTTGCATACTTCGCCGTTGTACGTAACTTGGGACTTGGGACATTTCTATGTGCGTCAAGTTAGCAGCCTCACAACAGAATTAGATGGTTTTGATTATGTCAAAAAATACTGTATAAATAGTGTTAAATAGTGATGTATATTAAATAAATAGTGTAACTTTGATTCAAAAGATATTTGAGTATCTTAGTGAGGCTGCTAACTTAACGTCAAGTTAGCAGTCACCTCAAGAAATACAGTTCGTATCAATGTGATTTATATGTCAAAAAATACTGTATAAATAGTGTATCGTAAACGCAAAATTTCAAAAGTAGTGCTTTAATACAAGCCGAGATATTAGGGTCTCTAAGTGGGCTGCTAACTTGACGTTTCTTGCGATGGAGATTCCAGGGAAACAGGTACAAGTTTTAAATAAATAAATACTTGAAAAAATACTGTGTGAAATAGTGAATCTTAAGATATAAATAAAAAAAGAATTCTTCTTTGCTATTTTCAAAAAATCTAATGTAAACTTCTACATAATAATCTGAATATATGCTGACGATCAATGTTGAACTTTGCTCCTTAGTAATAAGGTTCAAACTTCATTTCAATCGTGAAGTGCGTACTATCGAGCAAAAAAGTGAAATATATATTTTTGATTGTGTCAATACATACGTATAATCGGTTTAATGCTATTGATTAGGTATTTAAACAAATATATTTCTACCCACTTTTTAACCGACTTCAAAAAAAGAGGAGGTTCTCAAGTCGACAGTATTTTTTTATGTATGTTTTACCATAACTTCGCCAGTTGTTAACCGATTTTAATAATTCTTTTTTTATCTGAAAGAAAATAGGTAGGTAGTGTGTGGTATCATGAAAAAGTTAAAGTAGTCAGTTCAGTAGTTTTTTCACAATCCTAAAAAAACACATAGTTTTTGACTGGTAGTTCCTGCTTTACACGTCAATATCTTCGCGAACTATTGACCAATTTCAATGATTATTTTTTATTCGAAAGAGTAAACTCCTGAGGTAGTCACATTGTTACCAAGTTAGGATCTCATGGTGGAATCCAGGGGAAATCGAGGAAAACCCGTAAATTTTATGGTAATTTACGTATTTTAAAGATTTTCTAAAGTTTTTTAAGTATTTGCATCTGGTAGTCATCATCACATGCTGATGAGCTGGTGATGGAAGGTACAACTCCTCAAATGTCGTTGATATGTAAAGATTTTTAGTTGTATTCTTTCAGGTTATTTAGATTAGATCGTTCTTTCATAAATATTAAATAATAAATAATAAATAATAAATAATAAATAATAAATAATAAATAATAAATAATAAATAATAAATAATAAATAATAAATAATAAATAATAAATAATAAATAATAAATAATAAATAATAAATAATAAATAATAAATAATTAATAATAAATAATAAATAATAAATAATAAATAATAAATAAAAAATAATAAATAATAAATAATTAATAAAAAATAAAAAATAAAAAATAAAAAATAATAAATAATAAATAATAAATGAGTGTTTGTACCAAAATTTTGAAGTCTCCGGCATTTCGCAAGCGTCCCATCTTGCAGCTCTCAATTTATTTCTCCGTTTACGCTGTTTGCGTCGATTATGTAGCTTGTATATTTTGTTTGTATATACTAGCGGATTCTCGCGGTTTCATCCGCGTGGTACCTGAACGAATGTAGCTTTCTAATAATCAAAGAATTTTCTAAATCGGTCCAGTAGTTTCGGAGCCTATTCGATGAAAACAATTTAACAAACAAACAATCAAATCTTACCTCTTTATAATATTAGTACTTACTTATAGATAATTATATAATTTGTACCGCTTTAATTGTTTTCTGTTTCCCAACGGTTGACTGGCAAAAAATACTTTTAGTATTAAGTCCGCCTTGTATATTACATTACCTATGTATTATGTACAAAAGTTTATTAAATAAAATAAAAAAGAAATAATAACAAATATGCTAGCCCCAAGCTTATTTTTCACATACAAAAGTTCCAGCTAATTGAACTTTTGTCCAACGACACTTGGATCGCTTATTTTGACGTTTAGTCGTTGAAATCCGATCGAAACAAAGGTCATCTAAATAGTAGAATACCTTCGAGTTATCGTTTTGAAACGATTGAAGGACGATTAATGTACCAGAATACACTTCGACGACACTTCGATAGAATCGCTGCCGCTCAAGTTCTATCGACAGTTGTGAATACGAATATGGTTTCAACGACTAAATCGCTACGATATCGTCACGGTTTATATTACGAGAATCGGGCTACTGGTCAAGGTCGCGGGAAGCCGCTGGATGCGGGCAGCGCAGGACCGATCGTTGTGGAGATCCTTGGGGGAGGCCTATGCCCAGCAGTGGGCGTCGTACGGCTGAAATGATGATGATACGATAGATTATGTATCATTTAAAATGACTGGAATAAAAAATTTTACAATATCAGTACGTCTAAAGAAAACTGTACACGACTGTACCTAAATTCGAATGTATGGTAGAAGTTAACATTAGATTTTTTGAAAATAGCAAAGAAGAATTCTTTTTTTATTTATATCATAAGATTCACTATTTCACACAGTAATTTTTCAAGTATTTATTTATTTAAAACTTGTACCTGTTTCCCTGGAATCTCCATCGCAAGAAACGTCAAGTTAGCAGCCCACTTAGAGACCCTAACATCTCGGCTTGTATTAAAGCACTACTTTTGAAATTTTGCGTTTACGATACACTATTTATACAGTATTTTTTGACATATAAATCACATTGATACGAACTGTATTTCTTGAGGTGACTGCTAACTTGACGTTAAGTTAGCAGCCTCACTAAGATACTCAAATATCTTTTGAATCAAAGTTACACTATTTATTTAATATACATCACTATTTAACACTATTTATACAGTATTTTTTGACATAATCAAAACCATCTAATTCTGTTGTGAGGCTGCTAACTTGACGCACATACATTTCTTCTAGGGCTATCACGTCTTTACCGTTTTAATTTCTTATTAAATTAATATTATAGTGCATACGATTTGCATACGTGCAAATCTTGATCTTGCATATTTTATAGAATACACAAATTTCTAAAATCCAAGATGGCGGCCAACTTTTTTGTTTGTGGGCCAATTTCGATAAAACTCGGTTTTTGGTACTATTTGGACAAGAAAACAGCAACGCAATGTTAAAATATTAAAAATCCAAGATGGCGGCAAACTTTTAAGTTTGTGGGCCGATTTTGATGAAACTCGGTTTTTAGTACTATTTTGACAATGTTAAAAATTTTAAAAATCCTAGCTCTTGACCGACCGCTAGCATCGCCTGATGCTCTTACAACTACCCCCATTAATTTTTTTTGTAACTTTTGCAATTTTTTGATTTTTTTAATGCGGTTTTCGATGTTCAAAAGAGAGATAAACTCGTCGTACTGTAAAAATACACTATAATATGTGATCCTTAAGAAAAAAAAACAAAAAAATTTTGAATTTTGATTTTTTTGGAAACCGGAAGTAATTAATTTTTTGAAAATTTCAAAAAAAATTAAAAACATGTTTTTCCGTATATTATATTTTTATCAGATAGGTTTTTTCATGTAGATTCTAAATATATATACTTCTTATATGTTATTTTATCGATAACTATGTGAAAAAAAATTATATCGCATGGACCGCACTATTGCTCTTTGTTTACTCAACGGTCGACTTCGAACGACCATTATAAAAACAAAACATATCGTAAAACTGTCAGACATTGTTAGTTTATCGCGTTTGCTCGTCAGCTTACGATAAATGTAACCAAAGACGGCCTAAGTATAACCAGATGTTCGGGATAGCGATAGCGGCACTCTCGAGTGTTTTGTTTACGTAAAAAACGGGCCATAAAAAAAGGACCCCGGTCTGTCAAGGGCTAGATGGCAAATCCATCTTGGATTTTTTTACTCTTTTGACATTGCGTTGCTATTTTCTTGACAAAATAGTACTAGGATTCGAGTTTCATCGAAATCGGCCAACAAACTTAAAAGTTTGCCGCCATCTTGGATTTTTAACATTTTTGACACTGTGTTGCTATTTTCTTGTCAAAAAAGTAACAAAAACCGAGTTTCATCAAAATCGGCCCACAATCAAAAAAGTTGGCCGCCATCTTTGATTTTTAATAAGGATTGGTTAAAATCAAAATATATTTCTTAAATTTTAAGTAGCGCCATCTTTCGAGAGTTAATGAAAAGGCGTAACTTGAAAATTGCTCAAACGTGCTTCACGTCGACCCTGAGCTTGTCCACTGGCTGAGCTGTCACGCCGTGTACGTGTCACGCCAGTGACAAGCAGCCAGTGGACACTCACACATGCCCAGCATGCTTGTAGTAGTGTAATCATTTCACACCGTTCTATAAAGACGTTTCTCTGTAGTATTTTTTTTCCTCTGTGCCGCAACTGAGCCGGGGCCCAATGTATTATCTATGGCCGGGGCGCAGCTTAACCCCGGCGGGCGGCGCGTCGGTGAACCCGTCGGTGAGAGGTCACGCGCACATCGCCGCGCTAAGTGTGGGTGTACCGACAGCGGGCAGCATATTAAGGCAGCTTGGATTCTGGTGGAATATTTATTCATGTGTGTTAAAACCTCCTTTGTCATTGTGAACAGCCTGTACTATTCTAAATTTAATACTCTATGTTTATGAAGTGTATTTCACACTCTTGTCTACTTGACACAATAAAATTGCCTTACTGTGAAAATGATGTTATTATTTTCTCTATAATATAAAAGGTTATGGGCACCACATGCTGATCTGTAATCAATAAGGAAAAAGAAGGAAATTGTGCTATGGAGAAGTCACTACCATCGGCAAGCCAGCCGGCACAATCTTCCACGTCAAGTCCACACCAGCTGTCGACGTCAACAGGTATATCTATTACTAAGCTCAATGGCAAAAACTTCAACACGTGGGCTTTTGCAATTGAATGCCTACTGACGGATCTCGATCTTTGGGATGTAGTCATTAAGCCTGTCAATGTTGAAGATCCTGACGCAAAACGCAAAGATGCAAAGGCGCGAGCAAAAATCTGTCTCACCTGTGACGAATCCATCTACCCAGTCATTAGATCGGCGACAACCGCTTTCGAGACTTTCAGCAGCCTGAAGAAGGCCTATGCTGATAGTGGATTGACAAGAAGACTACTATTGATGAAAAGGCTTCTTACAAATGAGTTCAAAGGCAATATGCAGTCCTACCTGAATTCATCACTAGCTGTACAGCAAGAACTACAACAAATAGGATCTGGAGTGGAGGATGAATTCCTAGCTATCATAATGCTAGCAGGGCTTCCTGATAGGTACCAACCACTTGTTATGGCCCTTGAACACTCCGGCACGAAAATTACATCGGAAAGTGTAGAATCCGCTCTTTTACAAGAAGATTCGCGAACTGGTTGCACTTCAAGTATCAAAGAAAACCGACCTGTAACTACGGCTGCTCTACTAACGAAGCATAAGAAGAAAACGTTCTGCTCTTATTGTAAAAAAATAGGTCACCTGGTTTCAGAATGTAGGATTAAAAACAAGAAAGTTTCGACAAAGGTTTATTCAAATAATACAACTGAATTTACACTTTCATCTTGTTTAATTACACCTTCATCCTCAGGTTCACAAGATTGGTTCTTAGATTCTGGTGCAAGCTCTCATATGAGCAACAGGAAAGATTGGTTCGAGTCTTTGGCCTCCCATATCGTTCCCGTAACAGTTGCGAATAAGGATCAGCTTCTCACTAATGGGAAAGGTACTGTAAATATAAAAATTTCCGATAGTGTAAATAAAATTAGCGATGTTTTGTATATTCCTGGCTTAGCCACAAATCTCTTATCAGTAAGTAACTTAGTTATGAAAGGTTACGATGTATTGTTTACATCAAAAGGGGCGTCAATTACTTTGTCAGGTGGATGTCAACTGACAGGTAAAGTCATAGAGACAGGCTCTAACCATAAAGGTATGTTTAGGCTAGATATGGATAGGTCGAATGCTTTTTATACGCCAACTAAAGAGTCACCAGTACTCTGGCATAGACGCCTTGGTCATTTAAATACAAAGAGTATGCAAGTTTTAAAAAATAAATGCATAGGCATTGATTACGACGGAACTTTTTCTGAACATTGTATTCCGTGCCTACAAGGGAAATTATCCAAAAAGCCGTTCAAAAAGTCCGAAAATAAATCGAGTAAGGTCTTAGAGCTAATTCACTCAGACCTATGTGGACCAATGAGTACACACTCGTGGGGCGGAGCCCTATATTTATTGACTTTTACAGACGACTTTAGTCGCAAAACTTTTGGATATCTTTTAAAATCAAAGTCTGAAGTTTTTACTAAGTTTGTAGAGTTTAAGCATTTGGTTGAGAACCAAACTGGCGAACGTATCAAAGTTCTGCGTTCAGATAACGGTCGTGAGTATGTCAACAACGACCTGTCTACCTTTTTAAAGGAAAATGGTATTGTCCATCAAACTACAGTCCCATATACTCCTCAACAGAACGGAGTATCCGAACGCGCAAATAGAACAATAATTGAGAAAGCCAGATCTATGCTTAAAGACTCTAATCTACCGAAAGCTTACTGGGGAGAGGCGGTAAATACTGCCATTTATTTAAAAAACCGTGTACCTACGCAAGCTTTAAAAAACAGAATCCCTGAAGAAGTGTGGGCTAAAAAGAAAATTAATCTCTCCCATTTGAGAGTATTTGGTTGCGAAGCCCACATGCTTATTCCAAAAGAAAAACGAACTAAGCTGGATTCAAAAACTCAAACTTGCATCTTTGTCGGGTATGCAACTGAAAGCAAAGGCTACCGACTTGTAGATGCGAAAAATCCTCGAACTATTATAGTTGCGCGAGATGTTGTTTTCATAGAAAATAAATCACTACAGCAGTCTAGACCTTCTGAAGGTGAATTGGAATTCCCAACACAATCCCAAGAAATCTTTGTGCCTCTTGACAATGAACCTGTTTCTTCAACACAACTCCAACCCTTGCCAGCTATATCTGTGACGCCAGTTAAGTCAAACTCTGAAAACTTGTCAGAGTCAGATAAGCCTGCTGCTCCTGCTCCTACTCCTGAAGTCTCATCAGATATTTCTGAAGAATTAGAGCAAGCACCTGAATCTCAAAGAAGATATCCAATCCGAGACAGGCGCTGTCCTCAAAGATATGAGGAACACCTCTACATGACATCAGATCAAGAGCCAGAAACTTATAAAGAAGTAATCGAACATCCGCAAAAGGAAAAATGGCTAACAGCCATGAAAGCTGAGTTTGATTCTTTGGAGAAACATAGAACATGGATTCTTATTGATAGACCCTCGGGAAGAAAAACCATTAAATGCAAATGGGTGTACAAATTAAAAAGGGACACATCTGGGAATATCACCAAATATAAAGCTAGACTAGTGGCGAAAGGCTTCACCCAAGTGGCTGGAGTGGACTATGGTGAAACCTTCTCACCAGTTGCTAGACTATCGTCAGTACGACTATTATTTGCGTTTGCTGCTCATCGTGGGTTGGTGGTAGATCACCTTGATGTCGAAACGGCATTCCTAAATGGCGATTTAGAAGAAGAGATCTTCATGGAACAACCGGAAGGTTTCTCTGACAACGCTAAAGGCAAGGTATGTCTACTTAAAAAAGCCCTTTACGGTTTAAAACAAGCACCGCGTCAATGGAACGCCAAAGTGTGTGAGGCAATGCGCACATTATCACTCATACAAACATCCAATGAACATTGTCTGTACTACAGAAGAGAAGGCAATGACCTCCTTGTAGTAGCTGTTTTCGTAGACGATTTTTTTATTGTTTGTTCAAGTGACAGCATAAAAAATCTGTTCAAAATGGAACTCAGAAAAATGTTCATTATCAAAGATCTTGGTCCTTGTAAGGACTGCCTTGGCATGAGAATTGAACAAGGTTCTGGGAACATATTTCTCGACCAGACAAAATATATCGAGAAACTCCTTGATAAGTTTGGTATGACAGATGCCATTACTCTATCTACCCCACTAGAACCTGGCCTAAAACTAAATCTTCCGGCTAAAGATGAAGAAAATGCAGAAGTTCCATATCAGGAACTTATTGGATCTCTAATGTACATTGCAATTTGTACGAGACCTGACATTGCACACTCAGTCTCATACTTATCTCAGTTCAATGCACATTACGGGGGGGTACACTGGAAGGCTGCGAAGCGAATTCTTCGATACCTTAAAGGTACCAAAGACCTCCGACTGCATTTTCGACCTAATGCTCCATTCTATCCCCAAGGATATGTCGATGCGGATTATGGAAACAATCTTGTGGACCGACGTTCATTCACTGGATATGTTTTCCTAATGAGCGGCGCCCCTATTTCATGGGAAGCTCGCAAGCAGCGAACGGTCGCGCTTTCTACAACAGAAGCCGAATATATGGCTCTCGCAGAAGCTTGTAAGGAGGCAATATACCTCCAGTCGCTCATTAGTGAACTATTCGTCACATGCCATCCCATCGTCATCCATACTGACAATCAGAGTTCAATGAAATTAGCCCATAATAATACATATCATTCACGCACTAAACACATCGATATCAGACACCACTTCATACGAGACTCGGTTACAGACCATGACATACAACTTAAATACATACCTACACACAACATGATCGCCGATATATTGACTAAACCTTTGCCGAAACTAAAGCATTGTAAATGTACAAATTATTTAGGTTTAGCATAGGTTTATAGTTTTTTTTTGTGCGGTTTTTTATCATGTTTGTTTTTTGGTAGGAAGTTATGTCTGTATAAATGGTTAAGTTAGCAAGTAAGGTGTATATAAAGTTCTTTTTACTGTGTTAGTGTATATTATGGTATGTTGTCCTTTGATATGTCGTGTTTGTATTTTTTGGAGCATGTATGGGAAGATACAGGGTGTTCACATTGCGGGGGGGTGTTAAAACCTCCTTTGTCATTGTGAACAGCCTGTACTATTCTAAATTTAATACTCTATGTTTATGAAGTGTATTTCACACTCTTGTCTACTTGACACAATAAAATTGCCTTACTGTGAAAATGATGTTATTATTTTCTCTATAATATAAAAATGTGAGATCACTGTCTATTGTCAATTTAATCACATTGTACATTAGGTACCTATGTTTGAAAAAAAACTAAATAAAATTACAAAACAACCTTTTTTTTTAAATAATGTAAATCATTTTAGATTTAAATTCTTTCAATTCAAGTTAAAAAAACAAAACAGAAATAGAGTCATTCGTCATTAAAAATTAAATAAAAGTACTCAGTCAAATCACTTTTTTACTTAAGTGTACACAAACGTGACGTGTACAAATCTGGTCGGCAAAAAAGTTAAGGAGGTCATTAATATGTATGAGCGCGTCGCTTTTTCGTGGTCTATCGAATTTGGTCGGTTAATCAGAATACTGACAGTTGTTTTGGATTTTTATGAATATTTACTTCATTACGAAAAATTTGATGCTGAAATTTTCAGAACATGTACTTTAGTAACAGCACTAGTTATTTATTGGGCTAGGATCTAAATAATCTCTGATATCTTTATCCTGCTGACCGTCAAAGTCATGACATTGTCTGTCTCACCTTCATGTGGATATTATTCATAAACGCGTAACTGTGAGATTCTCAAACTTTTTATGGTAATTAGAAATAGCAAGAAGAATAGAACACCGTTTTTGGTTTCTATATTTGTGTGGTAGTTTAGGCGCTAGATTTTTTTTATTCATTTCTGAAAATGTCTGATTACTTCAAATCGGTGAATATTTTTGAAATGTTTTCTGTATGTGCATGCAGCACAAATGAGGCGCTACTTATATGCTTTTACTGTAAGATCGCACATCCAGTAGTTCTCGAGATCTGGGACTCGGCAAAACGTTACGCCAGCAGAAAATCAAATATCTCCAAAACTGTAAGGCCCACAAATTTCATATTTGGCGCACATTCCTGCTAGAATCTAAGCTACCCGCCCACATATTTTTTATTTCTCTCGGATCATTAGTTTAGAATCTTCCTGCTGGAGCACCGTTACTCCAGCAGAATTCGTTTTTCCCGTTTTATTCCAAAAGTATTAGGCCCACAATTTTTTTATTTGGCGCACATTTACAGCAAACTACGCACTAACTATTCATCAAACTCGCATCCCTCTAGAAGCTACTTTCCTGCCAGCGTAACGGACACCTAGTGACTGTACTCAAATATTTCGGAGCATCACTTAATTTCAATAAATTCGTTACACTAAGGGCAGATTTTTCCAATGCCTGGATAAAATGAATCGTCTGATATCGTTTAATACCTTAAAAAAACCATTGCCATTCATATATCTCTATCTGGTTATTAATTTAACTGACTGAACTATTATCTGAGGATTGAAAAATCAGCCCTTAATAAAGTTAATAACATCAGAACATACAATTTAAATATAAGAGAGCAACGACTTTTAATAAATCGACGCAGGAAACGAAATTTGTGGAAAATATACCTTAAGTCTGTAACACACAGTTTAAAGTACAATAATTAATATAGATAGTATAGATTGTAGGCTAGTCAGCTAGAAGCTACTTCGGTTTACATGAAGCTAGAATTTCTAGCTTGCTTGCATACTATCCTGGCTTAATAGGCTGACAGGAGCCAACTAGCGCCGCCAATCGAATTTATTTTATTTCTTTTATTTAAAACAACTTTACACCATTATAAAATGCGTCCAATAGTTTCAAAATGGGTATGAACCAAAATTTTAAAAATGTTTGTAATTTTTTTCAATTTGTGTAAAGTTATTCAATAAATATTAGGCGTAATTCATGAGACTGATTGATTCTTTTTTTTTTGGAAATGGGCTTATTTCGAAGAAAAGCAATAAAATCGATTGGCGGCGCTAGTTGGATCATGTCAGTCAGCCCATTATGAAACTATCCTAGTGTTTTTCCTGACATATTATGCTGTCCAATGCACGTATTCGGTATTAAATCTAACTCGCTTTTGTGCGGCAAA
This sequence comes from Crambus lathoniellus, assembly GCA_949710035.1. Lineage (NCBI taxonomy): Eukaryota > Metazoa > Arthropoda > Insecta > Lepidoptera > Crambidae > Crambus > Crambus lathoniellus. Next base: position 5,315,934 of record OX453324.1, on the reverse strand, counting down.
AGGAATGGTGCGATATAAAACTACCTACTTATAACACTAACAGTTTTTTTTTGGAGGCAAATAATTTTCATGTCATGAGTATTAGTAGTAAGTACTTCATTCACCAAACCCCCTGGGGGGCTACCACGTAACTTTATTGGTATGAACTTCATACGTTTTTGGGAACTTTAAGTCAATTTTATAAAGAAAATAGCCGCTATCAGTTCCTTGTTTTGTGACGTCGGGTCTAACGATAACTAGCTAGCAACGTTCAACAGAACAAAGCAGCAAAAATCTATCAGAATAAGGAATTCAAATGACAGTTGAAGCCCATACCCATATCCATATTTCTTAGCCGGTAGCCCCTGTTTGGTGAATAAAGTATTTACCGGCTAAAAATATGGATAAGAGATGGGCTTCATTTGGCATTAGAAGTCCAAATTATGTACTTCATGCCGAAAGCATGTTTTTATTTTACATTAGCTGCACCCGGCATGTGATGCAATGCCACGTAAAGTATAATCATTAAATTATATAGGTCTTTTAAGTTATTTAAATTTTTAGTTTTTTGCAATGCTATTTTTATTATTGAAAAATTTAAAATGAAGTAGGTACTTATTTAGAAAAAGTCGACCCATCTCACAATCAGCTCCGATGGGACTAGGTCTTTTTTCTTTTTTTTCTGACAGGACTCCTCTGGAGCGTCTCTAGAACCACAGCCATCCTTATCGTCTTCTACAAGGCATGCGCATAAAATTGGCAACGTAGTTTTAAGTGAACCGATTTGACACCGTTTGCACCATTTGACAGGTAAACAGCGTGTAAACCTCGAGTACTGAATCCTATGGAGATGGCATATCTTCTATAGGTACATCTATACAAATAAATAAAATTGGAGTGTCTGTTTGTAACATTAAATAACCGCTTTTTACTACGTGCATATGATTAAATATACGGTACATATATCAAAATGACATGTATTACAATTTTTGTCTGTCTGTCTGTTTGTTCTGGCTAATCTCTGAAACGGCTGGACCGATTAATACGACAATTAAAAGAAGTTTAAAATTGAATTCCAAGATTTTCTTACATTGTGACTTAGTTACACCTCACTTTTTCGTAGGTATGCCACCTCCATAGGATTTAGTACTCAGAGGAGTAAACCGGTTCACAGCAATGTTGCCGTTCCGTATCATAGCATGGCTTGTAGAAGACGATAGAGACGGCTGTGCTAGAACCCAATGTTTTTGGAACTTATAGAAGACAAACGAACATTGATTTATATTTAAAAGAAGATTTATGCATTCAAAATGCTGTTCCTATGAGAGAAATAATGCTAGAAAAATCCCACCAGTAGGCCGAGCATGCTCAATCATCATCATCATCATCATGTCAGCCGAACGACGCCCACTGCTGGGCATAGGCTTCCCCCAAGGATCTCCACAACGATCGGTCCTGCGAAATGAGAAATTATGTCTACTCTTTTCTGATTGCCAAGGTGATTTTCTCCACATATCACTAAGATAAACGAGACACCAACACGCGCTGTCTCGGATAAAAGTCGATTAAATTGTCTAGCGATGAGCATGCAAGTCCTACTGGGGTGCTTGGAGGCTAGTTGGTTTTTTCTGGTATTATTTGTCTAATATGTATTTTTATGTTTTTTTAAAATTCTATGTGAATTATAAGCAGCCAATGGTTAGCACCAATATTTACCCTAATAATTAAATAAATAATTTGATCTAATACATTTTTGGTATTTAATTTACATTAGGTGAATTAAGCTAAAAAGTACTTTTTTCTAATTGTATTTGTGAAGGAGGAATGAGAATTAATTATTATTTACATCATTTACTATTATTATACACCTTTTACAAATATCTTGCAGATATCTTCATTTCACCCACATTTATTGCGATTTCAGTTAATATTTATTAGCTAACAATAATCAAATTTATTTCACAATCAAAATATACAATACAGGCACTTTTATCAAAATATAAACATACTACGTTTCTCCTATGACAAACATATTTTACTATTTTTAAAATCAAATCAAAATAAGTATATTATATAAAAACGTCTTATAACATGAGATCTCGGGAAATAAATAACTAAACTCAATTGCAGAAAAAACGGGCACTTGCTTTATTTTCATATTCATACAAACATGCTCACTGATTTTCAAGGTTGTTTCAAATGCTTATCGGAATAGTAAACATTTATAAAAAACCATTTGTCAGAGGAATCATTGTAGAATTATCCTAAAAGTATTATTAAAATCTATACAAATCAATAAAATTGGAGTGTCTGTTTGTAACATTAAAATAACCGCTTTTTACTACATGCATATGATTATACAGGGTAAATTTTTATTCAGTGCACAAATTTTTAAGATCGACTCAGAATCGGTAAGCGAACAACTTTCTCCTAGAAACATAGGTCGAATTATGACAAAAAAATTTTTGACTCTTCATACAAATCGAACTGATCACGTGATCAATTTAGTATGGGAAGCCCAAAAATTTTTGTCGTATTTCGACCCATGTTTCTAGTAGAAAGTTGTTCGCTTACCGATTCTTAGTTGATCCTAAAAATTTGTGCACTGGTCAAAATTTTTTCCTGTATATACGGTACATATACCAAAATGACATGTTTTAAAATTTTTGTCTGTCTGTCTGTCTGTTTGTTCCGGCTAATCTCTGAAACGGCTGGACCGATTTTGACGGGACTTTCACTGGGAGGTAGCTGATGTAATAAGGGAGCACTAGTTAGTACTAGTAGTGGAAATTGGAAACAACGATGAGAATTACCACACACAACCAGACCCGAGGAAATGTTGAAAAGTTCGTTTTCAATATTTACCCGACCAAGAATCGAACCTTCGACCTCTTAGAGATAGCGACACCTTGAAAACCGGTGCGTACACCACTCGGCCACAGAGGTGAAGTGAGAATGTTTATGTGAGGATAAAGTGCCCGTTTTTTCTACAAAGCAGTGTATTATTAATTTATTATCAACCTGTTTAATTTACATCAAAATCTCTGACTGAGTATTTCAAAGTCTAATCATAAGATATGGAGAATTTATTTTTAGACGGATCACAAATCACTAGTTGCCACGCTAAATTAATATAGTTTAATTCATGAAGAAAAAAAAAATTTAAAAAAATTACATCATTCATAAATTCAGTCATCTTTAGTTACAGGGTTATTTTTTCAAAGTTTTTTTTTAAATTCGTAAGATTAAGATATAGCAAATATAAGTTCAGGGGAACTTATACTTAATAGATCGTATATTTGGGAGATACACAGCGGCAAATAGAGGCGGCCATTTTGTGTGTCGCTGAATATACTATGATTTAGAGATCAACTATTTAATTAAATTTGACTTGATTCGACAGCGATTAAATTCCATGTTCACGAAGTTCCAACCTGCACAGAAAATGAGAACGATTTTATTTTAATACTTATACTATAGGAAATATTGTGATAATAAAAAACCACGAGCCCTGCAAGTAGCTTTCAGGCGGGATTCGAACCCGCGCATCCGGGGATCCAACCCAATGCTCTGAAAACTTAGACCTACTTAATATTTTTTATATACTTAAATTGAATCTTTGAATGATACAAATGCCTGGAAAAAAATTAGATGGTGTTAACCTTTGGGGTGCCTGGTGGGTAAAAATTGCGCGGCGTGCCTGGTGGGTCTGACAGAACCATTATATAAATATATTTTTTAAATATAAGATTAAGTACATTGTTAGAAGATATTTAATAATATTTATTACTTTATTCTTTCATATTTTATATGAAAACAAATGGCAGTGAATTTGAGTAAATCTTTAGTCCTTATCAATAAACCAAAAAATCTCTTACAAATGGACCTACTTACCAAAACAATACATACTAATCTTACATTTGACACTGAAATTATAAGACCCGTATGCACTTATCGCACGAGTTTATCACACGGGAGCGGGCGACGGACCGCAGAAGGGGCGTCAAAATGACCTTGAATACGACCTTCGTAATGCGAAGCTACTCTAGCGCAGCTAAGTTTGGAATTACAAAAAATTACGACGATTTTTTTAAACTGTGGGTCTGTCAGACCTAATAAGCACCCTAAGGATTAAAAAAATAACCCTGTATAGTCTACTAAGTATAGTATTCTCACCTATCTTTGCTCAAAACACCATAATCTGGTCTCTGGGCACGCGGGCCAGGTTGTCGTAACCCTGTATATTCTACTAAGTATAGTATTCTCACCTATCTTTGCTCAAAACACCATGATCTGGTCTCTGGGCACGCGGGCCAGGTTGTCGTAACCCTGTATATTCTACTAAGTATAGTATTCTCACCTATCTTTGCTCAAAACACCATGATCTGGTCTCCGGGCACGCGGGCCAGGTTGTCGTAACCCTGTATATTCTACTAAGTATAGTATTCTCACCTATCTTTGCTCAAAACACCATAATCTGGTCTCTGGGCACGCGGGCCAGGTTGTCGTAACCCTGTATATTCTACTAAGTATAGTATTCTCACCTATTGTTCAGTACACCCCTGCCTATACCGCGGAATCAGCTGGCGCAGTGGAAGCATATTACTATTATAGACTCCGGACAAAAAACTAGGTTTCAGCGGGGATGTAAACTGAACAATTGGACTGCGATACACAGCGGAGAGAATGTTAAGTAAGGTGAGGTTACATACGGGTCTGTGTGTCGAACGTCTCCAAGGCAGAAGTGGTGTAAGGGAGCGCGCGCGCCCCTGGGGTCCTTTCTTCTGCAGACCTTACCAATTAGTCACCTTACTCACAACACAAATAACAGCGTTCCCAAGGCACTGGGCGCTTCAGCAATAGATACACAAAGACACACACGGGGGAGCCTCTTTTATTACGATTTACAGTCCCGACAAAAAGCGCGTGGTGGACAATTATCTTTCTTTCAAAACTCCGCGACCAGCCCGATGGATGGCGTCAAAACCTTGGTCGTACAAAACGGGATCACATAGATAATTTAAGATTCAATTCAAATTCGATATGCCAGGCATATTCAACGCGAGCGATTTTTTTTAACAAATTCAGCAAAATTAATCCGACATTTTGGTTACAAGAATTTCAATCAAGTGTCACTGTCAACTTCAAGTGACAGCGAAATGTCAATTTGACGTGACATTAGAGACGCGTTCAGAAACGTCGATCTTTTCCGAACATCCCCCCGCCCCGGACCGTTAAGAACGGTACGTCAATCTACGGGTAATCGGGAGAGCCCACTAACTGCTCTCTTCAAAACCGAATCTCGAACCAAAACCTCAGCAAAACGAGGAACTCCGTCAGTTCCGGGGTAGAGTTTAACAATGCGCCCCCTTCGCCAACATAGGGGCGGCAGGTTAGCATCCTTAATCAACACGAGGTCGCCAGTCTGGGGTGGGGTGGTTTTATCTGTCCACTTCACGCGCTGTTGTAGGATATGCAAATACTCCATCGACCAACGTGCCCAGAAGTTTTGGGACATCTGTTTCAAAAGTTGGTATCGCGACAAACGATGGGATCCTACATCCTGAATCGGATATTCAGGCAACGCCAAAAGGGGCTGTCCGATCAAGAAATGACCTGGGGTCAACGCTTCCAGGTCATTCGGGTCCGAAGACAACGGGCACAAGGGTCGCGAGTTGAGGACGGCCTCAATTTTACAAAATACCGTATCAAGTTCCTCAAACGTGAGAATAGTTTCTCCAATCACGCGACGCAAGTGTGTCTTGGCAGCCTTTACACAAGCTTCAAAAATTCCTCCCCAGGTCGGACAAGCTGGTGGGCTAAACTTCCAGATTATCCCACGCCGGGAGAGGGTGGTTCCAATGTCTATTTTATTATCAACAAAAAACTTAACTACTTCCTTAAGATAATTACACGTTCCCTTATAATTAGTACCACAATCGGAACGTATCAATGTCGGCAGTCCTCTACGGGAAACAAATCTGCTCAAGGCGGCGACAAAGGCTTCGGTAGACAATTCCGAGACAATTTCCAAATGGACAGCCTTGGTGGACAAACACACAAACACGCACAAGTACGCCTTATAGGTTTTAGCATTACGCAGTCTCGAAGCCTTTACAGTAAAGGGACCGGCGAAGTCGGTGGCGACTCCGGCAAAAGCTCTACATTCCGTGACGCGATCAGCAGGCAAATCACCCATCTGGGGCTGCATGGTCGCGGCCTTCAATCGATAACAAGGCAGGCAACGGAAAACCACAGTGCGAATGGCTCGACGAGCAGACAAAATCCAAAATTCACGCTGCAAAATGGCCAACAAAGCATTACAGCCAGCATGTTGTGCATTCACATGGCGATCTGTTATTATCAGTTGAGTCAAATGTCCGGCTTTAGGTAACAAAAGGGGGTGACGAGCTCCATACGGCAGGTTCGCATTTCGAAGTCTTCCGCCGACTCGCAAAAGCCCACTCTCGTCCAGGAAGGGATTCAATCGCGATACCGCGCCCTTCAACTTGCGACGGCCTAAACGCAAAATTTCAATCTCGGACTCAAAACTATCAGCTTGTACTCTCCGGACCCAAAACAAGAGCGCGTCCCTACGCTCGTCCGGAGTGAGAACCGACGAATCACGCCTCGCGCGTGGGTTTCTGCAATTGTACACAAAACGTCTGATCCAAGCGGTAACACCAAGCAGCTTCTGTAGGGAGCTGTACCGATCCAACAACAAATCCTTTTCCCCGGCGGGGTTAGTCTCCAGGACGCATGCCCGCATATCAGGAACGGCTACGTTCGACAACGCTGGAGAGGGCGGCCACTCCGACTCAGGCCGCATCAACCACTGTGGGCCCCACCAGAGGGGGTGGTTAATTAGGGTTGGGGCTACACAACCCCGAGACGCACAATCCGCGGGATTCATGGTTCCCGGCACGTGTCTCCAAATCAACTCGATGTCCGAATTACAAATCTGCGACACTCGATTGGCCACAAACACGTCCAAGGTGTGCGCCGGAGCCTTCAACCAACAAAGGACGACCTGACTGTCCGTCCAAGCATAAACCTCGTGTATCTTAATAGATCGACCTAATGTGAGCCATACGTGGTTCAACAAACGCATTAGGAGGGCAGCTCCACACAATTCCAACCTCGGGATCGTATGACGAGTCCGAAGGGGAGCGACTTTGCTTTTCGCTATCACCAGATGCACAGCAACAACTCCGTCAACAGTAACGGTGCGGAGGTACACGGCCGCAGCAAATCCACGTTCGGAGGCATCGGAAAAGCCGTGAAGAGTAACTTTACAATTTTCCGAAGGGAGGAATAGCCTCGGCAAATGCACTTCATTAATCTCGGGGAGGGATGAAACGAAGCTCGACCAATCTCGGAGTAACTCGTCCGAGAGGGGTTCATCCCACGACACACCCGAAGCCCATAACCGTTGCAAGAAACACTTGGCCATAAACAGCACGGGGCAAATCCACCCATTGGGGTCAAAGGTACGTGCGACAGTAGACAATACTAAACGCTTGGTCCAGACTTTCGGTGGTCGTAAATCCACACAATAAGTGAACGTATCAGAGACCGGTTTGTACTGTACGCCAAGGACGGTCACCACATGGGGATTATCAACATTTTCGAATAGGTGGGGGTCCTGCTGGTGCTCTTCGGGCAAACCTACCAGTACATCAGGCGAGTTGGATATCCATTTCCTCAACTCGTAACCTCCCGACTTCAAAAGGGCGGTGAGTTCGTCTCTCAGGACAATCGCCTCTGAGACAGATGAGGCGCCCGTGCAAATGTCATCCACATAGACGTCACTGGCCAAAATGGCGGAGGCGCGAGGGTATCTCAAGCGCTCCTTCTCGGCCAACTCCAACAAAGAACGAATCGCAACAAACGGGCTCGAAGCCAAACCGTACGTATTCGTATTCAATTCATAAATCAACAAGGGGTCCCTAGGACTCTCTCTCCACAAAATCAATTGGTACCTCCTATCCTCTGGATGGATGACCGTTTGTCTGAACATCATCCGGATGTCAGTCATAAATACAATTTGGTGCCGCCGGAAGTTGGTCAAAATGTCTGAGATCTCCGTGTGCAGCTTGGGACCTACATGCAGACACTGGTTCAAGGACGCTCCAGTAGAGGTGGGAGCCGAACCGTCAAAGACCACCCGAATCTTTCCGGATTTCAAAACGGCGTGGTGCGGCAAAAAGAAGTGCTCAACGGAGCGCCAATCCAAATCGCTCACGGACATGTGCCCTAACTCCTCATACTCCCGCATGAATTCAACATACTTCTGGCGGAAGACCGGATCCTTGCTCATGCGACGCTCCATCGCCACTAGCCTACGTTCCGCTAGCGGTCGGGATTCGCCCAGAGGAGGTCGGCCGGCACGAAAGGGGAGACGGGTGATCAAACGACCAGAGCGGAGGCGACCAGTGTTATTCTGGTAATACAACTCGCATTCATCCGCTACTGGGTCAACCCGCGGGGCTGGTGGAGGTTCCTCAACCTCCCAAAACTTCTGCACCACTTCGGAGAGAGACACATTAAAAACAAGACCGCGATCCTCATCAAGGGAATCCAAAACGCGGCGAGCAGGGCCCATCACAACTGTACCGAGTGTCGTCTGCAGAGCTACCAAGCCATCTGGCTGCAAAACTCGCTTCCCCGTCAACAAAACTCGCCCCAGGACATCGGCTCCAAGGAGAGCATCAATCGGGCCTGGGCGGAAGAAATTTGGATCGGCGAGTGGGGAATCAGACACCAAAGACAACATGCTCGGTCCCAAGTCAACTGAAGGTTGACGGCCAACCACTGTGTCCAACACAATCGCCGAGGTCTTAATGCCTGGCGTGGACTTATTACGTGATGTAAATGTGAAGTCAACATGCCCTAACAACCCGGGGACTTTCACATCGCCAACACCTCTCAAGCCTTCCGTGTGGGGGTGCACCTTGAGGCCCAACCGCCTAACTAACCAAGATGACACAACACACCCCTGAGCACCGGAATCCAACAAGGCGCGAACTTCCACAAGGTCGCCATTCAATCCCCTGACAAGCACAGAGGCCGTGGGCAACAAAACGGTCTCTGGAGGGGTGGCTACAATCGACCGTAAACACGTTGATTGCTAGTATGTGGGGTCCCCAGACGTCCCCCCATGGTAAGGGGGTCGCTCATAGCGATCCAGTGGGTCCCAGTCTCCCACATACTGCCTACGTCCAAATCGCCCGGTATCAGGCGGGTTATATCTCCCGGCCCCTTGAAGACGGGGCGGGCGCCGCTCCAAACGCGGGTATTCGGCGAGCGGCGGCGAGAATCGGTGCCTATCATCCACCGTGTACGTCGCCCCATAGTCGCGGGGGCACGGTGACCGATTTTCAGAGGGGGGGTCCCGGGGACCCCCGGCTGTGCGAGGCTCAACACGTTGCGGGGGGCTTCTACGACCTCCCGCAACGCTCGCAAAATCGAACCCCCTAGTTGGGGACCGATTTCCCATGGGGGGGTCCGTGGGACCCCCGCCCGTGCGAGGCTCAAAACGTCGCGGGGGGCCTCTACGACCTCCGGCAACGCCCGCATAACTCATCCCCATCCTTGGGGATCGGTTTCCCATGGGGGGGTCCCTGGGACCCCCGCCCGTTTGAGGGTCCAAACGTGGCGGAGAGCGTCTGGGGCCACTCTGGTGGCCACTAGAACTGCTGCGGGATGCAAACACCGCGGGGGGTCCGAGCCCCCCACCCATACGAGGTGATCCTGCAGCGACGCGCTGCGGCGCTCCGCCGCCCTCTGGGCTGTTCATGCAGAGGAGGGGATGGTGGTTGCCCTTACAAAAGCGGCATGGGTGCGCTTGGGTACATTCGCGCTGCATGTGCAGGCCCAAGCACGAGTAGCACCATGTCCGTTGTCGCGCGATCGCTCGACGGCCTTGGACGCGCTGGTCGAGGAACTTATCACAACGGGTCGTGCTGTGACCCGGTTCCCGACAGTACAAGCAGCGGGCGGTCTCCTGGACGGCGGCATAGCGGCCGGGCGCGCGAGGGGCCATACGCCCCCTACGGGGGGGTCCGGTGGGGGACCTACTCTGTGGCACAGGTCGTTCGGGTCCCATAGGACCGGCCAGAGAGGAATTATCTGCCAGTCTACTTTCTCCTTCCAGGAACGTCAAGAGGTCCGAGAAGGGTGGCAGATAAGTCGCACTATCCCCACCATACTGCTGCTCAAAACGGACCTTAACAGAGTCCGGCAACTTTCCCAGGACAATGTGCAGTAACAAAAACGACCACTGCTCCACTGGGAGTTTTAAGTTTTTTAATGCGTTGTATGCCACCAACAGCGGATTCAACAAAGCCACTCTCAAGTGCATCACGCTGGCAACGCGGGGTAAATTCAAAATGGCGGCAACATGGTTGTCCGCCAGACGTCGTACGTTCTGGTACCGACGGGCAATCAAATCCCTAGCAATAGGGTAGTTTTCATCCGAGGGGGCCAAATGTTGAACTGATTCAAGGGCCTCCCCTTCCAACACGGATAACAAATAAGCTAACTTCTGGCCCTGGGTCAAATCGTCCCGGGCATGTACAAGACTATCAAAAATAGTAATAAAGCCCTCCCAGTCCTCTAGACGACCAGCAAAGCGCCTTAAGTCTAAGGGGGCCAATCTAGCAAAGAGAGGGGGCATACTCTTAGATGTGACCGGGGACGGGCTCGGTTCATTCTCTCTTGCCACTTGCAAAGGTCGAGCCACCTGGGTAATTCTGTCCGCAAAATCATAACACTGGTCCACATCCAAATCGACTTCTTGTCGCATTTCCACATCGGCCTCAACAGTCCTTTCCAAAAATAAGGCATACTGTTCATCAACAACAGCCAAACGTACGGGCAGATCTACGTATCTGTTCAACAAGGCCTCCGTTCTATCCGGTCGATCCAACAACGCAACCGCAGAAGCTAACCACCGTAACTCAGAACGTATTTTGGCTTTAGCAGAGGAGGCCGTCATTGTAACGTCACAAATTTATCAACAAAAACAACAAATTCAAAATATTCACTATAACACAAAATCTCCAATATTTGGAGGTTATTACTAACCACAAAATTCCAATATTACAACAACAAAGTATTTATAATGACACAAACTCTTAAATATCTGGAGGTTATCAGAAAACAACAAAACTCACTGACTATTGAAATTCACTCAAAATCACTGACTATTGAAATTCACTTGGATATCAACACAACAACAAGTTAATTTTAATTATTTCAAAGCACAAGTTTCAATGAGTTTCAATGTGTAAACAATGTCCCAAATCATTTAAGTTTCACTAAGTATTGAGTGCAAACTTATTAGCTAACCTTTTATTAGCTATTATTTTAGCAACAAACTTGTCAATATTCACAACTCAAATTTGCTAACAAAACTGAATAATAATTATTATGAGCAAAGAAAGGCATCTGTTTACACTTTGGAACTTCAATACATGACAATTAATTACAAGACATGGAACCAATAACAAAGGAATGCCCTTTACTTTTCAAATGCAAGTTAATTACCATTTACAAGTACAAATTAATCTAGTCCGGACCAGACTGGGTCATCAAAACGGCACTGATTAATACAAAGTTTTGGCGTGGGCCTCTCAGGCCTTCAAGCTACGCTCTTGGCTACCAAGAAATGTTCAGTACACCCCTGCCTATACCGCGGAATCAGCTGGCGCAGTGGAAGCATATTACTATTATAGACTCCGGACAAAAAACTAGGTTTCAGCGGGGATGTAAACTGAACAATTGGACTGCGATACACAGCGGAGAGAATGTTAAGTAAGGTGAGGTTACATACGGGTCTGTGTGTCGAACGTCTCCAAGGCAGAAGTGGTGTAAGGGAGCGCGCGCGCCCCTGGGGTCCTTTCTTCTGCAGACCTTACCAATTAGTCACCTTACTCACAACACAAATAACAGCGTTCCCAAGGCACTGGGCGCTTCAGCAATAGATACACAAAGACACACACGGGGGAGCCTCTTTTATTACGATTTACAGTCCCGACAAAAAGCGCGTGGTGGACAATTATCTTTCTTTCAAAACTCCGCGACCAGCCCGATGGATGGCGTCAAAACCTTGGTCGTACAAAACGGGATCACATAGATAATTTAAGATTCAATTCAAATTCGATATGCCAGGCATATTCAACGCGAGCGATTTTTTTTAACAAATTCAGCAAAATTAATCCGACATTTTGGTTACAAGAATTTCAATCAAGTGTCACTGTCAACTTCAAGTGACAGCGAAATGTCAATTTGACGTGACATTAGAGACGCGTTCAGAAACGTCGATCTTTTCCGAACACCTATCTTTGCTCAAAACACCATAATCTGGTCTCTGGGCACGCGGGCCAGGTTGTCGTAACCCTGTATATTCTACTAAGTATAGTATTCTCACCAATCTCTGCTCAAAACACCATAATCTGGTCTCTGGGCACGCGGGCCAGGTTGTCGTAACCCTGTATATTCTACTAAGTATAGTATTCTCATCAATCTCTGCTCAAAACACCATGATCTGGTCTCTGGGCACGCGGGCCAGGTTGTCGTAACCCTGTATATTCTACTAAGTATAGTATTCTCACCAATCTCTGCTCAAAACACCATGATCTGGTCTCTGGGCACGCGGGCCAGGTTGTCGTCCACGGTGAGGTACATGTTGAGCGACACGAACATGGCGGCGGCCGACAGGAAGTGCCACGCGTCGTGCATGTCGTACAGACGGAGGAGCGAACACTCGCGGTTGCTGCGCCGCGACTGGGCGGGCGACAGCTACGAACAAAACAACAAAACAAAAAATAATAATAAAAAAATAAAAAGCTTGTCATAAAATTGAAATTTGTACTAAAAACTTATTATTTTTTAGTTCGATTTTGGCAGCCGTGTAATAACTATAATATTCGTTAGAAACACAAGAAATCTACATAAAATATTAATAGTCCGTACCTGGTTTTGGGTGATTTAGACTAGTTTTTTTTTTCGGACAGATTAGGGACAAACTAAATTAGTAAAAATTTATTATGTAACATTAAATTGAAGTTTATTTCAATATTAAAAAAGCGAACGAGACAAATTATTGATTTTCATTGTAAAAGTTTGTTTAAAATAATAGTTTACAATAAAAATAAAGTAACTCACCGCCCAGTTTGTGCTTCGATCCAGATAGAAGTAACTTGATCCAAACCACGTCGAGTACGTCAGCGCAATAAACACCCAGCTGCGGAAAAAGAGTCATGTTAAGAATCACATAATTCGATAGTATAACGGCGCGCTTACACGGGCAACTAAAATTGCGCAATTCCTGCCCGCCAAATATGACGTCAATACCACATTAACTTTTAACTAGTTACGTGGGGTCTATGAGGCACGGATATTTTGATTTAGTATGTTTAGTTGTTTCCAAGCGACATAATTATAATGTTTTGTTCCTAGGCTCAATAATTTAATTTTTATTAATCATCATGTCACTTGAAACTGAAAAATGCCTTATCATGCTTTATTATGTTAAAGATAACAAAAATAAAAAACAAAGATTGATTTATTTGATGTATTTTTATTATTAAGTGATTACTGTATACATATTAACTCTTTCATCTTGATTAAATTTCTTAAATTTGCCCAAACATAACAAGAGTCTGTGAGATCATGTTGCGAATTATCTCTCTGCAGTGCACTCCGAAGAAGCTTTGTGGTACTTTCTATTGCTTTATCTATATTTTCTAGCTTGTCGTTTAATTTAATGGAGTTTTATTGCTAAAAGTGGCCACTTTTCGCAAAAAAACTGAATCAAACTAAACGACAGGCTAACAAATATCCTTTAAGCGATAAAAAGTACCACAAAGCTTCTTCCGAGTGCACTACAGTCAGGGGGGTGTCACTCCGCAGTTTAGGTACGTTCGGCCGGCGCGCCTGCCGGGCAGGCGTATGGCAGAAGGATGCCGCTCGGCTCGTACACTCCACGTTCGCGCGTAGAACGATCGATCATTTCTGTGATTTTTGTGCACCGAACAATGACTACTAAACGTTCTTATAATCCGTATATAAGATACTGTTGTGTTTACGGGTGTCTAAATAAAAGAAATAACAAAAGAAACAACAAAACCGAACCCGCAAGTCGCTCGCAACCCTAACCAGCGAGCGAGCTGTTTGAGACATTCATAGAAATAGAAACGCTCGCGCGTAGATATTGGGTACAGTTTTGCTTGCATGCGCGAACTCTAGGTTATTATAACAATAGGCAAGCGATGACAAAGCAACCGGAGTTGGACTTTATTTCCACGCAGAAAGATTTATTTTTATTTGAATGAGCTTGCAGAGTGAGTCTTCTGTGCCTTAGCACTATTATTTATTCTGTGCTACAGAGAGATAATTTACAATTACGTCTTTATTTAAGGCGATACTCGGAAAAAATGTGCTGAAGCGAGATAGCAATGAGAAAACTCGCGCGCGAGAGCGAGACCGATTTTGCAGATTAGGCAAAAAAAAAACACAAAATCACTTCGTATTAAAAAACTACAGCGATTTAATAAAAATGCTTCTATACGATCCTCAATATTATTGGTGTCCACTAATTAAACCAATTTCCAATAGTGTTAGTAACCCCATTTAAGAATAATCTTCACTTTTCGTATTTTTTAGAGGTCTTTTCGAAAATAAAAAGTGTCGAGGCAAAATCATAAAATCGTGTTTTTGAAACTATACGATTCTAGATAAAGGTATGAAGAAATATATATCTTATTACCAGATTTTTAACAACTGTAACAGTCCTATACTTTTAAATCAAAAAGTCCATATTTTTCCGAGTAGCGCCTTAAGCACTATGATTTTTTTTTTCTATGGCGGCGCTATCTAGTGTGCAAACTGCACGCTCTCAGCGACAGTTGCCTGGGTGTTGCTAGGTGTTGCGTAGCAACTGATCTGTAGATAGATTAATTCTGGCCGTATGCCAGTCGGGAAGAATGTAGCTATTTACTGGTGCAAGAAATTTCAAAATCGGTCCAGTAGTTTTTGAGTTTATTCGTTACAAACAACTCTTTATAATTTTAGTATGGAAGTAAGTATGGATGATAATGATGATCTCACCTGTACCACCGTATGGATTCCCTGTGGAGCAGCTTCATCACGATGTAGAACAAGGTGTACAGGAACAAGTTGCTCATGAGCACCAGCAGGAGATGTGATGCGAAGTCGCGACTGTGCTCCGACAGGCTGACGGGAAACAAAAAGTAAAATGGTGTTTTACTGATAATGATATGGTGTGAGACGGGCCGATTTTTCTAATTAAAAGTTACAATAATAAAAACAGTATAATTGTACATATATTTTATAAAACTTTTGTGTTACTGACATCGCACAGCCGAAACTACTGCGCGCAATTAAGAAGCTGAAATTTGACATGTATGTTTCTTGGGGAGTGTAGGGTAGCACTAAGAGAGGATTTTTGGAAACTCCCCTCTAAGGGGGTAAAAAAGGGGTTCAAAGTTTGTATGAAACTTTGTGAACTTAATACCACAGGACGAAGTCGCGGGGGTAGCGCTAGCAGTAAAGTAATTTATTATTAAAGATAATTAAATGCTCTACAATTCTATGGCTAGCATGTAGGTTTTCGGTGCATCGTTGGAAAGTTATCCGGTCAAAGGGTGAAATGTGAAGCAAAAATACTTTTTCCAGACTTTCAAGAACGGACATCTCGAAAACTATACAAGATATCGACAAACTTGACTGAATAGAACTTGTAAGAAATTTAATCAGCTTTCATTTTGTAAATAGATGCAAATAAAATGTGCGCTTCACAGTCCCAAACTATGCGTTTAATAAGTCTAAACTTGTGCTATGGTGGTTGACTATTTTGCAGAGTCTTGGAACCTATCGATTGATGTCAGAGTATTGACGTATTGTACAGACTGTTGTTTTTTCACATTTTAGTCAGTTCGATTACTGGGTGGTGCGAATCTTATTTAAAAAAAGTATTTGAATGCAGTGTATGGTGTTCCACACAAACTTTAAATGATAACTTGATTTAGAGATGATAAAGGATTTAATTGTATAAATATGATAAAATGATAAGTAAATGAGTACACGCGATGATTGCTTAAAGTGAACTGAATAATAATGCTTACACATCGAAACAATTAAATAGCTATTAAAATTAAAATATAACACAATTGGCGTGAAATGCTGATATGGCGCTATGTACGGTTATTGCACCGTACATGCTCCGGGAGAGGAGATGAAAGGATGCTGTTATAAGGATTGAGAAAATTTGTGAATGATAGTAATGAATGCTTAAATATTTACATTTCAACTTAAATATTGCACAACTTAAATATTTGACAGCTTAAATATTGCACAACTTAAATATACGACAATTTATTTATTAAAATGATTATAAAATTGAGGCGATGTTGCTTTGTGGACCCGAGCATATGTAAGGTCTTCCATCTCGATTTCCTCTTGATCTGACGGGCCACTCGCTGGTAGTTGTCGTGATGGTGATAATGCTGCTGCGTCAGGTTGGTGGCGGCGCGCGCGCCTAGCTGGGGGCGGCGGCACGGCGCTCGCGCGGGCGCGGGCGGAGGCGGGGGGCGGCGAGGGCGCGCGGGTCGCGCGGTGTGTCGTGTCGCCCGCCGAACCCAATGCGCTGACAGTGTTGTTTCGACATCGGCGTATTCTACGCCAGGCAAAGATAACGCCTATGATGCAAATTGTACCCAAAATTATGTTGATCAGTACGTATTGGGTAATGTCGTGAGAAGAAGCTGTGTTGTAGATTTGCTGAACCTCTGTGTCAGCATTCTTCATCTGCTCTATCTGATTTGTAATTGACTTCGAATGCTTTTGGAAATCTTGGTGGTCTCTGGTTTCATTTTCTTGACTTTCAACTGTGTTGGTGTACGTCGGCAGAGACAATTCGATGATATGATTTATTGGTGGTATATTTATTTTTAGTGCGTCTACTGTTGTATGAAGGCTATTTTCTCGCTGCTTGTGAGAATAAATAGTAAATGTATCACTTTTAATGCTACATCCTTCATTAAGCGTAATGATACCGGTGCCATTTAATTTCTCTGATGATACTTGATTCTCACATATAATTCGCGTAGCGCAGGTGTTGCAACATGAGAATAGGTATGTATTAACTTCATGTAGTTCCAACCAAGTCGATTTGCATGACGCAATACTTGTGACGCATTGTGTTGATACGTCATTTCTTACGCAGAGGCTCTTATCTGACGTCATGTGATAGACCGGCCTTTGTAATAAGCATAAGTACGAATTATCATCGTATTGAGTACAATCTTGCACGTCTGCCTGTGACATAGTCACATATGAATCCTTTTGAATGTTGATAGCCACATAGTCTGATACAAGTTTAAAACTTATCATATTGTTTTCTGCCTTATTGTTCGGAAAAGATCGACGTTTCTGAACGCAACTCTAATGTCACGTCAAATTGACATTAGCTGTCACTTGAAGTTGACAGGGACACTTGATTGGAAATTCTTGTAGAAAATGTCGGATTAATTTTGCTGAATTTGTTAAAAATCGCTCGCGTTGAATGTGCCTGGCATATCGAGTTTGAAAAATCTTAAATTATCCTGCCGATCCCGTGTTGTACGACCACGATTTTGATGCCATCCTGATGAGTGGCCGGTCGCGATGCTTTGAAGGATAATCATCCACCACACGTGTTGTTGCAGGGGCAATATATATCTTGACAAAAGGCTCCTCCGTGTAGTGTTGAAACGCCCAGTGTCTTGTGAACGCTGTTATTTGTGTTATGAGTGAGGTGACTAATTGGTAAGGTCTGCAGAAGAAGACGGAGCCACAGGGGGGGCCCCCCTCTCCCCACGCTGCCCAGGGACTTTCTACAGCACAGACCACAGTATGTAAAATCACCTTACTTCACATTCTCTCCGCTGTGTATCGCAGTCCAATTGTTCAGTTTACATCCCCGCTGAAACTAGTTTTTTGTCCGGAGTCTACTCATGATAAATCTTCCACTGCGCCATGCCGGCTCCGCGGTATAGGCAGGGGTGTACTGAACATTTCTTGGTAGCAGAGCGTAGTTTGAAGGCCTGAGAGGCCCACGCCAAAAGTTTGTCTATTAATCAGTGCCGTTTGATGACCATCTGGTCCGGACTAGATTAATTTGTACTTGTAAATGGTAATTAACTTGCATTTGAAAAGTAAAGAGCATTCCTTTGTTATTGGTTCCATGTCTTGTAATTAATTGTCATGTATTGAGGTTCCAAAATGTAAACAGATGCCTTTCTTTGCTCATAATAATTATTATTCAGTTTTGTTAGCAAATTTGAGTTGTGAATATTGACAAGTTTGTTGCTAAAATAATAGCTAATAAAAGGTTAGCTAATAAGTTTGCACTCAATACTTAGTGAAACTTAAATGATTTAAGACATTGTTTACACATTGAAACTTATTGAAACTTGTGCTTTGAAATAATTAAAATCATCTTGTTGTATGTCGATATCCAAGTGAATTTCAATGGTCAGTGATTTGTTTGAACTGAATAACTTTTGACTTACAAAGTCAAAGTTAGTTTGTGTCTAAGTTATAACCTCTTGAGAGTTAGAGTTATAATTATATACTTGAGTTTTGTTGTTTTCTGATAACCTCCAAATATTTAAGAGTTTGTGTCATTATAAATACTTTGTTGTTGTAATATTGGAATTTTGTGGTTATCAATAACCTCCAAATATTGGAGATTTTGTGTTATAGTGAATATTTTGAATTTGTTGTTTTTGTTGATAAATTTGTGACGTTACAATGACGGCCTCCTCTGCTAAAGCCAAAATACGTTCTGAGTTACGGTGGTTAGCTTCTGCGGTTGCGTTGTTGGATCGACCGGATAGAACGGAGGCCTTGTTGAACAGATACGTAGATCTGCCCATACGTTTGGCTGTTGTTGATGAGCAGTATGCCTTATTTTTGGAAAGGACTGTTGAGGCCGAGGTGGAAATGCGACAAGAAGTCGGTTTGGATGTGGACCAGTGTTATGATTTTGCGGACAGAATTACACAGGTGGCTCGACCTTTGCAAGTGGCAAGAGAGAATGAACCGAGCCCGTCCCCGGTCACATCTAAGAGTATGCCCCCTCTCTTTGCTAGATTGGCCCCCTTAGGCTTAAGGCGCTTTGCTGGTCGTCTAGAGGACTGGGAGGGCTTTATTAACATTTTTGATAGTCTTGTACATGCCCGGGACGATTTGACCCAGGGCCAGAAGTTAGCTTATTTGTTATCCGTGTTGGAAGGGGAGGCCCTTGAATCAGTTCAACATTTGGCCCCCTCGGATGAAAACTACCCTATTGCTAGGGATTTGATTGCCTGTCGGTACCAGAACGTACGACGTCTGGCGGACAACCATGTTGCCGCCATTTTGAATTTACCCCGCGTTGCCAGCGTGATGCACTTGAGAGTGGCTTTGTTGAATCCGCTGTTGGTGGCATACAACGCATTAAAAAACTTAAAACTCCCAGTGGAGCAGTGGTCGTTTTTGTTACTGCACATTGTCCTGGGAAAGTTGCCGGACTCTGTTAAGGTCCGTTTTGAGCAGCAGTATGGTGGGGATAGTGCGACTTATCTGCCACCCTTCTCGGACCTCTTGACGTTCCTGGAAGGAGAAAGTAGACTGGCAGATAATTCCTCTCTGGCCGGTCCTATGGGACCCGAACGACCTGTGCCACAGAGTGGATCCCCCACCGGACCCCCCCGTAGGGGGCGTATGGCCCCTCGCGCGCCCGGCCGCTATGCCGCCGTCCAGGAGACCGCCCGCTGCTTGTACTGTCGGGAACCGGGTCACAGCACGACCCGTTGTGATAAGTTCCTCGACCAGCGCGTCCAAGGCCGTCGAGCGATCGCGCGACAACGGACATGGTGCTACTCGTGCTTGGGCCTGCACATGCAGCGCGAATGTACCCAAGCGCACCCATGCCGCTTTTGTAAGGGCAACCACCATCCCCTCCTCTGCATGAACAGCCCAGAGGGCGGCGGAGCGCCGCAGCGCGTCGCTGCAGGATCACCTCGTATGGGTGGGGGGCTCGGACCCCCCGCGGTGTTTGCATCCCGCAGCAGTTCTAGTGGCCACCAGAGTGGCCCCAGACGCTCTCCGCCACGTTTGGACCCTCAAACGGGCGGGGGTCCCAGGGACCCCCCCATGGGAAACCGATCCCCAAGGATGGGGATGAGTTACGCGAGCGTTGCCGGAGGTCGTAGAGGCCCCCCGCGACGTTTTGAGCCTCGCACGGGCGGGGGTCCCACGGACCCCCCAATGGGAAACCGATCCCCAAGGATGGGGATGAATTATGCGGGCGTTGCCGGAGGTCGTAGAGGCCCCCCGCGACGTTTTGAGCCTCGCACGGGCGGGGGTCCCACGGACCCCCCCATGGGAAATCGGTCCCCAACTAGGGGGTTCGATTTTGCGAGCGATGCGGGAGGTCGTAGAAGCCCCCCGCGACGTTTTGAGCCTCGCACGGGCGGGGGTCCCCGGGACCCCCCTTCTGAAAATCGGTCACCGTGCCCCCGCGACTATGGGGCGACGTACACGGTGGATGATAGGCACCGATTCTCGCCGCCGCTCGCCGAATACCCGCGTTTGGAGCGGCGCCCGCCCCGTCTTCAAGGGGCCGGGAGATATAACCCGCCTGATGCCGGGCGAATTGGACGTAGGCAGTATGTGGGAGATTGGGACCCACTGGATCGCTATGAGCGACCCCCTTACCATGGGGGGACGTCTGGGGACCCCACATACTAGCAATCAACGTGTTTACGGTCGATTGTAGCCACCCCTCCAGAGACCGTTTTGTTGCCCACGGCCTCTGTGCTTGTCAGGGGATTGAATGGCGACCTTGTGGAAGTTCGCGCCTTGTTGGATTCCGGTGCTCAGGGGTGTGTTGTGTCATCTTGGTTAGTTAGGCGGTTGGGCCTCAAGGTGCACCCCCACACGGAAGGCGTGAGAGGTGTTGGCGATGTGAAAGTCCCCGGGTTGTTAGGGCATGTTGACTTCACATTTACCTCACGTAATAAGTCCACGCCAGGCATTAAGACCTCGGCGATTGTGTTGGACACAGTTGTTGGTCGTCAACCTTCAGTTGACTTGGGACCGAGTATGTTGTCTTTGGTGTCTGATTCCCCACTCGCCGATCCAAATTTCTTCCGCCCAGGCCCGATTGATGCTCTCCTTGGAGCCGATGTCCTGGGGCGAGTTTTGTTGACGGGGAAGCGAGTTTTGCAGCCAGATGGCTTGGTAGCTCTGCAGACGACACTCGGTACAGTTGTGATGGGCCCTGCTCGCCGCGTTTTGGATTCCCTTGATGAGGATCGCGGCCTTGTTTTTAATGTGTCTCTCTCCGAAGTGGTGCAGAAGTTTTGGGAGGTTGAGGAACCTCCACCAGCCCCGCGGGTTGACCCAGTAGCGGATGAATGCGAGTTGTATTACCAGAATAACACTGGTCGCCTCCGCTCTGGTCGTTTGATCACCCGTCTCCCCTTTCGTGCCGGCCGACCTCCTCTGGGCGAATCCCGACCGCTAGCGGAACGTAGGCTAGTGGCGATGGAGCGTCGCATGAGCAAGGATCCGGTCTTCCGCCAGAAGTATGTTGAATTCATGCGGGAGTATGAGGAGTTAGGGCACATGTCCGTGAGCGATTTGGATTGGCGCTCCGTTGAGCACTTCTTTTTGCCGCACCACGCCGTTTTGAAATCCGGAAAGATTCGGGTGGTCTTTGACGGTTCGGCTCCCACCTCTACTGGAGCGTCCTTGAACCAGTGTCTGCATGTAGGTCCCAAGCTGCACACGGAGATCTCAGACATTTTGACCAACTTCCGGCGGCACCAAATTGTATTTATGACTGACATCCGGATGATGTTCAGACAAACGGTCATCCATCCAGAGGATAGGAGGTACCAATTGATTTTGTGGAGAGAGAGTCCTAGGGACCCCTTGTTGATTTATGAATTGAATACGAATACGTACGGTTTGGCTTCGAGCCCGTTTGTTGCGATTCGTTCTTTGTTGGAGTTGGCCGAGAAGGAGCGCTTGAGATACCCTCGCGCCTCCGCCATTTTGGCCAGTGACGTCTATGTGGATGACATTTGCACGGGCGCCTCATCTGTCTCAGAGGCGATTGTCCTGAGAGACGAACTCACCGCCCTTTTGAAGTAGGGAGGTTACGAGTTGAGGAAATGGATATCCAACTCGCCTGATGTACTGGTAGGTTTGCCCGAAGAGCACCAGCAGGACCCCCACCTATTCGAAAATGTTGATAATCCCCATGTGGTGACCGTCCTTGGCGTACAGTACAAACCGGTCTCTGACACGTTCACTTATTGTGTGGATTTACGACCACCGAAAGTCTGGACCAAGCGTTTAGTATTGTCTACTGTCGCACGTACCTTTGACCCCAATGGGTGGATTTGCCCCGTGCTGTTTATGGCCAAGTGTTTCTTGCAACGGTTATGGGCTTCGGGTGTGTCGTGGGATGAACCCCTCTCGGACGAGTTACTCCGAGATTGGTCGAGCTTCGTTTCATCCCTCCCCGAGATTAATGAAGTGCATTTGCCGAGGCTATTCCTCCCTTCTGAAAATTGTAAAGTTACTCTTCACGGCTTTTCCGATGCCTCCGAACGTGGATTTGCTGCGGCCGTGTACCTCCGCACCGTTACGGTTGACGGAGTTGTTGCTGTGCATCTGGTGATAGCGAAAAGCAAAGTCGCTCCCCTTCGGACTCGTCATACGATCCCGAGGTTGGAATTGTGTGGAGCTGCCCTCCTAATGCGTTTGTTGAACCACGTATGGCTCACATTAGGTCGATCTATTGCAATACAAGAGGTTTATGCTTGGACGGACAGTCAGGTCGTCCTTTGTTGGTTGAAGGCTCCGGCGCACACCTTGGACGTGTTTGTGGCCAATCGAGTGTCGCAGATTTGTAATTCCGACATCGAGTTGATTTGGAGACACGTGCCGGGAACCATGAATCCCGCGGATTGTGCTTCTCGGGGTTGTGTAGCCCCAACCCTACTTAACCACCCCCTCTGGTGGGGCCCACAGTGGTTGATGCGGCCTGAGTCGGAGTGGCCGCCCTCTCCAGCGTTGTCGAACGTAGCCGTTCCTGATATGCGGGCATGCGTCCTGGAGACTAACCCCGCCGGGGAAAAGGATTTGTTGTTGGATCGGTACAGCTCCTTACAGAAGCTGCTTGGTGTTACCGCTTGGATCAGACGTTTTGTGTACAATTGCAGAAACCCACGCGCGAGGCGTGATTCGTCGGTTCTCACTCCGGACGAGCGTAGGGACGCGCTCTTGTTTTGGGTCCGGAGAGTACAAGCTGATAGTTTTGAGTCCGAGATTGAAATTTTGCGTTTAGGCCGTCGCAAGTTGAAGGGCGCGGTATCGCGATTGAATCCCTTCCTGGACGAGAGTGGGCTTTTGCGAGTCGGCGGAAGACTTCGAAATGCGAACCTGCCGTATGGAGCTCGTCACCCCCTTTTGTTACCTAAAGCCGGACATTTGACTCAACTGATAATAACAGATCGCCATGTGAATGCACAACATGCTGGCTGTAATGCTTTGTTGGCCATTTTGCAGCGTGAATTTTGGATTTTGTCTGCTCGTCGAGCCATTCGCACTGTGGTTTTCCGTTGCCTGCCTTGTTATCGATTGAAGGCCGCGACCATGCAGCCCCAGATGGGTGATTTGCCTGCTGATCGCGTCACGGAATGTAGAGCTTTTGCCGGAGTCGCCACCGACTTCGCCGGTCCCTTTACTGTAAAGGCTTCGAGACTGCGTAATGCTAAAACCTATAAGGCGTACTTGTGCGTGTTTGTGTGTCTGTCCACCAAGGCTGTCCATTTGGAAATTGTCTCGGAATTGTCTACCGAAGCCTTTGTCGCCGCCTTGAGCAGATTTGTTTCCCGTAGAGGACTGCCGTCATTGATACGTTCCGATTGTGGTACTAATTATAAGGGAACGTGTAATTATCTTAAGGAAGTAGTTAAGTTTTTTGTTGATAATAAAATAGACATTGGAACCACCCTCTCCCGGCGTGGGATAATCTGGAAGTTTAGCCCTCCAGCTTGTCCGACCTGGGGAGGAATTTTTGAAGCTTGTGTAAAGGCTGCCAAGACACACTTGCGTCGCGTGATTGGAGAAACTATTCTCACGTTTGAGGAACTTGATACGGTATTTTGTAAAATTGAGGCCGTCCTCAACTCGCGACCCTTGTGCCCGTTGTCTTCGGACCCGAATGACCTGGAAGCGTTGACCCCAGGTCATTTCTTGATCGGACAGCCCCTTTTGGCGTTGCCTGAATATCCGATTCAGGATGTAGGATCCCATCGTTTGTCGCGATACCAACTTTTGAAACAGATGTCCCAAAACTTCTGGGCACGTTGGTCGATGGAGTATTTGCATATCCTACAACAGCGCGTGAAGTGGACAGATAAAACCACCCCACCCCAGACTGGCGACCTCGTGTTGATTAAGGATGCTAACCTGCCGCCCCTATGTTGGCGAAGGGGGCGCATTGTTAAACTCTACCCCGGAACTGACGGAGTTCCTCGTTTTGCTGAGGTTTTGGTTCGAGATTCGGTTTTGAAGAGAGCAGTTAGTGGGCTCTCCCGATTACCCGTAGATTGACGTACCGTTCTTAACGGTCCGGGGCGGGGGGATGTTCGGAAAAGATCGACGTTTCTGAACGCAACTCTAATGTCACGTCAAATTGACATTAGCTGTCACTTGAAGTTGACAGGGACACTTGATTGGAAATTCTTGTAGAAAATGTCGGATTAATTTTGCTGAATTTGTTAAAAATCGCTCGCGTTGAATGTGCCTGGCATATCGAGTTTGAAAAATCTTAAATTATCCTGCCGATCCCGTGTTGTACGACCACGATTTTGATGCCATCCTGATGAGTGGCCGGTCGCGATGCTTTGAAGGATAATCATCCACCACACGTGTTGTTGCAGGGGCAATATATATCTTGACAAAAGGCTCCTCCGTGTAGTGTTGAAACGCCCAGTGTCTTGTGAACGCTGTTATTTGTGTTATGAGTGAGGTGACTAATTGGTAAGGTCTGCAGAAGAAGACGGAGCCACAGGGGGGGCCCCCCTCTCCCCACGCTGCCCAGGGACTTTCTACAGCACAGACCACAGTATGTAAAATCACCTTACTTCACATTCTCTCCGCTGTGTATCGCAGTCCAATTGTTCAGTTTACATCCCCGCTGAAACTAGTTTTTTGTCCGGAGTCTACTCATGATAAATCTTCCACTGCGCCATGCCGGCTCCGCGGTATAGGCAGGGGTGTACTGAACACTTATGTTGCAAAGGTATGAGTTTGTAAATCTCATAGTAGTCTCTGGTGACTAGCGGCAATCGAATCTCAATTATAAAATAATCTCTTGTCATTTTCGCCTTCACCTTTAATAAGTGATATAGTTTAGGTAGGTCACTAATCATGTTATTAATCGGTAATGCTAAGTCTTGTTTGGAAATATGACCCGATATGATATTAAGTTCATTTCTTAGTTGTTCCGGTGATAAAAGGTGAATGTTGAATGAACCATGGTGAAGGTCAGCTATTGTATCTAATAATTTATCCTGGATATTTTTGAGATTCAGCAAAATGTTGTTCACTACTATGGCTGTTAATGCAAAGTCGTTTTTATTTGTGACATCTTGGAGCTCTTTCTTTATCGAATTTATTTGTTTTTGCGAGTTGATGATATGTTGATTAATGAATTTGTGCTGCTTATTCATGTTTGCTTCAACTCTTTGTAGTAAGTTGTGTTCAGCTTCCACTACAGAGGTCTGATTTTTCCATAATAATGCAATGTGTTTCTGATTGCTTCGTAGTAATTCGATATCTCTCTGATATTGTTCTGCAAATTGATCATCAAGTACGCCGATTAGTGAACGCGCTATACTTCCGAGTCCGTTGATAAGCCCGCGCCGCGCACGTGTCGGCGCCGGCGCTACGTCGTCAAACTGCTGACCAAGCAACAGGTGATTGTAGTGGTCGAGTTCTGTATAGCCGTGTAATATCTGAGTCATAATTGCTTCGCAAAGTGGTTGTTTATTTTTGTCACATAGAATATCCAAGTTGTTGATATATTTTGATAATATTTCGGCGCCTTCCCAGTATGGAACCATATCATAGAACACGATTAGCTTCCATTCATCTCTTGCTAGATGCATACTGGAGATTTTATCGAAGTAAACTGCTTGTTTATCCTTTAATCGTGCTATGTTGTAGGCGCATTGCGTTGGTAGAATGAGCATCAAAGTTAGTAAGGTGATAGCCATTGTTTTTAAACTTGCACTAATACCTTTTTTACTTCTTGTTCGACTTTGTTTTGACGTTGTTTGCTTATTGTTAGGAGTGTTATTTTCTTGATTATTTTGCTGTGGTTGCTCATTTCGCGTATCGATGGGCAACACTGATAATTTAACAACTGGTCTCTGTATGATACCGTTCTTGGTTTTGAGACTTACTACCCGTACGTGACCATCCTTTCCAGGGTGGAGCTCCACGACTCTTCCAAGGGACCATTTTCCGGGTGGTAAGTTAGCATCTTGTATGATGACTATGTCACCTACTTTTTGATTTCTCTGTGACTGCTGCCACTTGCTTCGGGTTGATAATTGACATAGATATTCGTTTTGCCAACGTTTCCATAAATCATTAAAGATCTTCTGAGTAAGCTGCCATCTCGTTCGCTCATCTCGCTCTGTTTCGATGATGCTGAGCGTGGGGCCACACGCTAAGAAATGGGACGGGGTGAGAAAATCTATGTCTTCAGGATCTTCAGTGATGGCACAAAGCGGTCTAGTGTTTAGGCACGATTCTATTTGTGCTAATAATGTGGAAAACTCTTCGTAGGTGAGTTTTTGCTCACCCAGCACTCTACGAAGAAGATGCTTGAGGCTCCTCACACAAGCCTCCCAGAGTCCGCCTCCACTTGGCCACGATGGTGCATTAAAATGAAATTCTATTTTCATGTCAGTGACTTTAGAATAGAATTCATCGTCCAGTATTTGTTGCAGATTTAAATACTCTTGCTGTAAGATGCGACTGGCTCCCACAAAGTTGGTTCCGTTATCGCAATAGACATGGCGCGGTGCTCCACGCCTGGCTGCCATGCGTCGGAGAGAAGCCAGGAACGCTGATGATGATAAGTCCGAGACGAGTTCAAGATGGACCGCCTTCGTGACCATACAAACAAATACTGCGATGTATCCCTTGGTTGTCTTAACTCCTCGACCCTTGTTCGTCTTCACATCGACGTAGCCAGTATAGTCGACGCCACAGTTATAAAAAGGCCGAGTTGGATTGATGCGGGCTGCTGGTAAGTCACCCATAAGTTGACATTGTTTGTCAGGTTTGTGCTTTCTACAGATAACACAGGCTCGGATGTGTTTCTTTACTGCTCTGTTACCCCCAATCACCCAATACTGTTGTCTCAGGTATGATAAGGTAAGTCTTGCTCCTCCATGGAAAGTGTTTCTATGGGCTTGATTGATAAGCAAGTTTGTGAGATGACCATCATGGGGGAT
This sequence comes from Crambus lathoniellus, assembly GCA_949710035.1. Classification (NCBI taxonomy): domain Eukaryota; kingdom Metazoa; phylum Arthropoda; class Insecta; order Lepidoptera; family Crambidae; genus Crambus; species Crambus lathoniellus. Next base: position 5,288,353 of record OX453324.1, on the reverse strand, counting down.
GATTAAGGGATGTTTCATGTCCTCCTTAATTTGTGCATGCTTGATTCTACCACCAACTCTTAGTAATCCTTCTTTGTCTAAGAAAGGATTTAAGTTGAGAATTTTGCTCTTCGAACTGATGTTTTTCTTATTTTGGAGACTGTTGATTTCATCCGTAAATTCAAGATATTGATAATATTTAATGATCATATTACTGGCTCGTGTCAATTCATTCACTGTTAAATATAATTGTTTTTCTGATAATTGTTCGTCACGTGACACCGCTCGTAGTACCCAGGCGAGTACTCTGGTTACACGCACGAAATTGCTGTATTTGCATGTGATATCTTTAATTAAATTATTTTCATTTATAATTGCCACGGCTGTAGTTGAATGAACTTTGCTTGTTTGTTTTGTTTCTTGATCTGTTACGTAAACTGGACATTCTTTCTGATCTTCCGAGTTGAATGAGGTCAACCACGACGGTCCAGTCCACCATAACGAATGTTGTTGTAGCAGTTGTACACTTATTCCTCTGCTGGCACAGTCGGCTGGATTCTCTTGTGATTTCACGTGACGCCAACACGCTGGCGGCATAACTGCTTTGATTTGCTCAACCCTGTTCGCTACAAATGCCTTCCATCGATTAGAGTCACCTTGAATCCATCCTAGTGCTGCGGTGGAATCTGTCCATCCAAACATTTTGATAGTGTGATTAGGCAAAGTTTCAACTAAAGTTTTCATTAATTTTGACAGTAAGAGACATGACATTAATTCGAGCCGCGGTAATGTGACATTTTTCTTCACAGGTACTAATCTTGCTTTCGCCGCGCCGATGATAACTGATGCGTGATGACTACTATTTTGATCTTGTTGATGAATTTTGTAGTAAATGACACAGGCGTAAGCTTTAGTTGATGAGTCACAGAACCCATGTAGCTCTATAGTGTCGTTTTCGTGACTTCGTATCCAGCGTTGTACCTTTATCTGATTAATATTTGCTAAATCTTCACTAATTGATCTCCATTCTTTACTGATATCTTCGGGTAGCTCACTATTCCAATGAATGTCATGTTGCCATACCTTTTGAAATAGTAGCTTCAATTTAGTGGTAACAGGAGAGAGCCATCCCAATGGGTCAAAGATCTTTGATATTTCCGACAATAATAATCGTTTGCTAAGCGATTTCGGTGCAGTGCTCAATTCTAATTGAAAGAGCAACATGTCTTCTTGCGGGTTCCAACGTAATCCAAGAGCCTTTGTTGATTCAGGGTGCTTGAAATCGAAGGATGCTTGATTACTGTCAGGTTCATTTCCCTTTGATAAGTCAATGTTGTTAGATGACCATTTGCGCAGATTGAACCCTCCAGACTTGAGTAATGCTATCAAGTCAGTTTTAAGTTGAGATGCGGCTTTGATGTTGTGGCTACCCGACAGCAGATCGTCCATATAGAACTCATTTTCTAGTGCTTGCTTAGCTCTGTTTGAGTACTTATGACCCTCGTCCATCGCTAGTTGCTTTAGCGTCATCATCGCAAGAAACGGCGCAGCTTTTGAGCCATAACTTACGGTAGCTAAATTATATTCCTGTAAAGCTTGATTGTAGCTGTTATTTTTCGATTGATATGTTGTTGGGTCTCGCCATATAATCCTGTGTAGGTTCTGATCGTCGGGATGTAATTTGATCTGTCTAAACATCTTTTCAATGTCTGCGGTGAAAGCTATCTCGTACTGTCTCCATTTCAAGATTATTGACAACAAATCTTGTTGCAGATTCGGACCGCTAAACATTAAGTCGTTCAGACTAAGTCCCGATGACGTCGGCGATGACGCATTAAATACTACTCGTAGTGCAGTAGTCGCCGAGTCGGGGCGAATGACACAATGGTGCGGTAAATAATAAGATGGTGTCTGATTACCGGTGCCTTTGTTTACATTTTGCATATGACCAAGTTTGATATATTCATCGATAAAGGCCTTGTAATCATATGATAATTTTTCATTCCTCGTAAACTTTCGTTCCAGTAGTCTAAATTGGGCTATTGCTCTATTTTTTGACTCTCCTAATTTTGCCAAAGCGTCTGGTTTCATAGGAAGCCTTACGATATAACGACCGTCTGATTGTCTCGTCGTTTGTTCTCTGTACTGTCGAACACAATGATGATCTTCTAGCGAATTTTCTGATGTTTCAGGTATATCTTCGATTGACCAAAATCTGTGGATTTCTTCGATGTTGCTGAGTACAACGTTGCATTGGTAGGTTTTCACATTGCCACATAATAACCATCCAAGCTGAGTTTGTTGAGCAATGGGTTGTGTCTCATTGTCTCCTTTGATGATCCCTCCCATAATGATAAGAGAGTAGATGTCTGCACCCAGTAGGAGGTCCACAGGTTTGCTGATGTAAAACTCGGGGTCTGCTAGTTTGATGTGATCGATATGCGACCAAGTTGGTTTAGGGAACGTCTGATTAGGCAAATTGTTTATAAGGTTGTTCATTATTATCACATCTGTACTAAAAGTGAAGTCAGTATGTATGGCTGATGCTGTTATATGAATAGAACCCTTGCTGTTGTTTTCTTGAGATCCCAGCCCAAACACCACACCCTTACAGTGACGGCGGGGTGTTCGGAGTCGCTGTGCTGCATTCTCAGTAATCAGTGATATTTGCGAGCCTTGATCAATGAGCGCCCGCATGGTGTGTTGCGTACCATCTGCTGCTTGTACCTTGATTAACGCTGTTGATAGAAGAATCTCGGAAGCTCTTTGTTGTGATACGTTGACGCTGTCTGCATGTTTGTAATCCGAGCTGCTTGATGGTTTAGGGTATGCATCATGTAATAAGGTGTTGTGTTGTTTATTACATTTACTACATGTTTTTGTCGAAATGCATTTGTTTCCCTTGTGATCATATAAACAGTTCACACAGATTCCCAGGTTATTGATAGTTTTCAGCTTCATGATAGGAGTCATTTCCAAAAAGTCTTTACAGTTGAATATTCCATGTTTCGCAGTACAGTGAGGGCAACGAACTGCTGACGACACATGCAATGCCTTCGCAATCGGCTTGTTCGGTTGATATGCCTTGTTCGCAGAATATTTATTGTAATTATAATTATTTTGTAAAGTAGGTTTCTTCGCACCAAATGATGAATTTTGCGCGTTTGATTTTTGCGTAATATTATCTTGTTTGCGTTTGGATGCTTCCAGAGATGTAAATTTGTTTTCCAAAAACTCAAAAAAATCTTCTAATGATGGTAAGTCTCTAGGGTTTTTTACGGATTGGATGTATTCCTTGTGAGTTTCAGTATCCAGCTTCTGTGACAGGATATGAACTAGTATCGGGTCCCAGGTAGTGATGTCTACTCCGAGTGATTTGATGGCATTCAGACACTCTTTAGCTGTGTCATGAATTTTTTTGATAAGTGGAGCTGATTGCTGCTGCATAGATGATAAATTCATAAGTAGGTTAATGTGAGAGCTAAATATCAACTTAGTATTGTTGTATCTATGATTTAAGATATCCCAACATATAACGTAGTTTTCTGAACTAATATTCAGATGATGTATAAGCTTTTCTGCCTCGCCTCTTATCTTGCTTTTTAGAAATTGCATCTTCTGCGCATTTGACATGGATCGGTTATTATGGATGGTTTCATAGAATAAATCCTTGAATGAAATCCACCTATGATAGTCACCGCTGAAAGTTGGTATTTCCATAGTCGGTGTAGAGTGCGTTCTGAAGGATGCTGACCACATTTTCTGATTTAATACTTACTTAATTTCGTTGTATTCCCTTTCATACGTGTTGAATGTTCGCTCGTAATCCTTATCCTCCTCGTACAACTCGCTGTCGATCTCCCAGTGTAAATAGTCGATCGCTGCCCAACGAGCTTCGATATGCTTTAAAATATCTTCAAACTCCCACTTCTCCGAGATATTCTGTAGGTCAATGTTGGTAACCGTACGAGAGAACGCCTTAAAATTGCTTTTCTGTTTACGAAGCATTTCATCCAACTTACTGTTGGTACTGCTGCTCTTCACTTCTTTCAGCTGTGCACCTTGCTGAGTTCTTGGTTGAGGTACGAGCTTAGTAGGGGCGTCGTAGAAGGCATCACCGTCTGCTGGTGTGATGATGGTTGAAGGCTGTACTGGCGGCGGGGTGATGGCTCCGCGCGGGGTCAGTGGCGATAATACTGATGTTGGTTGCGGCTTTGGTGTGCCGACAATGATTAACTTACTAATCAAAGGCCCTCTGCGGTGGGTAGTTGCCAAGTAAACTGCAAATATTACTAGCTCTGGTAATTTTTAATGTTTAAAAATAGTTAATCTTTATTTTATTGCATAAATTATATGCTACATTATTAAGAAGAAGGAGTACTACTCGCCTGTGGTATAAACTTTCCTTAGTCCAATCTCCTTTATTTAAAAACACCATCACTACAACATGGACCACTCACAGTTGGAAACTAACATAAATAACATGGCGAAAATGTTTGAAGAGAAGATGGCAGAGTTCCAGGCAGAGCTGAATCAGGCGTCCGCTGCACGTAAGAACCCCAACTCTATAGCCGCACTTAACACCGAGTTCATCCACTTCAAAACTTTTGTTTGCAACGGGTTGGCCTTGCTTCGCACTGAGCTGGATTCCCTGCACAACCGCATTGACCGCATCGAGATGCGTTTCCGGCGCAAGATGTTGCTTGTGCATGGCGTTCCAGAAAGCAATGGCGAAGACACTTGTGCTACAGTGGTCTCCTGTTTGGCGGCTAAGTGCAAAACTCAGGGCTTGACTGCTAACAACATCTGCGCAAGCTATCGGATGGGCAAACAAGGTAACAGCAAGCCACGACCGATTGTCATTAAATTCTCCGATCAATCTGTACGCACTGCTCTGTGGAGGAACAAAGCTGCGTTGAAGGGTTCTAAGATCACCCTCTCCGAGTTCCTGACAAAGTCTCGACATGAGGTTTTCATGGCTGCTAGGGATTTATTTGGCATCTCTAATTGCTGGACCTTGGACGGGATAATAAACATTAAGACTCCTGATGGCAGAAGGCATAAAGTGGAATCTATGCGAGATTTTCGCACTATCTCCACTAACTCCGCGACTTCCTAGACATAACTGCTTCGTCATCTTTTATCACGGTTTTATTTTCAGTTCTAGTTTGTTTTGTATCATAAGTATGTATCATTTTACGTATAATTGCATATAAGTGTAGCGATTTTTCAATCTTTAGTTTAATGTTTGATTGTAAACTTCACAATGTACCTACATACTTATGAACTTCTACCTGTTGGAATTTTAAATTTAAATAGGTACCCGAACTCTAAAAATAATCTTCTTTTTAATTTCAATGTGACCGAACATATTTATAATCTTAATTTTTATTTTGCTGACTTCAATCAACAAACAATTTCGCTTTTTTAATGTCAATTGTCACGACTCACGTCACGATTGTCACTTTGACATTGACACGTTCGTTCGGATACACTTAGTTTTTTTTTTTCTTTTCTATAATCGTGCGTGTTATTTTAATAGTCATGCGTTTTGTTTCTGCTATACGTTTTTGTTTTAAACCATTTTCACATGTTTGTTTTTATAAGAAACTGTGTTTTGTTTTTTCGTGTTCTTAAATATTATTAGGTTCTATGGTGTTAATTCCCACACTGCTGGCGAGCGGTATAGGACAATTTAACATAGAGTATACGAGTATTATCATAAATAATACTTATCTCATAGTTTGTTATAATCTAGTTTATTTTATTTATTATTATTTTAAAGCATATAAATACCTATATAATTATTTATCTATTTACATACAATGTTGCAAACTATTTATAATGATGGCGATGACTCGACGAGTGACGGCTCAGACTTCCTTTCAGCATCTTCGGCTGATGACAGTTTTCATAGCGCTTCCCAACCCCTTGATTCCCTGATTGAGTCTGAGTTTTCAGCTACTCCAAAGAACTTCAACGTGATTCATATCAATGCTCAAAGTGTCCCCGCACACCATGCTGATCTACTAGCTACCTTTTCCAATAATCCCAATGTCCACGCAGTCTTGATTTCGGAAACGTTCTTAAAACCCTGTCTCCCTTCCGTTTCATACTCCCTTCCTGGTTTTCATCTTATCCGGAATGACAGAACTGGCAAGGGCGGCGGAGGTGTTGCCATATACCTACGAAGTCATTTCTCTTTCAAGATATTAAACAAATCTAATCCTCAATATTCTCATTCTTCTGAACATCTCTTTATAGAAATCCTCCTTGGGCACCTCAAAGTTCTTTTAGGGGTTTTCTACAGTCCCCATCTTCAAATTATTTCGCTAAGCTGGAGTCCCTTCTAGAGGAACTGGTTCCCACGGTTGACCACACAATCATCATGGGCGACTTCAACACCTGTTTGCTCAAGCAAGATTCCAGATCTTCCCGTTTATCCTCTCTTGTAAAATCCTTCAACCTCACTATTCTACCGTCTTCTTCAACTCATCACTTTCCTGGCTGTCAGCCGTCCTTGTTGGATCTTGTCATTGTATCCTCCACTGACCATGTCAGCTCCCACGGACAACTTCCTGCTGAGGCCTTCTCATATCACGACCTCATCTTCCTCTCTTATAAAATCCGTTCTCCTAAACCTAAGCCCCGAGTGGTCATGCAGCGTAACTTCAACAAAATTGACGGTGATCGCTTTATGTCGGATCTAATGGGCATAGACTGGATTGCAGTGCATGAAGCTCCAACCATTGATCTAAAACTGGAAATTTTCAACTCCCTACTTATCCAACTCTTCGACACCCATGCTCCTCTCCGTCCAATTCGACTTAAGCATCTTCCTGCTCCTTGGCTTACTGCGGACATTAAGGCTATGATGGTACGGCGTAACGCGGCTAAAGTCAAATTCCGTAATTGCCCTTCAGATGAAACCCGTCGCCGATATAAGGAGCTACGCAATCGTTGCAGTAGGTTGTGCAGGGATGCGCAGCGTCGTCACATTCATGCATCAGTTACCAATGGTAATCCCGCTAAAGTTTGGTCATTCCTTAACTCCCTTGGCATCGGTAAGTCTAATTCGAGTACTCCTCACAATCTGGCCCCTGATACTCTAAACCGCCATTTCACATCCCCTTCCTCTTTTCCCTCCCATACTAAACAATCCACTCTCCAATCTCTCTCCTCTGCTTCTCCACTACACCATTCTACCTTCTCCTTTAAGCCGGTGTCTGAGCGTGAGGTTGAAAAACACATCTTGGCTATCAAGTCTAATGCAGAGGGAGTGGACGGAATCAGCCGGCGTATGATCCAACTAAGCATGGCTGGTATCATTCCCGTCCTTTGCCACATTTTCAACTTTTCGCTTAGCACCGGATTTTTCCCTAGCTGCTGGCGTCAGGCTGTAGTTATCCCTATTCCTAAAACCTCAAATCCTTCTGCCCCCTCTCATTTCCGCCCTATTTCCATTCTCCCTTTTCTTTCCAAAGTGCTCGAGCGCCTTGTCCTTCACCAGATCAGTGAGTTTGTTAACGCCAACAAACTGCTAAGTCCTTTTCAGTCTGGTTTTCGCCCTGGGCATAGCACGGTAACCGCCTTAACAAAGGTGGCTGATGATATCCGTGAGGGTATGGCAAATCAGCAGCTCACTACTCTGGTTCTTTTGGACTTCAGCAACGCATTTAACACTGTTGATTTTGACATACTCTTGGCGATGTTGAGGACTGTTTTTGGTTCAGACCTTGCTGTTGGATGGTTCCGTAGCTACCTCTTTGGCCGAAGGCAATGTGTCCGAGTTGATGACAAATTGTCTGATTCTTGCGACATTACTGCTGGCGTTCCACAGGGTGGTGTCCTTTCCCCTCTCCTTTTCTCCATCTTTATCAACTTCCTCACTCCTCTCCTTTCCTGCCAATATCACCTGTATGCTGACGACCTGCAAATCTATTCTCGCGCACCCATTGAAGATATAGACGACCTGATTTCTTCGCTAAATGTTGACCTTGCGATTATACACGAATGGAGTCGAACTCATGGCCTAACGGTCAATCCCAACAAGTCGCAAGCGATCATCATTGGCGGGTCAAAACAGATTGCCAAACTTAAATCTATCCATGTGCCTTCTCTCCTATTTGACTCCGTTCCCCTTCCTTACAGTGATTCTGCCAAAAACCTTGGTGTCCTCTTTGACTCCACGCTTTCTTGGTCTCCTCATATTGCGGAGGTCAGTAGGAAGGTTTATGCTGCAGCTGGTGCTTTGCGAAGGTGGAAAAACCTGCTCCCTGTTAGTACCAAGATCGAACTTGCACAGTCGCTTCTCCTGCCCATAATGGACTATGCTGACGTTTGTACCATTGACCTCAATGAGGATCTTCTGGACAAGCTTCAGCGTCTGCAGAACCTCTGCATTCGTTTTATATTTGGCTTGCGCAAGTTCGATCATGTGTCAGAGTTCAGGGCTGAACTTGGGTGGCTGCCAGTAAGACAACGACGCGAGGGGCATGTCCTCACACTTTTGTCAAATATACTGTATGACCCTCGTACCCCTCCCTACCTTAAAGAACGTTTCCATTATCTTGGTTTGGACCATAGTCGTTCTCTTAGATCCCAGACTGATAACCTCCTGAAATCTCCCTTTACACGTTCTGGTTATTTCAAGGAGTCCTTCACGGTGAAGTCAACCAGCCTTTGGAACAACCTTCCGCATGAGATCCGTCATTCGAAGTCACTTGCCATTTTTAAGACGAAACTGCATTCGTATCTCTTAACTAAATCGTAGTTTGCAACTATTTTTATTTGTGTGTAGTATATTATTATATTTGTAGTAATAATATATGTAATGTATATGTAGTATATTTTAATAATCATTTATTTAATTGTTATGTTATTTAGCAAGTTGTTTATGTAGACTTATTTATATGTTATTATTATTTTATTTATTTATTTTTAATTTCAAATTAGTTAATTTTTGTATGTTGCTGTGCACTGCCACTCGCTCTTTGTTAATTTTTCCTATGCCTCAAAGGTTGTCTGGAAGAGATCGCTTTTAGCGATAAGACCGCCTTTGCCCACATAATTGTATGTTACTTGTTTTTGTTGTTTATGTACCTGTATCTTTGTGTGAGCAATAAAGTGTTTATCTATCTATCTATCTATCAAAGGCTTCTCAGGCTTATTGTGCTTCAAAGGATCTTCCGTGTACGAACAATAAAGTTGTAAGTATTGTCCTACGTGTTGATAGAAATCCTTAGTGCGTTGATAATAATTACGCTGGAAATATTCATGCTCGACACTTTGATAGTCGATTAGCTGCTGATGATTGCTATTAAACTCGTTCCAGTAGGTGACCAGGGTTGTAATGCGCCTCCGGATGCTCGAGTACGTCTTACGTTCAGGTCCATCTTTATTAAAGTTGGCATAAACGCTTTCAATGCTTTGCATAAGCTGATACTGCGTGACAATGATGTCTTCCATTGTTCTTGATTTCAAATTGTTGAAGAACCAAGAAAGGTCGGTTTCAATTCAGTGCTATTGTAATTCTGGTGGCTATACTGAAGATGCGCCTTCTCAATCGCCCGGTGAGACCCGCTTGTGGGAGGCCGGTGACCGATCGCTACCACACGAGAACACAAAACACACAAAATTGATACGAAATACTTTGAAGATGTTTTCCTCAGGTTGCTTGTAGATTGATGATGCTTGAAGATGTTTTCCTCAAGTTGCTTATGATGTGAACGTCACCGTAAAGTTCCACGTTTCACTGATAGTTCAAACTTCACACGCCACGTTTTAACACGAATGTTCGACCGTAATCAAAACGCACACGCGAAGTCCTTATTCTCGAAGGACCAAAAAGATGTATGGTGTTCCACACAAACTTTAAATGATAACTTGATTTAGAGATGATAAAGGATTTAATTGTATAAATATGATAAAATGATAAGTAAATGAGTACACGCGATGATTGCTTAAAGTGAACTGAATAATAATGCTTACACATCGAAACAATTAAATAGCTATTAAAATTAAAATATAACACAATTGGCGTGAAATGCTGATATGGCGCTATGTACGGTTATTGCACCGTACATGCAGTTTTGGTAGCTTCAAATATAAGGGAATGGTTCTTTTGAGTATATCTCTCTTCATAACTATCATGAAATAATTTCACCCTGTGAATTTGATATTTGAAAGTAATTTCATCACAACAATAATTAAATGAATATATACGTACCCGTTGCCGCAGTGAGTGGGCGTCACGGCCGCTAGAGGCGCTGCTACCAACTATTATATAACATATAGCACTATATATCATACTATATACATATATACGTACCCGTAGGCCGCTAGCGCCCAGTTGGCGAGGTTGGCTAGCGCTAGCAACACGCAGCGGCCGCAGTGAGTGGGCGTCACGGCCGCTAGAGGCGCTGCTACCAACTATTATATAACATATAGCACTATATATCATACTATATACATATATACGTACCCGTAGGCCGCTAGCGCCCAGTTGGCGAGGTTGGCTAGCGCTAGCAACACGCAGCGGCCGCAGTGAGTGGGCGTCACGGCCGCTAGAGGCGCTGCTACCAACTATTATATAACATATAGCACTATATATCATACTATATACATATATACGTACCCGTAGGCCGCTAGCGCCCAGTTGGCGAGGTTGGCTAGCGCTAGCAACACGCAGCGGCCGCAGTGAGTGGGCGTCACGGCCGCTAGAGGCGCTGCTACCAACTATTATATAACATATAGCACTATATATCATACTATATACATATATACGTACCCGTAGGCCGCTAGCGCCCAGTTGGCGAGGTTGGCTAGCGCTAGCAACACGCAGCGGCCGCAGTGAGTGGGCGTCACGGCCGCTAGAGGCGCTGCTACCAACTATTATATAACATATAGCACTATATATCATACTATATACATATATACGTACCCGTAGGCCGCTAGCGCCCAGTTGGCGAGGTTGGCTAGCGCTAGCAACACGCAGCGGCCGCAGTGAGTGGGCGTCACGGCCGCTAGAGGCGCTGCTACCAACTATTATATAACATATAGCACTATATATCATACTATATACATATATACGTACCCGTAGGCCGCTAGCGCCCAGTTGGCGAGGTTGGCTAGCGCTAGCAACACGCAGCGGCCGCAGTGAGTGGGCGTCACGGCCGCTAGAGGCGCTGCTACCAACTATTATATAACATATAGCACTATATATCATACTATATACATATATACGTACCCGTAGGCCGCTAGCGCCCAGTTGGCGAGGTTGGCTAGCGCTAGCAACACGCAGCGGCCGCAGTGAGTGGGCGTCACGGCCGCTAGAGGCGCTGCTACCAACTATTATATAACATATAGCACTATATATCATACTATATACATATATACGTACCCGTAGGCCGCTAGCGCCCAGTTGGCGAGGTTGGCTAGCGCTAGCAACACGCAGCGGCCGCAGTGAGTGGGCGTCACGGCCGCTAGAGGCGCTGCTACCAACTATTATATAACATATAGCACTATATATCATACTATATACATATATACGTACCCGTAGGCCGCTAGCGCCCAGTTGGCGAGGTTGGCTAGCGCTAGCAACACGCAGCGGCCGCAGTGAGTGGGCGTCACGGCCGCTAGAGGCGCTGCTACCAACTATTATATAACATATAGCACTATATATCATACTATATACATATATACGTACCCGTAGGCCGCTAGCGCCCAGTTGGCGAGGTTGGCTAGCGCTAGCAACACGCAGCGGCCGCAGTGAGTGGGCGTCACGGCCGCTAGAGGCGCTGCTACCAACTATTATATAACATATAGCACTATATATCATACTATATACATATATACGTACCCGTAGGCCGCTAGCGCCCAGTTGGCGAGGTTGGCTAGCGCTAGCAACACGCAGCGGCCGCAGTGAGTGGGCGTCACGGCCGCTAGAGGCGCTGCTACCAACTATTATATAACATATAGCACTATATATCATACTATATACATATATACGTACCCGTAGGCCGCTAGCGCCCAGTTGGCGAGGTTGGCTAGCGCTAGCAACACGCAGCGGCCGCAGTGAGTGGGCGTCACGGCCGCTAGAGGCGCTGCTACCAACTATTATATAACATATAGCACTATATATCATACTATATACATATATACGTACCCGTAGGCCGCTAGCGCCCAGTTGGCGAGGTTGGCTAGCGCTAGCAACACGCAGCGGCCGCAGTGAGTGGGCGTCACGGCCGCTAGAGGCGCTGCTACCAACTATTATATAACATATAGCACTATATATCATACTATATACATATATACGTACCCGTAGGCCGCTAGCGCCCAGTTGGCGAGGTTGGCTAGCGCTAGCAACACGCAGCGGCCGCAGTGAGTGGGCGTCACGGCCGCTAGAGGCGCTGCTACCAACTATTATATAACATATAGCACTATATATCATACTATATACATATATACGTACCCGTAGGCCGCTAGCGCCCAGTTGGCGAGGTTGGCTAGCGCTAGCAACACGCAGCGGCCGCAGTGAGTGGGCGTCACGGCCGCTAGAGGCGCTGCTACCAACTATTATATAACATATAGCACTATATATCATACTATATACATATATACGTACCCGTAGGCCGCTAGCGCCCAGTTGGCGAGGTTGGCTAGCGCTAGCAACACGCAGCGGCCGCAGTGAGTGGGCGTCACGGCCGCTAGAGGCGCTGCTACCAACTATTATATAACATATAGCACTATATATCATACTATATACATATATACGTACCCGTAGGCCGCTAGCGCCCAGTTGGCGAGGTTGGCTAGCGCTAGCAACACGCAGCGGCCGCAGTGAGTGGGCGTCACGGCCGCTAGAGGCGCTGCTACCAACTATTATATAACATATAGCACTATATATCATACTATATACATATATACGTACCCGTAGGCCGCTAGCGCCCAGTTGGCGAGGTTGGCTAGCGCTAGCAACACGCAGCGGCCGCAGTGAGTGGGCGTCACGGCCGCTAGAGGCGCTGCTACCAACTCTCTGACGGCGCGCGATACTACTCGAGCGTCTGTCATACATATAGAGACAAATTCATATAAATTTTAATTCAAGATTCTTAATTTTAATTACTTTTAAAATTATTCTGATCATCATTCTTTATTTTGAAAGAAAGCTCATATTTAAAAAAAAATCTACTATAGTCTGTCCATCTTATTAACGGTTTTTTGACAGCTCACGCCCATGAAGATTCGTATTGTTTACGTTAAATATTCATACAAATAATACTGTACTTCATGGACAAGTACCGCTCCCTTAGTGGTGTGCCACACATAACGATTATTACGATTGTGCCTCAGATTACAGATAATCGGTAAAAATAAATGCTATGGGTAAATCTGATTAAGAAAATCTCTTCATGTTATGTTAATGAGGTGTAATGTTATTTAAACAGAAAGATGACAAAATTTTAAGGTTGAATGAAACCAATAAATTAAAATATTAACATTATATAAATTATTTATGATTAGGACTATTGGGCAATACCCTCACCGCACTGGTTCTACAGACCAGATTAATCAAAGATGACAGCTGACATCAAATCAAATGTGAAATGAAAATGTTAACTGTTTTTGGTTATTTATTGTGATTAATTAAAAATGGTAATATCCTAGCAGTGGTGAAGCAAAATTAGTGCCGTAGCGTGTGGATGCCTAACTGATAATGGGTTTTGATAGATAGCTGAAAAATATTGATTTTCATGTGTGATTACTGATTACGGGTTTTTTTACCTCCAGGGAATTACGGTGTAGTATCCGCAATATATATAATTTTTACGATTATAATAAATAAAGACGCAAACACACGGATTTATGTTTATTTATTAAAAAACTAAGATAATTTAAAATCAAAATGTACATTTATCGATATCGATTAGTGTTCACGCCGCGCGTGATTCATTCATTCCCGTGCGTTCGTGGGTTCGGCGCCGACCGCCGCCCGCGCGACATCGCGATCAGTTGGCCGTAAGCAGCCGTGAGACAAGTTCGCGTGTTTCTGTAGCGACGTGCCGCGCAAGTTACCTACCCATGTTGGGACCGAGATTCGTTTTGCACCTACTAGGGCTCCGGTCGGGGTACGGACTTGGAACCCGTGTGTGTTCGCTTTGAAAAGCGCCGGGAAAGTTTTAGCGGCCTATTAGGGCATTGTGTAGTATAAGAGTGTTAGCTGTAAGAGTATCCCATCGGGGGTTGTGTGGAGATCGTTTTGCCAGGGCGCGCGCGCGCCGGCGAGACAACGTCAGCCCCCTTGGATTACGGACCCTATTTTCTAGTAAGGTAGGATTAGTTTAATTTACTTAATTTTGCATGGGAAACCTTCGTTTCAATAAACTGTGGAACACAGTAGATGTGGTCATCACAATTGTGCGTGATCATATTTTTGGTAGCAGAGCGTAGTTAGTTGATATAATTAGTTAATTTTCATATTAAAATTAACTAGGTACATAAAATTTCATAGTAAAAATAAAAAGCGTACCTAAAAAGCGTACCTAAAAATTATTTTTTTTTTTGTTGAAATCTCGAGGGTATGCCGAGACGATTGAAGTACTAAGAAATTGTTCTAGTAAATTCTCGAAGCGAATGTTTCTCACTTGGTGGATCCGATAATAGATAGACACTTATATAATTGTTGTCACATACTAGTGTTTTGATACGAGTTTACTCGCCTAGATGTGTATATTTTTTTTTGTGTGTCCGGATTTATTTGACGAATAGTTCGTTCGAAAGTGTGTTTATTAGTACCACATACTAGTGATTTGATACGAGTTTACTCGCCTAGATGTGTATATTTTTTTTTTGTGTGTCCGGATTTATTTGACGAATAGTTTCGTTCGAAAGTGTTGTTTATTAGTACCACATACTAGTGTTTGTTCCGAGTCCGCTTGCCTAGTTAAAAAAGAGGAAAGTGGTTTTAATTATTAGTAGTATTAAATTACGAGTATTATTATTAAAAATAGTTTTGTTTTTGTTTGTTGATAACGGTTTAGTAGTTGATTTGCGAGGTTGACTTGGCCGTGCCGTGTATGCCATATCGTTAATCCTATACGTTTTGTTTATACCGTTATATTGTTAGCCCTTGAAATTGGTAAGTTGCTAATAATTTATGAAACTAGTAGGGTCCGTGTATGTCGTCCGAATTTTAACCCTTGAACCCCGTTGGGGCCAATTCTGACCACGCATATAGCTGTCAACGTTCACTCAAACCCGGGGCGGCCAATATTGACCAGGCGCCGGCCGGCACAGATTACTTGTGTTTATATTATCGTGACGCGACCTATTTCTATTGTTTTTTTTGTTGATGTTTACCACTTTTATATTTCTTTGTTTGCTTGTTTATAAAACGGATTATAAATGGCTCCTACGAATCCGACCGCCGTATCCAGGGCTGGCATCCAAGGAGCTTTGCGTTGGCTTGCTTGTGCGGTCACATTAATAGACCGAGCCGACCGGGTAGGCGCGTTGCTAGCTCGGTATGGCGGGCTGGCAGCTCGGCTGCAGGACCTGGAGCGCCACGCCATGGAGTGTCGCGCGTATTATATGGAAAACCCCCCAGCTGATGATGCCGTGTCGGAACAGCTGGAGCAGGATGTAGCCCAGGCCTATGAGCTGGCTGACCAGTTCACGGAGGCGGCTGAGAGGGCCCTGGCTGTTCGGAAGGGGGAGCCGGTTTTGAGCGGGGAGGTCAAACCTACCCCGACGGCGTTGCTAGGCCGATTGCCTACCTTGGAGATTCCCACTTTTAATGGGGATCTGTCAGCCTGGATGGGCTTCATTAATTTGTTTGACAGTTTGGTGGATTCACGACGGGACTTATCCCCTAGCGAGAAGTTGGCCTATTTGCGCTCCTCCCTGCGAGGAGAGGCCAGCGCGGTAATCCAGCACCTGCTCATCAGTGACGACAACTACCAGGTGGCTCGCCAGCTTCTGGTTAGCAGGTACCAGAATGTCCGGTTACTGGCGGACACCCACGTGGCCACGATTTTGGCCCTCCCGCGAATCACGCGGGTACACCTGTTACGGAGGGAGTTGCTGAACCCGCTACTGTCAGCGGTCAACTCCCTAAGGCGATTGGACCTGCCGGTGGATCAGTGGTCCTTTGTACTGCTGCACATAGTCCTCGCCAAATTGCCCGCTGAAATGAAGGGGCGTTTCGAGCAGAGGTACGGAGGCGACAGCGCCTCGTATCTCCCGCCCTTCGCGGACCTCCTTCGTTTTTTGGAGGACGAATGTAGGGTGACGGACCACCTGGAGCCCGCCCCGGTTCCAGGTGTTGGTCGTATGGTGGCGGCGAGGGAACAGCCCCGTCGCCCGACCAATCGCTATGCTGCCTTCCAGCAGTCCCCTCCCCCCGCACCGAGTGAGCGGTGCAGGTATTGCAGGGGAGATAGGCATGTGGTGCACGAATGTGCCAAATTTAGAGGCCTCCGCCCAGAGGGACGGAGGGCCGTTGCGAAACAGCGCCAATGGTGCTATAGGTGTTTGGGGGGACACATGCAGTCGGCGTGTCCCCAGACCGAGGATTGTCGTCTTTGCGGAGGGAGGCATCACCCCCTCCTTTGTTTGGACCGCAAGGACGCCGGGAGCGACCGGGGTTCGAATTCCTCGCGCACGGGCGGGGGCCCGGCAGCCCGGAGCCGGTCCCCTAGAGATTCGGCGGGGCTTAGCCCCCCCGTTCAGTCCCCCCCGGAGAGGGGGAACTATAGGAGAGACGCCCCCGCCACGGGCGGGGGTAGGGGGGTACCACAAGAGTACGCCACGGTGGCGATGGGCACGGGCCCTATTTGCTACTCCCCCCCCCTAATGGAGAGGCCTCGATTGGGGTACTATGCACCGAGGCACGCCCCACACGGGTATTACCCTGCACCTAGGAGTGCTGTTGGTCGGGGCCAGTATGTACCCGATTGGGACCCGCTCG
This sequence comes from Crambus lathoniellus, assembly GCA_949710035.1. NCBI lineage: Eukaryota > Metazoa > Arthropoda > Insecta > Lepidoptera > Crambidae > Crambus > Crambus lathoniellus. The sequence continues at coordinate 5,271,405 of OX453324.1, read as the reverse complement.
CCCGGTACGAGCGTCCCACATTTGGCGCGCCGACTCAGGCGCGAGGGGGACAAGTACCCCCCCAAAATTTTTAATGGCGCCCCTGTCGGACCCAACCACCCCTCCGGAGCTTGTGCTGTTGCCAACAGCCTCCGTGAATGTTTGGGGACCTAAGGGCAATGTTGTCACGGTGCGTGCCCTTTTGGACTCAGGTGCCCAGGGGTGCATAATGTCCCGGTGGCTTGTCCGACAGCTGGGTCTTTTGCTTGTGCCGCATCACGAAGCGGTACGGGGGGTGGGAGACTCGCGGATCCCTGATCCGATTGGTCGAGTTGAGTTCTCCTTCTCCCCCCACTTCACGCCAAGGCCGAAGATCGGTGCTTCGGCGATAGTTTTTGATAAGGTGGTTGGACCACTCCCGCAAGTGCGAGTGCCGCCATCCACGATTGAGCTGACGTCTGGACTGGCTTTGGCTGATCCTTCCTTCCACCGACCGGGCCCAATACACTTGTTGATTGGTGCGGATGTCCTCGGTCGTGTATTGTATGGAAGCAAGCGAGTTTTGCAGACAGCCGATCTTGTCGCCTTGTCCTCGTCGCTGGGTCATGTGGTGATGGGAAAGGTACCACAGACACCAGAGACCCCGTCGGTAGACCGCCAGACCATTGTCGGTTCTACTTTGTCCGACGTTCTCCAAAAGTTTTGGGAGGTGGAGGAACCTCCCACTGCCAAGCGGTTGGATCCGTTAGCCGAGGAGTGCGAATTGTTCTACCAGAACAACACTGGGCGCCTCCTCTCGGGTCGCTTGATTACCCGCTTGCCCTTCTTGGCGGTTCGCCCTCCTTTAGGGAGCTCCCGGCCGATGGCCGAGAAGAGATTGTTGTCCATGGAGCGTAGGATGGCCAGGGATCCCGCATTCAAGGAGAAGTATATAGACTTCATGCGGGAGTATTTGGACCTTGGGCACATGTCCATCTCGCAGTTGGACTGGCGTAATGTGGAACATTACTTCCTGCCACACCACGCTGTTTTGAAGACTTCCAATGGGAAGATCCGCGTGGTCTTTGATGGATCAGCGCCCACGTCAACCGGAGTGTCGTTGAATCAGTGTCTGCATGCGGGGCCGAAGTTGCATCACGATGTCTGTGATGTTTTGACCAACTTCCGCCGGCACGCTGTCGTCTTTGTGGCCGATATCCGCATGATGTTCAGACAGACCGTGATTCACCCGGAGGATAGACGATACCAGCTCATCCTTTGGCGTGAGGATCCCCAGGATCCGATGTTGGCTTACGAGCTGAACACCAACACTTATGGTTTGCGGTCGAGCCCCTTTGTGGCGATCCGTTCGCTTATGGAGCTCGCAGAGCGCGAACGGCTACGCTATCCCCGGGCATCTGCTCTTATTGAGGGGGGGGCCTTATTTGTCGACGATATCTGCACGGGGGCCTCGAGCTTAGATGAGGCTCTCGTCTTACGTGATGAGCTGATTGCGCTCTTGAGGGCTGGTGGCTATGAGTTGCGGAAGTGGCTGTCTAACTCACCGGACCTCTTGGCAGATTTGCCTAAGGACCACCAGCAAGAGCCGCTCCTCTTTGAAAATCCGGAGACTCCAGACATGCTGTCTGTTTTGGGAGTCCAGTATCGACCAGTCCCGGATTTGTTCACATATAGATTGGAACTGCCAGACCCAAAGGTCTGGACTAAACGCACGGTGCTGTCTACTGTAGCCCGTACCTTTGATCCGAACGGTTGGCTCAGCCCTGTAGTGTTTTCGATGAAGTGCTTCCTACAGGAGCTCTGGGCTGCGGAATTGTCATGGGATGAGCCCCTCTCTGGTAGCCTCCTACGAGAGTGGGTGAGGTTCGTGTCATCCCTACCCGACGTCAATCGGGTTTGTATACCGAGGCAAATGCTGCCTTCGGGAAAGTTTAAAGCCTCCCTGCACGGCTTTTGTGACGCGTCCGAAAGCGGATACGCGGCAGCCGTTTACATCCGAACGGTGGATGCAGCAGGCGTTGTCGCCGTACACTTAGTTACGGCCAAGAGTAAGGTCGCCCCCCTTCGGACTAGGCTAACCATTCCGAAGTTGGAGTTGTCCGGCGCCACTCTCTTAGTACGGCTACTCAATCATGTTGCCGACACCTTGGGAAACGGTGTCGACTTGGGGTCGATATTTGCGTGGTCTGACAGCCAGGTCGTCCTTTGTTGGCTGAAGAGTTCAGTCCACACCCTTGAGGTTTTTGTGGCCAACCGGGTCTCACAAATTCAGACTTCAAAGGCCCCGTTGATTTGGCGCCACGTACCGGGCGAATTGAACCCCGCAGATTGTGCCTCCCGCGGCTGCGAGGCGCCTGAGTTAGTGGACCACCACCTATGGTGGAGTCCATCATGGTTGTTACGGCCTGAGCGCTCATGGCCTGCCACCCCGGCTGTGGCCAGAGTCCCAGACCTAGGCATGCGTGTTCACGCCGTGGAGACGGTGGCGGCTCCGCAGATGGAGTTTTTGTTAGACCGCTACAGTTCTTTGGATAAGTTGCTCGGCGTGACTGCTTGGATGAGGCGCTTTGTGCGAAATTGTCGCCAGCCTCAGGAGAAATTGTTGTCTCCGGTCCTCGCCCCACAAGAGCGGCAAGACGCTCTGTTGCATTGGTTGCGAGTGACGCAACAGCGAGAGTTTGAACCGGAGCTGAAAGCCCTGCGCTCAAGTAAGCCCAAGTTGAAGGGACCCTTGGTGCGGTTGAATCCCTTCTTGGACAGTACCGGATTGCTGCGTGTCGGAGGTAGGCTCAGACATGCCAACCTGCCGTACGGATCACGCCACCCTTTGTTGCTCCCCAAGGATGGACCGTTAGTTAGACTGTTGATTACAGACCGACATGTAAAGAATGCTCATGCCGGTTGTAATGCTTTGACCGCGCTCCTCCAACGAGAGTTCTGGATTTTGTCAGCGCGGAGAATAATCCGATCCGTTATTTTTCGTTGTCTCCCGTGTTATCGTTTGCGCGCCGATACGATGCAGCCCCAGATGGGTGATTTGCCTGCCGATCGAGTGAACGAATCGATGCCCTTCTCAGGAGTTGGAACGGATTTTGCGGGGCCATTTACCGTTAAGACATCGCGGCTTCGTAATGCTAGAACGGAAAAGGCTTACTTGTGTGTATTTGTTTGTTTGGCCACTAAAGCGGTCCACCTGGAGGTGGTTAGTGCCCTCACCACAGAAGCCTTTGTAGCCACGTTGAATCGTTTTGTGTCTCGCCGCGGAATGCCGTCGTTAATCAGGTCCGATTGTGGAACCAATTTCAAAGGCACCGATAGGTATTTAAAGGAAGTTTGTGAATTTTTGGATAGGAATAATTTTGAGATCGGATCCACACTCTCTCGCAGAGGGGTACGATGGCAGTACTCCCCGCCATCCTGCCCCCACTGGGGAGGGATTTTTGAAGCAACTGTAAAGGCCGCTAAAACTCACCTTCGTCGCGTTATTGGGGAGACGGTCCTCACGTTTGAGGAACTCGCGACCGTATTTTGTAAGGTTGAGGCGGTCCTCAACTCGCGTCCGTTGTGTCCGTTGTCTTCGGACGCGAATGATTTAGAGGCCCTTACGCCGGGCCATTTTTTGATTGGCAGACCGCTTAACGCCTTGCCGGAATATCCTTATTCCGAAGTGCCCTCCGGACGGCTCTCGCGATTTGAATTGCTCCAGCAGCTTACGCAGAGTTTTTGGCGCCGTTGGCATCTGGAGTATTTGCACATTTTGCAGCAACGCGTTAAGTGGTCGGATAGGACGACCCCACCCAAGACTGGAGACCTCGTGTTGGTAAAGGATCCAAACCTGCCGCCCCTCCGCTGGCGTTTAGGACGCATTGTTCAGCTTCATCCGGGGTCGGATGGTGTGCCCAGGTTTGCCGAGGTCCTGGTGGGGGACTCTGTTTTGAAGCGAGCGATCGCTACCCTCTCTCGCCTGCCCTTAGATTGAGTTGGCGGACAGTTTACTACTGTCCGGGACGGGGGGATGTTCACGCCGCGCGTGATTCATTCATTCCCGTGCGTTCGTGGGTTCGGCGCCGACCGCCGCCCGCGCGACATCGCGATCAGTTGGCCGTAAGCAGCCGTGAGACAAGTTCGCGTGTTTCTGTAGCGACGTGCCGCGCAAGTTACCTACCCATGTTGGGACCGAGATTCGTTTTGCACCTACTAGGGCTCCGGTCGGGGTACGGACTTGGAACCCGTGTGTGTTCGCTTTGAAAAGCGCCGGGAAAGTTTTAGCGGCCTATTAGGGCATTGTGTAGTATAAGAGTGTTAGCTGTAAGAGTATCCCATCGGGGGTTGTGTGGAGATCGTTTTGCCAGGGCGCGCGCGCGCCGGCGAGACAACGTCAGCCCCCTTGGATTACGGACCCTATTTTCTAGTAAGGTAGGATTAGTTTAATTTACTTAATTTTGCATGGGAAACCTTCGTTTCAATAAACTGTGGAACACAGTAGATGTGGTCATCACAATTGTGCGTGATCAATTAGGTTATCGATAGGTTGAAGTACCTAATTTGATTAATGATAATAGTACAATCGGAATGGTATCACATTGGAGAATCTTTAGGACATCACTAAACTTATCATTATCAGTCATCGAGCTGAAAAAAACCATTAATAAGATCGACAGACTATAGTCCTCTTCATTCATACATCCAATGATCACTTTAGATTTTATGAGTGAATGTAAACTTAATATACTTTAATGAAAGATTTTACGAACAAATCGCGTATATGACAACTGAGTAAATCAGAACGTTGATGTCGAACTGCGTATGTGACGAAATGCGTTTGTGACATACGGCGTGTATTTCCTCTGTACAAAATATGATCAATAAATATTTCTAGTTTTAGGCCTCATTTCCACCTCCAAGTAAACTTCTGCGATAAATGTCCGACAGCCTGTTTGTGGTCTGTCCGATAGCAACTTGCAAGTGTAAACTACGTAGTTTATACTTGCAAGTTGACAGACTGTCGGACATTTATCGCAGAAGTTTACTTGCAGGTGGAAATGAGGCCTAAGATGAGTAGTTTTTTTAAATGAAGTGGTTTGTGTATGTCCTGTTTGTTGCCCTAAAATAAATGAAAAAGAAACCAATTCTTACCCAGCCGGAACCTGCCCAAGTAGTATATCTGGAAGGTCATGACCAGACATGTGACCAAGTGCAGTACGGTGAACGCGATCCAGAAATAGAAGTTGGCGTTTAGAACGCCAACCAGACCTGAATGGACAAAAAGGGGGTTGAATTTAATAGATCACCAATCTGACTTAAGCTACAAAATTAAATGCACACCTAAAAATACTGAAATTCACACTAAACTACATTTAGGACACCCAATAATCGATCCTAAAGCTGCGTTTAACTTTTTTTGCAAGAACTGCTTGGCAAGTGTGATGCGTATTGCATTTAGTGACCAAAAAACAGACAGACAGCTGTCAAATGTGACCCATTATAACGACCCGACTTTAATTAACTTACCTATGAATATGATGAGCGCTAACACCCCAAAAGTAGCGTGAGCCCTCGCGTTGATGTCAGGATGGCGAGACTGGTATATCTTCACCACTGACTTAACACCCAGACGCACCACAAACACTTACCTATGAATATGATGAGCGCCAACACCCCAAAAGTAGCGTGAGCCCTCGCGTTGATGTCAGGATGGCGAGACTGGTATATCTTCACCACTGACTTAACACCCAGACGCACCACAAACACTTACCTATGAATATGATGAGCGCCAACACCCCAAAAGTAGCGTGAGCCCTCGCGTTGATGTCAGGATGGCGAGACTGGTATATCTTCACCACTGACTTAACACCCAGACGCACCACAAACACTTACCTATGAATATGATGAGCGCCAACACCCCAAAAGTAGCGTGAGCCCTCGCGTTGATGTCAGGATGGCGAGACTGGTATATCTTCACCACTGACTTAACACCCAGACGCACCACAAACACTTACCTATGAATATGATGAGCGCCAACACCCCAAAAGTAGCGTGAGCCCTCGCGTTGATGTCAGGATGGCGAGACTGGTATATCTTCACCATACATAGCACTGATGTCACGTACATGAACGATGTGTCTGCGATAAAAATGCATTGTTTTATTATTTAACTAGCGGTTCTCCGCGGTTCCATCCGTGTGGTACCCGTTCCCGTGGGAATATCTCGGGATGAATGTAGCTTTCTAATGGCGAAAGAATTTTAAAATCGGTCCAGTAATTTTTGAGTTTTTTGTAAACAAAAGTACAAATCTTGAGGCTAACTAAGTGCTACACTGTTGGGGATATAAAACAAGCTTTTTTATTGACTGTAATTATTTGTAATAATATTGTATTGTCATCCAAACCAAACGTGTATGCAAAGTTACAGGTCAATCGGACACTGGGAACTGGGTGGGTCAAATTTAGATTGCAAGATTTGACCCGAAGGGACATACGAGACATACACTGCAAGCTAAATAAAAGCTTATAATAAGGGGCTGTCCATTAGTCACGTGATGTTTTTAGCACCTTTTTAGACCCAACCCTCCCCCCCCCACATAAGATCATTGTATTTTTTTGTACACACTGTAGGTGACGCGATGGCCGGAAAATTGAACAAACGACACTGCGAATCTACAACCTACAACCGATAAGAATCCTCATACGTATTCATCGACTAAAATTACTTAATTGGAGAAAAATTAAGGTGTGTAGCGTTATCAGTTTTACGCAATTTCGCAGCACTGTAAAAACAAAAGTGTTTCGGTTTTGAACCCCCCTCCCCCTTATGATATTTGGTGATTTTTCACGGAACTCCCCTCCCCCTTTGGACCGCCTCTAATGGACAGCCTCTAATAAAAAAACCAAATGTTGCCTAATGAAGCAGACCATTCAGTTGGTGTTTGTCGACACAACACTCACCGAACTGGAAGTTCATACTGTTGGGGCACAAGTGGTAGGCGGCCGACAGTATCCCCTCGCTGGAGACGTATTTCCGTAGCGCTCGAAATGAAAATCGAATACGCATTGAAAACGTATACGTCAACCAGTCGTCTACGAAATCGAATTCTATTACACCCGTTTTCATGCATTTTTGTAGCATTCGAAATCTGTATTGCCAATAAATTAATATTCTTTAATTCTTTCAAAATCACAGAGAAACTTTAAAAATAAAGCAAAATGAAAACACAAACACTTGTCATATGATTGTCAGTGACGACATTTTGCGGCCACAGACTAATAAAGATGATTAATTCTACTAGTAGAAATTCTGCAACGAGTGGGTCTGACCACTCGTTGCAGAATTCATAGGTGTGATTATTCAAAAATACCGATTTTAGGAATTCGCATGCGAATTTTTCTATTTCGAATGCGAATTCAAACTTTTGCGCTACGGAAATACGTCTCGCTGACCAGCGCCACGCTCATCGCATACATCAGCCCGAAGTGTTAATACCCAGCTCTTACTATGAAGGAATGTTGTTTGTCCAACAGTATGAACTGGAAGTTCATACTGTTGGGGCACACGTGGTAGGCGGCCGACAGTATCGCCACGCCCATCGCGTACATCAGTCTGAGTGTTGATACCCAGCTCTTTCTATGAAGGACGGCCAACCCGACTTACTTTTCATACAAACGCTATTACGTGATTATGGCGTTGTAACAGATCTTTCTTTGAAACTTGAACTAATAGGTATCTTTTGCACTATATCTAGGTTTCTATCAAAATAGAAAATCAAAATTTGAAGAAACAAATTCAGTATAAGCATCCAAAAATCTGATTTATTGCACAAATTTTACCTGAACTTTGGGCGTTCATTACTACTCATAAAATTTAAAAGCAAAGAAAATACTTTGATAGAAACCTTGCAAATGTAATGGAGATTCTAAATGAAAAACATTTATTTCACAAACTTGCAAGGCTTACTGAAAAACACGTATTTCCTGGAACAAGTTTCCGCACACAATTTTTCGTTCAAAGTTATCGCGTTCTCACTTGCTCACTCACTCACTGTCATTGCGCTGGATGAAACAACAAGCTTGTCAACTTCTTGTCAACAATGACGGGAAGAGCCCTCTTAAGAAATGGTGTTTGTCGACACAACACTCACCGAACTGGAAGTTCATACTGTTGGGGCACACGTGGTAGGCGGCCGACAGTATCCCCTCGCTGACCAGCGCCACGCCCATCGCGTACATCAGCCCGAAGTGTTGCGGGATACCCAGCTCTTTCTACGAAGAAAGTACAAAAAAAACTCCTTCGCTTAAAGGTTCGTTTAGCCTCCCTCGCTCAGTTTTTTTTTATATTTTAGAGATGATTTGTGTGAGATTTTAATTAAATCATTTTTATGCGTGCATGCCAAAAAGCTTAGACTACATACTGTGGTAACTGGAGAGTGCAGTACTAACACTTTTTTGTGGCACTGAGGTCTCAAAAATACGTATGGTCATTTGAGACAACTGACAGCCACTACATACTAAATGTCAAATTTGCTGGGCACACTTTTTTATTCAGGGTGAAAACTCCAGTTACCTCAGTATTTAGTCTAAGCTTTTTGGTGCATGCATGCACAATACAATTTTGTAAGTATAGGAAAATAAGATAGTAAAAAACCACTAGCCCTATAAGTAGCTACCCGCTTGAAAGCAAGCTTTTGGTGTTGGTTTTCGCACGAACTATCTCCTGAGGACGCCCCGGTTTGGGGCGAAACACGTGTAGAGTAGTCTAATCAGTGAAGATGCAAGGTGTATTGCTGTCTTGCTAAATGCAGGTATGGTGCACTGGTATTTTCGTGGTGTGCATGTGCAATTTTTTGCGGGCGGGCGGGCGGTGCATCTTGCATGTTGTATTTTTTGCAGAATTAAGCTACATATATTTCGTTTTTCACAATGAAAGCAAGTTATAGGGTTCGTGGTTTTTTACTATCACATTTTTCCTATTATTATTTGTATTACAGTTGTTGTTTGTTGTTGTTTAATACGCAAATACAAATGCTGTTGTTAAATACACAAAAAGAGAGATGTAGAGTTAGAGAGGGTAATAAAGAGAAAGAATGATCACTGAAACTGACCACGATAAATAAAAAAACACTTTTGTAGTAGTTAGCGCGAGTAGTTTTAGCAAGTTAGTAGTTTTGTAATGGTCGGTCACATGGATGACCAAACTTTATTATTGCTCCGGAAGACACGTTAAGCTGTTCAACCCGGCTGCGTTCGCAGTCGTTAATACCCACCAAACCGCATTGGGCCCGCGTGGTGGGTCATGGCCCAGCAGTTAGGACTTAAGGTGTATCGATGAGCTCAGTGGCGCCGCCAATGGAAATAAATCAATTGTTCTTTATTAAAGGCTTGGATTAAATGTTTCGGTTATTTCGCGCCGGTGAAAGAGTGGAATGCATTTTATAAATATACTTTTGAGAACTCAAACTTACGCAATAACTCGTGAATCTCAATAGTGCCAAAAGTGGCCACATTTGGCAATATCGAGATCCATAACTTGGTGCTCATATTTGAGGCCATGAAAAAACAATTAAAAATTGCATTTTGATCTTCTATTTGCGCGAAATAACCGAAACTTTTAATCCAAGCCTTTAATAAAATGCAATTGATTTATTTCCATTGGCGGCGCCACTGAGCTCATCGATACACCTTATGGCATAATCAGACTTTTGTCCCCGGCGGACAAAAAGTCCCTCTACGACCAAAATATGTCCTCCGAGGACCTGTCGCGGACTCAACGCATACGGTGTGCGGTCATTTGTTGCTCGGAAACGTTCTTCACTATCGAGCGCTCAATGCAGACTAAAGTTCGTTGTGTGCGTTGTTGCGCCTAGTTACGTTCGTTCTATTTTTTTCGCGATCTTTTGTCCAGTCCAGTCTCTTGGTGTCCGCGGTACTTTTAGTTCCTCGTGTGCGTTATTCGATACAATTTATAAGAGATCTTTATCGATGGACAAAAAAGTACCCGGAGGACAGTCCGTCGTCTGATTAGGCCTTTACAATGGCTGGTGATGATGAAAAAAAAGAAAGAAAATAAAAAACATAGTGTGATATTTACCTGAGCAGCACTCTTTTCTCGATGTCTTTGATGTCTTCTCCAGACTTGCAGTAAGAATAATAGTCCCAACAGTACGTATCCGAGATTGGAGTATACGTGATTGAAGTCAGATAGGAACATGAGCGGGTGCGCGCACAGGAAGTTGAAGTAGCACAGATCTTGGTTGCCCGATTGGTTTAGGAGCTGCAACAAAACATAATACAGGGTGTTTTTCTATAAGTGCAATACCTCTTAGGTGGTGATGTACTCATGAATATGAACAACTTTTACTATGAGGCCAACTCTGCAACTTCACAAAAAAAATTAGCTGTTCCATACATTCTGGTCAGGTAGGTATTAACAAATTGTATGAAACAGCTATTTTTTTTTGTTGAGTTTCAGAGTTGGCCCCATAGTAAAAGTTGTTCATATTCATGAGCACAATCACCACCTAAGAGGTATTGCACTTATAGAAAAACACCCTGTATACAGCGTGTTAATGCAATAAGCGAAAAACCCATACCACAAATTTATTTTATATTAAACTAGCTTTCCGCCCGCGGCTTCACCCGCGTGGACTTCACGACGTTGTCCCGTGGGAATGTGATATTTTTCCGGGATAAAAAGTAGCCTATGTTCCTCCCCAGGCTATAAAGTATCTGTGTCCAGAATTTTAGCCTATGTTCCTCCCCAGGCTATAAAGTATCTGTGTCCCAATCATCATCATCATCATCACGTCAGCCGAACGACGCCCACTGCTGGGCATAGGCCTCCCCCAAGGATCTCCACAACGATCGGTCCTGCGCTGCCCGCATCCAGCGGCTTCCCGCGACCTTGACCAGATCGTCGGTCCACCTTGTAGGGGGCCTGCCCACGGAACGTCGTCCGGTACGCGGTCGCCATTCGAGAACCTTTCCGCCCCAACGGCCATCAGTTCTCCGCGCTATGTGTCCCGCCCAATGCCACTTCAATGATGCAATCCTTCGAGCGATGTCGGTCGTTTTAGTTCTCCTGCGGATCTCATCATTTCTGATTCGATCGAGCAGGGAAATACCAAGCATCGCTCTCTCCATTGCTCGCTGGGTGACTTTGAGCCTTCTTATGAGACCCATAGTAAAAGACCACGTCTCACTTCCATAAGTCATTACTGGCAACACACACTGGTCAAAGACTTTCGTCTTGAGACATTGAGGTATTTCGGACGCGAATATATGCCGGAGCTTCCCAAACGCTGCCCATCCGAGCTGGATTCGACGAGAGATCTCTTTCTCAAAGTTGGACTTACCTAACTGGACCGTCTGTCCTAGGTAAACATAGTGGTCAACAACTTCGAGTGTAATGTTCCCAACATTAACTGGAGCGGGTGCAACATGGGCATTGAACATGATTTTCGTCTTGTCCATGTTCATCTTAAGACCCACTCTTTGCGAAGCATTACCGAGATCTTCGAGCATTGTGTTCAGGTCTTCCAAGGTCTCAGCCATAAGAACTACATCATCGGCAAACCGTAGGTGTGTTAGGTACTCGCCATTGATGTTGATGCCGCATCCTTTCCAGTCCAGCAGCTTAAAAATATCCTCCAACGCAGCTGTGAACATTTTGGGAGAGATGACATCTCCCTGTCTCACACCTCGCTGTAGTTGGATAGGATTAGAGCTCTGGTTCTGTAATCGGACCGACATGGTGGCGTTTTGGTATAAGTACCTCAGCACCTCGATGTACCTGTAGTCTATTTGGCACCTCTGGAGAGACTGCAGCACCGCCCAAGTCTCAATCGAATCAAAGGCTTTCTCATAGTCCACGAACGCCAAGCATAGTGGCAAGTTATACTCTTCGGTCTTCTGTATAACTTGCCGCAGCGTATGAATGTGGTCTATGGTACTATAACCTTTTCGGAACCCGGCTTGTTCGGGAGGTTGGAAGTCGTCGAACCTGCGAGCGAGACGATTCGTAATGACTCTCGATAACAACTTATAGATATGGCTCAGAAGCGAGATGGGTCTATAGTTCTTCAAGAGAGTTTTATCACCCTTCTTGAAAAACAGCATCACATCGCTTCTGCCCCATGCCTTTGGCGTTTTGCCCTCAAGGATGACTGAGTTGAAAAGCTTCTGGAGGACCTTAAGTATCGGCTTACCGCCCGCTCTCAGAAGCTCTGTTGTGATTCCGTCATCGCCCGCCGCCTTGTTGTTTTTAAGCTGCTTGAGAGCCATTCTAATCTCGTACAGGCTGACGTCCGGGATATCTTCGGTATGGTGTCGGGTAAGCTTGGCTCTAGGGTCTGTAGCCTTGCTTTCAACAGGTGTTTGCGTGGAATATAGCTGTCCATAGAAACTCTCAATCTCCCTCAGGATTTCAGGTGTTGACGAAACAATGCTACCTTCCTCAGTTTTCAGCCTCGTCAATTGACTTTGCCCGATAGACAGATCTCTCGCGAACACTTTGGAGCCTTTGTTCCGCTCAATGGCTTCTTTAATACACTCGGTATTAAATTGGCGAAGGTCGCGTGTCAAAGACTTAGATATCTGTCTATTGAGCTGTCGATAACGATGGGCATCCGCTGAGTTCTGCAGCTTCATTTCGTTTCTCTGATCCATGAGTAGGAGAGTCTGACTGGAGAGTTTCTTCAATTTGGGACGGCGGGTTTTATAGTACTTAGACCCTACCGTGCGGACAGTATCCACCACCATGTTGTATAGATCGTCCACGTCTATGCTGTTCTCAAGGGCTTCGAAGCGGTTTTGAAGCTCGAGCTGAAAGCACTCGGGGTTTTGAATTTGAGCTGGTATTGGTCGGAGCGTGGATTTTATCAGTCGCGATCTTTCGAGCTTGACATCGATATTCAATGTGCCTCTCACCATACGGTGATCGCTTCCTGTCTTAACAGCGTTGATCACACTGACATCATTGAATATGTGCTTCTTCGTCGACATGATAAAATCGATCTCGTTTTTGACTTTACCGTCCGGACTGATCCAGGTCCATTTGCGGCTTACGGGCTTCCTAAAGAAGGAGTTCATCATATAGAGGTTTTCCCTCTCCATGAAGTCTGCCAGCGTCTGGCCTCTATCGTTCCGTTGCCCAAATCCAAATTGCCCCACTCTCAGCTCATCACCGCAACGTTGCCCCAACTTTGCATTGAAATCCCCCATCACAACCGTGTAGTGGGTTTTATAGCTATGCATGGCTTTAGCGATCTCCTCATACATAGCCTCCACTTCGACATCGTCGTGTTTCGAGGTCGGAGCGTAGACCTGGATAACATTCAGCGAATATCGTTTCGATAATCTGAGTATCAGGTACGCTACCCTGCTCGAGACACTTCCGATGGTGATCACGTTGTTGACAAGGGATTTCAAGATGCCGATGTGTTCCAAATTTCAGCTAAATTCGTTCAGCCGTTTTGGCGTGATTGAGTAACAAACATACAAACATCTAAACTTTCACTTTTATAATATAAAGTAGGAAGTAGGATTAAATTGAAAAAAAAAAGAAAGAAAAGAAACTTCCAAGATATTCGTGCTCATAGGTCTCCGTGACCTTCTGACAGATTTTAAACTTTACTATGACGTAAGAGAGCACGTGACGGGTCGCGCGCGTATTGAATGAATAGGCAGTAGACACAAACATTTTTAGAAATTGCAAAGAAAGAAAAAAAAATTAATAAATCCCTATCAAAAATGTGTAGACTCGATTCTACTCTATCGAAAGTAGAATCGTCTGAAGAAACTATTTTCTCAGTTTCGCTAAAAGTATTAACACATTGTAGACTTATCCCCAAAAATCATTAAAAATGAACTTATAAAAAGATATCTTTTACAATAACCAATTGATCTAAACCAAAGCACACCTACGACACTCCATACTACGACCCCCGCATAATAACCTTCTACTACTACGTAACTGACATAACCTGTGTACACGCGTCAAATGTGTGCGTCAACGATGCAGGGATGACATCCGCCGTAGCACACTCCGGAGCTAGTGGTACAAAATATATCGACTAGATCGTCTTTAGTAATAGAGATAGTCTAGATAACTTTGCAAGAGCGTCCCAATTTATTATTTTCGTATGTTTATATTATGTCGGGTATGTTCGGAAGCAATCATTTTACAAGCTTTTTTCAGTACAAAAGCGATTGTCAAAAGGCCGTGTGAATGGCACAATGTATTTTTTTCGAAGATAAAAATATTCTACAAACACAAAACTAACACTATAAAATATAAAATTTATACATACTTACTTTAAAAAGGTTACGACTTTAAATGTAAAGTGTAACGTAGTTTTAAAAAAAGATATATTATTTTAATTTAAATGTATAATGTAATGTTAAATTTATTAGTTATTTTGAAATGTATACTCCATCTAATATATGGAAAATGTTAAACTGCTGTGCCCAAACCGGGTTCATGTATGGTACTAGTATAATTTATTATAAGACCTTTGTATACTACATGATGATAGCAATAAATGATTTATGATTTATGATTTACTTTGTATTGAAATCTTCAGAAACGCACCTGTCGTACGGTACTAACTAATTTAATAAAAAATGAAATGAATCCAACAAATAAAATTGTCTTTAATTATCACTACATAGTATAAAACAAAGTCGCTCTTCGCTTCTGTCTGTCTGTTTCTAAGCTTTTTATTATTTGACACAAAACAAAAATGATAAATAGTTTCTTCGTAGTGTAAACTTCCAAACATATAGTTTTATTGCTTAAATAATGTGCATGTTAAGCCAAACGGCCTATACATCGTGCACAAAGTCCTTTGTCAGCCAACACACCACGTAAAAGGAAATTGTTAAGTGACTTATAAACAGAGTGCAAAAGACGAAAAAATTTGGATACTCAGCAAGAATGTGCATCTCAAAAAGATACCAATATGTCCTCTCAATTACAAAAAAATATCAATTTTCAAACCCGTCTAAAACAAAACAGTCATGGCAATAGAAACACTAAAGATTTACAGTTATTTGCTTTAAATTTATATTGCCAGTCCATTACCATAAAGAGTCTTAGCAAACGTTAAACATGCCAAGCGAAAGGACGTTGCGCCGAATGAATATCAACATTGATACAAAATTTTCACCTAACGTTTCACAATGTTTAGAGACCAAATTAAAATATTAAAAGACTCAGAAAAATACTGCATTATTTGCGCTGACGAAATTTCATTAAAACGGTACTTATATCATCAAATTAACGAGGATAAGATTATAGGTTTTCATGAGATTGACGGGACACAAACTGGAGAACCAGCAACGCAAGCTTTTGTAATCATTGCCAGAGTTATACATTAAAATTGGAAACAACCAATCGCATACTGTTTTTTGGCTCAAAGCAAAAATTACAAAGAACTTAGTGCGTGGTTAGATCATGTTATTTCACAAATTTTAAATATTGGAGTTCATGTAATGTAGCCTTTGTATCAGATCAAGGCTCAAATTTTTTAAACATGGCTAATGAAAGAAATGTGACTGTTGTCAGAGTCACAGACTGTAGTAAGCCATACTTTTTATTGAAGGAAAAATAAATACTTTATTTTTATAAATAAATAAATCATCATCATCATCAGCCATTTAATGTCCCCACTGCTGGGGCACTGGCCTTCCTTATGGATGGATAAGAAGAATGGGCCATGACCCACCACGCGGGCCCAGTGCGGATTGGTGGGTATTAACGACTGCAAGTGCAGCCGGGACCAACGGCTTAACGTGCCTTCCGAAGCACGGAGGAGCTCGAGATGAAAAGTTTTTTGGTCACCCATCCCGTGACCGACCATTGCGAAAGTTGCTTAACCTCAACGATCGCAGGCCAAGTGCGCTATCCACTGCGCCAAATACTATATAAATATATATTTAATGCAAACATTATTACTCTTGGTCATATTTGTTTCCCTGAGACTTTCGTTTTAAATACTTTTTGAGCATCAATATTTTTTTTGGCAGAGGTGACATATCAGCCTACTTGGGGTTTCCTATTACCGACGATTCCAATAATCTTCGTTTCTTAGCCTCTGATTTAAAGTCAAGCCGCAACTTCCTTTTCCGGGGTGAATTTTCACTTAAAATCTGTGTTTTCTGCACTGAGTGTGACACCTGTGAAGTACTTGTACTTGGAATTTCTGTTGATGTTTGAGATTTGCAAGTACTCTAAAAGGCTATTATCAGTTTGAGTAAATTTTGATGTAAATACGAGTACCAGATGAGTCTTCTGGCTGCAGTAATAATAGGGTAGGGGCTGCATTTTTTTAGACACTCTTTTTGCGCGGTCAGAATTAGGGAAATGAAGTTCGCAACCAAAATAACTAGTATGAAGTGTCTCCACGCTTTTTTCGGAAAAATTGTGCAGAAGCGAGATAGCAATGAGAAAACGACGCGCGCGGGATCGAGACCGATTTTGCAGATTAAGCAAAAAAACACAAAATCACTTCGTATTAAAAAACTACAGCGATTTAAAAAAATGCTTCTATACGATCCTAAATATTATTGGTGTTCACTAATTAAACCAATTTCCAATAGCGTAAGTAACCCTATTTAAGAATAATCTACAATTTTCGTATTTTTAGAGGTCTTTTCGAAAAGAAAAAGTGTCAAGACAAAATCATAAAATCGTGTTTTTGAAACTATACGAATCTAGATAAAGGTATGAAGAAATATATATCTTATTACCAGATGTGTAACAACTGTAAAGCTGGACATTGACGATCAGTTTTGTCCTAAAACTGTGGCGTAAAACTGTGGCGTCACTCCAAATGGTTTTAAGCCAACTAGATTTCCCCACTGACTGGCGTGACGCCGGCTCTTCAGTTTTCGACCGGCCGGGCTGTGTGACAGACGTGTACTCATCGTGTACTACTTATTTTTGTCAAGAAAAAAAAGGATTCTGATTCCGAATAAGTAATAGAACTAAATATTTTAAGCATCTACATGTTGCCGTTATTAATATCGAGCAAAAAACGGCAAAAATCACGTTTGTTGTATGGGAACCCTCCTTAAATATTAATTTTATTTTAATATAGGTAATTATCTATTTTTAAAGTGGGTATACAACTAAATATTCTGAGAATATTTCAAGCGTCTACCTATTGCCGTTATTAATATCGAGCAAAACACAGGAAAAAATCACGTTTGTTGTAGGGGAACCCTCCTTAAATATGAACTTCATTTTATTTTAATTATTTATTTTTAAGGTGAGTACCTATAAGTACAACTAAATATTCTGAAAATACTTAAAACGTCTACCTAATGCCATTATTAATATCGAGCAAAAAACGGCAAAAAATCACGTTTACTTTATTGGAGCCCCCCTTAAGGATATAGCATAGGTAAAAAAAATATCGTCGATGGCCGTTGCTTACACAAGCGAGGGGGTGCTGGGATCGGTAAGACTCCGGCCGCGGCACTCTCGTAGACTGAGAAATACGTGTAGACGCGGCATGCAGCGCGCATTCTATTTACATCTAAAATATCACCTATGTGCGCTTTTACTAAGGAAATTATATTATGTAGAATACAAGAAGAATTATTAATGAATATTTATTGTAAACGTCGGTTTGTAGGAAGAGTAGATCTTAGATATTATTCGTATGTAGTAAAAAAAGCTTTTTTTAACAAAGATAGTCCATTCAAACGATTCTTCAAAATGTAGAACACAGCAGCAGCTATTTATATTTATTTTCTATCTCTAAATCATTTCGATAATATATCCATTATCGAAATGATCTTCGCAGGCAAAACTACAACATTTGCTACAAATTACACTGAAAAAAATAAATAATGTATACTGCTCTAACCAGTAGGTACATTTTCAGATTTATTCCAATCAAATTAATAAAACTTATAATTTATTATGAAAAAATATAAATAACTCATACTAGCCCATCATCTAATACTTTTTTACTCAATCAAAATAATCAATATTTAAATAAGTATACCGTTTATATAAAATCACGCTATCAATCTATAATATAAATCAATATATAAAAAAACACTTAAATAAAAATATTGTATAAGTACAAAAAAATAAAATAAAATACATATTATTCCAATACCAAAAATGATAATATCAAATAATACAATAACTTGTGTCATTGAAAATTGGAAGCAACGATCACATACACCCAGATACAAGAAAATATCTAAAAGTTAGTTTTCGACATTTACCCGTCCGAGAATCGAACCCGGGACCTCAGAGATAGTGGCACCTAGAAAACCGGTGCGTACACCAATCGGCCACGGAGATCGTCGAATTTGTTTAAACAAAATGTAGCGCAACTGAAATAATTGATACTTTGTTTACTAATGTAAACTTGCCACGTAAGGTTATAAATCAGCCACTTTAAAAAAACCTTTTTTCATTAATCATTTTAAAATATCTTTATTTTTCATTGTCACTATTTTTCGCCATGTACGCATCATATCCCTTGTGCTCCAAAAATGGGTAAAAAACGTAAAAACTTGCCTAACGTCAGGTTCTTTTTTCTGTTTAAATATTATGCGATATGCTGAAATATTTGTACTAATTAAAAATTAATACCGAAGCGACAGCAACACAACTATATGTTAAAATTTTGTGCAAAGGCAGCTCTACTTAATTCTGTGGAACTTTATTAAAACTAGCTACGCTTTTCCCCAAAGACGAACTTCTTGTTTTTTCAAGTCGACTCCTTGGAACGGCAATATTATTTTTATTTCTTGTTTTGAATTGATGTATATTGCTACGTTTTACAAATGTATTGAGATACTTCTTCACATATACCATATTCTCATATATTATTATGTATTGTCCTGCAACAGTTAATATGTTGATTTCTTTTAAAGAATCTCTTGGCCGAAGTTTGTATATGGCGCGAATAGCTCTTTTCTAAAGCACAAAAATACTTTCGATGTTAGCTGCTGAACCCCAAAGTAATAGGCCGTAGGACAATACACTCTGAAAATAGCTAAAATAGATTAACCTTGCCGTTTCAATATCGGTTAAGAGCCTTATTTCTTTAACAGCAAATGCCGCAGAACTGAGTCTACCGGCCAAGGCTTCAATATGAGGGTCCCATTGAAGTCGATAATCTAATGTTATATCTAAAAATTGAGTACTGTTAATTAATTCTACTACATTGTCATCCAATTTTATGTGAATATCAACCTGTCTTACATTTGGCAGGGATTTTTTTTCACATTTTGTTTTTTTTTCGAGTTTAATGATAGATTAATTGATGGTACCACGGCAAAAAGAAATTGCCACAGTACCATCAATGGTACTGTCTAATGGTACCATGGTAAAAGAATGGATTATTGCTATGAAACCAATGCGCAACTTTCGATAAAGTACTATTTACTTCGTCAGAACAATTATTACCTCTGTCAACTTTAAAGACTAGAGGAAGTGTCATCAGCAAATAGCACTGTCTTGCATAAATTCTTTGCTTAAAAAGGAAGGTCATTTATATAAATTAAAAACAGCAAAAGGGACCAGTATTGACCCCTGGGGTACGCCCATGTTGATAGGGGCTCCAGTAGACTCAGTTTTGTTGATAACTACTTTCTATGTTCTTTCACATAGATATGATTGCATAAGGCTAACCGATTTATCATAGACACCATAATGTTTTAATTTCCTTAAAAGCGTTTGGTGATTAACACAATCGAAAGCTTTGGAGAGGTCACAATAAATACCAACTACATCTCGCTTGCTCTCCCAATCATCAAATATATGTTTTTAAATATAATATGATAGGATGACATACCAAGACCAGTATGAATTAGATCCCATCTCACAGGACACCATCGATTTTGGGAATGAATTGCTAGAAGCCATATCCGAAACAACGAGAGAAAAGTGGAACAAGCTAATCGAAGGCGTAGAACGCATGGTGTTTTATAAGGAAACTAAATAATGATCCTAAAATCGCTGATCGTCATTCCAATGTGACCACAAACCAGATCGCTCACCACTTACTCCAAAATGGGAAAGCTTCCACGAAAAGTCTCCAGAAGAAATTTACACGAGACCCTGGTAAAGAGGTTAACCACTTGGACGAGGCTTTTACAGAAACAGAGCTCAAGTTTGCCCTTGATAAGCTCAAAGAAGGTAAAGCCGCTGGCTTTGACAACATCAGGGTCGAGCAGCTGAAACGGTTTGGTTTCGTACTACTTATACAAAACTGTCATTTCTTGCATGGCAGTTTCCAAAGGATATGTAATCTAATCACCAGGGGCGTGCATACCATATAGGCAATTAAGCTCTGCCTACCTCATTAAAAACCTAAATAACATGCTACTAATTTTCCACTACTTTAATTATATACTTAAAGTTAATTTAGTTTAATATGGTCCAGATATTCTATAATAAAACGTCTATTCAACACCTCACCCAATAAGTTTTTCCTCGCTAAATACTAAATACTTAGGTACCTAACTCTAAGGTAGGCAGACTCCGAATCGCCTATTCGATGCAAGCAGCCTTTCATACAACATAAATTAGAAAAAGTACTGGTCAAGGTAATACGACCGCGTATAATGTTTACCGAAAATGTGCGTTGTCCTTAGACATGCATATGTTCTCAATTTAACTGGGTTAGGTAGTTGAGCTTACTTAGACGAACTGTCGCGAAATGAACCGATGATTTCCGACCCGTCTCTTTCTAGTTTCACGCGCTGCAGTGCGTGTACGTTCAACGAGTTTCAACCTTATTGCGCTGATTTTAAGAGTGATTGTTAACCGCCCGCACCCGTGATTGAGTTATAGAATTATTAATAATTACGGATGTAATTTGCAACAACGAAAGTTCCTGCCATTTTGTTTTTAGTTCGTTTTTGTCTTCTTGGCATCACACGCGCGCGAGACCTAATTAGATAATTACTGTTAGTGAGTGTTCGTACTGTGATAAAAAGAAATTGCTGTGTGTGTTTGTGCTAAATATAGGTAATCAATAATTAAAATATAATGGAGAAATTAGAGTGTGCCGATTCGATTTGCTTACAGAAATTACGTACGTATCCTTTCGCACAGTTTTCGTTCATCATTCAATAGACCTATGCCAAATATTAGTTTAACTCAACAGAAAGGTAAAAATTTCAGACATTTTAATGCCAAATATTACGACAGTTATACTTGGTTAGCTGGTTGCCGCCATACGAATTTATTATTTTGCTTTCCGTGTCTTTTGTTTTCTACAGCGAAGACTGTGTTTATTTCAAAATTTTATTTAATCTAGTTAAATTTAAATACCTCTCAATATGTGTGTGTTATTACTCGTTTATTAATTAATTAAACCCGGTATTCGTGATCGTGAGTGATGTGAAGTGACATAAAACAAATACAACGGCTTTTCTAAAAGCCACTACGGCTATCGCTCAAATGACATGTGTGATTCTTTACGAGTCATGTTTCCTATATTCATGCATTTTTGAGATATCTGTGGTGGTTAAAAATTCGCTCCACCGCACACGACCGCCAGGTGCCAAAGGATAAGAGCAGAGCAAGTTCACTAGGAAGTAAGTTCACATAACATACAGAACATTAGTTACAGTCTGAAGAAAGCGGGAAAATATATGGTAAGCGAATTTATATCCAACATAGCCTTCCGCTCGCGACTTTGTCCGCGTCACGCACGTCGCCGTCGCTCGGCCTAAATATTACGAATTTTAAAATGATAAGTGCAACTACCACTAGTTAGATCTACAGTGCCTACTGCGCTGGAAAACTAATGCACGCCCCTGCTAATCACTGACGTTTTAGCCACCTACTTTTAATAAATGACATTTGTGGCAGAGACTGGATATAAAACTTCTTCGAGATTATTTATTTTTATGAGTTTATTATCTTTGATATAATATGTTAGTCAGTTTAAAGTTAGCCCGCCATTTGTTTATACTTTGTGCAATGAAATTTAAATAATGAAATAAATATTCCTCCTTCGGAAGTACTTGTACCTATGCAATATTTCATTAGAGTATCAAAAATTTTACTCCGACTATGCAAGTCTCCTTACAGAACTCCGCAAACTTATCTGACGCGGTGGTTAAATTTGAGAGTTTAAACTGTCAATACAGCTGACAGACCTTTCATTCTTTTTATTGCTACTGGCGCCTCAACCATCGGTTTTAGATATTGTTGTGGGAATTTCGAATTTCGAATTTCAAAACCGCGAGAGCAAGAGCATGTCTTGCAAGAAATTGTATGCATGCTCTAATTTTGTACTAGGTATTGAATTATAATGGAAAAGAGAATTAGTAATAAAAAACAGCGAGTTGCACTCCGGGAGTGCCGGCAGAAGTGAAAACTTGAATATAAACGTTGTGCATTTTTGATATTCATAAATTTTTAACCAGTTGATTTTTAGAAAATATACTTATAATAATGAACTAGATGCGTTGATAAAGGGCTCCGTAGACTTTTTCACAAAAAAAAAGGAGTTTGGACAAAAAAAAAGAAAATAATACGGACTGGATTTGAACCGAGGTCTTCTGTTCTGCCGCCGCGCGCCGCCTGTTTTGTCTAACCGAGGTGCCAGAGCTATCAGACCATCGGGAAAGATGGCGAAATTTGCCTTCGTATTCTAATGACATTGTAATAGTTTTTCGATCAGGCCCCCAAGTACGTCTTACGGTCACGTGATCCTGGGACCGTACTCTGAAACGCAAATCCGAAACTTCGGTTAGCCCCGCCCCTATCACTCGATTCCGTTATGACTCGAGAGTGAGAGGGACAGGGCTAACCGAAGTTTCGGATTAGCGTTTCAGAGTAGGCCCTCTGACGCGAGTTAAACAGCTTTTACCCATCACAATAAATAGTGCACAACGCCGCTAAAGAAGTTGTCACTTCAAGAATGTTTTGAACCTGAAATTTTCACAAAATGGTGCGGTATAATATGTTCCTCACTCAAAGGTAAGAAGCTGGACTTTTCACAGTCTCATAAAATTGGTGTAATGGTAATATTAGATCAACTAGGTATATGAAAAAAACTTACGTCGGTTTTATTTCAAGAATTGCTTTTTATTGCATTATGTCTCTGTAAAAAACTTTTTCAACAAGTGAATTTCTTATTTCTAGATGCAATTTTTTACACCTACCTATCTTAAGTTTCTCACATTTCCAATTTTGTGAGGAACCTAAAACGAACATAAATTTAATATACAGTGGTAGAAGTTAGAAACTTAGACTAATTATGTACCTACCTACAACACAACAAAATATAGGTACTCAAATAGTACAACTTTTATGGGCTCTTAAGTATCTTAGGCAATATTACTTATCCGTCACTTTTATTTCAAACTATTAATGTTTGCTTTAGGTAATGAGTAAAATTATTACTTGTCCTAGGTTACATAGGTCTATGGTTATGCAATAAATGGCAAAGCACTCATCTATACCCAATCCTGAAGCGCTAGTTCAATATTTCCTAGCAAAATAAGCATCATTGAAAAAAATTAGGATCCTGGTTTGAGTTTTTTTTTTCAATTTTGGCGCAATCGGAGCGATACAGTCTCCACGTCCAAACGCCGCCAATGCCAGGCGGAGACTGAAGAATTATGCTGCGAAACGGTGTACGATGCATTTTGGGAAACTAGTTCTTGAATATAAATTTTACAAAAAAAATTTTTAGTAACTTCCCTAGATATGACTAAGAACTACTTACACAAAAAAAATTAGCTTGATTACTCAAATAGTTATTGAGATAATTGAGTTTAAGACGGAAAAAAGGGGTCTTGAAAATAATTTTTTTTAGTACATTGTATTTATTTTATTCAAATAAAATTTAGTAACTTCCCTTCATAAAGAAAAGATCTATCACATATAATATTTTGGAAGACCTAGCAATGATACTTTGTCAGGAAATTTAATTTAAAAACATTGAAAATTCTGAGTTTGATCGCCGGAATGCCCTTAAATATTAATTTTATTCTGTATTGTTTTTAGTAGGTACCTATTTGTTGTTATAGCGGCAATAGAAATATATCATCTGTTAAACAATAATTGTCTAGCTATCACGGTTCATGTTATATAGCCTGGTGACAGACAGACAGACGGACAACGGAGTCTTAGTAATAGGGTCCCGTTTTTACCCTTTATACTTCCTTTATACCAAAAACTACACGCAGCAGCACCGCAGCACGCTCGACCACCGCACCACCGCGGGCGAGCGCAGCGATCGAACTGACGCGATTGCGTGGCGCGTCGTCAGTTAAAACTCTGGAGTGACGATTCGACATTCACGATCAAATTTTGGATTGACGCCGGAGTTTTACGCCACAGTTTTAGGAAAATTTGACCGTCAATGGCCAGCTTAACCGTCCTATAGTTTTAAATCAAAAAGTCCATACTTTTTCCGAGTAGCGCCTTAAGTCCATTCGACCAATTTCTTTAATCCAATACTTGCACCTAATGAAAGTTAAATCAAATCAATAAAAGATCCTCTAATTTCATAGAATTTAATCGTATCATAACATTTATTATTTGGTCAAACAATTCGTATTGGAATATTTGTTTTCTGTTAATATTAAATTTGATATCAATCATCTACGATTCAACTGCATATACGAACGCCACTGCAAGGTTATATCGCACGATCCTCAAATCGAAGTTTGCTTACGAAATATAATGACATCGTTGACTTGGTTACATTCTTGTTGACTGAGTGACTGACAAGACAACCGACTACCGTGTGACGTTTACTCCTCGGTTTGCTCCTTCAATGCGGGGGAAATGAATTGGCGGGGGGAGGTGAGTGTCGCTTCTTTACGTTAGTAATATTATAGTATTCTTTGACCAAAGTATGATCTGCCTTATTCACAAACATTCGGAAACGTTCCCGAGAGCAGAACGCAAGCATTGTCACTGCCACTTCAGTCCCTTGATTCACAATCATTCGGACCGGGCATCGGCTTCGAATTGTGTGTTTGTCTTTGTCTATTCTGAAGTGAGTGACAGTGACAAAGCATACATTCCAGGGATGTGATAAGTGATAACCAGTTGTATGACAGGCAAATTGTAACACCATGACCATATGAACTTTCCATAAATCACCTCAATGGTATTAAAGTATGATGTTATCATATTTATACTGTACCATTAAATCATCCAAATAAACAAAAAAAAAATTATTTCTTAACTTCAAAAATACAAAATTATCTTAACTTATTATTACCTTGCAACATTATATAGGCCAAAATACATAAAATACCTACCCTCTGATAAGTGATGACCAGTTGTATGACGGGCAGGGTGTAAAACACCATCACCGTGAGAACGTTCCATAGGTACATGTTAGATCTATTTGATAGCACCCGCGGCCGGCATCTGGGAATAGGAAATAGTTTCAAGTTTTTTTCGATATTGTTTTTTGAACAAAACAATCATAGTAATAGGTAGGTTTTTACTTAAATATAATATTATATCTAAGCTGATGCGATAAATTAATGTTTAATGAATGACCTTTCTTGCCTTTCCTTTTTTAATTTATACAGGGTGTCTCAAAACGACCTAACTACTTTCGTTGAAATAAAAAAAGTGACTTATTGTAATTATTGTTTACTGGTGTTATATGAAAAGTAAATAAACAACGGCTATTTCGTTAACGAGAGTCGAACAGACTGCGAACACTATTGAAAACTTTTCCAAAAAGTAGTCCGAGGAATGCGCCTGAACTGTTCTTCAATAGTACTTCTAAAATCTTCCTCCTGGCTCGTTCTCATACACAACACTTTCAAGATAACCCCACAAGAAAATCAGATACCCCAATCGATAATGCAATCGAAATCGTAAAGCGTCGAACGCGATTGAGTGAGCGATTGTTCTCGAAAAAGACGCGAACGCAAAATTAACGTTGCTCACCCGTGTACACCATGATGGCAAGTAAAAATGTAAAAACCACGCATGTGAACGACACCAGCTTCACCAATTTTGCGTTTGGTTGTCACTTGAAATGGACCGTTTTGAGACACCCTGTCGCAGAATAAATAATAGTACACTGGTACAGAAACTTCACTCCGCTAAACTATTTAAATAAATAGCAACTCTAATTACAACGTAATATGGTGGACTTGTACGGCGCTAATTACGAACGGCCACACGTTGCATCTCTTTCTATCGCATATATTCTAGCTCTTTTGCGGATTTTAAACACCTCTGTGGTCTAGTGGTTCACACCACCGCCACCGATTTCAGACCAAGAGGTCCCGGGTTCGATTCCCAGTGGGGGTACATATTATATTCGGTTTGGTTGGTGGTAAGACTTGTTCATAGTCCGCCTGGCCAGCTACCACCATCTTATCTAAGTCTGGCGCCATAACAATGATGCTTTCAGCATAATTGTGTTCCGGCAGTTAGAGATAAGATAGCCAGTTCCTCAGTGATTGAGGATACCGGGAGTAGTGCGCTTCCACCTTCAGCCTTATCACCACTTAACATCAGGTGTGATGAAGGCTAAGTGCTACCCCGTTGTGGATAAAATTAAAAAAAAAAAACTATGGTTTTGCACCGCCGGCGGTGCGGACGAGAGTAGCGCGCAAGTACATCGAGTGTCAGACGCCTGACCCTTTAGTAGAATAAAACTGAACACGTAGCATAGTAATTACGCTATACAGCAGTTACCTTATTATTCTTACCTGGCAAGGTTCGCAAGGCACAGCTTCCCTCCCAGCCGGTACAGATCATTGTCAGTGTTGACATCATCTAGAGTTGAGAACTCGGACTCTGTGTCTGAATCAGAACTATACCCTGCTGTAGAAAGGAAATGGTAAAATAAAAGTGGAGTCATAAAATAATTTCCTACACCGTGTAGTTCAGAATTAAGAGGTAGATTCTGCGATAAGATTTTTTAAATATCAGAGAAAATTAAGTCAAATCAGTATACAAAAATTAACTAAATAGCCAATCACGGCAACTCTAAAAGCGCGCGTACACGGGAAATTTTTGGCGATAACTACATTGCTACTGTACTGGATCAATTTGGAACAATCAAATGGAGCGATAATTCGTGGTATTGTGTGTTTGTATTTCAGCAACAGGTACATACGGATACTACATTTTGACATTTTGCCACCGCCCTTAATTGATGGATGTGGTCGTGACGTTATACTTGGCGCGGATTGACAGGAACTGCGCATTTTAGTTGCCCGTGTAAGCGCGACATAAGTCTCAACTCACACTGGCGCAGAGTCGAAGCGTCTATTTGATATTCCACATAGCAAATTCGCCCTAATCTCCACATATTTATTTTGATAAAAAAAAGACGCGCGAATTCCGCTTAACGCTACTAGGTATTACTTCGGAATCAGATCAATGTGTGTGATGTTGTCGTTGTTGCCGATTTCTTTATCAAAGGACATTTTTCATTTTCGGCTAGGACATTGTACACTATTCGTACTAATAGTAAAAAATATAGTAAAGTCAAATAAAATATTCAAATTCTCATTGTCTTTCTGGATAAATGGTACAAAAATAAACTTTAAAATAAAAATTCTTTGCCATCCATGGTCACACTGGCAACCATATTCGGAAACTTTGATGTTTCTGTACGAAAAAACGATGACATTGACGACTGATGATAATCTGTCAATGTGAACCTTTTTTTTAATGTTAGTGTGACATAAGATTTTTAAATTATTTTTATGCATTCACAATGCAATTTTTGTAAGTATAGGAAAAATGTGATAGTAAAAAACCACGAGCCCTATAAGTAGTCCGTAGTATCCCGCCTGAAAGCTACTTATAGGGCTCGTGGTTTTTTACTATCACATTTTTCCTATACTTAGTGTGACATTTTACCGCCATATTGAATCGGGGTTGCATAATTATTAAGACTAGATAATGCTTTTGTACCATCAAACGCGTTAGATTATTGCGATATAATTAGTTTTCAGTTATTATATTTATCTTTTGCTTGCCTATGGTATAGTAGTATAGTATAGTGTACAAAGTCCTAGCCGAGGCTCCATACAAAACTGAAAAATCTCCTTTTGAGATTTTGTACTGACGTCAAATACGTTTATACTCTGCAATGGTTCGAAATAACTAGAGACGCAGCGTAAAGCGTTTGAATGCCGCCGACGTCAGCATGTGGAAGAGACCACAACAGTACATTTCTATAGTAAGCATCGCGACGGCGTACGGCGTGACGCTGTACGCGGCCGACGGCGTTTATTGGAGACCATGGCCTTATACAGGGTGTTTTTATATAAGTGCAATACCTCTTAGGTGGTGATTGTACTCATGAATATGAACAACTTTTACTATGAGGCCAACTCTGCAACTTCACAAAAAAAACAGCTGTTCCATACATTCTGGTCAGGTAGGTATTAACAAATTGTATGAAACAGCAGATTTTTTGTTGAGTTGCAGAGTTGGACCCATAGTAAAAGTTGTTCATATTCATGAGCACAATCACCACCTAAGAGGTATTTGCACTTATAGAAAAAGACCCTGTATAAGGTCCTTCTTAAATAGTGCACATAATTTTAAGGGGTCAATGTACTCATGCATACAAACAACTTTTACTATGGTACCAACGTTGAAATCGCGAAAAAAAAATCAGCTGTTCCATATATTTTGATCTATTCGATTTAAAATTTTCTATGGAACAGCTGATTTTCTTTCGCGATTTCAACATTGGTACCATAGTAAAAGTTGTTTGAATGCATGAGTACACTGACCCCTTAAAATTATGTGCACTATTTAAGAAGGACCTTATTCAGGGTGTTTTTCTATAAGTACAATACCTCTTAGGTGGTGATTGTGCTCATGAATATGAACAACTTTTACCATGGGTCCAACTCTGCAACTCAACAAAAAAAATCTGCTGTTTCATACAATTTGTTAATACCTACCTGACCAGAACGTATGGAACAGCTGTTTTTTTTATGCACTACGTGTTACGTGTAATAAGCACTTAAGAAAGACCTAATACATAAAACTTACCCGTCTGCTGCGAGTATTTGTGCGAGTCCGAGTAGGTGACGTCCCCGTCGCCGGCGGGCGCGGGCGCGGCGTCGGCGCGGCGCCGGCGCACCGTCGAGTTTATGCCGTTGTGGGGGGAGCTGAGGCCTTCTAAGGGCAAGTATAACGATAGGCATGATGACTGTGAATATAAAACACTAAAACTATATAACCATATTGAGAAATGGAAAATGAAGTATTTAGAAAAAATCGACCCGTCTCACAACCAGCTCCGATGGGACACGAACCCACGACCTTTCGCTATCCGGGCGACTGCTCTAACCACTGAGCTACGGAGTCGTTTCGAGAAGCGTCGAATTTATCAAATACTAATACTAAACTAATCGCGAAAAAAACAGCTGTTCCATACAAAAGTACAACATCGACTCGACTGAAATGTATAGAACAGCTGATTTTTTTGGCGATTACGTACATGGCCGCATAGTAAAAATTGTTCGTATTGATGGACACTATCATCCCCTAAAATCTTTGTACTTATTAAAATTTAGAGGTGTATTTATTTCTCGCCTCAGACAGGTAGTGCTCTGCACGCGTAGCATGACGAACCCGAGAAGAATTTTGTCTACCTCGAAAGTCTATAATTGGCAGCTGAACAATAGATTTGTCTACGATGAAATGTCATTTTCGACGTTTCGATATAGACAAAACCTTTCTCGAGTTCGTCATGCTACCCGTGTTGCTCTACTCTCAACATTTCAGAGTCAAGCATTTTTCTAGGCTTAAACTGTCTCTAAATTCATAATGCTCTAATACAATAGTATAAGTACAGATATATGAAGAACAACGCTTTTAAATAAACACATTTAATACTTTTAGAAAATATTTGTCGAGCATAATATCTTTTTTTATTTTTTTTGAAAACTTACGGCTAGTTTAAAAAAAGTAGCAAGGCTTAGTGATCGCTAGGGAGCACTAAATGCCCGATTCTAACTAGTAAACCCAGTCGCTCGCACTTCGTACACCTTGACGGTAGAATGCTAGCAAAACACATTCTTACTCTCAGGTTCAGCAGTGCTCTCTTCGCTGCACACTATTTAACAGTAGATATCTTGTAGTAAATTCCGACGCTCCGGTTAGTGTATTGTTGGCCGACGACGGGGTCTCGTCACAACCTTATCACGCCTAAATCATTACTTTAGAGAAATCAATAAGCTACTTTGAAGAAATTGTGAAAGATTCCTTATAAAGCTCGATATAACAAGATTCTAGATGGACACTTAACGAAGATACCTTAAAAGTAGACATAGGCTACATCTCGCGACGAAACGTAAGTAAGAAGTAAGAAACCTATGTCTAGAAGTTCCAATAACTTACCCTCAGGTTCAGCAGTGCTCTCTTCTAAAGTGTCCCATCTTTACTTCGCTGGCAGAGCACCACTATGAGGAACCCTACGTAGAATGACGAGAAGGCGAGCTATCGCGTACTCGCGGTACGATAGCTCTAATATTTATCTCTTTGTCTCTGTATATTTGTCTTTGTCTTTCCATCTGTCTGTCTGTTACCTTTTAAAACCTAAATCGCAAGAGACCTTGGAGAAGGACATAGGCTTCTTTATGTCACGCAAATTCGAACATTTCTGTATGTTTTATTTATTTTTCAATTGAGTATAAAAGGAGCAAGACTTACTGCCGCACTCAGAGACGTCAATTAACTTTAATTGACATTAAATTATCATTCCTACTTTATTCAATACTGGACATAAAAAAGAGACAGATATAGATTTAATTGTCAATTAAAGTTAATTGACGTCTCTGAGTGCGACAGTGATTAGGGGAGCTATGGACACGTTAGGGAGCACTTAATGCCCGATTCTTACTAGTAAAACCAGTCTATAAGGCCTCATTTCCACCTGCAAATAAGTCTTCTGCGATAAATGTCCGACAGTCTGTCAGATAGCAACTTGCTATCTGACAGACTGTCGGATCGTCTGTCAATCTATTAACCCGATTCTAACTAGTAGACGGTAGAAAGCTAGCCAAACACATTCTTACCCTCAGGTTCAGCAGTGCTCTCTTCTAAATTGTCCCATCTTTTCTTCTGCTGGCAGAGCACCACTATGAGGAACCCCACGTAGAATGACGAGAAGAATGCGAGCGTCGCGCTGTCCGCTATCACTTATTCGCGATAGGGTAACCTTCTCTATCTATCTATTGTCTATATTTCGGTTTATCTATCTGTCATCTCATCTGTCTATGCATCTGTTGTACATCTCTGTCTCTTCATGTCATTCTCTCCTTCTGTATGTTACCTTATCACGCCTAAATCATTACTTTGGAGAAATCAATAAGCTACTTTAAAGAAATTTTGAAACATTCCTTAAAAGTTCGATACAAGTAACAAGATTCTAGATGGACACTTAACAGAGAGACCTTGGAAGTACACATAGACTACTTTTCGCAAATAAACTACTATTAGCATAAAGCAACAACAAATCATCGTCATCTTCTTCCTCTTGCAACAGTATAAATAAAAGTTGGTCATCAATCGACATCATGTCAACGCAAAGTAAACTAACGAATACACAACAACGCATCAAGAACAAAGCGACACTGCCGCCTTGCTTGGAATCAGCGCGGCGCAGCACTGCTGGGCAGCACCTTAGTGGCAGTACTGCGGCAACAGCACTGCTGCTTGTTGCCGAGTTCGGAATCATACCTTAAGTAAGAAGTAAGAAGCCAATGTCTAGAAGTCTCAATAACTTACCCTCAGGTTCAGCAGTGCTCTCTTCTAAAGTGTCCCATCTTTTCTTCCGTTGGCAGAGCACCACTATGATGAACCCCACGTAGAATGACGAGAAGAATGCGAGCGCCGCGCCAGCCGCTATCGCGTATTCACGGTACGATATCGTCTCTATTATCTTGAAGCTGTGGACAATATGGTCGGATTGGAAGTAAAAAAAGATTTTTGTAAAAAAAAAAATTTACAAATGTTTATTGCTGACTGTACCACAGAATAAATAATAGTACAAGTAGTACAGTATAGTAGTAGTATAGTACTAGTACAGAAGCTGCACTCCGTTAAACCATTTAAATCAATAGCAACTCTAACTACAACGCAATAAAGTGGAATTCAGCTTGTACGTCGCAAATTTACGAACGGCCAGTCGTTGCATCTCTTTCTATCGCATATATCCTAGGGATCTATCTATGGACTTCGCACTGCCGCAAGTACATTGAGTGACAGACGCCTGACTGTACATCAACATTGTATTGTCATCCAAACCAAACGTGTATGCAGAATTTCAGCTAAATCGGACACGTGGAAGTGGGTCAAATTAAGATTACAAGATTTGACCCCAACGGACATACGTACTACACTGCACAGTATGATTTGAAACCTCAAAAATGGACATTGTCATTTTATTTCAAAATTTGATATTCTAATTTAAATCATTAGAAATGCATTACTAAGACTCCCACGTGTCACAAGTTAGTAGTTTTTGAGATTTATTT
The DNA here is from genome assembly GCA_949710035.1 of Crambus lathoniellus. Classification (NCBI taxonomy): domain Eukaryota; kingdom Metazoa; phylum Arthropoda; class Insecta; order Lepidoptera; family Crambidae; genus Crambus; species Crambus lathoniellus. The sequence continues at coordinate 5,238,949 of OX453324.1, read as the reverse complement.
TATGGCAACCGTAGAATTTACCGGTTGACTTCCAAGCTTTTCTTTAAGCGGCATCCCTACAAGCTTTCAAGCTTAATTTATCCACTTCCCAGTGTCCAATGGAGCTGATATTTTGTATAGGTACAGGATTGGTTTAGATGACAATACAATATTTAAGTACAGTCAGCAAAAAAGCTTGTCATGAATATGAAATTTTCACTAAGCACTTATTAAAATTAGATTTTGAATTAACAATATTATACTCCTATGAGTAGGGTTTGGCGCCATTCTATATTATAATAGATAGGTAGTTTTTTTTGGCTCATTTAGTATCGAAATGAGAACTCACCTAAATTGCTTCTCTCTCCCATCGCTGGTGGGTACATAGACGACCTTCTCTTCTCCCCACCCTAGATACGTCGCCATCTTGGGCAACGTGGCGTTACTCTGAGTGGAGTCACTGCAGTCGTCGTCCGACGTCTTGACTATGAATACGATGTAGAAGCCGAGGGGGAAAGTGTCTTGCTGTTGGACAAATGTTGGGAGTAAGAAAGGGTGTTATTAATTCCTATCATAAACTTTAGAACGAAATAGACCTATTTATTTAAATTTTCAAACAAACAAAAGATCAAACCTTTCGTCTTTATAATTTTAGTATAGATGAAACTTAAGGTACTTACAGTTAAAGTGATGCCGCCTCGCCGCGTCATGGTCAAGTAATAACCATCGTACAGGATGTCCCTCTCGTTATCAAACACTGGGCACTGGAAAATTCATTATTATATTTAACCTATTGTACATGCAAACTATGACGAAAACTGTGGCATTCCGAAGTGGTGAGAGTGTGGTATGGTGGCGATAGCAGTAGGAAAATCAAGGAGGATCTCCCGGGACGTTCGTTTATTGAAGAACCAGAAAATACTTAAAACTAGCTTATTTATATGTTTACAACTACATTCATTCATACGCACACACATACAAGTAATAACTACATTGAAATGCATTTGATGCGATATACTTTTGTTTCATCGTTGCATTTCAATACCTAATAATATTCCGTATTTATTTATACCATTACAAGAGGCTGGTGACATGTCGCACAGGTTTAGTATAGGTACCAGTCTGAGACCAATACCAGACCAGCACGCGTAGCATGACAAACCCGAGAAGAGTTTTGTCTACCTCGAAAGTCTATAATAGGGTATTTTACTGTTGTTGAAATGTAGATATTTAATGATGACGTTAAAAAATATTGCAATTAAGAATACCAAATGTGAAAAAATAATTTGAATCTGTTTTATAATAAAAGAATTATAGTCTGTTTGATTTTGACTATAGCTGTCTCTTTCTAAAACGAAATCTTCTATGGCGTGACTATGACGCTACTAACCCACTGACGTCACTAAGATAGCGTCCTGTCCTTGTCTAATTATAAAGTTTGAAGTCCTATATCTTTTAAAATATTCAAGATAATTCAAAATGAAAACTTGTTTTGTGTAGCTAATATTTCGAAAAACATTTTAAAGAAATAAAAAAAAAACCGTAAAATACCGTATTGACAGCAGAACAATGGGTTTGTCTACGATGAAATGTCATTTTTGAGGTTTCGATATAGACAAGAACTTTCTCGAGTTCGTCATGCTACCCGTGCTGCCCCCTAATTCACGAGCCGTCGGAAACGCTCCCGACAGCGGAATGTATGCCCTGTCTCTGTCACTCACTATAGAATATACAAAGACAAAGCATAGATTTCGAATTCGAATACGATTCCGTTCCTGACGGTTCGTGAATCAGGGGGCAGATACCAGTACCAGATATGTATATAGGTACCATTGTAATATTTGTGTTGAAGAAAACTTTTTTCACAATACTACTGATGGTCACACCACACACTACATTCACATCACATCATACTGTCATAATTCTTGTAACTAGTGTGTAAAAAAGCACAACAATTGAAACACGATTGAGATACGATTACGACTTAACGTTAGCAGAATCGGGCCACTGGTGCGCGGTCGCGGTGCGCCGCTGGATGCGGGCAGCCCAGGACCGATCGTTGTGGAGATCCATTAGGGGAGAGCATGCCCAGCAGTGGGCGTCGTTCGGCTGATATGATGATGATTATGTAAAACTGTGCGTGTGAGGCTGATTGCGGTCAACTGACATGCCATAGCCTGCTGGTGGACTGATAGTCTGTGGGTGGGGCCCTTAAGAAAACCTTAATAAAAAAACTTACCGAGAAATTCTGTATAGACACCACAGCACAAATATCATCCTCCGACTCGATCATAACGATAACACTCTTCGGTTTCCACAGCCACTCGTCATCCTTAAACTGGTTGTTCTTCCAGAAACTCTTCAACTTCACCTCTTCATACTCCTCCAACTTTTCATTACACATATGCTTCCTCTTCACACTTTGCGTGGACAAGTCAATCATTTGATTAGGCCCTTGGTCGAAGGGGTAGAAGTAATACTTCGGTTGGCTCGGAGTACTTGTTAGGCTTGTGACCGAGTTGAGTTTGATATAGAAATCCTGGACGGTCTCCACTACTATTGTCACTCGGATGTCGTCCGGCGATGAGGAGGTGAGGTGGACTATTGGGGTGTTGACTGAAGATATGTCTGAAAAGAGGTTTGGTTTGTTGAAGAGGTAGGTTAGACATCTGTCAGCGTTTTGAGGATGGGCGATAGGTGCTGTGAACGAAGGGTTGAAGGTATTTTGAGTGGAATTTATTGTTATACCTACCTATATTATTCATATTCATTCATAACAGGTCAAGACAGACAAGAGGTTAAGATACCTAACCCTTTAATTTTGTCAATTAGCATTATTTTAAGAAAGTAAATATTTATACAGGGTTAATTTTTAAACACCATCCAAATATTTAAGCTCATTTCAGAAACTGTAAGTGAACAACTTTCTCATAGAAACATGGGTCGAAATATGACTTAAAATTTTTGACTCTTCGTACAAATCAGACTGACCACGCGATTGATTTAGTAAAGGAAGTCCAAAAAATTTTGTCGTATTTCGACCCATGTTGTTCACTTACCGATTCTGAGACGAGCTTAAAAATTTGGATGGTGTTCAAAAATTAACCCTGTACTTAGGCTCAACTCACACTAGCGCAAAGTCGAAGCGTCAATCTGAAATATTACATAGCAAATTCACCCTTACTTTGTGAAGCAAAGTAATGCACATATTACTTCTGAGAAAAAATAAACGAATGTGAGCGCATTCACGCGTCTTTTATTGCTCAGAAGAAATATGTTCCCTGTCCGTGAAGAAGACAAGGGTGAATTTTCTATTTGAAATTTCAGATTGGCGCTTTGACTGTGCGTCAATGTGAGTTGAGCCTTAATGACAAATTATTAAAGGGTTTTAAATTTCATGAACTTCTTTTTATTATAGCTTTGTGAAATAAACAGATTCAAATAGTCACTTCTTTACTGGTTTGGACTGAGAATAGATTCTTCCAAAAATACTAAATTCAATATACTAGATGCCAATACTAGTGGCAGTCGCGGCCATAGAACGTCATATGGCCGCGACTGTCACGAGTCTTGACGTCTACTATAATCAACAATTTGGTGTCCACTCTAATTTGCGTTTAAATGTGGTTCATCTATAATCATAGACTATTATGTACGTAATAATAACAATTTAATTACCGATACCTAAATAAGAATCAATTTTTTTATAACTAAACTTAGTGACCATCGCCCACCTCAGTGCAACACTGACAGATGTTAACACAAACAGTTCATATATATATAAATCATGTTAGTTACGTATTAGGGGCCCGCAGTAGACTTTAATCCTCCTTCCACTGACTACGATGCGTGAACAGAAAAAGAAATGCGTTACAAAGTACTGTGAGACAGCAATGGATTGACAACATTTCTAATTTCTTGCTTTTGTTAAAGCTGATGAGTTTTTTACGCCCGTTTTTCTTGTCAGTTAAAAGATTTCCTTAACGGGCGGTAGGTAAAAACATGTTTCATAAGTGAAAAATTGATAATGAAGTTGATTAATTTAGAAAAAATCGACCCGTCTCACAACCAGCTCTGATGGGACTTGAACCCACGAGCTTTTGCTATCCGGGCGAATGCTCTAACCGTTGAGTTACGATTTTTTCTAAATACCTACTTCATTTTCAATTTTTCACTTATAAAAATTTGTGTATGCAAAAAAGTAAAAATCTAAATAACGTTTCATAAGCATTCAGATCCTTGGTAGGCCTATGCCCAGCAGTGGGCGTCGTTCGGCTGAACATTCATTCATTTTAGGCTGTGCCTCTGCTACCGGTACCGGCATCCTGGACCGATGCCGGTAGTTGCCTTTAAAACCTAATTTGGCTTCACAAAAAAAAAATAACCACAAAATTTATTTTTATTTAAATTTCTAACCTATCACGTGTTCTACAGGACTTCCGGTTCCCGTCCCAATTTTTCTTCGAAACCGGTACCGGCAGCGTAGCCACTAACTTAATTTTATTCAATCTATGTAAATAAAACAGTTTTTGACTTTGACTTCCATTAGGCACTGGGTGGGATCTGTTAGTCCTTTATAATGCTATACACTCATTTGCAAAAAAACCGGGCACTCGCTTCATTTTCAAACAAACATGCTCACTGCACGTCTGTATTGCTGATCATCTGCTCGTTATGTCTCTGTGTCGTGGTCATATCGTGACCGACCGATTTGGCGCAGGGGTAGGCTACCTGCCTTCTGCGCCAGAGGTCTCGGGTTCGATCCCCGAACAAGACAAATATTTGTGTGCATGAACATGTCTATTTGTCTTGGTCTGGGTGTTTACTATGTATATTAAGTATGTATTTACAAACAAAAAGTATTTAAGTATATATTTATCCGTTATCAAGTTCACGTAGACACAGTGTCTTAAGAAATTAACTACGGGCTTAGATAATTGGTGTGATTGTAAGAAAATATTTATTTATTTATTTGCACACTTCATGAAATGCTGCGACCTTCGACGACACCTGCGACTTTGAACCTACTATCCAACAGAATAAAGCCCAAATACACTTACCGCAAGTATCCGTGTCATCTGAGAACAGGTTGTTGTGTGGACACAGAGCACGAGATATGTTCGTGAACTGCTCCAGGCCTACAGGCGTTTGGACTAACATCGGTAGCTGCCAGGAGAACACACCTGCGACTTTGAACCTACTATCCAACAGAATAAAGCCTAAATACACTTACCACAAGTATCCGTGTCATCTGAGAACAAGTTGTTATGTGGACATAGAGTACGAGATATGTTCGTAAACTGCTCCAGTCCTACAGGCGTTTGGACTAACATGGGCAGCTGCCAGGAGAACACACCTGCGACTTTGAATCTAATACCCAACAGAATAAAGCCCAAATACATTTACCACAAGTATCCGTCGTGTCATCTGAGAACAAGTTGTTATGTGGACATAGAGTGCAAGATATGTTCGTAAACTGCTCCAGGCCTACAGGAGTTTGAACTGCCAGGACACACGTGCGACTTTGAACCTAATATCCAACAGAATAAAGCTCAAGCTAACTTACCAAAAGTATTTGTGTCTTCTGAGAACAGGTTGTTATGTGGACATAGCGTTCCAGATAATAATATGTATGTTGGTGAACTGTTTCTGGCCTACGGAGTTTGGACTAAGATCGGAAGCTGCCAGAACACACCTGCTACTTTGAACCTACTATCCAACAGAATAAAGCACAAATACATTTACCACAAGTATCCGTGTCATCTGAGAACAGGTTGTTATGTGGACACAGAGTACGAGATATGTTTGTGAACTGTTCCAGTCCTACAGGCGTTTGGACTAACATCGGTAGCTGCCAGGACACACGTGCGACTTTGAACCTAATATCCAACAGAATAAAGCTCAAACTAACTTACCACAAGTTTCCGTATCATCCGAGAACAAGTTGTTATGTGGACATAGAGTGCGAGATATGTTCGTGAACTGCTCCAGTCCTACAGGCGTTTGGACTAACATCGGTAGCTGCCAGGAGAACACACCTGCGACTTTGAACCTAATATCCAACAGAATTAAGCTCAAACTAACTTACCACAAGTATCCGTATCATCCGAGAACAAGTTGTTATGTGGGCATAAAGTACGAGATATGTTCGTGAACTGCTCAAGGCCTACAGGTGTCTGGACTAACATCGGTAGCTGCCAGGAGAACACACCTGGGAATGAGGAAACGGGAGAAATATTAATAAAGCAATACCAAAGTTTATACTTAACGCGGCTTTGCCAGCGTGGATTAAGCGACGACGTTAACCCTTATGGTGCGACTAAGTCTGTCTGTCTGTCACAGCTGGATATCTCAAGAACTACTAATGCTATCAACTTTTTTTGCAACAGGGACTGAAAGGGGTCTTAAAAATTCGAAGTGGGGCTACTAGGGCATATGGGGTATCATAATTATGAAGGAGCACTGCTTGCACATTCTTAAAAAAAATTTTTTTTCTTAGGCTGCATAGTTTCTGACTTTTGATAAAAAAAAAAAAAAAAAATAACGTCCCCCCCGCCCCTTATCTCAGAATATGTATAGAGAAATATCTGAAATTATTTTAGTTTAAATTATTTTAAGTACTTAAGGCCTGATTTCACCAATGATATTTAAACGCGATTAACGCTAAACGTGTTTAAAACGTATTTCTGTCCCTGTCACATTCAAACAGATGACAGAGGCAGAACTAAGTATTAAACACGTTTAGCGTTAATCACGTTTAAATATCAGTGATGAAAGTCGCCCTAAGTTAATGTAAGGATTACAGGAAAAATAAAACGATGTCTCTAAATAGTAATCTTTTTCAGAAATCTTCAACAAAAACTACATGAGTTCCACTATCGGTCAAGGGATGGCGCTGACCTAAAACTGCAATATTCTACACCGCAAATTTTTGACGAATATAGCCTCAACTATGAAATAATTTCACGTTTTAATTATTTATATTTATGATTGTACGGAACCCTCGGTGCGCGAGCCCGACTCGCTCTTGACCGGTTTTTTATCCATAACATACAAACAAACAAACTAATCTTTCCTCTTTATAATAATAGTATTAGGTATTATTCCCTTTATTACATTTTAAATACTTACAAAATTATATTTCTAAACATTAAATTTTTACAATGTATAACACTAAAAAATATAACATTTAAAAATACAAAAATGCAGTTCCCCAACGGCAGCAAGATCAAGGTCCCGGCTACCGATGGTTAAGGATCCAGAGACAGGAACCTTCTCACTATACGGGCCGTGTCCAGAAGTACTGCCTTCTGCATCTGACTCCCGATCCATCCACCTAACGCAAGCCTCTTAAGGTGTTTATCGAGGCTCTTGGCTATCAGACCATGGGCAGATATGACTATCGGAACAATAATTGCTGAATCAATGTCCCACATGTCAACAATCTCGTGAGCTAAATCAAGATATTTGTTTTCTTTATCTTTTTCAGCTTTCACAAGGTTGTCGTCATGGGGAACAGTGACATCAACAATTATCGCGCGGCGTTCGTGTCGATCTATCAATACAATATCAGGCTTATTAGCTACAATAGTCCTGTCTGTAATGATAGATCGATCCCAATACAATGTGGCATGGCTATTTTCAAGGATCTGTTCTGGTGCATACCTGTAGTACGGCACCTCGGATGCCACAAGACTATGTTTCAGAGCAAGTTGTTGGTGTATTATCCTGGCCACTTGGTTATGTCTATGCAAATACTCGCCGTTTGCGAGACGAGAACAACCGGAGATTATATGCCTAAGGGATTCACCCGGACGATGACACGCTCGGCAAATATCCACTGTGCCATCCCTTAGGATATACTTTCGGTAGTTATTCGTCATCACAACCTCATCCATAATTGCACAGACAAAACCTTCGGTTTCGCCAAAAAGATCACCGAAGCGGAGCCAGGATACTGAGGCTAATAAATCTACGTCGGGCCCATGGAGAGCCCGGTAGAATCTGCCATGTAACTCCTTGCTTTGCCACACAGTGCTGCGGTCGGAAGTACTAAGTACTACAGGTTTGCGCCAGTTTTCTTTTGCTAAAAATAGAGGAGTCAGTCCATTGTCAACAGCAACTACATCTCTATGAGACCCCATATCGACTTGGAGAAAATACTCCCTAAGATTGCATATCTCGCGGTTATGCAATGTCTTAGCATTTAAGAAGCCACGACCACCGCACTTCCGCGGGATATACAATCTCATGGTCGATGAACGTGGGTGATGTATGCGGTGTGCTGTTAGCAATGTACGAACTTTTCTATCCAGGGCATCCAGTTCAGTTTGAGTCCATTTAAGTATGCCGAAGGAATACATTAGTACCGGCATGACCCATCCATTGTATGCGCGAACCTTGTTTCCACCAGACAAAAGACTTTTAAGGACTTTTGAAAGGCGCCCCAAGAAACGCTCACGCAACGACTGTTTCATGTCAGCATCGTTGATGCCTAATGCCTGTGACATACCTAAATATTTATAGGTTTCGTTTACGGAGAGAGATCTAAGATGAATAGAATCCGAGAGTTGTATACCCGTAGATTCCATTATCTGACCACGCTTTACATGCATGACTGCACATTTGTCCACACCAAATTCCATTTTAATGGCAATACTGAAAGCTTCAGTAACCTTCAGTAACGCTGTCAAATGAGAACTGCTATGGGCAAATAGTTTCAGGTCATCCATGTACAGCAGGTGTGATATTACTTGACCATTTCTCCGTAAACGATAGCCTAACCCTGAACTCTCGAGAAGTGTACTCAGAGGGTTCAAGGCGAGACAGAACCACAATGGACTCAAACCGTCGCCCTGGAAGATACCTCGCTCTATTTTTATAGGATCGCCCTGACCTAGAATCCGTCGAGATCCTGGATAGAAAAGGACCGTTCTCCATTTTCGCATGCACGATATCAAGAAAGTGCGTAGAGTTGTATTTATTTTATACAACTCCAGCACCCTCATGAGCCACGAATGCGGCACGGAATCATAGGCCTTCTTATAATCTATCCAGGAAGTCGACAGGTTCTTTCGGTTTCGACGAACCTGTTGGTTAATAGCCATGTCAATGAGGAGTAGCTCCTTAGTACCACGGGCCCCATTCCTACATCCATTCTGAGAGGCGACCATAATAGAATTTTGATTAATGTGTTCATTAATCTTCGACCTCAAAATGGACGTAAGAATTTTATAAATTGTTGGCAGACAGGTGATAGGTCTATAGTTTTTGGGGTCCGCAGTACTACCAGATTTATGGAGCAGATGGGTTATGCCTGTTGTCATGAATTCTGGAAGCGATCGAGATAATAAAGCACATTGAAATTGAGATGCTAAGCAAACGTGCGAGCTAGGTAACCATTTATACCAGAAATTGTGCAGTCCATCCGGGCCTGGAGATTTCCAGTTGGGTAAGGAACGAACTGCACAAACTACGTCTTGGTAGTCAATGGTTACTTCATTCATATCAGGTATAAGCTCACACGAACGCTCAACATCCTCCATCCACGCGCCTTCAGAGTGAGTGACAGGCACGGACCAGATGTTGTGCCAAAAAGAAATCATGGCTTCATCATCCGGCCGATGCATATCAGTATCACTCTGATACGATCGCTCCCAGGATGCATAAACACGTCGTTGATCTCTCTCGAACATGTGGTTCTGAGTAAAGCGATCGACTCGCACCCTATACCTTCGAATACGATTAGCCCATGCACAAATTTTCTGCTTCAGGAAGTCGATGCGCTCTGTGACACATGAAATATAATTTTGAGGACTAATACCAGTCCCCAAGAATGCACGTTTCACAAAGCGCATGACCCTAGGGCGCATGTTGCCCTCCCTAAAGCAGCTGAGCTTACCGATGAGTACCCTAGCCTCACTGATACGACGCTCAATCCTACACTGCCAGGCTGGTACAGCCAGGCGAGGGCGTGTTGCTGTGTCAGTATTTGGAAATTTGACATGAGCAACACGACAAGCTGTAATAGCCGCACAGTACAGGATCGAATGAGTATCAGTCAGGTCTTCACTACTATCAAAGTAATTTGGTAGTAGCAAATCTAAAGCACACATCAGCGCCCTATTTTTTTTGTGCATGGGAAAACGTGGAAGCCGAGGTCTAAGGTGAACCAAAGTCGATCGAAATTCCCGAACTACATCTTCAAGAGTACTCCTCAATATATCATTGTATTGGGGACTTACAGTAGTAACCATATCATCTCCACGATCACTATCAGCAACGCCAGCTTGCAATGTGGCCGCGGCAGAAGCTTGAGTTGCCGCCTGCGATGCAGTAGTAATGATACGGTTACGTTGCACCTCTGTTCGGAGCCGATCAAGTACAGAGTCATCCAACAAGTGACCCCGTTGAATGGCTCGCACCTGATCCGACAGTCGTTGAGCCGAAACGTTGATTGATGGTTCGAGAGCCTGAAACAGAGAAAGCATCCGAACACGATACGCAGTAAGATTAGTTCCTGCCTCTGTTGCCTCAAAATATGCGCGCATGACATTTTCATTGATGGAAATTGTCCATCGCATGCGCTGCACTCCACCGGGAGCGGGGGCCCTGACCGGGGCCGTTTGCCCCAGAAGCCCCAAACTCTTCGGTGGCCGGCCCCTCCTCCGGCGTACAGGCGGTGGCGACGTCGGCGGAGAGAAGTACTCGTCACTATCACTCGACGCAACTGCAGATGTCAGCTGAACACACGGCACTGAGGCAGTTGCCGACAACTGCGAGGCGGAGCGAGGTGACGAGCCCGGAGGTGGAAGACGTGCTGCTCGGCTTCTCGTCAACATCTATTTCTTCATTCGTTATCCCATTTGTTGATTTCGTAATTTGGCAATATGATGATGACCGGTGATGACATTCTCAAATGTCATAGTAAATTTTCTATTTGTTTTTGGTATTTTAGGTCTAATAAATATGAAATAATTGTGGTATTACAAACTGGATGCTATTGTTGATCGAAGTATTACAGAAAATATGAGAATTTCGATCTCTGAATAAAATATTAGATATAAAATGGGGAAAGAATGTCCTGTCACGTTGACGCTTCTTTTTTTTTTTTTTTTTTTTTATTATTATTATTATTATCTATAATTCAGGCAGGCAGTTGAGACAACTGATAGATGCCTGTATCCAATTCTATTACAGTTGAAAGGAGATCAGTCACGCTTCATACATGTTTGGACCAAAAAAGTAAAAGTATCGGCCAACGAAAATAAATTGCATATTACTATTGTAAACAGTGTAGCGATAATTTTTTGTTATGGCGTCAACAGTGTACGATTAGCGGCCAAGCAGTTATTCAAGTTTGAAAATAACATTTTTTTCTCTTTATTTTCAAACTTGAATACCGCACGGCCAAAGTGCGGCCAACGTAAAAAAATTGCACATTACTATTGTAAACAGTGTAACTATCATTTTTTGTTATGGCGTCAACAGTGTACGATTAGCGGCCAAGCAGTTATTCAAGTTTGAAAATGTATTTCTTTTTTCTCTTTATTTTCAAACTTAAATACAGCTTGGCCAAAGTGCGGCCAACGAAAAAAAATTGCACATTACTATTGTAAAAAATGTAACGATCATTTTTTGTTGTGGCGTCAACAGTGTACGATTAGCGGCCAAGCAGTTATTCAAGTTTGAAAATGTAGATTTTTTTGTCTTTATTTTCAAACTTAAATACAGCTTGGCCAAAGTGCGGCCAACGAAAAAAAATTGCACATTACTATTGTAAAAAGTGTAACGATCATTTTTTGTTATGGCGTCAACAGTGTACGATTAGCGGCCAAGAAGTTATTCAAGTTTGAAAATAACATTTTTTTTCTCTTTATTTTCAAACTTGAATACAGCTAGGCCAAAGTGCGGCCAACAAAAAAAAATTGCACATTACTATTGTAAACAGTGTAACGATCATTTTTTGTTATGGCGTCAACAGTGTACGATTAGCGGCCAAGAAGTTATTCAAGTTTGAATATAACATTTTTTTTCTCTTTATTTTCAAACTTGATAGAGCTTGGCCAAAGTGCGGCCAACGAAAAATAATTGCACATTACTATTGTAAACAGTGTAACGATATGTTTTTGTTATGGCGACAACAGTGTACGATTAGCGGCCAAGCAGTTATTCAAGTTTGAAAATGTAATTTTTTTTTCTCTTTATTTTCAAACTTGAACAAAGCTTGGCCAAAGTGCGGCCAACGAAAAAAAATTGCACATTACTATTGTAAACAGTGTTACGATCATATTTTGTTATGGCGTCAACAGTGTACGATTAGCAGCCAAGCAGTTATTCAAGTTTGAAAATGTCATTATTTTTGGTATAAATACGATCGCAAAACGGATTGACTCACCACGTAAAATGTAATCGTTTATCAGAACATCAGTTATTACATTGAGATCAGTTCCTCGTCAGCATTATAACTGACCCACGAACGTCCCACCTGCTGGGTACGTGAATCGACTAAACAATAATGCAATACTTTTAGCTAAATAGTAACTTTAACTAAGGTCTAGTACACTACAGAGCCAGAATAAGGAAATATGTCTCCCTAAAATAGATATTGACTACAACACAAAGTGACTTTGGCCAAGCTGTATTCAAGTTTGAAAATAAAGAGAAAAAAATGACCTTTTCAAACTTGAATAACTGCTTGGCCACTAATCGTACACTGTTGACGTTATAACAAAAAATGATCGTTACACTGTTTACAATAGTAATGTGCAATTTTTTTTCGTTGGCCGCACTTTGGCCAAGCTGTATTCAAGTTTGAAAATAAAGAGAAAAAAATGTCATTTTCAAACTTGAATAACTGCTTGGCCACTTATCGTACACTGTTGACGTCATAACAAAAAATGATCGTTACACTGTTTACAATAGTAATATGCAATTTTTTTTCGTTGGCCGCACTTTGGCCAAGCTGTATTCAAGTTTGAATTAGTTTGAAAATGAAGAAAAAAATGTCATTTTCAAACTTGAGTAACTGCTTGGCCGCTAATCGTACACTGTTGACGTCATAACAAAAAATTATCGTTACACTGTTTACAATAGTAATTTGCAATTTATTTTCGTTGGCCGGCACTTTTACTTTTTGGTCCAATTTGACTGATCTCCTTTACTATTTTGAATTTAAGAAGAAGCATCTAATTTGTTCTTAAACTGGTTTGTGTTTTCGGCTGTGACTATTTTGGTAGATGAGATGAGATAGAATGAAGGTAGATTTAGATAAGATTTGTAAATTTAGATTTATACATCGATTTCTCTGAAAGTAACGTATCTCTATTTTTTTTATTACATACCTTTTTGCTGTCTAGCAGTAATGAAGAGAGGGTAGGTACGGTTAGCAAAATCACTGGCTACCGTCACTCTGGCAGGGGTGTCATATCCTTCCAAATCCTGCAAATATAATTGCCAGCCATTGTGTGGTGTCATTTATAGGGCACACCCTTTTTTTTTTTAATTTATAGTGAGGGCAAATACAGTCTTTTCGTATACCGCTAACGGCATGTTGGACTCAGTCAGACAAGGCCTGTCTCTCGCCGCGCCCAGCCCTCCCGCCAAGCCTGATAGGCTTCGCGTCAAGGCTGGGTGGTTCTAACCCCTGCCCCGCCCCCTGACGAGCTCGAAAGCTCGACAGGAGGCGGGGCAGGAGGAGAGTGCCTCCTCTCAATCTCCCCCATAAGGTTACCCGCTCCGGGTGGGCTGACCAGATGGGGCGGTCGAGAGCAGGCACCACTACCAACTAAACCCCTCACTACTTGCTCTCCGCCGTCAGTTTTAAGCACACCGGCTGTGGGGGGGCCGTGGTGATATGCACCCCCTGCGGCCTGACGGTTGGCCCGTTTCCGGGCCCCTGCGATAGGGCACACCCTAGCAATAGCCTTCCTTATTTCTTCTTCCTACACTGCTCCTCAGACGCGAGATCCGAGCCTTTGTATATCTAAGCTTCTCATTCATTCTAGTCCTCTCATTTATTCCTCTCGCGCTTTCATGCCGCATATGGGGTCTTTCTCTTATCTGTCTTTCACACCATAACGGATGGGATGCCCGCCTAATTTATCTCTATTTCCTTCCTTATTGATGATATGACATTTATATCATCAGCCATTTTATGGTGTCATTTATAGGGCACACCCTAGCAATGGCCTTCCTTATTGATGGTTAAGGAGAATGACTTGACAGAAGAAAGAGAATGACCAATAAAAAGCGACCGAAATAAACAGGCTCGTTCACGCGACGACGTTTGACTTATCGTCTTTTTCACGAAACATGATTTTTTGACAGGGCGGTAACGCTGCTTATGTTCACACAATCACGAGTCGTGAAATGGTTATCACATTGACATTAATGATCTGACCAAGTAAATGGCTACCTAGTCTCATTCTGAGCCAATTGTTTGAAAATATATATTCAAGAAATTTCAATACTTACATATAAGTATTTTGAAATAAAAGAAAACAGAAGTGGGCCCCTTTTTGTTGAGCAGTATAGTTTTATTTGACACTTGCCACCAGTTGCACCAAGTTTTTTTACATTATACTTTTATTTTTACAGGATTTATGGTTTATAAATGTATGGGATTTGACAGTTTTGACAGCAAAATTCAGTTACTTTTTATGAATTCGTAAAATTAATATTTTGGTGCAACCGGCTGTAAATTTTTAAATGTAAGTGTAAACTTATTTGATACTATTTTTATCTATTGCTATTATGCAACTTATTATCAACATTTAAAGGAAGTGACCTAGTTACAAACATTATATTTTACTTCAAACATGAATCAGTTGCATTGTGGGAAAACCCATGCGAGTGTCATTGACTTATAAGATAAGTGAGCGTTTAACTATGATGCATTTAAAAACTCAACTTCGTGAAATAGGAAACTGAACTCAATAAAGTAAGGATGGAAAAAATTTATGGGTCCTGCATACTGGAAGGAAACTGCCTAAATCCTTTAGTTAGCACATTTTACTGAAAGGAAACATTATTTTTGTTAAAAACAAATAAAACTGCTTTCCCAGTTTTTTTCAGTCAACTTTTTCATAGAAAAGTACAACATTGACTCGACTTGACAATGAACCAATGCATCATCTTTTATGGTTTTTTTTTTTATTCACAATAGGTAGCACTTATCGTACACCTGATGTTAGGTTGTTTTCCTTTTATTTAACTTATCACGTTTGTGAAAGATATTTTATTGTTACAATTGACCTCATCAATTGATAAGATAAAATAAAAAATACAGAATGTTATTTTTTTATAATTTTAGCTCATTTGATTCCTAGGCGAATCAAGTGAATTAAATTTCTTGAATCTACAATACGCCAAATTTTAATAGTGTTTTAATAGGCACTATCCTGTTGTTAGAGTTGTTAAAAACAATATACATTAACATTCTTACCCCTCCAAATTCCATTATGTATTCTGTATTTCTGTTCACGTTGACCGTGTAAGTAAAATTGTACTTGTATCTGTAAACAAGTTTATCAGTAAATTACTAATTAACAATTTTTATAGTATCTTGCATTGTGAATCCCACCTATTAGAAGTTTAATACAAATGGTAAAGATAATGGCTTAAGTCTTATAGTAGGATTGGTGATTAAAGTCATGTTTAGAAATTTTTACCATAAATAAAAAAACACTAATAGTAGCCACCAATAAAGCACTAATACGCAGCTGTTGCTTTGTCTTAAATGAAGCTAAAGGTTAAGTGAAAATAAAGATTCGCAGTCAACAAATCTTGATTTAGATTCTACACACACAATAGTACATACAATAATAATTAATTTTTGTTAAACAACTTCATCATACCTACTTAGTAGACACGAGTCCAAAAAGTTTAACTTAATTGATGTAATAAACAGAGCAGAAAAAAGAAAGTTAATACAAAAGCAACACAAGTTACTGTACGAGAAAAATATGTTACTAATTGCTCCCAATCTAAGCTTTGTTGTAAAAGATAAGTAAGAATCAGATCATAATAATTTGATGAATATAGAATATGTTTTTATTTAAGAAAACAAACTAAATACCTACTCTCCAATCAATATACACATTCGCTACTTACGTATTATTATAATGGAATACAATTTCATCCCTGCTTTGTTGCGCGAAAACTGAGGATTCCAGTAAAACACTAAACACTATTAACACAGCGACAACCATCTTGATTTAATTCACTCATCAATTCATATAGTGTAAGTGCTCTCTTAATTTATAATTGACACTCATTAATTTGTTTAATAATTGAGATAACAATAGAATTTTATTTGTTCTGCAATGCGAAAAGAACCACCAATTTATTTCATTTGATTGACTTTTTCTCGAAAAGCAGCAGACTGTCAAAAAAGCAAAAGCACTGACTGACATAACGTGACACTGACACTGACTGTCAAAACAAACCAAACAGATAAAATTCTATTGACTAACTTCACTCGGTTGGGGTGCGTTCTGTGGCTTCGCTCGAGTGCACTCGAGCGCACTCCGGCGCGCGCTCTAGCCGTTCCGTGGCTTGGTGATGAGGTGAAAGGACATTTTTCATTTTCGGCTAGGACATTGTACACTATTCGTACTAATAGTAAAAAATATAGTAAAGTCAAATAAAATATTAAAATTCTCATTGTCTTTCTGGATAAATGGTACAAAAATAAACTTTGAAATAGAAATTCTTTGCCATCCATGGTCACACTGGCAACCATATTTAAATCACGTTCGGAAACTTTGATGTTTCTGTACGAAAAAACTATGACATTGACGACTGATGATAATCTGTCAATGTGAACCTTTTTTTTAATGTTAGTGTGACATTTTACCGCCATATTGAATCGGGGTTGCATAATTATTAAGACTAGATAATGCTTTTGTACCATCAAATGCGTTAGCTTATTGCGATATAATTAGTTTTCAGTTATTATATTTATCTTTTGCTTGCCTATGGTATAGTGTACAAAGTCCTAGCCGAGGCTCCATACAAAACTGAAAAATCTCCTTTTACTCTGACAGCTGTCAGAGTGTAGTTTCACCCGTTCGGGATGCGTTCTGTGGCTTCGCTCGAGTCATAGATATAGGGCTCGAGTGCACTCGAGCGCACTCCGGCACGCGCTCTAGACGTTCCGTGGCTTGGTGAAATTTTACTCTGACAGCTGTCAGAGTGTAGTTTCACCCGTTCTATGGCTCAGAGTGCAGCAACCAAACAACCATCAAATCGAATGGTTGTTTTTCACTCTGACAGCTATTTGACGTTTGAACAATGAAAAGTGTCAAAGTTCGAATGACGTCTCGAATTTTTTTACTTTATTGCCGTAATTACTTCGTCTATCTCATCTTCCAGGAGGATCGAAGTCAAAATGTTGCAGAAATAGCTATAAAACTCAAGCAAAATGCATCACAAGCGTCGTCAAAAATTTTGAGGTTATAAAAACAACTCGATCGTTCTGTGGCTCGGTTGCAATGCAACTCAAACGGGTGAAACTTTAACCAAACAACCGCACCCAAAACCACGGAACGCAGGGCTGTGGCTCAGAGTGCAGCAACCAAACAACCATCAAATCGAATGGTTGTTTTTCACTCACAGCTATTTGACGTTTGAACAATAAAAAGTGCCAAAGTTTGAATGACGTCTCGAAAAATTTTAACTTTATCGCCGTAATTACTTCGTCTATCTCATCTTCCAGGAGGATTAGAGTCAAAATATTGCAGAAATAGCTATAAAACTCGAGCAAAATGCATCACAAGCGTCGTCAAAAAATTTTGAGGTTATAAAAACAACTCGATCGTTTTGTGGCTCGGTTCCAACCATGGAAGTATTATGGTTGCAACTCAAACGGGTGAAACTTTAACCAAACAACCACACCCAAAACGACGGAACGCAGTCTTCCACCTTCCACCATACTTCGAAGTTCGACCACGAAGCCACGATGACGCAGATGAAGCCCTCAGAACAACAACTAATATTGTTCTGCCCCTAGGGGGCTACCGCGTAACTTTGTGGGTATGAACTTCATACGTTTTTGGGAACTATAAGTAAATTTTTTTATAAAATAGCCGATAACTGTGACGTCGGACGTCAGGTATAACGATAACAAGTTAGCAACGTTCAATAAAACAAAGCAGCAAAAATCTATCAAAATAAGGAATTCAAATGACAGTTGAAGCCCATACCCATATCCATATTTCTTAAGGTAGAAACACATTTCGCTGGCGCAGCGCAGCGCAGCGCGATCGGTTTCATACATTTAGTATGGCTAGAAACACATGTCCCTAGCGCAGCGCAGCGCAACGCAGCGTTTCCGCCCGGCTCCGATTGCGCCAGGCCCCCCACCACTTTCTAGCATTGTATCGTCAGATGGCTCGGTAGCGGACTGCGTAGCGGAGCTCTGCATTTTGCTTTTTACTACTTATGTTCTCCGATTTCTCCGTCAATAATGGGCCAATTTAAAAAATTTTTTTTTGTTTAGAAGAGTCACCATTCATTATCATGTAGGGTTGTTAGATCTACTGTTAAAACAGTATTAAAGTGTTTTTAGTACACTATACTTTTTAATTTTATAACAAATTGAATGTATAATTCTGATTTGAAAATAAATTACACTAAATATTTCTAAAATCGGTTCAGTATTTTTTGAGTTTATCTATTACAAACAAACAAAGTGTATTTATAGTATTAGTATAGATATAAATTGCATCTCGTAATCATTCATCATCATCTTATCATCGTAATCATCAACATATTTTTTTTTGGATTTAATATGTTCAAGTAAGAACAGAAATTGTTTTCAAAATTAGAAGAAAACATAATGCAGATGTTAGCTCGGCAACGACTCGATTGACACTGATCAAAAATTTCGTCAGGAAACGCTGCGCCACGCTAGTAAAGTGTGCACACCCCGGTCGACGCTGCGCTGCGCTGCGCTGCGCCAGCGAAATGTGTTTCTAGCTTTAGCCGGTAGCCCTCCTGGGGGACTACCGCGTAACTTTATGGATATATTGTATGAACTTCATACGTTTTTTGAAACTTTAAATTAATTTTATAAAAAAATAGTTGCTATCATTACCCTGTTTAGTGATGTGATTACGCGGTAGCCCCCCTGATTTCAACTTTCACATTTCTTACTAATGCAGCATTCAATCCTCAGCACAGTTAATTTTATAACGATTTAAATAACGGGCCCTCGCCTATTGAAACTATTTCTTTTTTTCCCTAAATTAATCTGAAATCAATTTTGTATCGTTGTATTCGTTGTATGTATGTATGTATTTAAAACAAAATATCGGAACGCATCAATATTTTGAACGAATCGGCATCACCTCTGATTAAAAAAAAAATGTCTGCCAATAGCGTTTGAATATTCATCTCACCGGTTAAATAACACGCTGTGATTGGCTGCTCACTTGAACAGGTGCTATGCGTCATCCGCCATAACGTTGTTTTACGAATTGAGAAAGTGCGCATTGTTTGATCAAAAAAACCACGTAAATTAGTGTACATTATTTGTGATTTGTGTATCAAATGAGTGTATAAACATGAGTGAATGGTATAGGATGAAAGACGGATTCAATAATCGCCATAATTCTTCAGAACTTTCGGTTGAAACTTCAAGTGAAATGTCAGAATCTTTCAACATGTTTTCGGATAATTTGAGTCCCATTCCGGCTTCCATAGTGCCCAGGAAGCTGGATTTCAGCAATGTGGATGACGAAGATGCTATGAGGAATGCTTCTCCAGCTCCTGCATCATTCAGTCCACCTTATAAGAGAGTCAGGGCTCTAAGGTAAGTGTACACTTTCACTTGTTGGCATTCAAACTAGAGAATTGAGCAGGTTCTTACATTCCTTGCATTTTAATAGGCTATTAATTCATTTGTATTTGATGTTTTATTCATGAACTTGATGAAGAATCTATAAAAAGGGATAGTTTTCATGTTATTTTGCATGTACTGTGACCTGATCTACTCCCTAACTTAAACAGTTCAAACCTCGAACTTAGGGAACTTAGGGTTAATGAAGTAGTTGAATCTTACCAAGTTTAATTAGAGTGTGAACCGTTAGTAGTTTACTCTAAATGATGTCAGTTTTAAGATATTTTTTGACACAAGATCTTCTTTAGTGTCTAGAATGAACTAGGAACTGATTTGGTCAGATGTTAATGTCAGGTACTTTGGCGAAATTAGATGGTTCATTTTTGCTTTCAGTTTCGATGTTCTATCGACAAAAGAGCGAAAATGAATTGTCTAAATTGTCATTCATCGGAGTGTGCCTTCGCAATGGAAGCTTGCTTCCAAATTGTTTTCACTAGCATCATTCATCACATCATTTACAATTCATTGCGAAAATGAATCACTTGATAAACTGTCTTATTTTGGGTTAGGGTAGCTTTGACAAATTTTGTCTTAATTTTACGCAAGATAGTATTCTTAATGCTGATCCAATAATATTACATCTGATATTTATTTTTTGTAAAAAAAATCATAATTATGAGATTTGTCATTCCATAAAACATATTGTAATAGCCATTTAATTATTGAACTGAGGTATTGGCTTATTCAGTTTTCAAGGAACTTGTCATGTCAAGACTCATGTTTTTAAATTGTATTAACTCTTGCTATTACCTACTACAAAAGTAATGTTTTCAGATCAGAAGTAATATTGTCATTATTGGCTCTATTAATTTAATACATAAGTAAAGTAATACTTGCAGATCGAAAATAGTATGTAGTCAAGTCCTAAAATAAAAAAAAAAATTATAAGCTTTCAAGTGTGTAATTTAACACTTACCACAATAATTTTTACCAAGACCATGACTGTAGGTATCATCAAATAGCCATTCAGTAGACCTAGCATGCAAATCACAAGATAACTTGGTTGTCTGCCATCCACAGCAAAGGGTGTTGCTGTCTTGCTTATATTAGTGGTATGTGAACAGGATAAATTCATGATGTGTGCATGCGCGTAGATTTAATTGTTAACAGGCAGCATGTTGCTTAGTAAACAACTTTAATTTTTAATATGATGTGTCATTGATTTATTTATTATATTACCTTTTACGTGTATTGAGAACTAGCTAAGTATCTAGACAAACCTAACATAGGCTTTAAGATATATTTTTACAAAAACTACCTTAATTTTAGGCAAATAAATTATTTAATCTAATCTAAACAAAATCTTATCTAATGTTGACTAACAGATAAGTGTGAACAAAATTTCTCATGGTGCTACAGCATGCTAGGCCTACAGGTTTTACATAATGATCTTTACTACGTTATGTTAGAGATATAAAAGCTGTAAATGCATTGATTTGATATATTTCTAAACAGAGAACTAATGATTGACACTACGTTTCTTATTGCAGAGTATGATGAATAATTACTCTCATTAACTAGAAAACCTCATGGTGGCAAATTTTTTGAGTCTGTGACTTTCTGTTTAATATAAAGCTGTTGTTAATGATGCCAGAACTACAAAAATAGAAAGTACATTAAATCCTGTGTGTTGACTGCTAATAAAATATGATTGTGCATTCACATAGCATTCATAGATGACACACTATGTTTTATTGTAATTGCACTTATGCAGTACTTAAGTATGTAATATTATTCATATTGAGATTATCTGCTTAACCTTCATGTTTTGTTATGCAGTCTAATGTGATGTATTTATTGGTGTATTGTATTGAGAAGAATAGTAGTAATTTGAGGTGCAAATTGTAAACAGTGCTATCAAACTAAGAATTTTTTGTTGAGGGCTCAATGGAAAGTCCAGGTATAGGGTTGCCAGGTATTTTTTTCAGAAATTCGGGACATGTACTTAAATTGAATAAAAAAATCGGGACAAAATTTTTTGCCGCGGGACAACAAGAAATAAAAAGATAAAAATTTTTTAAGTATATTTTAATGAATTATTGCTTTTATTGATAACGTTCCTTTTTAAATAATATTGTTTGTCATATTTCAATTAACTTTTTGCTTTTTTCAGCAATTGTTCATTTTTTTCTTCTCAGAATTTTACAAGATATTTGAAAATTGAATGTTACATTAACTCCAATCGGATAAGTTTTTGTAAACTGCGATTTCGCACGTCTGTTCATTTAATATTCATTTGAGACAATACTCTCTGCACAAAATAAAACTGAGAATAGGTACCTACTTAAAATGTAAAAAATTTTCAATTTCGTTAATTGTTTCTACCTACAATGTTGTCCACATCTGCACACTGCTAAAACAAAAACACTGCGAACTACAATTAAAATAGGTACTCAAAATAATTGATTAAAATGTATATTCGGTTAAATATTACTCTGATTGTTTTGTTTCTTTGTCTAACTGAAAAATATCATAATGCGGGACACATACCTGTCCCGGCGGGACATTGTAAAAACCGGCTGTTTCGCGGGACGTCCCGCTAAAATCGGGACACTTGGCAACGCTATCCAGGTACAACAAACAGCATCATTATGCTGTGAAGCTTACTGGTATGTCCTTGCAAGTTGATATGTCTCTCAACCATTAAGGCAGTCATACAATCCTGCAGTCAATCCTGCTTGAAGCAAAAATTTAATGTATGCTTCTAGTAGGGTTGTCATGACATGACCACTGATGGCCACACCACACACCATCAAGCTTGTTGAATGCTGCTTCAAGCGTCAAGCAAACTTGACGGCAGGCTTGATCCTGTATGGTGTCCTCAAGTTGTTACATGTCTCAACGAGTAGTATCATAATTTGAGGCAAGTTTTCAACAAGTTACAACATGTCCTAAATTCAAGTCGATCCCTGTCCTCAGATTATGAATCACCACATTCCACTGAAACCAGTTTTTTTTAAACATCATTCAACACATTGTTATCTTCCAATGTCTTGTTTAACTGGTTTTTTTTACTATAAAGTGATTTCTATTTGTAACTGGCGAAAGTAGATAGTTAAAAAGTTTTACGATACTTTTTAATGGCGTTTCCTTAAATTTATATTATTATTGAAATTTAATATATAATATTATATCTAGTTAACTTCCACTAGATATTCTGCTGGCCAAAAGCATTTGATAATATGTAAATTTGGTCAAACACATACCAAAATGCCATAACATGTGCAATACTTAAGAATTGCTAAAATATTAAAATACTAGCGGCCGCCCGCGGTTTCACACACGTGGTTCCTGTTCCCGTGGGAATATCGGGATAAAATATAGCCCATCTTAATCTGGGATAAGTAATGTAGCATTCTAAAAAGTGAAAGAATTTTTGAAATCAGTCCAGTAGTTATTGAGTTTTTATTATTTATTACATACATAGAAATCTTTCCTCTTTATAATATTAGTTTAGATGGAAGCGAAAGCGAGACGTGGTCTTTTACTATGGGTCTCATAAGAAGACTCAAGTTCACCCAGCAAGCAATGGAGCGAGCGATGCTTGGTATTTCCCTGCTCGATCGAATCTGAAATGATAAGATCCACAGGAGAACTAAAACAAACGACATCGCTCGAAGGATTTCTCAGTAGAAGTGGCAGTGGGCGGGACACAATAGCGCGGAGAACCGAGATAGCCATTGAGGCGGAAAAGTTCTCGAATGGCGGCCGCGTACCGAACGACGACGACGCTTCGTAGGCAGGCCCCCTTCAAGGTGGACTGACGATGTGGTCAAGGTCGCGGGAAGCCTCTGGATGCGGGCAGCGCAGGAGCGATCGCTATGGAAATCCTTGGGGGAGGCTTATGTCCAGCAGTGGGCGTCGTACGGCTCATGATGATGATGAATCTTAGCAGACAAGACAATGTCGGGGGCGGCCGCTAATCTATACTGCCTTTTAAATAATATAGATACGTTATGCCAAAGAAAGAGGAAAGATTTGATTGTTTGTTTGCATCGAATAGGCTCCGAAACTACTAAACCGATTAAAAAAATGCTTTGACCATTAGAAAGCTACATTCTTCCCGAGTGACATAGGCTGTATTTTATCCCGATACTCCTACGGGAATGGGTACCACGCGGGTAAAACCGCGAGGATCCGCTAGTATCCTGTATTTGTTTGCATGCATATTATTATGTTAAAATAACGAGAAATTTCGGTTGAAATCAGTTAATTTACAGTTACATCACTACAATAGTGAAAACATCTGATTCCCGAACAGCTGACATCTGCTTAGTATTAAAAAAAACACTACACCCACGTTTAGCACCTTGCCTCTAAAGTTACGCGATTTTGAACCATATTTCATTCATATAAGACGACATGCTTACCTGACGTCAACATGGTGGAAGTAAATTGGAC
This sequence comes from Crambus lathoniellus, assembly GCA_949710035.1. Lineage (NCBI taxonomy): Eukaryota > Metazoa > Arthropoda > Insecta > Lepidoptera > Crambidae > Crambus > Crambus lathoniellus. The sequence goes on along the minus strand of OX453324.1, from coordinate 5,214,666 downwards.
TGTTTCACAATGATGTGTGGTGCATTTTGCTTTGAAAGGTGTGCAGGTATAAAAAGGACTTGCACTCGCGCGCAACTAATCTTTCACGTGATTGTGGGTTTGATAAAATTAGGAAGACAAAAAAATTCTGACCCGCGTACCGAACCGAAGGTTCTGTACTGTACTAATATTTATTTTTCACTTCTCATGCTCGTAAAGTTCGTGTTTATGTTGGGTATAGGCTGCATAAAATCGCTTTTTATGCTCTAGTGCATAAAGTAAAATCTTCGTCGTAAGTCTCAGACTCTAAGACCCGGTATTTCACCCGAGTGGTACCCATTCCCGTGGGAATATAATGTAGATAGATATATATCATATATTTGCACCAAACATGCCCACATAAAAATCGTTCTCGCCGTTTCGGAGGAATTCGATAAAAGACATCGTGACATGAGATTTTTATTATACTTAGTAGACTTCGAATCATACAATTTCATTTAGTTGCATGCGCTGTAAGATCGCTTCCTGCCAAATTTCTTATTCATACTTTGAATAAGAACACCAATATTTATAACTACACTTCCCCTCCCTCTGCATCTCAAGATAATAATACCATTAATACTGTCGCCTTTTGTGCGAACCTCAGGTGCGCGACAAAAGAATGGATTTACGCGTTTCAATGTTGAACAAGGTGTAAATAAAAGTGTCTTGTAGCCACGTGTGTTAAAACCTAACAGTTGAATATAGGATTTAACCGCCGCTGTGGCCCAGTGGTACACACCACCGCCACCGGTATCAGACCTAGAGGTCTCGTCCCGGGTTCGATCCGCAGTGATTTTCGCTTGTGGACTATTGGTTCTTACGTGAATATTAGAGATTGTTCCCTTTCGAGTGTTTTATGTTATGTGAATTGACGCAATCTATACAAAATTGGAGTGTCTGTTTGTAACATTAAAGTAACCGCTTTTTACTACATGCATATGATTATATATATATAAAATGAAAGTGACATTCGATATATAGACATGATACGGTACATAGACCAAAATAACATGTTTTACAATTTTTGTCTGTCTGTCTGTTTGTTCCGGCTAATCTCTTAAACGGCTGGACAGTTTTGATGGGACTTTCACTGGCAGGTAACTGATGTAATAAGGAGTAACTTCGGCTACTTTTTATCCCGGAAAAATATCACATTCCCTCGGGATAACGGATTCCACGCGGGCGAAGCCGCGGGCGGAAAGCTAGTAGAATTTGAATTTAAACGTCTTTTTAGTGGAGTTCAGTAATTGCTTGTTTAATTTATTGTTTATACTAATAAACAATTTTACGTATTACTTAGTTAACTTTTTCTTAGTTTTGGTTATTTAGGGTTAGACTACATCTGGCAGCAAGGAACAGCACTTTCCTTGCTGCTATCCTTTTCTGTCTCTGAGAATTGTCATTTGCTAGAACGAGAAAGAACGCGGGTAAGCGACCGCCTCTTCGATTCCGCCGCATGTTATAGCATTCTCGCTCTAGTTATTTACGGTTCGGTGCGACAGAAAAGGATAGGAAAATGCAATTCTGTGTTGCCAGATCCTTATTGAGCAGACTGTTGTAACTTGTAGTACTTTATTTCGTGTTCTCTACTAAAAATAATGAATATGACTCAAAACTTAATGGGCTTAGTTTAGTCTGTATTTTTTTTAATTTTATTATTAAACTTTATTGTACTTACATAATTTAGGGTAATACCGGCGGGCTTAACGCTAAAAGCATTCACGACCAGCCAACCTTTAAGGCGCTACTCGGAAAAAGTATGGACTCTTTGATATAAAACTATAGGACGGTTAGAGTTGTTATAAATCTGGTAATAAGATATATATTTCTTCATACCTTTATCTAGAATCGTATAGTTTCAGAAACACGATTTTATGATTTTGGCTCGACACTTTTTATTTTCGAAAATACCTCTAAAAAATAAGAAATATCAAGATTATTCTTAAATGGGGATACATATAAGTACTATTGAAAATTGGTTTAATTAGTGGACACCAATAATATTTAGGAGCGTATAGAAGCATTTTTTAAAAAATCGCTATAGTTTTTGAATACGAAGTGATTTTGTGTTTTTTTTGCGTAATCGGCAAAATCGGTCTCGCTCCCGCGCGCGTCGATTTCTCATTGCTATCTCGCTTTAGCATAATTTTTCCGAGTATCGCCTTAACTAAGAATTTAAGTACGAGTAAGTCGTCTGGAATTTTCTCAGCAATGTTTTTATGCTTTCTTTCCAGATTATTCGACAGCCCTCACACGCCTAAGTCGCTGCTGGAGAAATGTTCCACACCGTCGCACAACCTGCCCAGGTCCAGGCCGCTGTTCCCGCCCAAAGTCAACGCGGTCACAGGTGAGAACGAGTCTGGTATTCCTTCTAGAACGTTCGACAAGCTTTAGTTGCTTCTGGAATGTTCGACTGCCTTTAGTTACTGCTATAATCTCCGACAATCATACTCCCAATTTGCTGCTTGAGAAATGTCACACCACCCGCCCAGCCGGCTTAGCATGAGCGGCTTTTATCACGCGATATGATACAGCACGTCATGCTGTCATGCTTACCCACTAAGGTATAAGCAAGACAGCATGACGTGCTATATCATATCGCGTGATATAATGATGGTCATGCTAGGCAGGCAGGGGTCTTATTGTTTAATTTCGCCACTCGCGTCCAGTGCTCGCTTAGAACTCATTGTCATGACAAATATGAGTAAAATATGTCAAATATGTGTACTAAGCGAGCGCTCGACATGAATGGCAAAATTCAAAAATAGACCCCCAGGCCCAGACCGCTGTCCCCGCCCAAAGTCAACGCGGTCACAGGTGAGAACGAGATCGAACGAGGTCGTTCATTCCAGAATGTTCGTCAGCCCCCGGCTTTCTTCTACCTCTTGCACAGCGTTTCTTAACCTTTTTCAGTCCGCGGAGAAAATCGAGCACAATTTCAAGGACCCCCTTAATAATAAAACAAAGGAATAAATTAAGGGTTTTTTTTAATAAAAAATATTGTATTAATGTGAAGGTAGGTGCTACTCGCTTGCAACAAAATTAGTAATATTTGGGTTGGGGTATCAGAAAGGCCAGAAAGAAAAGAAAGGCAAGGTCAGAAAAGCAGTAAATGTTTCAATGCTTCTTTTGATATTTTTTGATTACCAGACTTGCTGTCATTTATTTATAAAGTCAGTTGAGAGTTTAGTATTCCTTCCAGAATTTTCTACAGTTGAGCTACGTCATTCAGCTGTTCTTTTCTATCGCGCGGAAATGTCTGGTATAGTAAGAAAGGGATCGACCTAATCGATGCGGCTGGGAGCGATAGTAGTCCCGCACTATTTCTCGCCACTTTGTTCGTTATTTTCCTTACGATTCGATGATTGTGTCGCCGCACTATAAAAGCATAAATGTCTATTCAATGACCAAAGCTCGCCCCGCAGGGCTGCCATGTGCAAAAAATCGAGAATCGTACAAAAAATCGTACACATGTACCATACAAACTCAGGAATACATGGAAAAACGATCGTTGACGGCAAAATAAATAATCATACTTCCATACAAAATCTGAAATTTGTCTGAAAATTTGTCGTCGTACTTACACTGTTATACAGGGCGTTAGTTTGGGCAGTTGCAAGCCCGAAACCACAGCTTCTACTCATAAAATTGAACAACTTTCTCCAAGAAACATGGGTCGAAATCTGAAAAAAAATTTGGTCCCTTCATACTAAGATAAGATAGATAGATAAGATAATTCTTTATTTGTAATAAATGTGGTACATGATAAAGGTGGAAGGTAAGTTTGAAAAACGCACATTTAGCAGAACATGTCAGCATACAAATATTAACAAAATATAAATTACAAATCAATACTTACAATTAAATTACAAAAACAAAATCAATTAATTAACAAATATTTCGATAGGTACATTTTATGTCATACATTACATTGCTTATTAATAAATTCGTCAATTGTATAAAAGCTATTTTCTATTAACCAATTGCGTAATGTCAAGTTAAACCTAGTAAATGGTAATTCTTTTATATGTCCTGGTATTTTATTATAAATATTTATGCACATTGCGTAACAATTATTCAGATAACGCGCGGTTTTTGGTGTAGACTCAAAAACAAGTCTATGTGGGTTTCTAGAGTTAGTCTTATAACAGTCCTTGGCTTCAGTAAACAATTCATAATTTAATTTTACAAATTTGCCAATCTCTAGTATATAAATTGAAGCTAATGTTAGTAAGGCTAAAGATTTAAAGTATGGTCTGCATGATATGTCAGGAGCAATACCACATAAAGCTCTCACACATCGCTTCTGGGCAATAAAAACCTGTTTCCTAACCTAAATCGATCAGCTGACTTTTTTACGCAGACGTAAAACGCTGACGCAGTTTTTTTTTACATTTCGACCCGTGTTTCTTGGGGAAAGTTGTTCAATATTATCAGTACAAGCTGTGGTTTTGGGCTTGCATTGCAACTGACCAAACTAACGCCCTGTATAACAGTGTAAGTACGATGACAAATTTACAGACAAATTTCAGGTTTTGTATGGTAGTACAATTACAGCATATAATTGAACTACCATTGCATAAATTTAAATGTTACATTAAAGAGTCGCTGATGAGCAAAGGATACTATAAAGTAGACGATTATTTGAATGACCGCAATGCATGGTCATGATGTAACACATAACATAATCACTGTTTAATATGATGTATTTTTATACTAAGCAATTGTTGTATTAGTAACGATATGTTTTTTTTTGTAAATGTCGTTACCTAACTAAGAAACGCTGGCAAGTTTCTTGCGCCCATTCTTCTTGTCAGTTAAAAAAGTCTTGAATGGGTGGTAGGAAAATATTGACGATTCATAAGTACATATTTATTATGTCTAAGTGAATAAAGAATATTTTTATCTTTATCTTTAATTATTTATTTAGCCGTGTACGATCGTTTTTCCATGTATTTCCTGACGATTTGAATCGTACATCTGGCAGCCCTGTCGCCCTGTTCAATTTATCACAACATTAAGTCATGTGCTAACTTACTTCTGCATTTGTCCGCAGGCATGCCCTCAGGCTCGAGTCACCACCTACACCCGCCGTCGGACGAGGACAGCGCGCTAGGCAGCCTGCCGCCCGACGAGATGGACGAGTCGCGGCTGCGGCCTATGGCCAACATCAACCCGTTCACACCCGACGGTGAGTAGACTAAAGGTCATAGCCCACTTATACCGCACCGCTCCAACACCGCTCCCACCCAACACCGCCGTAAACTGAGGCGACAGCTAGCAGGCACCCAGTAGTCCACGCGGCGACAGCTAGCAGGCACCCAGCTGTCCACGCGCCGACTGCTATTCCCTCTATAGGTGCGCGGCGGCGGCGCGGCGACCGCTAGCAGTCAGCGAGGCGTCAACTACCGAGCAGTCTGACGGCGGTAAGCTCGCGGACCCGCGCTTTCCACTCTTTTATATTGTTACTGTACAAGTCATCTACAGTGCACGATATTAAGTTCATATTTGGCTGCTCATACTTTGGTTGGGTGGTAGCGCTGCGGTTCAAATGGGCTATGACCTTTAGACAGCTCTCGAGTCACCACCTACAAGACAGCGCGCTAGGCAGCCTGCCGCCCGACGAGATGGACGAGTCGCGGCTGCGGCCAATGGCCAACATCAACCCGTTCACACCCGACGGTGAGTAGACATAGACAGCTGTCGAGTCACCACCTACAGGACAGCGCGCTAGACAGCCTGCCGCCCGACGAGATGGACGAGTCGCGGCTGCGGCCAATGGGCAACTACCCGTTCACACCCGACGGTGAGTAGACATAGACAGCTGTCGAGTCACCACCTACAGGACAGCGCGCTAGACAGCCTGCCGCCCGACGAGATGGACGAGTCGCGGCTGCGGCCAATGGGCAACTACCCGTTCACACCCAACGGTGAGTAGACATAGACAGCTCTCTAGACACCACCTACAGGACAGCGCGCTAGGCAGCCTGCCGCCCGACGAGATGGACGAGTCGCGGTTGCGGCCCATGGGCAACTACCCGTTCACACCCGACGGTGAGTAGACATAGACAGCTCTCGAGTCACCACCTACAGGACAGCGCGCTAGGCAGCCTGCCGCCCGACGAGATGGACGAGTCGCGGCTGCGGCCAATGGGCAACTACCCGTTCACACCCGACGGTGAGTAGACATAGACAGCTCTCGAGTCACCACCTACAGGACAGCGCGCTAGGCAGCCTGCCGCCCGACGAGATGGACGAGTCGCGGCTGCGGCCCATGGCCAACATCAACCCGTTCACACCCGACGGTGAGTAGACAGCTTGTTGTGGCTCATTTGGGGTATAAATAGCCCTACTGCTAAGACTCGACTTACACTGCTCAAGTAACAGTTTACTTACTAATAATTGTGGTGTACCAGCGTTGACCGAAGTGTACCAGGCGTAAATCTGTTGTTGTCACTTATGTTGTCTAAAATGATGACAGAGACAACAACAGATTTACACCAGGTGTAACTTAACTTAAAAAAAACTAAATATTTAGTTTGTTAAACGCTTTAATTTTTAAAAGAATTCAATCTACCATTTTAACCTAACATAGGCTTTAATCAATCAATCAACTGTTAATAAAATAATACGAATGTGGTCGTTCAGACCAAGTTTGTCCCCTTTATTTAAAACTAGTGGACCTCGCGTACCATTGGAATAGTGGTATAAAATATAGCCTATATTATGTAGCAATTAATTAATTTCAACTACTGAAAGAATTTTTAAAATCAGTCGTTTTTGAGTTTACCCATTACAAACATTCAAAGAAACATACAAAAAAGAAAATATTTCCTTTTAATAATATTAATAAGTATAGATTTATAATGCTGAAATTTATTATTGTTACAGGTCAAGCGCTAAACAAGAAAAAGCGAGCGCTGTCAAAAACACCGACGTGGGATGCCACTCCTGAACAGCCAGCCAAACGACTGAGGGTAGGTTTACGAAATAACTTCTTCGCCTTACGTTTTGTATGCGAGAACAAACACTTGTCATTTTGGGTAGCGTTTTAAGAGAGAGCCATCTGAAATACTCTAGTTTCCTGACAAAAGCATTACTATAATAGAGCATTCAATATCATCATCATCATCATGTCAGCCGAACCACGCCCACTGCTGGGCATAGACAGAGAATTAATAGAGCACTAATTTCCAATAATCAATCCCACCAAAAATAGATGAAAGATCAAGAGATACTTCAATTTTATCATTAATCCTTGCCATACAAGGTACTTGTTTACTTTCAGTAATTTTTAGAAAACATAATTATAAATTATTTTTTGTTCGGAACACCCCTGAAATCCATATTAATATTATAAATGTGAAAGTGTGTTTGTTTGTTCCTTTTTACGTTAAAACGGAGCAACGGATCGAAGTGATTGTTGGTACGGGGACAGTTCGGGGGCTGGATTTAAAATATTACACTTCCGCGGCATAACGTTGTGTAGTACACGCGGGCGAAGCCGCGCAAAGCTAGTTGAAAATAAAGAAACTAGCTACTTACTAGCTCTATTTAAACTTACAAATGTTAGCAATTGAAAAAAACTCGTTAGAAATTGTTAGATGTGTAAAACATCTCTAACATTGTGATCAAATGCTTTGTAAATATTTTCGTACAACAATGTGAGAGCACCATTTGTAGTATACTTTGTGTATGAGACACTAACTTATTTATTACAAGCTTTTTATGAACTTGCCATGTTGTTAGTTAGTTAGTGGGGGACAAATCATGCAAACTTAATTAGATCCACTTCCCAGTGTCCGATGGAGCTGAAATTATGTATACAGGATTGGTTTAGTTGACAATACAATATTTAAGTACAGTCAACAAAAAAGCTTGTCATGAAAATGAAATTTCTCTTCCCCCAGGAGTCCAACATATCCCGCTACAACATAGAGTTCGTGGAGCTATGCGTGATAGGGCGCGGCGAGTTCGGGCGCGTCACCAAGTGCGTCAACAAGCTGGACGGGTGCGTGTACGCGCTCAAGCGGTCCCTCAGGCCCGTGGCGGGGTCGGCCGCCGAGAGGGCCGCCTTGACCGAGGTCTATGCTCATGCAGCCCTAGGAAGACATCCACATGTCGTGAGGTGAGTTTAGGGTTAAGTTTCTTGGTGTGTCTTTCAGACCCCATATTTTGTACTATGTTTTTTTGTGTTGTCTTTACGCGCTCAAGCGGTCCCTCAGGCCCGTGGCGGGGTCGGCCGCCGAGAGGGCAGCCTTGACGGAGGTCTATGCTCATGCAGCTCTGGGAAGACATCCACATGTCGTGAGGTGAGTGAGAGTTTAGGGTTAAGTTTCTTGGTGTGTCTTTCAGACCCCATATTTTGTACGATGTTTTTTTGTGTTGTCTTTACGCGCTCAAGCGGTCCCTCAGGCCCGTGGCGGGGTCGGCCGCCGAGAGGGCGGCCTTGACGGAGGTCTATGCTCATGCAGCTCTGGGAAGACATCCACATGTCGTGAGGTGAGTGAGAGTTTGGGGTTAAGTTTCTTGGTGTGAGTCTTTCAGACCCCATATTTTGTACGATGTTGTTTTGTGTTGTCTTTACGCGCTCAAGCGGTCCCTCAGGCCCGTGGCGGAGTCGGCCGCCGAGAGGGCCGCCTTGACGGAGGTCTATGCTCATGCAGCTCTGGGAAGACATCCACATGTCGTGAGGTAAGTTTAGGGTTAAGTTTCTTGGTGTGTCTTTCAGACCCCATATTTTGTACTATGTTTTTTTGTGTTGTCTTTACGCGCTCAAGCGGTCCCTCAGGCCCGTGGCGGGGTCGGCCGCCGAGAGGGCGGCCTTGACGGAGGTCTATGCTCATGCAGCTCTGGGAAGACATCCACATGTCGTGAGGTGAGTTTCTTGGTGTGAACCTTTAGACCCCATATTTTGTACGATGTTTTTTTGTGTTGTCTTTACGCGCTCAAGCGGTCCCTCAGGCCCGTGGCGGGGTCGGCCGCCGAGAGGGCCGCCTTGACGGAGGTCTATGCTCATGCAGCCCTAGGAAGACATCCACATGTCGTGAGGTGAGTGAGAGTTTAGGGTTAAGTTTCTTGGTGTGAGTCTTTCAGACCCCATATTTTGTACGATGTTGTTTTGTGTTGTCTTTACGCGCTCAAGCGGTCCCTCAGGCCCGTGGCGGAGTCGGCCGCCGAGAGGGCCGCCTTGACGGAGGTCTATGCTCATGCAGCTCTGGGAAGACATCCACATGTCGTGAGGTAAGTTTAGGGTTAAGTTTCTTGGTGTGTCTTTCAGACCCCATATTTTGTACGATGTTGTTTTGTGTTGTCTTTACGCGCTCAAGCGGTCCCTCAGGCCCGTGGCTGGGTCGGCCGCCGAGAGGGCCGCCTTGACGGAGGTCTATGCTCATGCAGCCCTAGGAAGACATCCACATGTCGTGAGGTGAGTGAGAGTTTAGGGTTAAGTTTCTTGGTGTGTCTTTCAGACCCCATATTTTGTACGATGTTTTTTTGTGTTGTCTTTACGCGCTCAAGCGGTCCCTCAGGCCCGTGGCGGGGTCGGCCGCCGAGAGGGCGGCCTTGACGGAGGTCTATGCTCATGCAGCTCTGGGAAGACATCCACATGTCGTGAGGTGAGTGAGAGTTTGGGGTTAAGTTTCTTGGTGTGAGTCTTTCAGACCCCATATTTTGTACGAAGTTTTGTAGCCTTGACGGAGGTCTATGCTCATGCAGCTCTAGGAGACATCCGCATGTCGTGAGGTGAGTTTAAGGTTGAGTTTCTTGGTGTGAGTCTTTTAGACCCCATATTTTGTACGAAGTTTTGTAGCCTTGACGGAGGTCTATGCTCATGCAGCCCTAGGAAGACATCCACATGTTGTGAGGTAAGTTTAGGGTTAAGTTTCTTGGTGTGTTTTTCAGACCCCATATTTTGTACGATGTTTTTTTGTGTTGTCTTAACGCGCTCAAGCGGTCCCTCAGGCCCGTGGCGGGGTCGGCCGCCGAGAGGGCAGCCTTGACCGAGGTCTATGCTCATGCAGCTCTTTGAAGACATCCGCATGTCGTGAGGTGAGTTTAGGCAGGCGTCTGTCACTCGATGTACTTGCGCAAATTTCGCCCGCACCGCCGGCGCGGCGATGTAAATCCATAGAAATTAGGACCGCAAAAGAGCTAGAATTTATGCGATAGAAAGAGATGCAACGAGTGGCCGTTCGTAATTTGCGCCGTACAAGCTGAATTCCACTTTATTGCGTTATAGCTAGAGTTTCTTTTTATTTAAATGGCTTAGCGGAGTGCAGTATATTACGTAGTAACTATTTAGTAAATTTATCTATCACTTATGACGCTGTAGGGCAGCGTTGCTCCATCAATGTAAGGAAACCCTCGCCTGCGAAAGAATCATTTTTACAAATGTTTAACAATCGATTAAGATGAAACAGCCATTAAATTAAGATTTTAAATTATTTTTGTGTATTCACAATCTCAATGCTTTTCTGTAATTATAGGAAAAGTTTAATCAATGAAATTATTTATTTCTATAATTACAGAAAAGCAGTAGTATGATCGTGAATGCATAAAAATAATTTAAAATCTTAAAACCAACAACTTTGACTTATTCCTCACATTGATGAAGCAACGCTGGCCTAAAGCGGAACAAGTGATAGCAAAATTCGACGAGTCGTGTAGGCCTTTCGGTAGCTTAGTTGGTCAGAGCATCGCGCCGGATTCCCGGAGGCGCGGGTTCGAATCCCGCCTGAAAGCTACTTATATGGCTCGTGGTTTTTTACTATCACATTTTTCCTAAATGCATAAAAATAATTTAATATTTTAAAATCTCAACTTTGACTTGTCAACAGATACTACTCGGCATGGGCGGAGGACGACCACATGATAATACAGAACGAGTATTGCGACGGCGGTTCGTTGCAGAACAAGCTGGACGCGGGGCCCTTACCGGAAACCGAGCTGTTACTACTACTAGCTCACATAGCTGATGGGTTATCGTGAGTATTGAGTAGCTTAAGTTCTTATCTGAGTTTGTGCCAAATTTAATCGAAATTGGTGCAGTGGTTTATGCGTGAAAAGCGACAAAAAGTAGGTAACTTAAGTTCTTATCTGAGTTTGTGCCAAATTTCATCAGAATTCATCAAACTTGTTCCAGTAGTGTAGACGTGAAAACAGACAGACAGATTTTCTGTCGAAATAGTCTTAAAACGAAGTTTTGGTGTTATTCCCAGTGTTCAAATTAAGCTTGCAAGATTTGAGAATGGACATACATACAATACACTGCAAGTTAAATAAAAGCTTGTAAAATTAAGCCTATCGGATGAGTTGTACCAAAAGCTAGATTTTTTGATAAAAGTTACCTTAGGCTAGATAAAAACGTTGTAGTAAAAATGATTTTTATTATTAATTAGCTTTCCGCCCGCATCTTCGCCCGCGTGGGCTACACGACGTTATCCCGCGAGAAATGTGATATTTCTCCGGGTTTGAAAAGTAGCCTATGTTCTTCTCCAGGCTACAATGTATCTGTGTCCCAAATTTCAGCCAAATCCGTTCAGTCGTTTTGGCGTGATTGAGCAACAAACATTCGAACATCTAAACTTTCTCATCCTACTTCCTATTAATATTATAAATATGAAAGTTTAGATGTTTGAATGTTTGTTACTCGAATCACGCCAAAACGGCTGAACGGATTTAGCTGAAATTTCGGACACAGATATTTTGCAGCCTGAAGAAGAGCATAGGCTGTTTTTTATCCCGGAAAAATATCACATTTCCGCGGGATAACGTCGTGAAGTCCACGCGGTCGAAGCCGCGGCCGGCCATTAATAACTGTATTAATAAATTATTTAAACCACAAACATGTTTTTCCCCCACAGTTACATCCACTCGCTGCACCTGGCCCATATGGATGTGAAGCCGGGCAACATATTCGTGTGCGCGGGCGACGGCGCCAGGTCGAGGGATTCTGATGACGGCTACGGCGACGACGACGAACCGGACCATATGTATAAGATTGGTAAGTCTTCAGGCACTCAGTCAGGCTACATTCATAACTAGAGGATCCTCGCGGTTTCACCCGCGTGGTACCCGTTCCCGTGGGAATATCGGGATAAAATATAGCCTATGTCACTCGGGAAGAATGTAGCTTACTAATGGTCAAAGAATTTTCTAAATCGGTCCAGTAGTTTCGGAGCCTATTCGATGCAAACAAACAAACAATCAAATTTTTCCTCTTTATAATATTAGTATAGACTAGCTGACCCGGCCATCTTTGTTTTGCCATAATCGTATTACTTACCAATAACACAATAAATAATAGTGCTAAGGCACAGAAGACTCACTCTGCAAGCTCATTCAAATAAAAATAAATCTTTCTGCGTGGAAATAAAGTCCGATTCCGGTTGCTTTGTCTTCGCTTGCCTACTGTTATAATAACCTAGAGTTCGCGCATGCAAGCAAAACTGTACCCAATAGCTACGCGCGAGCGTTTCTATTTCTATGAATGTCTCAAACAGCTCGCTCGCTGGTTAGGGTTGCGAGCGACTTGCGAGTTCGGTTTTGTTGTTTCTTTTGTTATTTCTTTTATTTAGACACCCGTAAACACAACAGTATCTTATATACGGATTATAAGAACGTTTAGTAGTCATTATTCGGTGCACAAAAATCACAGAAATGATCGATCGTTCTACGCGCGAACATGGAGCGTACGAGCCGAGAGCGGCATCCTTCTGCCATTCGCCTGCCCGGCAGGCGCGCCGGCCGAACGTACCTAAACTGCGGAGTGACACCCAATAATATGACTGCCAATAATAGACGGATGAAAATAAATAATCACGATGAAGTTTTAAAAGTAGGTGTCAGATAAGTCTGCGCGCATGCGCGACTGGGGCATTTTTGGCGCTAGCTACAGTAATTTTTTTTTGTTCTAATTTTATGGGAGAGATTAGTATTCGATTTTGACCGCGCGCAGACGCGGAAGCGGCAATGGAAATAATGACAGTTTTGTATCGTACTTGTAAGTACATATTTATTATGTCTAAGTGAATAAAGAATATTTTTATCTTTTTATCTTTTATCTAAGACAGTCTAAACTATTTTCCATACAAAATAACCATTTTTATTTTATAATTTTCCGTAATAAAAAGTACTACTACTTCCAAACTATCCCCATACTAAAAATCACGTCGATCAGTTGCTCCGTTTTGACGTGAAAGAAGGACAAACAAACAAGCAAACACACTTTCACATTTATAATATTAGTATGGATAATAATAAATTTCTTACAATCACACCTTATCTAGCTAGCTTTTTTTTATCCACAACGGGGTAGCACTTAGCCTTTTTCACACCTGATGATAAGTGGTAATAAGGCTGAAGGTCGAAGCGCACTACTCCCGGAATCCTCAATTACTGAGGAACTGGCTATATTATCTCTAACTGCCGGAACACAATAATGGTGAAAACATCATTGTTATGGCGTCAGACTTAGATAAGATGGTGGTAGCTAGCCAGGCGGACTACGAACAAGTCCTACCACCAACCGGATTGTTGTATTGTTAGTAGTATTGTGGTACGACTAGTGGTATTGTTATTCAAAGAAGTAACAGAGAAGTAATGCGCGCGAGGGACTTGATATTTTTTTTTTTTTGCGTCGTACGACCGACCGTTTCCTATTGAAACAATCGCTCATCCGGCAACCTTCCGAACTACGGGGGAAGGAGGCAGTGAATCCTCATGGATACCATTACAGCCGGCTGTAATGGTTATGTCGGACTCTTACCGACTAAACACTGCCTGAAAACAGCTGTTACCTGGACGGGTATAGCATATCTGTGGCGACCACGTCCCTGGAGGGCCGTGGCTCAGGGCGTCACCCGCCTAGGCGAAGTGCGCACTGGGGATGACCAGCATCCAAAGGAGGTGACTGGCCATATCTGAAATCAAAAAACAAAAAGACCGATGCCCAAAGTGGGGGGGTCGGCAATGAAATGAATTGAGAGACTTGATATTCATACAATTTTGTATTTTAGGCTATGGCGACATGGTTCATTTTTCAGTGACCTCAAAAATTTCCGCGAGGATTTCTCCGTTCTGTCTGCGCCGACCCTTATGTGATGTTGTCTTGTATTTATTTACATTTTTTGTCCACAGGAGACCTAGGCCACGTGACTGTAGTATCGGCCCCATCGGTTGAAGAGGGAGACTGCAGATATCTACCAAAAGAAGTGTTACAGGAGGACTTCACGCATTTAACTAAGGCAGATATATTCGCGTTTGGTAAGTTGAATCAATAATAATAATAGCGAATTGTAAGACGGGACGACTTTTCTAATACTTCATTTTCAATTTTTCAATAATAGAAATTGCATTGTGAATGCAAAAAAAAAAACAATAATTTGAATCAATAATGTTTAAGAAAAATTACTTGTGTTAAACAGGCCTTTTTGTGGGGTAAGCCTTTTTTGTGGGTTAAGGCGTTTTTTGGGTTATGGCCCTTTTGTGGGTTTAAGCTTTCATTTGTAGGCTGAGGCTGAGGCCGGATATTTTACTCGGGAAGAATGTAGCTTTCTACTGGTGAAAGAGTTTTCAAAATCGGTCCAGTCCAGTAGTTTTTGAGTTAATACAAAAATACAAATCTTTTCTCTTTATAATATTAGAGAATGGATGGCCACTATTTATAATTTTAAGCCCATTATTATAATACTAGCTTTTCGCCCGCGTGGACTACACGACGTTATCCCGCGGGAATGGGATGTTTTTCCGGGATAAAAAGTAGCCTATGTTCCTCTCCAGGCTATAAAGTATCTGTGTCCTAAATTTCAGCCAAATCCGTTCAGTCGTTTTGGCGTGATTGAGTAACAAACATCCAAACATCTAAACTTTCACATTTATAATATTAGTAGGATAACCAGCCGTTAGCGTCATTGTAAGCGTAAATATGTTTTCGGCTCTGTTTGCAAAAAAACGGTTTTTCTTTTTTTTATTGAAAGGTATTATAGTCACTTCCGTACTTTCGCATTTGCAATCATAATAATTTTATAACTCCTTATAGAATTATCTTAACGCTATTTTGCTCTAACCTTCTGTCAATACATATTATGTAATAATCGTTCATCGGATTATTTGTTATTTAGATACACTATAAAAATACAGATTATGAGTGTTCGTCAAATTGTGTTTATCAGGCTAT
Organism: Crambus lathoniellus; assembly: GCA_949710035.1. Classification (NCBI taxonomy): domain Eukaryota; kingdom Metazoa; phylum Arthropoda; class Insecta; order Lepidoptera; family Crambidae; genus Crambus; species Crambus lathoniellus. The sequence continues at coordinate 5,199,467 of OX453324.1, read as the reverse complement.
GATAACGTTTCCTTACCGTCTCAAAGATGTCTTAATAGGATAACAACAGTATTTGTTTTAAATGAAATACCCAAGTAATGTATAGATTGATTTAATAATTAGTTTTGTCACATTATATAAAAAAGAATCATAACTATTAAACTAGTGCCTGTTTCACAATGTTCGATTAGGAGATACTTTCCAGTTTACTTCACAGTTTTGTATAGCTTATCTGTCAAATAACAGCTAATCAGAACTTACTTAGACATTGTGAAACAGGCCCTAAATCACATCATTAACAAATCATTTTCAATCCTTATTAAGTAAGCAAGTCTATACTCTGTTCGCCGAGGATTGATAAAGTCAGGGTTCCCTAACTTCATCATCATTATCATCATGTCAGCCGAACGACGCCCATTGCTGGGCATAGGCCTCCCCCAAGGATCTCCACAACGATCGGTCCTGCGCTGCCCGCATCCAGCGGCGCACCGCGACCTTGACCAGATCGTCGGTCCACCTTGTAGGGGGCCAACCACGGAACTTCGTCCGGCACGCGATCGCCATTCGAGAACCTTTCCGCCCCAACGGCCATCGGTTCTCCGCGCTATGTGTCCCGCCCACTGCCACTTCAATGATGCAATCCTTCGAGATTAAGTACTAATTGCGGCCCGCTTATTATATTTGAAAAAAGAAAATGGCAAAATGGCCGCCGCCTCGGCTTGCCGCGGTTGAAAACAACTGCGTGCCTCTTACCACGAAACACGGCGAAAGCGAGAGATGAGCGACGGCCGCCGTACAGTTTGCGATAATTAAGCGACAGTAACGCTGTTTGGAGACGTATCATAATATTTAAGATACGTGTGGTAATACCCGTCGTTGTTTTCAATTTAAGCTACTATACCTTGGTATAAGAATAATGTTTGTGATGGTGTCCAATATTTATATATTTATAAATTATATATTTATTAACTGTCAGCGAACAGAGTTTAAACAACATCACATAAAACAAATTTAAATCTTAACCACAGCTTTCCCAACGTTTTCCCCGTTCAACATGCCTATAAAGGCATCATATATGTTCTCAAAACCTTCGGTAATATGTTCTTGAGTCTTCAGCTTACCAGCTTTGATCCAAGCTACGATATCATTGAAGGCAACATCCCATTGCTCCCATCTGTTCACTAAAAACCCTTCGATTTTCAGTTGTTTTCCAACTATATAGTTCTGCAATATAGTAGCTTTAGGTAGACTTAAATCATTGTATGAGCTTATACTTCCACAGACCGAAACTCTGCCGTTAACGTTCATTTGACTTATAATAATACTGCTGAGTTCCCCACCGACGTTGTCAAAGTAGCAATCTACACCGTTTGGAGCACCTTCTTTCAAAACCTTAGCAGCATCGACGGTTTTATAATTATAAGCTTTGTCGAAACCTAAACTTTCAAGCCATTTACATTTCTCGTCAGTTCCGGCGAACCCTATGACTCGACATCCTTTGATTTTCGCTATCTGCCCCACTAAAGACCCAACTGCCCCTGCTGCTCCAGTAACTACCACTGTTTCACCTTCTTTCGGCTCACAAATGGTTAAAAGTCCAAAGTAAGCGGTAACTCCAGGCATACCAACAGCTCCAATCCCCAAAGAATCATTTAACCCTTTCAAATCTGGCAGTTTATACAGTCTATTTAGTCTATCTTGATTCTCAGAAGCATTTACAATAGTATAATCGCACCAACCTTTGTGTGTCACCACTTTAGTTCCAATAGGGTATCTAGGGTTCTTAGAATCTTGGACTACGGCTACGTTGAAGCTGAATTGGTCGTAAGGTACAGGGTAGCGGCTGTTGTAAGCTCTGATGTAAGGGTCAACGCTGACCCATTGTATTTTGAGGAGGATCTCCCCGTTTTTCACTGGTGGTAGATCTTGCTCGACAATTTCGAAGTCGTCTCGTTTTGGTAGACCGACGAAGGATTTCTTGACGACGTATTTGCGTGCTTTCACCATGGTGGTTGGTTGAAGACTGACCTGTTACGATGTGTAGTAGGGTTGTGATAAATGTGTTTTGTACGTGAATTAAAGTGATGATTCATGGTTGCGTCAACGGAGTTTCGAGTTGTAAATTGAGCTATGATTATTATCTGTTTTTAATATCATTTATGATAGATAAATAGCTAAAAGTTAAGATTTTATCAGTGGTTTTGTCTTTACTAGTGGTTGCCCGCGATTAGTCTGCATTTATGGTTTTTTTTAGTTTCCCTTAAAAAATTCTATATTCCCCCCTGTTTTCCACTGCAAGATTTATTTCACAGAGTGGTCATTACCAAATTTTTTTTAATATAAATATTTATCTGTAAAATGAATCGAAGTCTTTTATTTAGTTGGATTGGATTAAATTTCTCTTTTCTCCTCAGACAAATTTAAATATTGATAAACTTAAAAATAATAAAATAACCCTAGGTCATATGATTATGAGTCTTCCAACCATTCCATTAATAAACTCTTTATCATAAAGTTTTAATCAAATTTTATAATCCTTATTCATTGTTTTTGAATAAGGATACATTACACAACCCTAAACTCATCATTATCTTCAATCGAACTATAGGCTTAGGACGTTACCACGTTACATGAATCGGAGTTCTTACCTTATCACCTGGAGATAAGGGCTTATATTGATTGTTATCTCATTCTAAAGGTCGGGGATACTATAGCATTCAGTTGAAAAGTGTTTTGTAATATAAAGACTAGCATTATCAATTATTTGAAAAATAGGGTATTTTACTGTTGTTGAAATGTAGATATTTAATGATGACGTTAAAAAATATTGCAATTAAGAATACCAAATGTGAAAAAATAATTTGAATCTGTTTTGAAATAAAGAATTATAGTCAGTTTGATTTCGACTATAGCTGTCTCTTTCTAAAACGAAATCTTCTATGGCGTGACTATGACGCTACTAACTCACTGACGTCACTAAGATAGCGTCCTGTCCTTGTCTAATTATAAAGTTTGAAGTCCTATATCTTTAAAAATATTTAAGATAATTCAAAATGAAAACTTGTCTTGTGTAGCTGATATTTCGAAAAACATTTTAAAGAAATAAAAAAAAATCACTAAAATACCGTATTATATGTCATACTACTAGAATACTTACTGATTCAGAAAATGAGCAGGCTTATCACGTAAGCCAAGCGATAGCGAAAATATCACAATTATTATTATTGGTTTAAATCGCTTGACTTTTGCACGTTACGTGATAAGCTTGCTGTTTTTTCGCCCTCTATGGGCGTAGTAAAGGATTCCCCTGTGCTATCGTACAATCAAGTCTGTCGGTCAATCAATCGGTACTCTCTAAACAGGGGCCGTACCGGCGAACGCTCCGATAATCGGAAATCTGCTGGGCTTAAATTAAAACAGATAAATCGAGCCCCAATCAGGCCAAAATGGCAAACAACAATTCATGATGTCCCAGGAATATCGATATCTTCCAAATAACTTCGGCAAATAGTACAATAAGAAATTAGGTACTTCGTAATAAAAGGACATTTTTCATTTTCGGCTAGGACATTGTACACTTTTCGTACTAATAGTAAAAAAACGGGTTGAATTGAGTACCTCCCTCCTTTTTTTGGAAGTCGGTAAAAATATAGTAAAGTCAAATAAAATATTAAAATTCTCATTGTCTTTCTGGATAAATGGTACAAAAATAAACTTTGAAATAAAAATTCTTTGCCATCCATAGTCACACTGGCAACCATATTTAAATCACGTTCGGAAACTTTGATGTTTCTGTACGAAAAAACGATGACATTGACGACTGATGATAATCTGTCAATGTGAACCTTTTTTTTAATGTCAGTGTGACATTTTACCGCCATATTGAATCGGGGCTGCATAATTATTAAGACTAGATAATGCTTTTGTACCATCAAAAGCTTTAGCTTTTTGCGATTTAATTAGTTTTCAGTTATTATGTTTATCTTTTGCTTGCCTATGGTATAGTGTACAAGGTCCTAGCCGAGGCTCCATACAAAACTGAAAAATCTCCTTTATGTTTGAAGTTGAAGACCGGCATCGTTCTGATTATCGGAAAGTTCGCCGGAGCATATTGAATCCTAAGGGCGCGGGTTGGAATCCAGCCTGAAAGCTACTGGTGGTATTTTTCTATCACAATTTTTCCTATAAGTATGTAAGAAAATCGGTTCAGTATATTTTTACTTTTTTGTATCCACAATGCAATTTATTGTTGGAAATGGGATGTTAACATATCAGAGCATTAGTGAAAAAAAAATTTTTTTTCATTGAAAATGGTGTATTAGAAAAAATCCACATGTATTATTGTGAGACAGGTCGTTTTTCTTCTAATACTTCATTTTTAATAATGAATCTGTATCATCAAATATCTGGAAAAAAAAATTTTTAATAGTGTAGATAGTTATTAACCGACTTCAAAAAAGAAAATTCTCAGTTTGACATGTATGTTTTTTTGTTTCCAGGCTTAACACTATTCGAGGCCGGCGGCGGCGGGCCCTTACCGAAGAACGGGCAACAGTGGCACGATTACCGCGACGGAAAGTTGCCCGAGCTGCCCAGCTTATCCAGGGAATTCAATCAATTGTTGAAGGTAACATTGATAGTAATCTTTCTATATCGCCATCAGTAGCTGATTAATGATTACCCTTTGATCAACTTAATCGTAGTTGGTTCAATCAACTATTTCTAGTACCTAATCATGTCTATGCAGGGACATGATTAGTATTGATTAGGTATTACAAGAAATAGTTGATTAAATTTAAATTTATCAATTTCTTACAATCACACCAATTATCTAGCTCATAAGTAGTTATCATTAAGAAACTGTTATGGAAACTAGATAACGGATAAATATATACTTATATACTTTTTTTGTAAATACATACTTAATATTCATACATAAGTACATAACACCTAGAGCAAGACAAATAGACATGTTCATGCATACAAATATTTGTCTTGTGCGACACCTCCGGCGCAGAAGGCAGGTATCCTACCCCTGCGCCAAATCGGTCGTCGATTCTCCCATTTAACCTGAAAAGCATTTAAAAATATTGTATATGAAGTATTATATAGTAATTTTGCGTTATGAATGCAAAAAAGTAAAAATCTAAAAATAATTTTATTTTATTGTACCTATTCTTATAATATTTATCAGGCAAGCATTGAAAAAAGTCAGATCAAATATTTACAGATTGTACAGTTTACACAGAGTAATATTTGTTTGTTTCCTAAATTCAGTGCTCGACTTTGTAACATTACATTACAGGCGAAAGTTCCTTGCGAATTAACCATCTTTTGACCGCCTAAGTCTCTATAGAAAACAAACGTTTCTGTGTCCCAAACGCCACGACTTTATATTAGACTAGCGGCCGCCCGCGGTTTCACCCGCGTGGTTCCCGTTCCCGTGGGAATATCGGGATAAAAAGTACATATAAACCTTCCTCTTGAATCACTCTATCTATTAAAAAAAACGCATCAAAATCCGTTGCGTAGTTTCAAAGATTTAAGCATACAAAGGGACATAGGGACAGAGAAAGCGACTTTGTTTTATACTATGTAGTGAAGACAATATCTAAGCATTTATTTTGTTTTTTTATTTTGTCTTCTTAGAAAACAAAAAAAAAATATTAGATATTGTCTTCTAATAAAGTCGTGGCGTTTAGAACACAAAAACGTATGTCCTCTATAGAAGACCGTGGCGGTAAAAAAATCAATGTGTTTACTGTTAATATAAGTACCTTTTATTTATTTATTATTTGTCCACAGAAAATGGTCGACCCCGATCCGACAGTCCGCCCGTCCGCGTCGCGTCTTCGGAAACACCCGTTACTCTACCCTTCTTGTAACAAGAGTAAAGCACAACTTAGGAGAGAGTTAGCCGCAGCCAAGATGAAGAACGAATTACTAGCGAGGAAACTACAAGAAGCTGCTAGGTAAGTCATAATAATGTTATTATTCAGCTTGTCACGCGCGCTATGTACGAGCGATCTGATTGGTCGAAAGTAACGCGACAAACTATGTCGTTGCCGTCATGTTAGCTCTGCAGGGCGCGACGCACAGTTTGGAAGCGCCCACTTTATTATTAAGACAATATCTAATAATTTATTTTGTTGTTTTCTATAAGAAAGAATGCAATGAAATAAATACAACTTCGGTAAGTTATTATGTTAGATTTTACCCTCCTTGTAACAAGAGTAGAGCACAACTTAGGAGAGAGTTAGCCGCAGCCAAGATGAAGAACGAATTACTAGCAAGAAAACTACAGGAAGCTGCTAGGTAAGACAAAGGTTTTATATTTATTAAGTTACCTTAGAGCATGTTAGGTTTTACCCTTCTTGTAACAAGAGTAAAGCACAGCTTAGGAGAGAGTGGTAAGACAAATATTGTTTATTTATTAAGTTACGTTAGAGCATGTTAGGTTTTACCCTTCTTGTAACAAGAGTAAAGCACAACTTAGGAGAGAGTTAGCTGCAGCGAAGATGAAGAACGAATCACTAGCGAGGAAACTACAGGAAGCTGCTAGGTAAGTCATAATAAAGTTATTATTCAGCTTAAGAAAGAATGCAATGAAATAAATACAACTTTGGTAAGTTATTATGTTAGATTTTACCCTCCTTGTAACAAGAGTAGAGCACTACTTAGGAGAGAGTTAGCCGCAGCGATGATGAAGAACGAATTACTAGCGAGAAAACTACAGGAAGCTGCTAGGTAAGTAATAATAAGGTTATTTTTTAGCTTAAGAAAGAAAGCAGTGAAATATATAAACATAAGTCAGTAGGTATATGATACGAGTTTATCCTTCTTGTAACAAGAGTATAGCACAACTTAGGAGAGAACTGGCTCCTGCTAAGATAAAGAGGTAAAAATTACTACCGTGGAAAATGCTGCTATTTAAGTCAAGTTTTTTACATTTATTAAGTTATTTATTTATTAGGAACACCAGCATTTGTTTACACTGTTACTTACACTAACTTAAAATAACATCTAGGTACTAATTGCTGAGTGTAACAAATTTTAAAGGTGAACACCACATGCTTAAGGACAACAATATACTACCTACTTAATCTATTTTTCTATGAAAACATAAAATAAAATAATATATAAAAATTTAATTTAGGTATTAAATTGTAAACACTTAGTAAAAAGAAAATTTACACAGAATTGTGCCTTGTTATGTAAGTATATGTTAGATTTTACCGTCCTAGTACCAAGGGTTAAAGCACAAATTAGGAGAGAACTTTTATACTTTGCCTACCACAAATGTCACTTATTAAAATTATGTAATCCATAGCGGCTAAAACGTCAGTGATTACATTGTCATACTCTTTGGAAGCGGAACACGAAAGTTCAACGATTTTCCATACTACAAAATTACAATTTTTATTTTATAATTTTCCGGAATAAAAAGTCTCCGATTTCATACAACAAAATTACAATTTTAATTTTATACTTTTATGGAGTAAAAAGTCTCCTATGTCACTCCAGCTCCCAAACTATCCCTATATCAAAAATCACGTCGATCCGTTGCTCCCTTTTCACGTGAAAGACGGGACAAACAAATAAACAAACTCACTTTCACGTTTATAATATTATAAGTATGGATTTAACCCCTCGTTTCTATTACAGGTGCATAAAATCTCTAACGCCAAACTTAGTCGTCGCCCAAGATTCAGCGAAAATACGCACAAGATCGGCGAAAAGATTACAGAAACCGCGAGTGGACTCGCAGTTAGTCGACATCATAAAAGCCGTCTCTCCTGTCAGGATAGACAGGAGAGCCGACAGGAGAGGGAAGAAAGTATAACGGTGCAGTGAATAAGATAAGGACAAAACATTTATTGTGAGTTTCTGAAGAAGTATTTTCAGTTATATTGAAAAAGAAAAATCGGATCGGAAATTTTCCGGTTTTCGGAAACCTTTCCGAAATTCAAGAATTTCTTACGTGAGAATGGTTCTGGTGTTTATATAGGTTTTTACAGCTGATTATAAAATATTCTGATTAACGATTTTCAATGATAAACTTCTATCAATAATAACTTAATCAAAATGTAAGAAATAGCTAAGTTTCTGTGATTTCGGAAATAATATCAAATTGGTAGATATATTTATGACCCTTACACAACAAACATCTAACTTCTTATAGCCATATCGTTATTTTTCATGAAATATCCTAATGTGATTAAACTACCTTCGAAAGTCGACTACTAATTAATTATTAAGTCCACCATCTTATCTAAGTACTAGCGCTCCCCTCGCGACTTCGTCTGCGTGAGCCCCTTTCCCCCCCTTAGAGGAGGAATTTCCAAAAATCCTCTCTTAGTGCTCCCCTACCCTCCCCAAGGAACGTACATGCCAAAATTCAGCTTCTTGCGCCCAGTAGTTTCGGCTGTGCGTTGTCTGTCAGTCAGTCAGTAACACAAGAGTTTTATATTTATACTACGTGTTATTGAATAAACGCAAAACCTCTTAGGTGGTGATTATGCCCATAAATATGAACAACTTTTACTATGGGGCCAACTCTGCAACTCAACAAAAAAGCCAACTGTTTCGTACAAATTGTCAATACCTACTCGACCAGAATGTATATAATACTAGCTGACCCAGCGCGACTTCGTTCCCGTGGCCCTACCCCCTACTCCACCCTACCCTACCCGTACTCTACCCTTACCCTTCCCTACCCCTACGCTACCCCTACCCAACCCTACCCTACCCCTACCCCTACCCTACCCTTATATCCTTCCTTGGACTTCCACGAACATTTCAAGACCAAAATTAGCCAAATCGGTCCAGCCGTTCACGCGTGATGTCGTGACCAAGGGAAATAGGGATTCATTTTTATATACAGGGTTAATTTTTGAACACCATCCAAATTTTTAAGCTCGTCTCAGAATTGGTAAGTGAACAACTTTCTTCTAGACACATGGGTCGAAATACGACAAAAATTTTTGGACTTCCCATACTACATCGATCGTGTAATCAGTCTGATTTGTATGAAAAGTCAAAAAAATTATGTCATATTTCGACCCATGTTTCTAGGAGAAAGTTGTTCACTTACAGATTCTGAGACGATCTTAAAAATTTCAATGGTGTTAAAAAAATTATCCTGTATATAGATGATGTATAGATGTCACCATGGCAATGATGTTAAAAGAATTGTTGTGTTCCGGCAGTTAGAGTAAATATAACCAGTTCCTCAGTGGTTGAGGATTCCGGGATTAGTGCACTTGCACGTTCATGATCACTTAAGGCGCTACTCGGAAAAAGTATGGACTTTTTTATTTAAAACTAGGATGGTTAGTTGATACAAATCTGGTAATAAGATACCTATACTTACATATATTTCTTCATACCTTTATCTAGATTCATGCAGTTTAAAAAACACGATTTTATGATTTTGAGCACTTTTTCTTTTCGAAAAGACCTCTAAAAATACGAAAAATCAAATTTATTCTTAAATAGGGTTTCTTACACTATTGGAAATTGGTTTAATAGGGGATTGGACTGATATTGAAATCTAAATATTAAGTAATAACATAAAAAATATAACATTGAAGAATAACAAAATTGAAAAAAAAAAACCAAAATATTGATTATAATTGATAAATGATGATAGCAAGTAATGAGCTGCTGAATTGTGAAAACCGTGTCTCTAGCTATCTCCTTCTAAAACGAAATTTTGTATGGCGGGAGTACGGCGCTAAGCACACCTGACGTCAGATGTGTCTAGCGCTGTCCTTGTCTATTTAGCAAGTTTGATGAGCTATATCTCCGAAAATATTTGAAAATAAATACTTGTGTCGTGTTTTTTATATTAATAATAACAATTTAAACAAATAAAAAAAAATAAGTCCAATCCCCTATTAGTGGACACCAGTCATATTTAGGATCGTATAGAAGCATTTTTTTAAAATCGCTGTAGTTTTTTTAATACGAAGTGGTTTTGTGTTTTTATTGCCTAATCAGCAAAATCGGTCTCGCTCCCGCGTGCGTCGTTTTCTCATTGCTATCTCGCTTCAGCATAATTTTTTCGAATATCGCCTTAACATCAGGTGTGAAGAAGGCTAAGTGCTACCCCGTTGTGGATAAAAAATAGGATTAAAAGAATACCTTTCTTTTGAACAATGATTTTTACACTTGACAGCATTAACCTTAAACCTACAGTTGCTTTCGAAGGTAGTTGCTCAAAACTTAGTTATATTTCTAAAGTATTCAAGTACAATTTTTACAATATTTATCCAATTATATTACTTATACCTTCTTTAATTTGAAGCGACAAGTAAAGCCTAATTAAATATAATTTCAAAGGTGATTGTGACATTTTAATGTTTCATAATATATTTTGGCAATAACAGAATTTGCCCTTATTGCACAAGACATAGATTTAACAGTAAAAGTTATTCATCATCATCATGTCAGCCGAACGACGCCCACTGCTGGGCACAGGCCTCCCCAAAGGATCTCCACAACGATCGGCCCTGCTTGGCCCGCATCCAGCGGCTTCCCGCGACCTTGACCAGACGATCTGGTCAGTAAAAGTTATTAACACAACTTAATTCTGAAGTTTATTTATTAAATTAAATAAATAAAATTATCTATCATGAATTAAAACACATTCTGCAAAAAGGTAGTTTTGATTAAACAGTTGGTAGTTAAAACAAACATTTGAAATAACTTTAAATTTATAAAATATACAGCGCGTAAAAAGTATTGGATAAATTCGACACTTCTCGTAGCGACTTCGTAGCTCAGTGGTTAGCCCAAATACGCCCGTAAGGACGATATCGTCCTCCACAGACTTGGCACAGATTATCGGTTTTTTCTCTATGATAGCGTCTTTTCGTGTATGGGACACTTTATTTCATTGAGAAGCTTGATAAATTTGAGTTACTCTGTGACAAAAATATCTTTCCGCTCTGTGTTTTCCAATTGACATAAAAAAAAAAGAAAGTCGACAAATTTTCTCGGTGTTTGCTAATCGTGGTAAATAATTTATTGTGAAAAGGACATTTTTCATTTTCGGCTAGGACATTGTACACTATTCGTACTAATAGTAAAAAATATAGAAAAGTCAAATAAAATATAAAAATTCTCATTGTCTTTCTGGATAAATGGTACAAAAAACTTTGAAATAAAAATTCTTTGCCTTCCATGGTCATACTGGCAACCATATTTAAATCACGTTCGGAAACTTTGATGTTTCTGTACGAAAAAACGATGACGACTGATGATAATCTGTCAATGTGAACCTTTTTTTTAATGTTAGTGTGACATTTTACCGCCTTATTGAATCGGGGTTGCATAATTATTAGGACTAGATAATGCTTTTGTACCATCAAACGCGTTAGCTTATTGCGATATAATTAGTTTTCAGTTATTATATTTATCTTTTGCTTGCCTTTGGTATAGTGTACAAAGTCCTAGCCGAGGCTCCATACAAAACTGAAAAATCTCCTTTCTGTTGTTTCCAAGTTTTAGCAAGATGAGTTCCATTTTACTGTTATAAAAGGTGTTCGTTTGGTGTTTTACATAGGAATATATAGGAAAAAAAATCGTTCAAAATCTGAAAATTTCTGAAAAATTCAGCGAAGTTTATTGCTGCACTTTGACCACGTAGAACTATTATACTGTAGAGTTCTGGTGTTCGGTCTTAGTACCTAAAAATGGCAAAAACATTCATAAGATAAACACACTTCACATAATGAAAAAATATAGCCTAATTCCGAAATTAATTTAAATTAAATTTAATTATTGTGAAATTAATTTCGTGAAAGACGGCATTTTATTTCATTTTATTTTTTTTGCCAGAAAGTGGAGGGGGTGCTTTCGTTTATTTATATCAAATTTATTCTTTGATATATTGATAATATTTTAAAAATTAGAGATCAATAACCATTTGAAATAAAAGGGAATTTCATAGGTAAATACCTAATATTTAAAGCAGACACAATTCCACAGTTATTACACTATTATAGTAATGTTAATTAAAAGACGGAGCTTTACACTTCGTATAGCGACATCTTACATTATTATTTTTATGTTGCAGTGATGGCTTACATTATACACACATTTTCTGGTTAATTAAAAAAAAAATTGTTGCACTTTGAGCGCTTAGCGAAGGAGTAGGGATCTACAGGATGATTTTGAAACCTCTGCCACCATTCATACAAATCATACTGATCACGTGATCGATTTAGTATGGGAAGTCCAAAATTTTTTGTCGTATTTCGACCCATGTTTCTAGGAGAAAGTTGTTCACTTACCGATTCTGAGTCGAACTTTAAAATTTGGCCAGTGGTTTCAAAATAACCCAGTATTTGCTTAGTAATCTTATTTTTGGAATCGTTTCAATGGCACACAGTTAGAAAAGCGAGTTTAAATAAGATTTTAATGGCCACTTTCACTATAACAAATTATTATGAAAAACGAAATTTTTTGCCATGTTTTACTATATTATATTTTGTATTTATTTTTATTTATGTACGAGCTTTCCGCCTGCGTGGATTACACGACGTTATCCCGCGGGAATGTGATTTTTCCGGGATAAAAAAGTAGCCTATGTTCCTCTCCAAGCTACAAAGTATCTGTGTCCCAAATTTCATCCAAATCCGTTCTGCCGTTTTGGCGTAACAAAATTCCAAACATCTAAAATAAAAAGAAGCACAAGAAAAAATAAATGCGACGATCAATCTGGACGCGGGGCAAACGGCGGGCAACCGCTAGTGTTTTATTATTAAAAAAAAAACTAGATACATAAAGCTAGATAAAAAGCCAAGTGGTCTGTGGTTGTATACTTTCCTCTTTCGCTATTTGCCGAGTTTGTTTAACCAGGACATAACCTAATACACATTTGTCGTAAAGTATGCAATGCATACAAAAACTTCAATTTCGATGTAATTTGCCGATTTAAATACCATGTTAAATCGAAAAGCGAGAAAAAGTAAAAGCACGGTTTTACTACTTTCTTTTCAAAAAAATATTAATCCAATGATGATGAATCTTTGTTATTACTTTCGCCAATGAGTTTTAAAATTAAAAGTTGCTTACATTTAATGATTGAAATGATAATTAAATGTTTACTACAAATTATTCCAATGTAAGTAGTCTTTTAGTTTAAAACTAAAATGGTTAGTTGACTACACGGATGCGTGAAATAAAAGTGCCTTTTATATTAATTTTAAGTAACCATTTGTATGTGATTTTAGTATGTGCTTTCTAAAACGAATTTAATTGTATAAATGATTAATTTAATTGTCACCCTGTATATAATCTACATTATAAAAAGAATTACAACAACTCATCAATTTAAATTTTCAACTGGAATAAAAATGTAAAGTTGATTATTTTTCTGTTTCTTTGTTTGTTCAGTTGTTGCCAATATTTTTTTATAACTTGTATATTTATTATACTTTAGTGACAAAAATTAAATAAGTAACCATTAAAAGTAACTGTCCTTTATTTCTTCCATAATTGCTATTTGTGATATTTGCTTGGGATAATATTATGGTAGTTTTTTATTAATTTTAGAGTTAGATTTGTATTTTTTTCTGTGAAAAATAGCTTTATGGGAAATAATTATAGAATTTAAATAAAATGAAATACCCTGAACACATTTTATTCCGTAAAAAATATAACTAAGAAAGCATCTACAGTTTAATCATGTTTCAGTTTTTTTATTATTACATAGTAATGTCATATTTGTGTTAGGTTTTATAAGATCAGAAAACACTAAACAGAAGCTGGCGATTACTTATATTAGTCTATTTTTATGTGTCATAGATATTCTCAAATCTTTCTGTTTCATAATTTATAACAGTTGAAATAAAAAATCCTAAGTTATTTTTTACAGAAAAACGTCTTATGTATTCGAAATAAGGCAGCATTTTAATTAAAATAGAGATATAGTTAGCGGCAGCATAGTTTATTATAAATAAAAATATCAAAAAAAGTATGTACCTACTTCGGAGTAAAATTTTAACATTTAAAAAAGTGTTATTTAATTTTTGATAAACTTATTGAAAATTGCACAAAGCTGTCAGATATAAATAAGTTATAGGTACGTAAAGAATCAATTAAATTTATGTAATATTTATATGATAGATACTTGTATAGGTGTAAAAAAAACTAACATATTATTATAATTAGTTTCTAAGTTTATAGGCTGTTTAAATGTCAAGGTATACTAGATAAAAACATCATATTTTTTGATTTAATCATTATTAATTAAAAACTTTTTGAAATAATAATTATTTAAATATCTTGTTACTCCCGCCCAAAGTTTCATAACCTTATATTTAGTAAAAAATTAGCTATTATCTAAACTTTAAACTAATATTATGAAGAGAAACCTTTTTTTTGTTTTTATGTTTGTAATGGATAAAAAATCAATAACTACTGGAACTTGAAAAGTCCTTTCACCATTAAAAATCTACATTATTCCTGAGTGATATATACTATATTTATCCCGATATTCCCCCGGGAAGGATAGCTACAGCTAGTAATACAATAACGTTACATTTGTCGCAGCTCCACTATCAAATCAGCCCCTGATTCACAAACCGTCGGGCACGGATTCGGATGCGAATTCTGTGCTTTGTCTTTGTCTATTCTATAGTGAGTGACAGAGACGTGCATTCATTCCGCTGACGGGAGCGTTTCCGACGGTTTGTGAATCGGGGGGCTGATCAAAATTGTTCTGTCATCCAAACTTCATTTAGATAAAATGTTAAATTTTGATACAACTAGTAGATTAAAGTGAATTCAAGATTTTATAAAAAAAATAATGTTACAGGAGGCAAACAAATGAGATAAAAAATGTATAGATGTATGAATAGAGTAGAAAATGTGCTATCTCGATCTAGTCGAAATGGTCATGCATTTTTTGGATCAAAATAATAATCTGCAACTTCTACAAATTTATTGTATGTAAAACTTAATTAGATTTTGATATTTCATCACTCTGCATTCATAAAATAAAAATAGTTCCAATGATGTGATGTTGACTGTTTAAATCCTATGAATATTAAAATTACTTCTGTGCACTTCTGAACTACATATAATTTAATTACATAATATGTAACATGTTTGATACAACACTTGCTCCTAAAAAATAAAATAAAAACTTAATTCACTTAAAATCAAACTAATAATATTTGACCCATCTCACACAACTAGCTCCGATGGGACTCGAACCAACGATCTTTCACCATCCGGGCGAATGCTTTGATTGAATGGACAGTGAAAGGTCGTTGGTTCGAGTCCTAATCGGAGCTACTTGCGAGACCGATCGATTTTTTCTAATACTTCATTTTCAATAATGAAAATTGCATTGTGAATGCAAAAGAGTAAAAATAATTCAATCATATTATTACCTATGTATTTGGTTTGTGCTTGAGCCATAGTAAGTTTTTAACATCTGTTATTATTTGTAATTGATTAAACATTGTAATAAGCTGTAACTTGAAATAGTATTTAGTTAATTTATGTTAATAAATGAACGGGCCTTCTACAAAGCGGGAGGGATTTCTAAATATTTTTACGGATCTCAAATATGTACATCTTTTTTATTATATTCGCTAATATTAAATAGATTTGTTTAACTGGGTGGAAAGTGTGACATAACATGTTCATGTTAAATGCTGCCACACACCAAAAAGTATCGCAGACGTGCGGCATTGCGTCTGCGTGCGTCATGATTTGTAGTATTTGAACTTGTACTCGTAAGTTCACAACGACGGTGTCGCAGACGCATTGCAGCACGTCTGCGATACTTTTTGGTGTGTGGCAAACTTAAAGATCAATGACCAAAGTGCTAAATGTCAACCAGCAACGAGTACAAATCCCATTTAACTAAATAGGTCTCTATATACTGAGGAATAAACACCACACGAAAGTAAAAAACGTAAAAGGTAGTAACGTAGTAAAAAGTTATGAATTAATTACTGAAAAAAAATTTTTTTTTTTTATGTTATTTATTTAGGTAACAAACAGTCTTACAAATAAAATATAAAATGTTTTGTAACCCTAAGCACGAAAAAATCTTTAACAATACGGTATTTTACTGATTTTTTTTTATTTCTTTAAAATGTTTATAATTTGTAAAATGTTATCTTGAATATTTTCAAAGATATAGGACTTCAAACTTTATAATTAGACAAGGACAGGACGCTATCTTAGTGACGTCAGTGGGTTAGTAGCGTCATAGTCACGCCATAGAAGATTTCGTTTTAGAAAGAGACAGCTATAGTCAAAATCAAACAGACTATAATTCTTTTATTATAAAACAGATTCAAATTATTTTTTCACATTTGGTATTCATAATTGAAATATTTTTTAACGTCATCATTAAATATCTACATTTCAACAACAGTAAAATACCCTATTAAACGGGAGACGCGGGGGCCCCGGGTCGGGCGGGGAGAAGGGAATATTCCGGGCGACAAGTCAAAACTTGCAGTTACGCGCTCTGACCGCGGTCGCTCGTTGCTTTCGAGTTTCGTTATAACCTCCGTTTCAAAATTACCGGAACCGAAGTCCGAGTCGGAGGTGTAAAATCAATCGGAAGTTCCGACTTTTCGGAAACGGAGCCGAAGGTCCGTAACATCCCTAGTACAGACAGAGTACAGAGAGCAAGAAAGTTGTAGGTTGTTAGTTTCTTGGTACAGACATACACCTTTTTTCGCAGAAAAGGTTACAAAACATGATTTTTTTCTTATAGTCGTAACTTCTTACTGACAGAATATTTTTTTTGCTGGCGTTTAGTGTTTATTACTCGGTTATCTCGGAATTAAGTAACCTATTTCGTTAGATATGTCTAGTTAGTGGTGGACATTTGGACTAAGCCTCTTACGTTTTGGCCATTCTTCTTTGACATGTTACGACAAAATGTCGTGACATGTTTCCGTTGACATGCAGGGCTAACATGACGGCAACGACATAGTTTTTCGCGTTACTTTCGACCAATCAGATCGCTCGTAGATAGCGCGATAGACTTAGGCGAACGTGCTGATTGGTTGGAAGGCGCGCGACAAACTATGTCGCAGCCGTCATGTTAGCCCTACTGGACATGTTTTGTCGCGCGTCGAGTGTATGGGTTGTATGTTGGACCAAAGTTGGATTGATATAGTTGTGTATAAGATGTTTGTATATTTGCTATTATAATGGATATTGTATTAAATAAATGCTTGTTTCAATTAACTTTGGTATTTTATTTGTTCGTTCATTTCCTTTGGTTTTAGGGGACTTTACCGCTCCGCACACGAGCCACAAATGCCGCCACTTGTAGCTAGAAGAAGAAACAATAGAATGCAGATATTTAATAATGACTTTCAGAAATGTAACATTATTGAAAAACAAATGTGAAAAAAGAAATTCAATCTCTTCGATCATATAAACCCTAGATACAGCGTAAACGCACAGAAAGTGAAGCCGCCAACGAATGCCCAATTCGAAATTGGGCATTAGATCGCCTCAGTAGTCATTTGACCGCCCGACGAAACGATGATGCCTAAATGTGCTGAGAAGATGCGCAAAAACAATTCCAAAAAAGGAAAAAAGAGATGTAATATAATATTTTCAGTGGGTGTGTAATGATATAACAACATTTTGTATAATACTCACAAAATATAACAACACATGACATAAAATCATTTCATATAACGTTCATTTTGTATAATCAACGAATGGTATAAACTCAAAATATATAATTTTAAACCGTATAATGAACATTTGATATAAAAACGTTTCATATAATATACATTTACTATAACACTTACATTGTATAATATTTAAAACACATAATGGTTATATATCATAACAACATTTCATATAACGTTCATTTAGTATAAACAACGAATAACTATTTCTGGCGCTTCGCCGGCCGCTGCCGCGGCACGCTCGCTTCGCTCGCTCGGCTCGCGCTGTTTTGTTCACAGTTCTAACCTAACCTAACTATTATCAATTGTTTTGTCACAGATGTGGCTTTTTATGGCCCCCCTTTCGAGCGCGCTGTACCCCCCGTGTCCCCTGCTCCTTTACCTACCCTATACATTTAATTGACTAATTGATGATTATATAAAACAAAATTATATCAAATGAAATTATTACATATGATGATTATATGAAACAAAATTATATCAAATGACCGTTATACCAAATGTGTTTTATATAAAATATTTTTATACAAAATGAGCGTTATGTCAAATGATATTATATAAAATGATGATTATATGAAATAAACATTATGCAAAATGAAATTAGTTGAAGTGTTGTTATGACAAACGTTTATTATGTCATATGAACGTTATTGAAATGAAATTATACCAAATGAAATTATATCATTCATTACGCACCCATTTTCAGTTAGTATTGAACGTAAGTATAATTGCACAATTAATTTAAAGCCAAACATGTACTGAAACTATCATTATTTCATTATTAATACTATAATATTGCAATATTCCTTGCCGCGCAACCGTTTCTTCTATTTGCGTTAGTAAGACAGATACAAACATGACGAAATATGATTCGCTGTTCTAGATTACTGTTATGGTCGAATATCAAATGTGGTGACGGCAGTATTCGGAATCGAAATATCTATAAGTATAACTACTAATGACAGCGCTGTTGGAATCACTTTTTCAAGCGCATTTAGTATCGAATTGTGTATCTAGGGTTTATATGATCGAAGTTCAATCTGTATTATAACAAGCGAATTATGAGCTAATTAATTGTGACCCTTGCTATATCTTTCTAAAACTATCTATGGCGAGAGTATGGCGCTACTTGCTAGCATGGCGTGACGTCACCAGCCAGTGCGCTGGTAGCGCTCTCCTTGTCTAATTAGAAAGTGTAGATGCTCTATATCGCTGAAAATATACAAGATATTTGAAAATAAATACCTAGGTAAACATACCTAGGTGTTGCTATACACAACAGTGTTGCTAATATTTCAATAAACATTTTAAGTACCTATTTATTTATTCACAACGGGGTAGCACTTAGCCTTCATCACACCTGATGATAAGTGGTGATAAGGCTGAAGGTGGAAGCGCACTACTCCCGGAATCCTCAATAACTGAGGAACTGGCTATCTTATCTCTAACTGCCGGAACACAATAATGCTGAAAACATCATTGTTATGGCGTCAGACTTAGATAAGATGGTGGTAGCTAGCCAGGCGGACTAAGAACAAGTCCTACCACCAACCAAACCGAATACAATATGTACCCCCACTGGGAATCGAACCCGGGACCTCTGGGTCTGAAATCGGTGGTATGAACCACTAGACCACAGAGGCGGTTAAGGTGCATGTAGTCGTGAAACGATCATTTTTGAGGCCCTAAAACTCATAAATTAGCCTACTGATGAATCCAGAATTAATATATATTGAATATTGATATATAAACTTCGATCTGAGCATTTAAAAAAAACATAGTCTTTAAGATACTATTAAAAAAAACATTGAAATGAAGCTGTTTTCGACTTGAAATACGCTACTGCTTCTAAACTACAAATGATATTTTCACGTTTCTTTCAGGAAGAGATTGCTAACTTGTTTAACTTAAAACTGAGCATTTCTCTTTTTAAAATAATACATAGTTTTGACGAAACGTGTATTTAAGCTGTTTTTGTGCGGGTAGCGAGCGGGAAAGTTAGGCCACTTTTCTATGGCCAAGGTCGTTGGCGATACCACGGGCCTTAAGTAAAAAAAAAAACAGTCAAATAGGTAAAACACTATTGAGGACTAACCGGCCGGCGCGGCGTCGGCGTTCATATAAAATGTATGAAAACTACGGGAAAGAGGTCGATGGCGGCGTTTTGTGGTAGTGGTTAGTGGCCCGTGTGTGGCCAGGCTAAAGGTCGCCCACTTAGACCGCACCGCTCCCACCCAACCAAAGTATGAACAGCCAAATATGGACTTATTGTCGTTCATTGTAGATGCATTTTACAGTAACAATATAAAATAGCGGACAGCGCGCGGTCCGCGAGCTTACCGCCGTCAGACTGCTCGGTAGTTGACGCCTCGTTTACGCCGCGCGGTCCGCGCGCTGACTGCTAGCGGTCGCCGCGCCGTGTTGCCGCCGCGCACGTATAGGGGGAATAGCAGTCGGCGCGTGGACAGCTGGGAGTCTGCTAGCTGTCGCCGCGTGGACTGCTGGGTGCCTGCTAGCTGTCGCCTTCGTTTAGGGCGGTGTTGGGTTGGAGCGGTGCGGTAAAAGTGGGCTATGAGCTTAAGTCAACGTTTGTAAAACCCCTTAGACATCACAATTTTTTATTAACAACTTTTAATAAGTAATATGCAAGCCACGAATTTGTGAAAAACATCAGCTGTTCCGAAGGCTGTTCCATACAAAAGTGTGTATGTACACTCGACAGCACATCAAGTTAAACAGTTGAACTGCGATAACAGCTTTTAATACGTAGGGCATAAAAGCGGTCTCAAGGTCAACATGTATAGTCTGATGTGCTGCCGTGTGTCCATCATTCAACCAAAATGTATGTAACAGCTGTTTATTTTTTTTAGCGATTTCGTGTAATATGTATTAATAATTTTAATATTTTTCTATTGTAATTAATTTTGTAAATGATCCCAGCCTGCCTAGCTTGACATGACCAGCCCCCCTAGCATGACCAACAAAATGGGATATGATATGATAAGTTATCCGGTTTAACTATCAAAAGACTATGGGTTTTGACGTTTGAATGTCGATAAGTCGCTTTATCATTCGATACATATCGCGTTTTGGGTGGTCATGCTAGGCTTACTGCATTAAATCTCGCGATATATGATATAGCACGTCATGCTGTCTTGCCTTTAGTGGGGTAAGCAAGATAGCATGACGTGCTATATATATCATATCGCGTGATAAAAGCCGCTCATGCTAGGCCGGCAGGTTGATTGAAATAAATGATATCTTGTCACGACTTCTGTGAACATTGAGCGAGACGCTATACAAATATTATTCTGTGACGCTATACACGATTTTGTGGGAAATGCGGATGGGAGCGAGAGGTGAGGCCGTTGCGGAAAGACTACATGTCGAAAAAAAGATTGTTTCACTCGGATAATAATTTTTTGTCTTGAATACGAAGCACGGAAGCATAGCATGCATGCATGGATGGCTGGCAACTTTCTTGTGCTGGCCTAGTAGCGCAGGTTCGAATTCCAGTCAAAGTAATTTAAAACTGTTAAGTAAAGGCCAAGTTACAGTTGTGGATAAAAAACAATCTATCTTGATGCATAGCAAAAACTAAATTAGGCATAAATAAATTGTAGGAGAAAACCTGCCAAAGCAATTACACCGATAAGCGCCATCTCTCGGTTTTATATGAAGCTAAGTAAGTTACTTTCGTTTAGCTTTATTTTGGCTACTTCCTAATAGATGGCGTTATTTAGTTTAACTATTGAACACTAGATGTCGTTTACATACCGTTACTTGGAAAAAATTGTAGCAAAAGCGAAGAACAAAATATAAAGAAAGATAATTAATCTAGTACCTACCCCTAAAAACTAATCTACTTATATAAATTAATTAAAAATGAAGTATGTAGTATTCATTTGTTTCCTATTTAAAATACTTCTGCTTTAATCCTGTTTAGCACTATTAAATACGTAAACCGGTTTTTTAAACCATTACAAATCGTCTCTATCTATCCGTGACACATTTGAATAACATTAAAAACCGAAGCGTGAAAACATTACGAATGTTTAGATTCGGTCGTAAATTAAACTATAAATATAATTATGACAAAACGCAATCCGCGCGGCGAATTGTGAATCGTTGCCGTTAAGAATTGAACAATAGATAGCAGCACGTGCTGTTTTGGTGCGTAATTTGTGTCAAATGCATTTACTATTTAAGTCTCAGTATTAAGTCGAGCTTCATGATTTAAGTAATCATTAAAACTTTTATGTTTACGGATAGAAGAATAGATACAGTTTAGGTCCAGAAAAATGCTTGACTTTGACATGTTGAGATAGAGTAGAGTGCGCGCCAGATAACTCTGCGCACGGTCGGAATCGAATACTAATCTTTACCTTGTCATAAGAACAAAAAGTTACTGTAACTAGCGCCAAAAACGCCCTAGTCGCCTCGCGCGCACAGACGGACTCTAGAGCCAAGGAATAGTACTATTGTAGGTACGTAGTAACCATAAAGTTTGACTTAATACTCTGAGGTAACTGGAGCTCTCACCCTGAATAAAAAAGTGTCGCCAGCAAATTTGACATTTATGTATGTAGTGGCTGTCAGCTGTCTCATATGACCATACGTATTTTTTTAAAGTGTAGGTGAGACGGAAGACAGCCACTGTGTTATTTGTGGTATTCAAAAAATTGTTCGTACTGCACTCTCCAGTTACCTCAGTATTAAGTCGAGCTTCATGGTAGTAACTTGTATAGTATTATATTATCTGTGGTAGTACATAGGTATTATTATAAATTCCTTGAGTATAGAGCACTACCTTTCCGAGTCGTGCAAAATCAGAAGTCGTGAGCTCGATTTCAGCCCGAGACAAATATTTTTGATTTTTGTGATGAAGGATGATGAATTAATACAAATATCTATTATTGTTCTAAAGTATTATAGTCTGAACATAAAATAAAAAGACCAATAAAATACATGGAGAGAAAACGAAAGATAGATAAGACATAGGGTTTATTTTCAGTTTTGATTCAAGAAATACAAAATATGTAATTATAATGTAATTTAATTTTGCCGCCTCTGTGGTCTAGTGGCTCATACCACCCATTTCCGACCCAGAAGTCCCGGCGGGTTCGATTCCCAGTGGGGGTACATATTGTATTCGGTTTGATTAGTGGTAGGACTTGTTCTTAGTCCACCACTAAGAACAAGTATTTTAGTTATTCAGCATTTCGGTCACATAACGATGCTGAGAAAACGTTTACTCAGCATCCTTATATGACTAAAGTGTCATATAAGACTTGCTGAATAAGTCGCTAGTATACGACGCTTATGTTACTATTTCATCGAGTAAAAGCATATTATATAGCTTTCTTGTGACAAGCTGGACTCAGTCGAGTAAAAGTAACATAGTTGCTTTTATACTGGTATTATGTTGTGTAAGTTGCATTTATACGATCATTAATGACAAGGACTTAAGACATACGACTTTTTAGGAAGGTCTAAGGAACCCTAAAATATAATCAGCGTAGTATCATGGCACTTATACTGATAATCTTCTGTATAAGAAGGTATTATACCGCCTGTTAGCTGTAAAAATAGTGTACAAATGAATTTTAATATAAAAATATTTGTACTTTCATTCATATTACTAAGAATTAAAGGGGGGTGTTAAATATTTATGATATAACCTAGTATATTTCACCAGAAAACGTACCTTCGCAATACTTTGCATACCTATGCGTGAGTTTACGAACCTACATTTGGTGCAAACCTACAAATTAACATGTCTGCTAAATAATTTGTACTTACCGATGTATTATAATTTTTTATAATTTTTAAAACACAACACGACGACGCACTTGCTTAATTTACTTTAAAATTATTCAGCTGTTTTGTATCCCAGGTCGCTTTAATAAGACAAACATGACATATAAAATTCATATAAGTTACAGTTTTAGCGCAACTTAAGCTTGTAACAGTCACTCCGTCGACAATTACGTGACGATTTAGCTGAATAAGTTACCTTTATACGATGCCTATTTGACTTAATTGCTGAATAAAATGGGCCCAAATCGCGTTGTATAAACGTTTTCATTACGTTTATACGACTTCTATTAGGAGCCAAAATGCTGAATAATTTGCGTTGCCGCGACTACTACACGACGTATTTTTGCTAGTTGGCTATTAGTATCATCCCCTAAAAGGTTTGTACTTTGTATCTACTATTTAAAAAATTTCTGGTGTTTAATAATTATTATTAAGTGCGCTTCCACCGTCAGCCTTATCAGTTATTACCACTTAATGCCAAGTGCTACCCCGTTGTGAATAAAAAATAAAATTAATTATTAATAAAAGAATGTCAAACCAACGCATAAAAAATGCAAAATTAACCTAATTTCGTGACTTCGCTTTCAACCCTTAATTTAAATCGTATTGGCGCGATCTATTTCAACAATAACACCAATTTGTCACACATTCGGTAAGGGAGGACCACCCTTTGAAATATGCATACAATATTTAATATGCATACAATGGAAGTATTTAAATGTTGTCAAAACAAAGTCTCTAGTACGGGGAATGAAAAGAATATTTCTATAAGTATTATAGAGTTTCTTTTAAGGGATCCTTTTAAATTTCCTTGCTGTAAAATTATCTAAGTATGTCATAATCTTTTAGCTAGCACCTAATTATGCCGGAATTCATCAAAATTGGTTCAGTAATTTAGGTATGTTATTATTAAACTAGGTGGTTCGTTGCGCTCAGAAGCGCCACCAATGGAAATAAATCATTTACGATTTACCAACGGCTTAGAATAAAAGTTTCGGTTATTTTGCGCAAATAGAAGAGTAAAGTGCAATTTTTAAGTATTTTTTCATGGCCCCAAATATGAGCATTATGTTATGGATCTCGATATTGCTAAATGTGGCCACTTTTGGCACTATTGAGATTCACGACTTATTTTGATAAGTTTGAGTTCTTCAAAGTATATTTCTAAAATTTTAATGCATTTTACTCTTTTATTTGCGCAAAATAACCGAAACTTTTAATCTAGGTAGGCCTTTTATAAAATGTAATTGTTTTTTTTTCTATTGGTGGCGCTACTGAGCGCATCGAACCACCTTTTAAGAGGCATTATTTCACAAGATACAAGGCATAATTTACTCGATGTCCGTAAAACTAATTGTAAAGGACTACGCGGCTACGGACTACGGAGACTACGCCACTACGCAGCGCTACGAGCTACAAGTCTACGAGACGCCTACGACTCATTAGCTAAGGGCAGGATCTTCCAAAAACTCTGTCTTTGTCTTTTTCTTTATGTGTGAAGAGTAGGGCATCGAAACTCGGTTCAATTTTGAAAACCCGGGTTTTCGGGTCTAAGAGTAATTAAAACCCGGGTAGACCGGGTTTTTCGAGCTTTTCGATCTTTTTGTTATAATTTTATTAAATACAAGAAACTGTGTTATTATATCAATTTTTACAATGAGTACAAGATGTTAAGAATGTGGAAGGATTGTAATAAATGAAAAATAGTACTTTCCAAATTACAAAAACAATTATCTAATATAAAAAAGTCATAGATTTTTATTTTTTTCAGCATATCTTAAAATTAAAACTAAGTATAGATTACTAACTTAGCGCCTTCACAGACTTGCAGGACTGGCCATCATAAATTTCGGGACTGGTTGCAGACGATTTTTTATTTTTTTTATATTTGTACAGGGTATGCAGTATGCATGCATTTCATTCAGAGCCCGTGGTCCTACTGCGTGGTCCTATTAGTAGTACCAGGAGCAATTTTTTTTGCCCGTAGTTCTATCAGTAGGACTATAACAAAAACATGATTATTTTGTATGGGCAATGATCCTACTGGTAGTACCACTGGCAATTTTTATTGTTCGTAGTTCTATCAGTAGGTCTGTAATAAAAACATATTATTTTTATGCGCAATAGTCCTACTCATCAAATCAACGTCAATATTATAAAATGTTACAGGTTCTGAGGTCCTATGACTTAAGGCGGTACCCTGACCCAAAGTGGCGCCCTCAGAGGTTTTTTTAATAAGTTGCTAATAGAAAAGGACTTTTATAAAACTTAACGGGGAATTTTTAGGGCCCATGGTCTAGTATTTTCTGGTCATGGTCTAAAGTTCAGAAGTCATTGTTTGCATAATCCCGTAGAGAAGCCAATATTCTTCCATTTTTCTTTTTTATAATTAGGGCACCTCCAAACTGCCCATTCTTTTTTATAAGGCCTCAACTTATAATACTGGTGTCCACCATATAGCAGCACAGTACCGCCCTTCCGTTTAATAAAATCCATTGCGAGACTTCCCTTTTCCCTTGATTTAGCATCAAGAATTACACGGAAAATAATTAATGTCAACGTGACACAATGATTTAAAAAAACTCTTTTAAGGTAAATACAGTACAACCAGAAAAAAGGAGTTCTTACTACTCCCTCCTAGTTGAACTACGAACACTGTTACTTGTCCATAGTCCTATCGATAGAACCATGTACAAGTAAAAATGCCCGTTGTACTACTAATAGGACTACGGGTAATGCTAGGTGCCCATAGTCCTACTGATATGATAGGACTAGGGACACAAAAATTTGCCCGTGGTACTACTAATAGGACCAAGCAGTAGGACCACGGGCTCTGAATGATGCATTTGACCACCATCCAGCATAGCAGACAGTATGCAGTCTAGGATATTGTATGCTTACCCAGGAGGTGCCCATTCACTCTTGCTTTGAAAAGGCCAAGGTTACAATGGCCAGTTGCGCATGCGGCTCAACCCCTGTTGGCCCAGAGACGATCGCGCCTATCCCGACAAGCTGGTTTGCAAATAAGATCCGTGAACGCACTATAGAATTGCACCAACTGAACTGGAGCTCGCTGGATTCGTGCAGACAGGCGAAACTCGCACAACCGCTCGTGGACGTGCGTCTAACCAGGGCCCTGATACAACTGTGCAGATCGCAACTTCGCCTGGTAACAGGTGCTATTACTGGTCATGGACAATTTATCAGACATCTTATTAATTTTGATGTCACCGACAGTCCCCTATGCAGAGGGTGCATGGAGGAAGAAGAAACAGCTGCACACGTACTGCTGGAATACAGGGGGGTGGGTACCGGGCGTAGTACCTCGGCTCGCCGGGCAGCGTCAAGGAAGCGATCACGAATGTGAAAGCTCTTGGAGCGTTCCTGGCTGAGCTGCGCTGGCTGGAGTGATCTGGCCGCGCGCCCTCCAGTCGCAAAATTGGCGCAATAGACGTCCAGTTGCAAAAACCGCCCGTATTGATAAGAAGACGAAGAAAGATCAGGGAACGCATTCGCAGGTAGCGCATTCCAATCTTTAGCAGTTCGCATTAAAAAAGTACTGGCGAAGCGCTTAGTACGGACGGACAGGTGGTATGTCTATGATGTATGGATGGTAAGCTGACCTGCATCTGGTAACCCCATGGTGGAAAGGGGCTGGAGGAACAAGATTGTGCAGTTCCTGTGCGCACTCTCAAAAGTGAATCCGGTAAAACACCGACAGACCAGCAACAGCAACTCTACGGCGATGACTGAGAATTTGAAGTTTAGCTTTTTCTAAAGTTGTGTCTCCAATGAACTTCTTTGCGCGGTTTTCAAACGCATCTAAAACTACCAGTTGGTACTTCAAAAATCTAATCAAAATTGTTTATTTGCTTGAAAACACGGGTAGTGCAATAAGATACATTTAAAACTACTACTAAAACTTTAGCGGAGCCATCTCAAAGGTGACAGCAGTACTCCATGCACGGATGAATTTGTACATTGTAAAGAACTTTGAGAGGACGCCCAGTTTATTGGTAGCAGTTTTACCAATTGAGTCGATTTACTCACCGAAGTTCAGCTCCGATTATAGAGTAACGTCAAGTTGCAGGTTCTCGGTTACTGGTAAGGATACGCCCAGGAAAGTCGGAGCTAGTTGAAAGGGACTCCGTTTATCTGAGAAAAGACACGCCTGCGTAGCGAGGCGTTGAAACTGACAAGGTTGGCATTTCCCCAATCGGAAGTGTCTGAAGTGCCAGGTTCGTTTGTTTAACTAGTGACTCTTTAACAAGACTGAACTTCATCACTAGTAGCCCTTGCATCTGAAAGATATCTGCTAGACATACTGTTGTCATCGTCATAACCAAATGTACCAGACATCAACAAGTCGTTAATGTGGAGAAGAAATAGTGTTGCAGATAATACCGAACCTTGGGGAACTCCAGCGTTGATGTTCTTCAAGTCAGATGTCTGACCATCCACGACTCGAATTGAACGGTTCCTAAGGGAGTCGGTGATCCAGATGCAGAGGCCGTCAAAGATTCCATATGAGGGAAGCTTGCTAATTCGGCTATCATGCCAGACCCTATCAAATGCTTTGGAAATATCAAGCGAGACAGCAAGTGCTTCGCCATGTCTATAGAACGCTTGATTCCAAAGGTGGGTGGCGTAAACGAGAAGATCTCCAGTCGACCGTCCGCCGCAAAAACCATACTGGAAGTCACTAGGGAGCTCGTTAGTTTCAAGTTACGCCAATTGATGTTTATTCAGTACATGCTCCGTAGTCTTGCAGAGTATAAAGGTGACTGAAATCAGCCTGTTGTTTGAGGGGTTGGCATGGTTATATTTTTTAGGTATGGGCTGCACATTGGCACGCTTCTACGACTGAGGAACAAGACAAGTCCTGTCTCAAGTGCGAGGCGGCTTAAGATAGGAGACAACTAGGGTGCACAGTTACGCAGGACTATTGCCGAGATTCCATTAGGACCACTATTGCATTCGAAGTGGCTTGTACTTAATAAATAACAAAAAGAAAAGTATTAAAAATATTTAATTGAATCAGGCGTCACTTGGCGGAAGTCCCTAACCATTGTGAAAAACGAACTATATGTAGCTTACTTCCGCAAAAAACACAATATGCAAGATGCACAGCCCGCCCGCCCGCAAAAAATTGCACATGCACACCACTAAAATACCAGTACACGATACCTGCATTTAGCAAGACAGCAATACACCTTGCACCCTTAGACTACCTACACGTGTTTCGCCCCAAGCCAACCCGGGGCATCCTCAGGAGATAGTTCGTGGTTGTTTTTTTGGGGAAGTAAGCTACATTTCAGCTTTATTTCGTTTTTCACAAAGTATTAAAAATACCCGAAAAACCCGAAAAAACCCGGGTTTTAAAAATCAAACCCGGGTTTTCTGAATTCCTTAAAACCCGGGTAAACCCGGGTTTTTCCGGACCGGGTAAACCCGGGTTCGATGCCCTAGTGAAGAGTAATGAAAATAACCTCACTTTTTCAGTTTTTCAATGTTTTTGTTGTTATTTTGAGTATAAGTTTTATGGCAATGATAGCTATTTAAAAAACGTTTCCCTGGCTTTTACTCCACCAGATTGTGCTACCTGCCCAGATCAGTTTAGGTCCTAAACAAAACCGCAATAAGAGTTGATGGTAGGCACCCTGTAATACCTAGGCAACAAGGCTGGGTTTTTAAATCACTGATAAGTTATCGATAGAGCGTTCGCGAAATATGTAGAGCTAAGTACTGTGGAGTTACACAAAATGTCTATCGAAATACGACAAATTCATTAATCTTTTATATCTTTACAGAAGTGACGAATTAACACAGTCCATCTTTTCTTTTCATGACACAAAAACAAAATATTGAAAACAGTTATTCATAGCGCATTCACACATACTACATTCTAAAACATGATCATAACTTCGGAAAAACCAAAGGAAATTGCACTTTATATCATTTATTTTAAGATATGAATTCCATTGTATCGAATTTTGGCGTATACGCTTTTTGTGATAGACCGAAACAACCAATAACATAAAAGGAGGTGTGGCTAATTTCAAATTTGGAATCCTTTTTCTTTGCTCGCGTTTCTTTTCTTTTGTTCAACCATTTTGAATAATCCATAGAGTCTAGAGTGAGCTGTCAAACGGGGTTGCGTTCCGAAACGTTGGTCCTTTGGCGCGTAAATAATTGGAATGTCAAAAAGTTGAAGTATGTAATAAATATTATGTATGAAGTCGGTGCAGAACAAATGAGGTTGCTTACAGTTTTGAGAATGTTGGTTTGGTGTGGCAAATATAATATTTAGAAAAAATGTTAAATAATAAGTAGTTTCATCATGTCAGCCAAACGACGCCCACTGCTGGGCATAGGCTTCCCCCAAGGATCTCCACAACGATCGATAAGTAGTTTATCGGATTTTAATCCGAGCTAGCCAATATTACAAATGCGAAAGAATATCTGTTTATTGTCTGTTTGTTAAGCGTTAACAATGCTTAAACTAATTTTGATGAATTTTGTCAAAATTATAAATTGGGTCGTGACGTGAAGAAGGCAAATCAAATTTGGTTCTTAAAACTATATAAGTATAGTAATATAATCCCACAATATTATATTATTGTTTCTAAAAGAAAATCCATAAAGTAAGCATATTATAGGTAGGTACTCAAATAATTACCTATATGTTAATAGTTTGTCTTTCAATATTATTCTTCGGTCTTATGCCAAAAATAGTATAAACATGCTTGAGTAAAGCTGGCGAATTAAAGAAAACCATGCGTTCAAGAATTCTATCATACTAAACAATGCGTACAAACATCATACATACATCTAGTCCTAATAAACTATTTTCAGTAAGAGATTAGGTTTATCTTGATTGTGTTTCATAGCAACCTCTGATACTTTAAATCATAGATCTAATAATAACCTCCACGCTTTGGCCTGAATAGCAAAAATATCAAGGGACAAGGTAATTTGTACTCTACCTAGTTTGTCTCTTCTAGGTTATTGGGACAGGCCGTAAGTAGGTGAAATGGATAATAGGTATGACCTATCGTTAAATTAGGACTAAGTACTTATATCGTCTATGTCCAGTCCAGCCATATCGCGTATTGGAGTACTATTTTATATTCTGTGATATTGTGCCCGAAAAGCTGACAATGGACATCTTACAAACGCTAACGCTAGGTATCTCCTTTACTTTAAGAGCTTCCTTCATCTTGTCGCATTAACTGGAAGGGTATGAAAGAGACGCCATGTTTAATATTTGCTATGCTCTTGAAGTTAAGTAGCGTTCGTGTAATAAAATATAATAGGATATGAGATTCTTCCTTCACAAGTAGCTAATAATGTCAAGTTTGTAAGTACTGATAAGTTTAACATGAATTTAACTTTCATCATTTTCGAAGGTTTTTATTTCTAAAGTGAAATTAACATACACTATGAGCGACAAAACATTTCATAAATTAATATTATCACTGTTTACTTAATTGTCAAATCTTTTTATACCTACTACTTAAACGTCAAAAACTATTTAGTTGAGCAATTTTTTGTCCTAATATACCTAAGTACTATTAACATATCTACTAAGTACCATTAAAAGATCTATAATGTTATTAAGGCTTTAAATGTGGCATATAATAGCGATACTAAGTAAGTACCTACATATTGTGTTACTATTACGATTTCCACAACAAAATAAAGAAATCCAATAGCGCAAACTTCCCAGCCTATTACCGTCAATAAGTTACGTCAATTGTTATTGAAATCAGTTTCAGAAAAACAAGGCCGCAGCTAAATGAACCGCAAATATTAAAAATCAATAAATAAAAGAAAATCCTTCACAAACAAGAAAAAAATAAAACATACATCCTTTCTCCTTCGTGCCTTTGAATATAACACACATAGACGGGCTGTTATCTCGATGAACGATTTAGAAGCTTTTGGCAAACAAAAAAGTTTTTAAAAACCTTATTTCTTTGGATTAAAGTCGAAACACAGATCTAAAATCCGCAAACACAAGTTTGTAAGTGAATCCAGAGTCAAACTGACATTAATCCTCCTAAACAGCTAATCTAAGCTTTATTTCTTTACACATAAGAGCGATCTGCATAGGAATGGAAGGTCTCTGTATAAAAGCCGTGCCCACACAAAAGCTGAACTAAAAAGCCTCCCCTAGTACCGCCCCTTGGCAAAGAACCACTCCCTTCGGGCCAGTCGCGGCGCCAACACGACGCGGCAAACATGTGCTAACTACGGTCATGCGCGATTCGGACGGCTCCGTTTTACGAATTTCAATGTGCAATTCGTACCGCACCGCTCAACGAATTTCAAATTTAAACGTTTGATTTCGAACTTCAGAAGTTATTTTTGTCTATTGTCACCTAATGTGTAGCTTTTTAGTGATGTGCAATATATAGTGTAACTATATTGACGCGATTTTTAGCAAAATAACGTTATTTTTATTGACGATTATGAACATACGATGTACCCAACGGATAGTAAACATGGACCGTTGAAGTTGAATCGTTTCGTTGCGCAAAAGACATTGGACCACAACATTATGTTGAAAACGATACAAAACTTATGTTATAATAAAAGTAACGCGAATCCGTTCAATATGACGTCACCATTTTTAGTCGACAACATTTTGCATCAGCAGAAAACTGTGAACTTTCACAATCAGTATTTGAACCAGCAGATCGAGAACTATATGTTACAACGGCAACATTTCGAGCGTTCTAGAGAGAATACGCCGGAAGTGGACGAACATAAGATGGCGGAGGCGGAAGACGAGATCCGGAACGAAGAATCGATTGAAGACTCTAAAATAGAAGACGAAGATTCCAAAAGTAGAGACGAGGAAGATAATTTTAACGTTAAAACGGAACAAGCTTATTACAACGACTTTTATCAGAGAAACGACGGTAAAGAGGTTTTAAATATCCCTAATTTGAATCGCCGATGTCAAAGTTGTGGTTCCGACTGTCCCCCGTTCGCTTGTAAGAAATCTGGTATTAGGAGACTCGAGGAGCTAGAAAAGAGGTTTAACTTGAATTACCAAGAGAACTCTGGCGATGAGGGGGAAAGAGAGAGGTATAATACTGACGAGATGGTCAGGAATTGTGAGGAGTTCAGCGAGCCCAAAAAGCCGACGCTAAAATTCAGTGTCAGTGCGATTTTGGGCGATAGGGAGGATACCGTGAAGACTAATAATGTAAATGGTGAGTAGTTTTTCTTAACATATTAAACTTTAAAATAATGCGCTATGACTTGTATACATACCACGTATGTATAAAAGTCAAAGATCACTCACACACACAAAAGGCAATCCACTCAGGATAACTTCTTTCAACTTGCTACTATCTTTATAAGTATTAAGAGTAGAGGAAGCAAGAGATAGAGATAGAGAAGCTCTTGCTTCCTCTACTCTTTTCGCATTTGTTTGATGATTTCAGGTACTTAACAAATTAATAATGAGCTAGCGACATATTAAATTCCTTGTTGCATATGACTGACATGTTGGTTATGATACCTAGCTTTATAATGTGTTAAATAATTTAAACATTTTACTTTTTCTTTCTGATTTACATTTCGGGTACACTATACAATTATTCATTAAGAATTTATTTTCTTCCGCACACCACCCACAAACATTATACCAATACAGTTTTATTTTATAGAAAGATAATTAAGTTACAGCTACACAATTAGAACAAGCAAGACGGTAATCAAACCAGCAAAGCTGGAATTTCAGACCAATAATACATTTGTTTATGCGAGGAGCCCGTGGCGCAGTGGTTAGCGCGCTCGGCCTGCGATCGTTGAGGTTAAGCAACTTTCGCAATGGTTGATCACGGGATGGGTGACCAATAATAATAATAAATAACTTTTTACAACCAATATCTTTTTATTTCGAGCCCCTCCGTGCTTCGGAAGGCACGTCCTGGCTGCATT
Source organism: Crambus lathoniellus (assembly GCA_949710035.1). NCBI lineage: Eukaryota > Metazoa > Arthropoda > Insecta > Lepidoptera > Crambidae > Crambus > Crambus lathoniellus. The sequence goes on along the minus strand of OX453324.1, from coordinate 5,166,021 downwards.
TGCAGACGTTGATACCCACCATTGGGCCCGTATGGTGAGTCATGGCCCATTCTCCTTATCCATCCATAAGGAAGGTCATACCTTAGTAGTGGGGACATTAAAATGGCTATAATGATGATGAATGCATTTATATTTAACTTTTCTTGATAGCTGTCAGCCTAAACTATTCCTCGCATGCATGGTTATTTTTGCAAAAGGTATAATTATAGGAAATTTTAGAACTTATCAACCTATGTTGCGTAGATTTTGGTACGTATTAGATATGATTGATATTCATTTATTAGACACGATTATCTTTACCTTAGTATTAATTAAGACCTAAACGTAAAAAAAAAATAAAGTGCTGGCATCTAAAAATAAAAAAGTGAATACTAGAAAGCCAAATATGTTTTGTGCTTGAAGATAGTGTGGGTTTTACATCAGTTTTATGAATTGCTTATTGTCTACGGATTACATTGAAATGGCTGCTTTTAAATCAAGGTTAGGTATTATCTCGCCCGAAGTAAACTGGACCGCAAATTAATTTTTGTTCTTATACCTAGGTTACAGATGTTCTAAACCTAACATAACCAAAGAACTTAAGTTCATCATACTTTCTTTCATAAATGATTTGAGTGAGTGGGTTCTATACAAAATTTCGTTCTTTCCGCGCAAAGTTTATAAGTTTACACTAGGTAGGTACCTACTATAAATTTAACTCAAAATAAACTTGACGATAATTATTTTCAAAATTAGGTACTTACATAGGTGTTTTTGAACAAATTGTAATTATTGTTCATATAATAAATTTAAATAAATAAATTTATTTATTTGTGTTCAAAAAAAATATATATTAGTCGAATCTAATTCTAAAAAGTCTTAAGTCTAATAAGTATTTTTAGTTTATTTTATGTATTTTTATAGTTTTGATTGTTTGTTCCCTTAGATAAGTAGGTATGATAAGTAAAACCAGTGTATTGCAATTAAATAAACAACAGTGTTTTTGTAACATAATTATAAAATACATAATCATTAGAATTTTAATATTTAGCTTTATAATTTTATAATCATATTTTATTCTAAATACCTACGTCATATTTTTTTCTAAATACTTCATTTTCAATTTTTCAATCATATTCTTTGTCGAATTTTTAAAATGTTTATTATTCAAATGTCCAATATTTCTTACATAAAGAGGTAATTATTAAAAAAACAATTGCACGCTGGCTTGACTTGGGGAGTACCTAAGCTGCCCCCTGATTCACAAACTGTCGGAAACGGAATCGGATTCGAATTCTGTGCTTTGTCTTTGTCTATTCTATAGTGAGTGACAGAGACAGGGGCATACATTCCGCTGTCGGGAGCGTTTCCGACGGTTTGTGAATCAGGGGGCTGGTCAATGCTAAGGAAGTGACGAGAGCTTTACCACGGAAGTTGATGGAAGAGTATAAACTTTAAAGAGAGTAAAGTGAACTAAATTTCAATGTCTTATAAATTTATAAGTTTTACTTCAGTAGTTTTTCATAATAATTAATGTTTTTATTTTTCCCTTTTTAGTTCATTTTTAATAACAACCTTTCTTAACTTAACTTTCTAAATAAAAACTTTTTTACATAAATGAATGCGGAGAATAAGTATATTTAATTTATGGAATCTCACTCACAATCACTCGATGGGATAGATTTTTTTCACAATGCGCAGAATTATTGCTACCTTTAGTCACCATTCTTTAAAATATTAATGTCCTTAAGTGTCTCTAGTGCCATTAAGAGGAATCTAACGACTATCATTTATCGAAATCGGTTCATCCGTTTAGTAGTTACGAGGGAACACAGGATTCACACATACATTCAGGTCAAATACATAAACCCTTCTTGGAAAGTGACCTTACATATTATTTTAATTTTTAGTTTTTTGCATTCACAATGCAATTTTATTATTGAAAAATTTAAAATGATTAAATTAAGTATTTAGAAAAAATCAACCCGTCTCACAACCAGCTCCAATGGGATTCGAACCCACGACCTTTCGCTTTCCGGCGGGCGACTGCTCTAACAGAAAGAGCCCTCCTCCCTTGCCCTCCCCCTTGCCCCTCCTTTTTTTGAAGTCAGTAAAAAATTCAAATAGTTCCTCTTTTTAACCCCCGACTGCAAAAAAAGAGGGCTTATAATACCCCACCCCAGTTTGACGTGTCTGTCTGTCTGTGGCGTCGTAAGTAGCTCCTGAACGAATGAACCAATTTTGATGCGCTTTGTTTTGTTCGAAAGCTGCTGTGATAGAGATGGTTCTTAGTTTTTTATAATTTGTGAAGATCTGGTCTGACGTTTTAAGGTCATCACATCAGCCCTTTTAGTTAGCTGTAGTAGGGATCTGACAAGCATAATGGGTATTTACGTACAAACGTTTGTAATTTAAAAAGAATCATAAAAAATTTAAACAACCCCGCCTCAAACAAATCCTAAAGAGTAAAAAAAAACCCCCTCGGTCGGGAGACCACAAAAGGAGAAGTGCTAAAAGGATATATGTTGGATGGAAGTATCCAGACCGTATGAGTTTTTTTTTTACTTTTGTAAAGTAAAAAAAAAGTAAAAAAAAAACTATAGAAAAACCGATATTATTATATAGTTTTTAGATCTTTCTTCCAGTCAAATATCATAATTTTGTTATGAACTTTTGCATTTGCTTGTGATAATAGGTATTTTTACAAATCTTACAAATTTTAATATAACCTGATTTGAGCTCCATAGTCCTTAAGACGATTTTCGGATTGCAACTATTGACCATAATGCTCTTTGCATTTAACGGTCTTTACCCTTAAAGGACATAAAAAAATCAGAAACAGTCATTCTATCATGCCCAAAAGCAATTAACACAACCATCTTGTTACTACTTCCTCCTGCGTCTTCGCAAATAGATACATGAAGAACCCATCTTTAATATATCGCAATATCAGCCTCACAAGAAACAATATCGAAACAAATACAATCTGTATTATTTATTTCGACTCCCTTAATTGCTCACTAAGAGCTTCTAATAGGCAGACAACAAAAAAATATATACTAATGGACAACACCAACATCAATAAAGAGAGTCTAACGAAAATCCTAAGAAAAAGGACATATTAATTTCGTTGTCCAACCCCAGTATACCCATCTCGCTCCCTCTTACTATATGTCGTAAAGCGCCGTCTCTTTCCCGCCCCTCCGCTTAAGTGTCTTGCCAGATGTTGCCAGTTTTATTGAAAAACTCCGCGTCGGCCATATTGTGACTTTCTGTTAGTGAATTAAGATGTAGCGCAGGATAGGAGCGTTATGAGTTGTATATAAACGATAACGTTATTATTAGCGCGTTAACTGTTATTTTGGATTATTGGAAGCTCTTTAATGACGCTACAAAAAGTCGCGGTCTGCAAAGGCTATTTAATACTATTGAAAATTAAGTTCTAACAGTCTGCCAATAGATGTAAATTACTGAAAAATGGAAAATGAAGTATTTAGAAAAAATCGACCCGTCTCACAACTAGCTCCGATGGGACTCGAACCCACGACCTTTCGCTTTCCGGGCGACTGCTCTAACCACTGAGCTACGGAGTCGTTACGAGAAGCGTCGAATTTATCCAATACTTCTTACACGCTGTATAGTCAGCGTTAATTTCATCAATGTGGAGATATTACTACCCTCACACGCGAAAGAAATACCTTTCCAGGTATTTGGCAATCGCTAAAGATGAAATTACTATTGCAACTTATTTTAATTTTTAGTTTTTTGCATTCACAATGCAATTTTTATTACTGAAAAATGGAAAATGAAGTATTTAGAAAAAATCGACCCGTCTCACAACTAGCTCCGATGGGACTCGAACCCACGACCTTTCGCTTTCCGGGCGACTGCTCTAACCACTGAGCTACGGAGTCGTTACGAGAAGCGACGAATTTATCCAATACTTCTTACGCGCTGTATAGTCAGCGTTAATTTCATCAATGTGGAGATATTACTACCCTCACACGCGAAAGAAATACCTTTCCAGGTATTTGGCAATCGCTAAAGATGAAATTACTATTGCAACTTATTTTAATTTTTAGTTTTTTAGTCATAAAAATTGCATTGTGAATGCAAAAAACTAAAAATTAAAATAAGATGTAAATTAATTAATATCAGACACACACTTTAATCTGACTCCCAGATTAATCTTGAGCACTTTCGTTATATTCCGACTGGTCGGAACTCGCTTAATATCAAAACAAGTGGCGATCTCTAGCCATCGGAGACCAAGACTCATTTTAGGTCATTGAGCCAGCGAAATAATGAAAGTAGCTTGCGTTATGGCTATCAGAGCTAAAAAATGACGACGATGGATAACGAGGATGAATTAACTCAACATGCGAAACCACCACCATCCCGAAACCACCACCCATGTCCTATGTGCATAATATGGTCTTCAAATGTCAAATTAAACCCATGCTTTTTAGCCGGAGCCCCCTAGACCGTTGGAAAAGTTGCTTTACCAATCATTTGCTGAACCTGCTAAACCATGCGTAAAAAAAAACCGTTTGAGTCCCAGATATGATTCTAAATATGCTTCTTACCTCTATAAATGTAAAGTTGAAAGATATGCTTTAAATCCACGACCACATACAACATACAAACACTGTAAAAACTATTCGTAGAACTTACACAACTTACATAATTACACAACAAATAACAAACTTACAAAAAACCTGCACCAGATATCGTTCAGCCTTAAAAGATTATCACTTACATTTACACGCAGCTGTAGAAATTTTCTAATATCATCAAGAACATACACCTCGACTCTCATACTCCGAAAACCGAAATCGAACGTTATAAAATTATGCATATCGCTACCCCGGGCCGTATTAACATGTCATCGCCGCCATATTGCAATGATATTTGAATTCCGAACGGCGCTCTCGCTCGAATACGACTCGCGAACAACAATCCAATTTGCAGTTACTAAAACCATCTTACATTCGAATCTCAACCTTATTAGCTTCGCGTAAGGAGGTTAGGTTACTTTACCAAGTGTAAGCAGTCAAAGTTTATATTACTCGAATTTGGCGGCAACTTTTTTACGCGAATGCTATAAAGTCCAAGCGGATGTAAGCGGCGATAAATCGTTTGGGATCCGATTCGATTATCGAATGGAACGGTATAAAATCGAATTATTGTTGCGTTATGGAGTCGGTGAAGGCGATTGCGCGAACAGGTGCGTTTTACTGTTGTTCTGAGGAGGTCGTGATGTTTCACTTGTTTCGCCGTTTCGGCGTTTATTTAGGGTTTTATGAGGGCTGTTGTGACGGTGGATGTTTGGATGAGTGTGTTCTGATAGTTTTGAAATTGTATAGTAAAAGCGCCATCTATTGATTGGATGTTGTACTTTCTATATCATGAATTGATACTGAGACTGGACTTGAGAAACGGACATTTGCTTTATAAATCATGCATGATCCACATATTTTAATTAATCGGTGGATATGTCGAGCAAGGGGCTGATAATTAGTGAAAACTTTATGAAAGAGGGCACGGTCTAAACGTGGGCTTTGCTATAATAACTATATACAATATTTTTAGATCAGCAGAAAGAGAAAGAATAGAACTAAAATACTATCATCATAATATTATGCCTTGTTTGTAGATGTTAAAGGAGAATAAAACTTAAATTATTTTCACAGATTAACACGTTTCAACGAATATTATTTTGTTCTTCCTGATTGATTTCCATCAAGACAACAAGAAAAAGTTAGTAAAAAAAATTCAATTTCATTTATTCAATTTAGGTTTGTTTAACAACATTTAGGAACGTCAATGAAGCTACGCCATCGGTTCGCAAATCCTACGGCAGGAGACCTAATGACAAGAACCGGCAAGAAACTCGCCAAAGACAATTTTTATTCCTGTTGTAATTTACACCGAGTCGTAAAATTGAAAAATGATCAGCACCCACATAATAGTGGTTACTTTCCATCACAGTACAGAATACTTACTTAAATTAAGTACAAAAATTTTGCTTAATTACCTAAAACAGTAAACAATTTTCAGCTAAACAAGGAATCAAATAGGTACTTAGTTTAATGACATAATAATCTTGATCTTATTTACATTATAGGATTATTAAAAAGAAACCTGCTAGCTGCGCATTATATTATAAGTAGGTAGTAACAAATAAAAGGAATTTTTGAATAAATAATAAGTAAAAAAATAATTATAAAATTGCTGTTACTATAAGACACGAATACCAAAAATACTTTGAGACACACCAGGTCGCTCACAAAAACTAGATAATATTGTTATAAACCATATCCCACAAGTACACAAGTAGACATGAGCAGACCCTCCCCACTGGCAGCACCCGTTCACGAGCATGACGCATGAGCCAGCCATCGCTTTGCTCAACCATATTTTAGGGAACGTAACTAACGTAAATATTCGTGCTTTTCTACCGGCAGGTAGTCTCAAGTTTTTTTCTAGCGGTAAGTCTAGTTTTTGTATTCTGGACAATGAAGCTAAATAAAATAAATCACCTTTAAGCTCTATTAGGTAAATAACTATAGGTTTCCATAATAAAGGGCTTATTACACTTGGCTAAATTCAGCATCTAATTAAGCATACATTGCTTTCTTTGAGCTCATTTGTAGCAAGTGATGCAATCAAAACAAGCAATGTATGCTTAATTAGATGCTGAATTTAGCCAAGTGTAGTAATAAGCTTTTTAACGATACTCAGATGCAGGAAACCGATAATTTTACAAACTTTAATTAACCAATCTCACCAACAAAATATCACGACCACTATTTCCATTTCAATAATTCCTTTCACAAACATCCAACGAACATTTTTCAGACAATCTATTAATTAATATGCTTGTTCCCAACTGAAACACGAGTAAATCCTGTAAAATCAACGCTTAATAACTTTACATAAATGTCAGCAAAGTTCAGTTACCGCAACTCGTTATTGTGTGTGCTATGTTAACGTTTGTTAATTCAACGTGCTTTTTATTTCATCATCATCATCATCAACATCACTAGTGTGGTGTCTGTTATTTAATATAGCGTTTAAGTTTAACTGTTTTTTTTTGTATTAACCCTTAAGTGCATAGTTTATCATTCTTGATAAGCACATAATATTATGAAATTTAAAATAAAATGAATGAAATATAGTATTGTATTGTGAATCAATTAATTATTTAGGGTACATAGGGTATATATATTGTCCATAAGAAGCATTTATTTATTTCTTAAAATATTGTTTTTATTTAAAAAAAAATTAAAACAGACAGTGATGTTATGGTTAAAATGCGCTTTGATTTTGGGAACCCAATTTTTTTTTTTAATTCATAAATTCATAATTCATAAATTCTTTATTTGTCAGAATATGGTACAAATAGATGTTCCTTACATTAAAGTTTCTTCATATTCTACTGATATTTCAGTGTACAAATTTTTGACAATTATAAAAGTGAAACCTACGTGATATCACTACATAGTATAAAACAAAGTCGCTTTCTCTGTCCCTATGTCCCTTTGTATGCTTAAATCTTTGAAACTACGCAACGGATTTTGATGCGATTTTTTTTAATAGATAGAGTGATTCAAGAGGAAGGTTTATATGTACTTTTTATCCCGATATTCCCACGGGAACGGGAACCACGCGGGTGAAACCGCGGGCGGCCGCTTGTTCATTAATAATTGTTAGTTTAACATGTCACTTATTATATTATATTTTTTATTATATTTTGTAAAATAGGAAACAAAATTTTAGTCGTCATTTTGTAATTTTAAAATATGAAACAGAATCATTATTATAAAAACTATTATAAACTGACAAAACGCAAGGCGGCAAAAAATGCTTTTTTCTTATTTCAAAGAGAAATTTTTATAAACACATCTTAGATTCTGCGCGAACTGTCCATATAAATAAAACACTTTCACGGATTTTTTCACGCAATTTATTTAACAACTTGGTTAAATTTTAGTTGTTTTTAGAGATATTTTGGTTTATCCGACGTTTACCAAATATTTTTTTTATTATTTTTTCCGTTATATTGGAATCAAATTGAATTATTTGAATAACGTTTTTACATAATTGATAAAATCATGCAAGGGTTAACATAATAGTAAAGAATAATAAACAGCATGTAAATTTTAGTGGATTTTAAGTAAGACGCGGTGTTACTGTCTCAGCTTCTAGCTACGATCCAACATCATTATTATCATCAGCCGTTTTAATTTCCCCTCTGCTGGTGCTTGTGAGGGCAAGCTTGTGCCTCTTCCCTATAGATAGAGAAGGAGAATAGGCGATGACCCCATGAGATGATCAGTGAGTTGTGAGACGGGTCGATTTTTTCTAAATACTTCATTTTCCATTTTTCTATAATAAAAATTGCATTGTGAATGCAAAAAACTAAAAATTAAAATAACTTGTAATAGTAATTTCATCTTTAGCGATTGCCAAATACCTGGAAAGGTATTTCTTTCGCGTGTGGGGGTAGTAATATCTCCACATTGATGAAATTAACGCTGACTATACAGCGAGTAAGAAGTATTGGATAAATTCGACGCTTTTCGTAACGACTCCGTAGCTCAGTGGTTAGAGCAGTCGCCCGGAAAGCGAAAGGTCGTGGGTTCGAGTCCCATCGGAGCTAGTTGTGAGACGGGTCGATTTTTTCTAAATACTTCATTTTCCATTTTTCTATAATAAAAATTGCATTGTGAATGCAAAAAACTAAAAATTAAAATAACTTGATCAGTGAGTGTTAAATATTGTAAATGCAGCTTGGACAACCACTATATCAGAAAAGTTCGCACTTTTCAAATCCACAATCAAACATACTGATGTCGAATAGGTGTCCTTAACTGGAAATTGCGCAATGCAGATTTGATGTTTAGCCACTAAAAGTTTAAGCGCGGATTGATACTGGTGATACCCCCCGTTTAGCTATTTCGTTGGAGTAAAGTTCAATTTAGAATGAAACGGTATATTTTCTATGGGTTTGACAACTGTCGAACTGGAAAAATCTCTCAGTAAGTATATGTGTCGCAGTAAGATAGATAAAGCCGTGATATAGTTATATCCCTAGGGATATAGTTATGTACCGTAAGATAGTTACGAAAGCAGCAACAGTTCTGTTGTGTGAAAAAATTATTATTTTATTACTTACATTATTAGTTTTTTGAAAATTTATACAATACTTTTAATTTATTGATACTTTATCATGCTGTAAGGTTTTTTCTGACTGAGGAATTACTGTGGGAGTCCACTAGCTTCATTGCCTCCCCCCCCTCCCCCCACACGCCACAGTAGTAAGGAAGGAGTATTTCTTACTAGACATACCTAAGGATCAACAAATATAACAAAAGTATCGCAACGTTAACCCTATCCCATACTCCGAGTCATTAACTAATAATTACTCTATTATCATAAATAGTTTGCTAATATAACGTTATACGCTATATAACAGCCATATGTGTGCGGCGACAAACCGTCGAAGGGGGGTACCGAAAATTCGCACTCAAGCCATTTGAATTTGGAACACGTCTGCGGTCGCGTTCTCCCGCCGAGTGACTTGTTTTGAAATTAGAACGCTTTTAGTTTAACAGGTGTATTTTGTTAGTGGATTAGTGTCATATTGTTGTATTGTAGTGCCGTGTGTTGTGTCGGTAATATAAACATTTATCATGGTTTTAATTGAAGCTATATGTATGATTATGATGTATGTAGGTACCTATTATGTCATTGTGAACAGATTTTAGCTTCGCACTATGTAATATCACTACTATCTGTTTATTTATTTATTCTATTAATTTTCTTTATGTATTAAAGTGTAATTTTTTGCTAAATAATCTTTTTTTTTCTATTTCTTCAAGCCTTCATTACTATTCTCTAATTGCGTAGTGTGAAACATCTAAACGTACTGAACGCCGTAAAAAAGACTTTATACTATGTAGGTATATTGACGACGATCTGACGACCTTCGTGGCCGACTGGTATACGCACCGGTTTTCAAGCTGTTGCTATCTCTAGAGGTCCCGGGTTCGATCCCCGGTCGGGTAAATATTGAAAACGAACTTTTCAATATTCCTTCTGGTCTGGGTGTGTCGCGACGAACGCGATGCTCAAAGAAGTTTGATCTTGGCGCCAATAAAGTGACATCACAACTGTCACGGCAATGACAGGCCTACAGTGATTGTCAGTTGTAATTCCATAAAACGACGAGTAAATAGTTTAAAGTGATTCAAGATAGAAAACCGAGCTGAGGAAACCGTGCTCACCGTGCTGAATATAAAGCTAAGTATTTAAACATGATAAGATACTTTACGATAATAAGTATTGACGGTGGAATAAGAAATTTACTTGATAAGACTAACCACAAATTATTATGTCTGTTTCTATGCGGCTTAAGAGAGAGCTGGCCAGTTCTGGGATGTGATCCAAGAGGTATCTCAATTGCGATAGTTCTATTGAAGTAAATGGGGTATGAGATATGTCTTGGATGGAACGTCCCCTTGGATATTGTGTTTATTACAAAGGACGACGGTAAGGCATAAGTAAAATCTTGGATGACAAGAGCTTAATGAAATCCGGAGGATGCTAGCTGTATAGCGTACTCTGAGACCGCTACTTGGGTGCGCCTTGAAGTAGTGATGAGAGATCCTCCGGTAGCCACAGCCTAATAATGAGATTAGATCACCCACGAGAGGAACACAGATATCAATTCTTATATACTTAAAATCCGGAGGATGCTAGCGGTATAGCGTACTCTGAGACCACTATTTGGGTGCGCCCTAGAGTAGTGATGAGAGGTCCTCCGGTGGTCACATAGTGAAACAGACTAATGGTAGAACTATGTTAACTATTTCTGAGAGTCACATCGGGATTAACTTGCCAGAACCTACATTAACATCTTAAATACTTAGAATGCACATATCAGTTGCATTATACTCCATTTATAATTACAGGAGGATGATGTAATTAACTCAAACCAAATTCTCAACGCAACACCTCAGGGCTGGAATTATGAATACCGTTTATAACACACTAAGGCGAAGCAGGTAAACATTGGCAAGAGCACTAATGTAGACATTAATTGATAAGGGAAGGAATCCTCAATGGTGAGTTCTTTCATCATCCATACATCGTGATCGGAGAACCTTACACCCATTCTTCATCACGACATGGTGGAGGTGCTGGGATCTAAAACACAGGATCAAATGTACCTACCCACTTACAAGAAAACTAAAAAGAAATATTGTACTATAATACAAGACAATGTACTAATTTGTTCTTAATCTTGATACCAAGCCCTGCAGTGTTGTGTGAGTGTGTAAAGAGATAGCTGGGGGTAATTCGGACTTCAATTCTGAGGAACTAAAAATAAACGTGAATCTAGGACCCATTTTAGACAGCCTAGAGATTGTCATCAAAGCGATACACCTATCATCAGCGAGCACATCAAAGTCATCAAATCATTTCTTATAGTATTAGCATTGATATGGCCAAAATTTATAGGGACCAAAGGATTTTATTATTATGCAATTATTAAGGTTATTATTGACTCAATTTTTAATTAAGTACTTATATGAGTATTTTTTCCAAATTGAAACCCAAAGGGAATAAATTAATTTAGACAGTGGTTATCAATTAATGTGAGTATAGTATTCACAATAAATCAACAATGCAACTGTTATAAACAAAAATGGAATATTAGGTAGGTACATACCTACATAGGTAAATTTATATTCAAATTGTGATAGTGTTTAAATGAAGTGTTTATATGTTCTTTAAACATATAGTGCAAGTTATTAGAGCACATAAAGG